>CM036616.1:65201702-66401702 GCA_020745705.1 Hemiprocne comata | reverse complement strand
GATATTTTGAAAGGGTATTTTCACATTGGTTACATTGACTTCACATGAACCTGAGCTTCCTGAGATCTTTACTCTTGCTGCTGGCATCTTTTATCCATCCTCTTTCCTTGTGTCTCAGTAGAAACAGTAGATACTTTCAGGTTTTCTGGTGGCAGAGGAAGGCCTTTCCTGGTAAAACTATCGGTGCTGCAGTATCTTATTGAACCAGTTAGGCTCAGAAGGTAACACCGCAGAAAGATGCGAGCTTCCTCCATTCATCTAAACCCTTCTTGAAGTGTTACTCAGCTGCATGACTACGCCATACAAAATTCCTGTCAGAGCAGTTGCTCTAGATGTGGTTGCAGATGACAGTAACCCAAGTTTCTTCCCCTGGACACAGGAGGTTTAAACATAAATGATTTGCAACTTTGTGTTAATCATGTCAGCTACAGGCAAGCTATGCGAGAAACTGTCTAAAACACGCTGTCCATGTTGGTGAGCTGCTTGCCTTCAGTCACCCTGATATCTGCTGGGAAGGCCACACAGCCAGGCAGGTACAGTCCAAGAGGTTTCTCCAGTGCATTGATGATAACTTTTTGACTCAGGTGGTGGAGGAACCAACAAGGAGAGGTGTACTACTAGACCTAGTATTGACAAAGAAGGACTGGTAGAAGACATTAAGGTTGGGGGCAGCCTTGGTTGTGGTGACAATGAGATGGTAGAGTTCAGAGTCATGTACAGCAGGTACCGAATATCTAGCAGGGTCAAACCCCTGGATTTCAGAAGAACTAACTGCGGCCTTTTCAAGGAACTGCTTGGAGAAATCCAATGGGATAGGGTACTGGAAGGAAAAGGGGCCCAAGAGAGTTGGTTAATATTCAAGCACCACCTTCTCCAAGCTCAACATCAGAGTGTCCTGAAGAGTAAGAAATGAAGGAAGAGAGCCAGGAGACCTGCATGGTTGAGCAGGGAACTTCTGAACAAAGTTAGGTGGAAGAAGTTTATAGATCATGGAAGAAGGAGTTGACCATTTGAGATGAATACAAGAATGTGGTCAGAGGGTGTATGGGTGCAACAAGGAAAGCTAAGGCCTCCTTAGAATTAAAACTGTCAAGGAAAGTTAAGGACAACAACAAAGGCTTCTTCAAGTAGATTGGAGGTAAAAGGAAGACCAGGGGAAATGTGGGCCCACTGCTTAATGAAGCGGGTGCCCTGGTGATGGAGGACATGGAGAAGGAGGAGTTACTTAATGCCTTCTTTGCCTTAGTCTTCACTGCTAAGGCTGACCCTCAGGATTCCCAAACCTTCCAGACCAAAGAAGAAATCAGGAGTGAGGAAGACTGTACCTTGATTGAAGAAGATAGGGTTAAAGATCAGTTAAGGGAACTGGACATCTACAAATCCATGAGCCCCTATGGGATGCATCCATGTGTGCTGAGGCAGCTGGCAGAAGTCATCACTAGACTGCTGTCCATCATCTTTGAAAAGTCCTGGAAAACAGGAAAGGTGCCTTAGGACTGGAGGAAAGCTAAGGTCACTCCAGTCTTCAAGAAGGGCAAGAAACAGGACCAGGGTAACTACAGACCGGTTGGTCAGCCTCACCTGCATCCCTGGAAAGATGATGAAGCAGCTTATTCTGGAGGTCATCTCTAAGAACATGGAAGAAAAGAAGGTTATCAGGAGTAGCCAGCATGGATTCATGAAGGGGAAATCATGTTTGACTAATCTGATAACCTTCTATGATGTTATGTAGAGTCCTGCACCTGGGGAGGAAAACCACCATGCATCAATGTATATTAGGGGTTGACCTGCTAGCAAGCAGCCCCATGGAGAAGGACCTTGGAGTTCTGGTGGAAAACAGGTTATCCATGGGACAGCAATGTGCTCTCATGGCCAAGAGAGCCAATAGTATCCTGGGGTGCATTAAAAACAGTGTGGCCAGCAGGTCAAGGGAGGCTCTCCTCCCCTCAACTCTGCCCTAGTAAGAGCACATCTGGAGTATTGTGTCCAGTTCTGGGCTCCCCAGTTCAAGAAGGACAGGGATATACTGGAAAGAGTCCAGTGGAGGCTACAAGGATGATTAAGGGACTGGAACATCTGTCATATAAGGAAAGGCTGAGAGACCTGCGGCTGTTCAGTCTTGAGAAGAGAAGACTGAGAGGGGACCTTATCAATGTCTATAAATATCTGAAGGGTGGCCATCAAGAATGAGCCAGTCTCTTTTCAGTTGTGCCCTGTCATAGGACGAGGGGAAACAGCAGCAAGTTACAACACAGGAAGTTCCACCTCAAGAAGAGGAAAAACTTCTTTACTGTGAGGGTGACGGAGCACTGGAACAGGCTGCCCAGGGAGGCTGTGGAGTCTCCTTCTCTGGAGACTTTCAAGACCTGTCTGGATATGTTCCTGTGTGACCTGCCCTAGGTGTTCCTGCTGCAGCAGGGGGCTTAGGCTTGGCTTGATGATCTTCAGAGGTCCCTTCCAACCCTTATGATTCTATGATTCCATGATGCCTTGCTGTAGGAGGTTTTTACCATTGTACATCTACACACAAATCTATCTCAGTCTGCCTTCAGTGCTGTAGGCCTGACATTACTATCGTAAGATACTTTCCCAAGTTACAATGTTTGCCACTTGAGTCCATAAACTTAAGTTTTCAGATGCCAGTGCTAGGCTAACATATAGCTTCCTAGAATTGGATTATTTCCTAAGTATAATAATGGAAATATTTCATAACCATGTCTGTCTGGCATCTTTTTCATGTGTATTTTTTAGAAAAATTGTTTTGTCTGTAATCAAATTCATTGAACACGTGAGGTCAGAAAAGCTTGAAAGCATTTCAGGAGCCTTCAAGTTTACTGCTGCACTCTTGGTTTCTTCAGCAGTAGTTCACTCTGAGTACAAGAAGAAGAATAAAAGTTAATTCCTTTTCATTCAAGGTGAATGTAAGAGTATTACGCAAATCTCGATGTGAGATATCTTTACAATAGGAGTGTGGACTCATTGGTCTTCATGGTGATTGAAGACTTACCTGATAGTCCTAGTGGAGATAAATGAAACAGAATTGTAATTTCCTGTTTTTCCTTGCAGTGTTCATGAGCTTTTTTTTTTTTTTTAATATCATAGTTTTTGTGCTAAGTAAGCTGTACCAAAATGTGAAAGATCAAAGAATTTAATTTATTCTCAGGAATAAAACTATTTAGTTGTCAGCATTCTGCCTAAAGAAGAATTGTATTCTGTTAATTACAGACTATACGCTGTATAAGCAATATGCAACAGTTAAAGTGTATGTGCTTTCCCAAAGAATCTTTTTTCCATACTTGATACTATGAAATTTAATAGAAAGAAAAGGTCTATAAAAAAGGTGTGGTTTTTTTTAACTGTTAGCAAATTTGCTTCTTCAGAGGGCTTCCTACAGTATTAGGGGTACAGAATAATCTGCGAAATTAGTTAAGAGGTGAAGTAGAAAAGTTGTCATTATTAGGACTTGTGTTCCTTAGATTAGTCAGTGGTATTCTTATAATTGTATGGTGACCTATTAGTGAATGAAACGAACAATTTTCAAACGCATATTTTCCTAACTAATATATTTGGGAATTATACCTACCTGTTTTCCTATTGAATTCTGAAGTTGCAGTGACACATTTGTGTGGATGAATGCTTGATGCTGTTAGTGACTGATTTGGTGCAGAGACTAGTGAGGAATCGGTAATGAACTTGTACTGTGTGTAGTTGTCTTCAAAGAAGGGAAGGACAGGTGAAGATACATATAGAATACAGAACAGGCATAGAAGGAAGTCAGTCTTTTAGCAGATCTTCTAAGAGCCATTTTCGTTATGAAGAACATGCAAAAGACCTGCTTTTAGAAATATTTGTGATAGGTATACACTGACACACGTTTGCCACCTATTTCCCCTAAACATGTGTTTGTTCACTGTTACATTTTTGTAAAAGTTTATCTAATACAATGTTTGCACAGAAGTCAGAACCAAACAACCCTAGATTTTTGAGAGGTTTTCCATGCAAAAATATCATTAAAAGACCAACAAACCCAGTCATGTTACTTATTTGAATGTAAGTTCCTACTACACTGAAGGCAAAGGACACCACTGCCTGGATACAGGTGTACCCTTTAGTAAGATGGTATTTACTCTGACTAGGTGTATTGAGGTGAAACCTGTAGTTCCTTGTTTCCAGACAATTGTCTTGCTTTTAAAAGCATTTTTCTCCCCTATTGTGAAGAAGGACTCCTGTCTGTATCTAACGATCTGTCATCTTCCCACCCTGTGTGGTCTTTTTAGTAGCTTTGCACCAGTTCATCCAGCCAGTCAATAGTTAATATTTTCATGAGGATGGAAGGGAAGAAAGAGTGAAAATAAAAATGACTGACAGTTCTTTCTGCTGTTTGAAAGTATGTCAGGTCTTCTGAAGATCTCCAAAACCCTGCAGAGTCTGTTGGCTCAATATTGGACTAGGCAATAAATTTAGTCTAGGTGTTTTCCATAAAAACATACTTAGATGATCCTGTATCTGCTGCAGTAAGATTATCTGTAGGTATCATCCAACCATCATGTTCTAGTAAGATGCTGATTAGATCACAGGAATCAGCAGACAACTTTGGGTAGGGTGCTTACAAATACATTGCAAAAGGAGAGAAAGCGTGCTGCTGATTTTGATCTCCCTAAATACCACAGGGAATTTGAAATTCTTAAGTCTATATAAAAAAGAAATGCAACTTTGAAAGGTAGAATGCAGTATGTGTACAAACTAAATATTAACATATAAATCATGAGAAGAGGGAGGTAGTATGAAAGATACTCCGTTTTCTAATAGTTGCACTCTGAGACTTGAAAATGCATGAAAATGCATTTGGTATTGCAAATGGAAATACGCTTTAAAGAATGATGTTTCAAGGCCACTTTCTCTGATGATGCGAAAGAAGTGTAATTAGGAATGTATCAGTCAGTATTTAACTGCATGTGTTCTGCTGAATCCCTACTGCTGCAAGAATATAAAGAAGTCTTAATTGCTGTCTCTTATGTACAGAGAGTTAAGAACAGGTGTGCTTTTAAGTGATATTGGTCTGTTTTGACAGTAGACAGTTTGTCTGCTTTTCTTACCATGCTACAATTTATCTTTTTGACCAAGCAGCTTAAACTTGCTGATAAATTCTCTGCTAAACACCTTAGAACCCTCTGCTCATCTGTAAGTGGCTATGTGGATGCACAGTTCTCCAGGGTCCAAGGAAATTTAATGGAAGTCTGAACTGATGTAGCACAAGATGGTGATAGGTCCAGAGGGAAATGTAGGCTATGAAGAATCAACTGGAGTCTGTTTAGGAATGCATCTGAATTTTGCCATAAACTGATGAGTTTAATTATCCATATCCTTCCAATATGTCTGAGATTTTAAGGATATCTAATAGGAATAAATAGGGGAATCGAAAGCAAATGTGAAAATCTTCTTTTAAACCTAAATGAGATGTGGCTCAAGATTGTATTAAATGTTTTATTAAAATATGGAGACTGAGATATATGTTGCTTCAGCTAGTTACTGTTAACAAACTTTGCTGAGTATACTTTAATTTTTTACACGTGCTCAGTCATAGAACATTATCCCTATCAGTAGACATTTAGATATGCAAACCAGCCTGTTCCTCCATCTGTCTGCTTTGGAATACTTGGCATTTATTTAGCAACGTTGTAATAGTAGTTACAGCTTTGCAGTTGAGAACTATTACAGCAATATCAATTTATCATATTCAAGTTAGCTTTAAAATCAGAAATTTGTCTTTTATTTATAACTCTAGTGCCTTGCTCTATGCTTATGCAGGGGGTGGGGGAGTCAAATATATGGAATACAGCTGGGCAATAAATAAGGTTGCAAACATCTATCATTAGTAATAAAGCCTTTTGCAGTAGTACATTCAAATAGAAGTATCTGGAGCATTGGATTAAAAAAACCCCACACAACAACACCAAATCCTATGATTGTAACCAGGAATTTGTTTCTGTTTTCAGAAGTGTTTTAAGCAGACATATTGTTGTGTGGTTTCCACAGAAACATTTTGCAGCAAGAAGGTATTCATGTTTAAAATAAATTGTTAGCTGAGGCAATGGGCAATTTTTTTATCTTGTGTAGTTGAGTCTTGATTACTTTACATTTATAATTGTGTTAATCTAAAAATATACCTAATTGCTTGTTGGTGGTTGTAAGCTAAGTGTATATTAAATTATTGTGGTTGTTTTGTAGAATTAGCCATACATTCAGAATGACTCTTTTGGATAGGATAGCATAATAATGTTGACTGGGAACAGGAAGCTTTTATCTTAATTTTCCTTTCCTTTCTCTACGTTATTCCCCAAACTGCAAGAAAATTTGGTTTTGAACAGCTGTTTTAGAGACTAATGAAGATGTTACATTTTTAAAAATGATACCAGACAATAAATGAGAAGATAGGGAAGGGGACAAAATAACTCTGATCAGTTAAACTTATTAGAAATTCACAGAAATTCTCAGGGGGCTATACATTGTAAATTGATACAACCCTAGTGTGAGAGAAGTGTGAAATCGGGTTCCATCTAGATCTAGAAATGCAAAATGGCTCTAAAATTTAATTTTAACACTTAAAAATAAATTCAGTTGTGCTGTGTAGCCAAACATGTTAAACCATAAGTAGGAGCTAGGACTTCTGTTGCCACAGTGACAAAGTTTGACGTGTAATTAGAAGAAGTATTTGAGTGACCAAGTGTGACAACGAGAGTAAATTCAGTTTCGTTTTCTGGATACTCTGTTTAGTTTTTGTTCATGTGGAGATAATTGCAAAGAGAAAATGAGATGCCAGAAATGAGGGAAAGAGTAGAGTGAAGGTGAGGAATGGGGGAAAATTTATCAGGAAAGAGGAAACAAGAATGATGTACTTGATAGAAGAAAGAAAGAAGTTACACATCCAGCAAATTACCGTTTTCTTACTCACATTCTGGGAAACACATACTAGGTCAGAGATAACATCTGAAAAAACTGTAGGTGTAGATAAAAGAAGGCAGCTTAGCTGCACTTTTTTAATAGGTGAGACTCTATCTGCACACAATGACATTTAATTAAGTCACTAAGCTGAAAGTTATTTTTTTTTATCCTGTGTTTTAGTTATGGTTGAAAAATTATTGCCATTTGTCATTCTGTATCTTTATCTGAGCAAAATTCCATAAAGTATATTAGGAATTTGCATATTCTGGGAGCTTTAGCAGTATTCTATCAACAAAGTAACTTTTAATGTTTTGCTGAGTAATTAAAGAACTGGATGGTAACCTAGTCCTATGACACATTGTTTTAATTACAGTTGTTTGTGTTCACATAGAATAAAGCAAATAAATGAATAATAGATATCTCAGCTTAAAAGGGGAGGCCATCGGCCTGCTCAGACATTGCTTTTCTTGCAGGGACCTGGTTATGATACAGTGTTTTTGTGGTCTGTGTAGGAACTCTTGATCACATAACCATGATTGTTTGGCACCTTCCTCGAGGGTCTAATAGTAGTGAGAAATTTAATATTGTAAAAATAACATTTTTAAGTGGTGCCACACATCTGCATGTTTTTTGGTGACACTGCTCTCTACAGAAGTGATGTAGTAGATGTGCCAGGTTTTTACACAGAGAAACAATTCTGTTTCAGTAGGGGTTTACGTGCAGATAAACAACATATTTCATAAGAGATTGTTATATTCTTTCTTCCACTGACACTCTCAGCCCCACCTCAGATCAGAAGCGTAGCCTGGCATGGCATAGAATCATAGAATCATAGAATCCTAGGGGTTGGAAGGGACCTCGAAAGATCATCTAGTCCAACCCCCCCTGCCAGAGCAGGGTCACCTAGAGCACATCACATAGGAACGCATCCAGGTGGGTTTTGAATGCCTCCAGTGAAGGAGACTCCACAACCTCCCTGGGCAGCCTGTTCCAGTGCTCTGTCACTCTCACAGTAAAGAAGTTTTTTCTGATATTCACCTTGAACCTCCCATGCTCCAATTTACACCCATTACCCCTTGTCCTATCACTGGTAAATGCTTTCACTGGCATGCTTTCTTTTAGACCTCCACAGACATTTGCCTGCCACAACGCAACATAAATTTCGTCTTGTTTATCAGAGTGTGATTATTAAATAACAATGGAAAGAGACATCTCAGTCTTTACATAAATCATAGTGTTTTTCTTAGTATAACTTTTCTGAGTTAAAAGGACAACACTTTTTTTTTCATTTGTATAACCTGTCATATAACTTAGAGTAATTAGTGTAGTTAGAGGAAAATATGAAATAAAAGCTTTTCAATTTTGTTGTTGCTGGTGGCGTGTGTGTGTGTGTGTGAGAAGTTGATCTTGCTTGCCGATCTTAAGATGTTTATCTTGAGTGAGATGTAGAGCTTGGGGAAATGAGATCTGATGGTTGGAGGTGTCACACACCCACTGCCCGTCACTGGAGGCACTTCAAAACTCGTCTCAAAATCCAGCAGACCCTTCTGCTGGAAACCATGCAAGAGATCACCCTGACTATTCATTGTGACTGATTACCTGAAGATACATGATACCTTCCTTTTATTCTGAACCTCCTCTTTTCAGTTTTGCTTGCTTTCACTCAGGCACCAAAATCTTTCTGGCACAGCAAATGCCAAACGAACATCTTTCCTCTACCCCTCTTATTTTCTGAAGAAACCACTTGTTTGCTTTCTCTTTGTTTCTTAGCTGTTAGAAAGCCTTTAAAAATGCTTTTACTTCCCTGTCACAGCATTATGCTCTTTGGAGGGAGGATCAGCTGGAGTCATGGCAAAGTGAACTGCTGTCCTGGTAGTTTTGTTTTGTATTCACCATATGATTCCCAGAATTGCATTGTTCCTTCCCAGAGGGGGAAGATTGGTCTCTCATGCAAATCACTGGTCCTTTTCTAGGCTTTTGTGGCCTTCCTGAAATTGTTGGAAAGGATCCTTCTTTCTGCAAAGCGGGAGGAGGAATTGCACCAGACAGGCTGGCCCCAGTCATTTTGTCCCTTTCCTGTGTCTTACAGTTCCTTTTGAGGAGCAGGCACCAGGCAGTACCTATCCTGAGTTCCCAGGGCTTGTACATTTGGTGCGCCAAATCCAACAGAATTATTTGACTGAAATCGAGACTTGCATTGGTATGAGAGCACACAGAATCTGGCCAGAGCCTTGTCTGTATACGAAAGTCTCCTTGTTCATTTAAGCTGAATTGATAAATTTTTTCCTACTGACTTAAGCGGTACATAAAATTGGCACCAGTTAAACAAAATTTTGTATGCACATTATTTCAGCTGATAATATTTTCTGAGTAGGTGTGTCCACAGATTCAGTTTTACAAAACCTTGTTAGTGTTTATGGAAGTGCAACTGTTATCCTCAGGAATGCCGCCAAGCCTTGGGAAGTCTAGCAGCACAGAGAATGTGCAATAATAGTTTGGAATTTATTTTAAAAGAAGTACAGTGACAAAGCAAAGTAGAAGAAATAAGGCTGGGAATGGTCAGGATAGATCTGCACTGTGATTGAAAGTAGCAGGCAATAAACTACCTGTTTCTTGCAAGGGAATTAAGCAGGGTAGTAATTTTAATTTAACCCTTTCTCCACAGACAGCAGCACGTGTGTGCAGATGATTATACCACCATCCGTTTAATCTGCAGTAGTTGCCATCAGTTATGTTATTTTTCTAGTGTTTAAGCGCTGCTTTGAAGCTGTTATGTTGTTAATGTTGGCTGAATCTGTACATAGATGCATATAGCAGTGTCAGCATGCTAAGATCATAACTGTTAGATTAATGAATGTAAGTATTAGCTCTGTGCTGCTACAGTACATTAATAGCCGTGCAGGTTCAATCAAGTAGATGACTGATTTTGTCATTGTATTTACCAGATCTTAGACAGACTGCTGAGAAAGATTAATGCAATCTTTCATTTTTATCTGACTTAAAAATAAGGTAGCAAAATCATTTTCGTAGGATGTTTTATTATTATTTGTTGTAGCAAGAGAACAGACATACCTGTACACTTGAATTCTTCACTAAAATTCAGTATGCCTGTATGAGAGACGTTGAAGGAAGAACTGTTGCAGCCATTGTCTTCCATGTAGCTAAATCTCACATTCTGAATGATTGGAATGAATACCAGAAAGAAAAAAAACCACAAAAAACAAACAGTATGCTTATTCCTTCTTTTCTTTTCTTTTCTTTTCTTTTTCATTTACAGAACCTGAAGAAAGTGTTTGTAGAATTTAGCCATCAGGAGCTGTTTGAGTTCTATAACAAGGTCTGTGGATTTTATAATACTGTAGCTTTTTGTAAACACCTTATGCTGCTCAGCAGGAAGTCTTGCCTATGTGAATTAAATCTAATGAAACTGGAAGGAAAATGGATCCAACTATAATTAAGGCTGATCAATTTGATCACATAAAGCATTTTCAAGAAGAGTCTTCCAGTTTGAATAAATTTGAAATAGGTAGGGCTTGGGTCATTGTAAGCCTACCTGGCAGTTAGATTCAGAGGGAGTAGCTGGTCATTAACAATGAGGAGCTCTCTGGAAAGAGCATCTTTGTGTTACATCCTCAGTCAAAATGCCAGGCTCGTAATCCAGTCAAAATCAAATTATTATTTTTTTACCTATGCGTTGGAAATTCACAGCAAAGCATCCGTGCATGAAAAAAAGGCAGTATTTAGACAACTGTTTCTTTAAAATTTGAATATTTAAACTGCAGCAATGAATTCTAATAGCTTCATGTAAAAACAAATATTCATGAATACAGGATTGTTTATTGCTATGTGAATAGATGCAGGATGCATAGTTGAAAATAATGGAATGTGGGGTTTTTTTCTGTTTGCATGTTTCTAAACAACATTTTATATGAGTGGAGTTTTTTCTCTCTTTTTTGTTCCTGTAAATAGCTGGAAACTATACAAGCACAGCTGGATTCCCTTACATGATGTTTTTGAAGACTAATTTCTCCATCATACTCTTGCCACTTCATTTTTTTGAATTGAAGATAGATTGCCAAGCTGTGTTTGCTGAAGGATTCAGTGGGTTGCTTCCTGTAAAATTATATGGCTTATCTCCTTTTTAGACTAGTAACATTAACCAAAAGTCTTTGTTAAGAGTCTGAAGAACCTAATGGACTTTTTCTTGTTTTCTGAGCAATTGCGAAGAATGGTGCTACTTGCAGAAAAAAAGAATGCTGCTCAGCTTCAGACATTTGGGGGTTTTTCGTCCTATTATGTGTGTTATTTTATTCTGGTAGAAATTTGCATACTAGTGAGGGACCAGGAATAAAATCTATTTTTAAGAAGTAAAATGAATATCAAAGTACTAAGAAAATATACAGCTAATAAAATCTCTGTCCTTTTGAATTGTTATTTGTATGATTGATAAAGCTTATTGCAAATTTGACAAAATAAATTCAGTATTTAAAAATTGATTGGTTTAGCTTGGGCTATTTTGACTTCATTTAACAATTTTTGTTCTTTTTTAGGTCTTCTGTTATTGTTGTTCTAAATAATTTAAAATGTCACTGATTTCAGTGTTTACTTTTGGCACTGAAAACAAATACAGTTTCTTAGCACTGCATGCATGCCAATGCATCTAAGTAGTGTGTTGTATAACTGGGGGGAGAAATCTCGGAGTGTATAATGAAGGACACTGAAATAGTCTGCCAGTCAGATTTCTGAAAGCTCTTTGTTGACCCTTCCTCATGTCGTCCACAGCTGTTTTTACATCTTACAGGAAGAAGTAAAGTACAGTGACTTAAAGGCCAAGTTAGTAATATTTTCACACATTAGTTCCAGATGAACAGAGGCTTCTGAACAGTATGAGAAGGTAAAAGTCATGTTTATTGTTGTTTGTTGCCATTCACTGATGGGCAACTTCACTGCTGCACCTTTGCAATAGGCACAAGGTACAGTTCTCCAGTCTGGGAAGTATGGATGTGAGCAGAAATAAAAATCTTTGGCATTAGCTTGTCTTTCTTCCTCCTTAGGGATTATCTGAACAAGGTTATTTTTTTCTTCCAGATGCCTAAACTGGGGATGATTAATACTCAAGCAGCCAGTTTTCTTTTGGGGTTTGTTTGCTTCTGGCAATAGATAAGAGTATAGTCAAAAGGTGTGTTTTGAATAGCTGGTGTTTAGGTCTTCATGTGCCAGGTTTCCTGCTTTTTTGCTTTTGGAGGGTTGTTTTGGGCTTTTTGTGTTGCTTTATTAGAGATTGTGCTGTACCTTCTACAACACTGAAGGGGTTTGCATGAGTTGTCTAAGCTGTGAGACAGCAGATTTAAAGGATTAAGTCATTAACAGCCTGTATGTGACTGAAGGGCACTGAAGAGAAAAAAGCACACATCATATTTCTTAACTGAAATGCCAGATGATACTGTACCTCATAAGGAACATTATTACCCTGTTGGAAAGAAGAAATGAGTCACTGTTGTACAGCGGAATCTTACCCTGTACACCTTGCGAGGCTAGCTGCCAAAATCAAGTCTTACCTCACGCCTCTGGCAAATGTGCATTATCTTAGGGGAATGTCACAGGCCCACACACGGACATCACATGCTCAGTCTGGGTATTTGGCAGCAGTTTGCCAGCTCGCTCATCTCAGGCTGCATAGGTTGTGGTGTGTGCAGGCAAGGATATCCCCACCATACCTCTGCCCATCAGTATGAGTAGTGCTTTGTAGTTAGTACAGCTAGGAAAATCCCTTTCTTGACATTTACATCCTGATGTCTTTGCAGGGCTTGTGGGACAGTGTGTCATGTGCTTTTGAGTGTTTGCCCCAAGTTTACAGAGCTGAAGTTCTGCAAGTCAGGTCTGAAGTGAGTTGAAGACTCTCCTGTGTGGATGCAGGACATGCTAAGGCAGTTGTCTGTGAGAGAGGGGTTATCTTTGTGAACAGAGGCAGTGATTGATGCATTCTGGAGGAGGGGGTGAAGGCAGGAGCAGTTTAGAATGCATGAAGCGTTGAGCAATCTAGCAGGCACATCTGAAAAAAAAAAAAAAAAAAGATAGGTCAAAGACAGAGTAGGAAGAAGATAGGTGTGGGAAAAAGGAAGAAGAGGACAGATTAATCGATATTCCCAAGGGTGGAATTTGGGAGTTGGAAAACTATAAGAAAGAGAGGAGGAGCACTGGAAAAGATGGCAAAAGTATGTTTACAAAGAAAGTACTAGGCAAAAATGAAAAAAAACTGTATGTACTTGGGGAATGGGGAGAAAATTGTGGAAACCAAGTAAACCAGAGTTAATTATGAAAACTGGCCAGTTGTGTAACTGTATCTGGGATTTTGAACTAACCCATAAGTGTCAGCCATGGTGCAAATTTGGCCAAAAAAAGAACAAAATTGTGGGATAACAAAAAAGAGCTTTTAAATCAAGCTTTTATGGAAAGTATTTCAGAAGTGATAGAATAATGTTAAAGGGCAAAATAGATAAAGCAAAGCCTAAGATTGCAAAGATTCTGTAGAATTTATTAAGTGCTCAACCTTGTTTGCAGATGGATGAAGAGATTTCTTTAGAAGGGGTTGCCTTTTTTTACTAAGTGTACATCTGTACTCAGTATTGGTGAGGCCACACCTTGAATACTGTGTGCAGTTCTGGGTCCCCCGCTACAAGAAGGACGTTGAGTTGCTGGAGCGTGACCAGAGAAGAGCTACCAGGCTGGTGAAAGGCCTGGAGGACAAGTCCTATGAGGTGAGGGTGAGGGAACTGGGGTTGTTTAGTTTGAAGAAGAGGAGGCTGAGGGGTGACCTCATTGCTCTCTACCCCTACCTGAAAGGAGGTTATAGGGAGGTGGGAGTTGGTCTCTTCTCTCCAGTGAATAATGACAGGACGAGAGGGAATGGCCTGAAGTTGTGCCAGGGGAGGTTTAGGCTAGGTATTAGAAAGAATTTATTTACTGAAAGAGTGGTTGGACAGGGGAACAGGCTGCCCAGGGAGGTGGTGGAGTCACCATCCCTGGAAGTGCTTAAAAGAAATATAGATGTGGTGCTTAGTCTTCCTCTGAGAACAGCTGCCCCTGCTTAGTTTGGATAAAGTCATGGAATCCCATCAGTATCAGGGAATGGGAGGAAAACAAGCGCTAGTACAGACTGGGAGATGCTTGAGGGGAATGGGAGATCTGCCTGCAGCAGGAACTGGACCAAATGCCATACCTCAGCGGGAGTGGAAACTTTCCTGGGAGGAAGAAGGCACGTAGCCTATTCAGAGGTGAATATACAAGGCTGGTGTGGGACTGTAGGCAGGAATGTGCATGCTGAAGGTTTTGAAGCTTCCGTTTTCCATTTGTGTAAAACGTGGTTTTTAAGAGTGAGTCTTGTGCGTGTTTTGGACTTCTTACTGCAGAAAAGGAAAGGGATGCATCCCGGACTTTCTTCAGTTCAGGGTCCTAGCTAAGCATTGATCTGTAATATATCTTGGGCATGACCCAGAACTGGAATTACCAAAGATTCTGGTAGTGTTAAAGGAAGATACTTGCAGAGTTTTATTGATACTGAGCTCTGAAACTGGAAATTTGAATGAGTAAGAATTACTACATCTAGTTTCAGATCTTTCAGTGCATTTTAAAAACATTTTATTCCTCTTTTCTCAGACATTAAAGATGGTATTTTCTGTGACTGTATATATCTCAAAGCTATAAAATAAAAATCTCCCTCAAATGGACCATTGGCAGAAGAAGGAAGTCTTTCTATTTGGAAGTGAACAAGCACCAGTATTGTTTTGACATGAAGACTTGGAGTTCTGGACCTAAACTGAAAACCAATGTGAGAACCACCTCAAAGGTACCAACTTACTGGTAAAGAGCAACCATTTGTATGTTGCTTAGCAAAGACAACACTAATGCATCACTAACCTTGATGCTTGTTAAGTACAAATGCATTACATTCTCTTTGCCCAGTTCAGCCTTAGGCATATACTTCTTGTTTCTCCACAAAATACAAAATGTCTGAAAGTTTCTGCATTCTGTTTTTGTTGAAATACAGTATGTAGTAGACATACAAATACAACTTCACTATCTCAGATTTTGACCCATCTGCTGAATCTGCTTTGGTTCTCTAGGGGAGGCTTTCAAATTCCCCTTTAATTCCTGGGTTCATTGAAATGTCAATTTTGTATAATGACTTGCAGCTTAATTTCCTACAGTCTGTGATTTTAAAGACTGCAAAGTCTTGTTTTTTCAAAGCATAAGGAATTTACTGAAATGCTAAGTCTTATATTGGTCAAAAGAAGAAAAGTATTTATTGTGATAAAATGTTATAAGCTCCCCTTCACACTTGTTCCATCTCACATTTTCTGATTTCCAACAGCATCAGTAACATTTCATTGTTTGGCCATATTGGCGTATCGTACCATCAAAGATTATGAATTCACTCACATTAATGGTAAAGAAATCACAGAGCTAATAATGCCTGTTGCCCAGTAAATAAGTATCATATCATTTTGTGACCCTTGTATGGCTTATTTGACTGATGAAAACAAACATTTTGAGCCAGAGTGAGAAACTTCCTTTTCTATGGTACAGCCAAACTGGCTTTCTGAATAAGTGATTTCATCTAGGTGGATGAACTAAGGTGTGCTGTCTAATATGCTGTTGATGTTGTCTCATAAAAGAGAAATTAATAAGATGCTTTTATCTGCAACTCTTTCATAAAGTGTTTTCTAATTTCCATACTAATGAATCAATTTTATTGGGTTTTCCCATGGTCTTTGTGTTGATCAGACCAAATTATATGCTGTAATTTTAGCTGAAATGAAGTTTAGATGATCCCTTAATTCCCTCAATATTTTGTTTCTCAAAAAATAGGAGAAAATACTGGTTCAACTCAAATCAGATGCTGTCCAGCTGTGTTGAGCTGTGTATCCAGGAAGCACTTGTCCCTCTCACTGACAAGATTAGTTCCTTCTCTGCTGAGGCCAAAATATCTTCTGTGATTTTCTAAGGTTTTCTCTATTTACTGAAATAATAGGAAGGCAATGCAAATTCCTCTTATAGTACGACACTTCTAATCTCTTGTCATTGCTGTTACCTTAACTGCCCCTCTGTGGTGATACACAGCATACATTCAAGGAAATCTGGACAAATACAACATGTGTCTCTGAGATGACTGTAGAGATTCACATGTGCAGGCAGCTGGCCTCTTCTGTAGAGTACTAGTTATGGGATTGGGCATGCTGGAGCACCAGATTGTCTTTTTTGGAAATCACACTCTGATCATTGATGACAAGTGAAGGAGAAGCAGCACTCTCTGGTCAGTGCTAATGGGACTCCTCTTATCTGCTCTGTGTTGAAAGGTTCATCCCATGAGGGTTACTATGAAGAGCTCTGTCTACAGGTGAGCCGACTGTCTTTCTTCTCATTCCAATCCACAGGTTACTATAGTAGCCCAACTTTACTAAAGACCAGCCTTTCAGGACAGGTGAATTATTAACCATTTGCCCATCTCTGGAGCAAACTCTCAGTCCAGCCTATGAGTGGCCCAGTTCCTCCTTTGCAGCCAAACTAGCTGCATGAATAAAATAATCCCTGTTTCCCCATATCATCCTTATGGATTGCAGTAAGCTTAATCCTCCTCAGAACCTGATTTAGGGCAACAGAAGTGAAGTACATCAGATAAATGTATAAAAAACAAGCCCATAAACATGAGCTGATTGCTTTGGAGCTGGGTTCACTGACTGTCTCTCATGTGATGAATAGCAGTAGTCTAAGTTTCTTAGAAAACCTGATACTAAAACATAATCTTAAAAAAAAAAAAAAGTTATAAGGAGCCAAAAAGGAAAAAATAAGCAGAGCAGAATCTCCTTTAAGCAAGAGAGCACAATATATCACCAAGGTTACTTGCAATACTTGAAGTGAAATGGAGTTTTGTCAGTTCTTAGTGGGCAACACAGACTGTGTGCAATCTTCATGGCAACACCCAGTAGGTTACTACATGTGCTTTTAATGTCCTTCTACAACTGAACTGCAGCTTCGCATACCCTTTCAGATGTCACTGTTGCATCTGCCCATTGAAAGTCTGTTTGGTAGCCTATTGATTGATTCCTTTGTGTCTGTAGTCAGTCGAAGAAGCACCTTTATGCCCTCTGTAAGTCAGGACAGAGGATACAGGGTCCTGAATGACCTCATGCATAGCTGAGCAGGGCTGCTTTACCTGCCTCTGCAAGCAGCACCTAACTCGGAAAACAAAGTACCTCTGGCAATGTCCTTCTGGCTGAAGAGGCTATGTTTGTTATGGTTGACAGACCAAGTTTCAGATTGGTGAATGTCTCCCAGTATTGAAGTCAGTGAGTTTTGAGATCAGTGTTCTCTCTGGAAAAGAGAGGTTTTTAATGAATATTTAGTTGAAGTGGTCAATATGAAAGAGAAGCTGAAGGTGGAGCTTACTCTGGTGCCTGGAGCAAAGTTCATGGTTTAACTACTATGTTAGATGAATAAAATCTACCCTTGAGTTCCTTCCAGGAGGGCCTGGGTATGAATGTGTAAGAGTATCTGAGCAAAAGGTCGTATCCCTGTAGTATAATGATTTCAGCATGTTGGAAGAGAGGACATTTCCTATTAATCAACCTTACGCCAGTGTGCAAGGTCACAAAGCATGAGCTTGGAACCTTGTTCTGCATTTCATAGCTCTGC
Organism: Hemiprocne comata; assembly: GCA_020745705.1. NCBI lineage: Eukaryota > Metazoa > Chordata > Aves > Apodiformes > Apodidae > Hemiprocne > Hemiprocne comata. Next base: position 66,384,068 of record CM036616.1, on the reverse strand, counting down.
CTAAATCAAACCCAGGTTGCAGACTGTACTTTTCATTTGCCAGAGTTGCCCTGTCATTGTAGCTATCTTCAGTCAAGAGATTTTAGTGGTTTCAAATCAGATTGTGCATTCAGCTGCTGTGTTAGCCCACCTCTACATCAAAAGTAATAGTTCCTCCCTTGAAAATCCAGCCTTTGAGAACTCTGTCAGCCTCTAGATAATGGTAGCCATATCTCTTGTGTAAAGAGATACAAGAGATCTTCATATCGCTTGTATGAAGATCTGCTCTACCTCTGTATAAATTCAACACATAACTTTATCATGGCTTTGGTTAAAAACCTTTGATAATTTTCTTTGTTTTGACAGAATCTTTTTGCTGACTTGATGACCAGGCCAAGATGCTACAGATTTCTTTGCATAAATCTTTTCTCCTTATTTCCCCCTTTTGTTCTTACACTTCTCCCATATTTGAATATTGATCATTTTCCCAGTCTGGGAACATGGTGCTGTGGTAATTGACTGGTAACCATTCAATAGTCATGAGCATGAGGAAGAACAGGAAAACACAACCACACCAACCAGTAACACTTTGTCTTCAAGGAAGACTCTGCTTGGAGAAAAAAACAATTAGAAATTTATTCCCAAAGATTTAGATTAACTGATTTAAAATAGAATGGCTGTCCATGTCTGTCCCTGGGTGCAAGATGGCTGAAATCCTGCTGTTGTGAATGTTAATAATAATCTGAAATGCACAGATGCCTTTCAATAATCTCTAATCCTTAAGATGTCAGATTTTATTAACATGATCTCTGAGGACATTTCTAAAGCCCCAGTAAGAATTGTACATCTTGCTAAACCATGAACTGGAGTTCTGCTGCTTCCCTGGATTTTGTTAAAACCTTCCTCCAAACTTGCTAGTTTCTTCTTTGACCTCTTTTCTTAGAGATTCTGACTTTTACTGTATTTACCCAGGCTCACTGTGCATCTTGAGCTAACTGTATTTGCCCGCAATTTGCCCTACACTCAAGTTTTAATTAATGTTTTGCTAGGTTCTTTCTCTGTTTATAATGCATGTATTCAGACCACTTTTCAAAGGAAGGATCAGGAAGTGCCATTTTTTTTTTTTGTCAAGAGTCCTCTATTGGTGTGCACTTTTGGAGGACTTGTTAAGAATCTTAAAGACAGTAAAACACGATTCACAAATGGATCATACTGTTTAAAATTGCACTGTTCATCATGATGATACCCAAGGTCAGTGGTGCTGCTATGGGGAAGTCACTAAATAAATTAGCCAAACAGAGAAGATCAGGGAACAGTAAGATACGGAAAAGTCTGTTCGAAGAAACCCACATCAGTGGACACATGAAGCACATTTCTAATCCACGTTTATTAGAAGGTCAGTCCTGCTAAGAAACATGTTTCCATTTCTTTCCTCAGTGATCACATAAACGTTTTCTTTTTAGAGGTTTTGCTGCATTAACAAAAAGATCTGTTAGCTGCAAATACAGTCACTTTATTTGGTTATTAGTACACCATAGTGTTCAGTCACTTCATTGAAAAGCAAATAGGTCTGAGCTTATCCTAGAGGCTGTGGAGCCCTATGTATTTATGTTACCATCTGTAAGGACTGATGGGGCATTGTGTTCAAAGACACAGTAGGCTGAAAACACAATGCTTCAGAAATACAACCTATTTGAAACAGATTTTTATAACCAGAAGAAAAGGCTAACGTGACATAGCATGGCAAAAAAACCTCAAAGACTTGTCCAAAAGTCTGATGAGATTTGTGATCCATGGTCCTGGCCCAGGCATTTTTGCAATGCTGAAAAAGCAAATACAAGGTAATGGAAAAAAATTATGAGTCATTCCTTTCCTTCAGAGGTGATTCATGTGACACGGTCAAGTTAGATCCTCTGAAGAGACATCAGCAATGCTTTTCACTGATGTGTTTTGTAAGCATCCACAAGAGATTTTAATTTCCTGCTAAAAGATATGGTTCATGATCAAAACCAAGATATACGTAAATACTACCTGCCGAGCTTACAAGACTGATGCATTTCTTATCAGCAAATGATAAAAACTTAGAACATCTTCAGTTTTATGACACAAATAATTCTGTATTACCAAATGCATGCAGAACTGAATAAAAATATTCTCATGGACTATGCTGTGAAGGATCTGACAGCAGCACAGCAAACTACCAAGCATCCCAGTCCATTTTCCAGGAGGTCTGTGTGTACTCTCAATTTAAAAATTGAAAATATTAGCTGCTTTAAATGTGGCAAAAAGTGATATTTGGAAGTTTTAATGGCTTGATTTTCTAGAATGAATTTGTGACACACTGTCTTGATCGGGGCTTTGAGTCCTTTGATGTCTAGTATCATGTAGTATTAAGCTCTTATGGTGCACATATATTTCATTTTCATATAGATGCTGCATATCTGCAGTTTTAAATCTTACTCTCAGCTTGCCATTGCTCTGATGCTTTTTACTGAATGCAAATTAACCTAATAACCGTCAGGGTACAGAATATCCGAGCGCTGAGAAACCAGCAAATTTTAGTGTTTTAGGTGTCACAACCAGTTACCTCAACTGAACAGTGTGCCTGGGATATACCTTTTGACTGCACATTGCCTGCAGTGGGACCTTTTTACAGAATAAGATAACCTGTTTACAGAAAAATATAACCTTTTGATTTGTGAGTTTCCATGCTTCACCATGTCTGATAGGCTCAGGAGGCAATGGATGACCAATGCACTTCTGAAGAATTTGCCATAAGCATCTCCAGATGAGCACCCTTTTTGTATCCACAGACTGGTGGATCTCTGGTTCTCCCCTGACATACTGTGTGTGCAGTTTTGCAGTGTGTGCCTGTGTGGCATTCAGAATGTATAGTGCTTGTCTCGAACAATCCAAGAGATAAGTGATGGACTCTAACCTTATTACTCCGACGACAAGGAGAGACTTTTGGCATCTTGGTTGGCAAAAGGGGATTCCGCATGATTTAATGGATGGAACCCCCACAGATGTGTTGAAAAAAATGGTGACATCTTGGCCAGATAAACGGCCTGTTTCCAAAGTGAGTGAGAAATCTGCCTGTGAAGAAACAACAGCCAGTGCCCCCCCACTCATAGATTTGCAGGACCCCATTCTGACTACGAAAGCCGAACAGGAAAACTAGATGCCTCGCTCCCCGTAGGTGGGGGGGTGGAGACGGATGCTGGATATATATTAGACAACTGACCAGGAATGTTGACGGAGATGTGTTGATAACAACTATTGTAGGCCCTCGTAAAGTGCCCATTACCTTTTTAGTAGACACTGGAGCTCAAATTTCTGCTCTTACAGAAAGGGACGCAAAAAGTTGTGGTGTAGAACCTTCCAAGAAACCCCTGCGAATAATGAGTGCCGTGGGCGCCGCACAAATCGTGGTCTCCGCATTTGTTAAAATCCTATTGCCAGGAGATGACGATTTCATTTCTGTGAGAATGGCGATTGGTGAATTTCCCTTCAGTTTGTTGGGCATTGGCGTTTTGCAGGGCCGAACTTGGACTGACGATCAGGGGAAAAAGTGGGCGTTTGGTATTTCTAACATGCAGGTTCGCCTGTTACAAACCGCGCCGTCCCTTCCCCCGTCCAAAATAACTAACGTTAAGCCATACGCATCGCCCCTGGGCGCCAGAGCAGGAATCACTCCGGTGATCGAAGATCTAAAGCAAAAAGGGGTGGTCGTTCCCAGCCATTCTCCTTTTAACTCCCCGGTCTGGCCAGTAAAGAAACCAAACGGGAAATGGAGGCTCACAATAGACTATCGCAGGTTAAATGACAACACCGCTCCGTTAACTGCTGCCGTGCCAAACATTGCTGAGCTCATTGCTCTGATACAAGAGCAGGCACACCCTATCATGGCTACTATCGATGTCAAAGATATGTTTTTCATGGTCCCTTTGCAGGTAAAAGACAGAGATCAATTTGCTTTTATATGGGAAGGACAACAATATACCTTCACACGCCTTCCCCAAGGGTACAAACACTCTCCTACTTTAGCACATCATGCTCTAGCACAGGAACTCGATCTGATTCCCAGAGAGGACGGGGTGAAAGTATATCAGTATATTGATGATGTGTTAATTGCTGGGGATAAAGTGGAAGCTGTGGGAACCACCCAGGAGCGCGTAATCTCTCACTCGGAAAATATAGGTTTGCAAATTCCACCAGAAAAAGTACAGCTGCCCTCTCAGGAAGTAAAGTTTTTGGGCATCTGGTGGAGAGGAGGTAAAACTTGTATTCCCCCAGAAACCCTGACTACCCTGGAACAGGTCACAACACCAGAATCGAAAAAAACAGCTACAACATGTTTTGGGGTTACTGGTGTTTTGGCGAAAGCATATACCCGATTTTTTTTATCATAACAAGACCCCTATATGATTTACTGTGGAAGAGGGCACAGTGGCAATGGACTGAGGTACATGATGAAGCTCTAAAATTGTTAATTTTTGAAGCTACGGCACACCAAGCCCTGGGCCCGATTCATCCTTCCGACCCAGTTCACATAGAGTGGGGCTTTGCGTCTAGCGGCATGTCTGTGCACTTGTGGCAAAAAGGGCCGCTAGGACCGGTTCGGCCGGTTAGTTTTTACTCTCGCAGCCTTAAAGATGCTGAAAAGAGGTACACCCCCTGGGAGAAAGGTTTGTTTGTGGTATGCATTGCACTGCGCGAAGCCGAAAGAACAATTAGGCAACAACCACTGGTACTTAGAGGCCCATTTAAGATACTTAAATCAGTATTGTGGGGCACCCCACCCCCTGACGGGGTGGCCCAACGAGCATCTGTAAGGAAATGGTACGCCCAAATTGAGCATTATTGCGAAATTTTCAAAGTGACTGAAGGAACTCCTCTAATGTTGTCTATCCAGGAAAAGCCGCAGGGTGAGGCTACAGAGATAAGCCTCCCCCCTGTTATACAGGAAGCACCTCCGTTCACTGGGCAGTTAGAAAATGCCTGGTTCACGGATGCCTCTGCAAAACGTGAAGGAAAGGTGTGGAAATACCGGGCAGTCGCTTTGCGAGTTGATACTGACCAGGAAATAATTACTGAGGGTGAAGGTAGTGCACAAGTTGGGGAATTAGTAGCGGTGTGGAGTGTTTTTCAGCATGAATCTCAAACTTCTTCTCCTGTCTACATCTACACTGACTCTTATGCTGTCTTCAAGGGATGCACAGAGTGGCTCCCCTTTTGGGAACAAAATTAATGGGAAGTAAACCGCATTCCCATTTGGCAGAAAGAGAAGTGGCAGGAAATTTTAACCATTGCAAAACAAGGTTCATTTGCTGTCGCATGGGTAGCTGCTCATCAGGATGGTAAGTCCCCCACGAGCCAATGGAATAACAAAGCAGATGAATTGGCCCGCTTGGCACCTTTGCAAAACACCCCCATAGAAGAAGACTGGAGAGGCTCTTGGAGTGGCTGCATGTAAAAAGGGGACATTCAGGAAGCAAAGATTTACATTGTGAAGCCCATGCCCGAGGCTGGCCTGTTACCCGAGAACAGTGCAAAACCTGTATTTCTGCCTGTGACCAGTGCCGTACCCGTCTTGAAAAGCACCCCCTAGAAGATGATCCCTTGCATGTGAGAACTGGAAAGGGACTATGGGAAGCCTGGCAGGTAGATTATATTGGTCCCTTCCGGAAATCAGAAGGCAAGCAATATGTATTAGTGGGGGTAGAAATTTTATCAGGATTAGTCCAGGCAGAAGCTTTTGCACGGGCTACAGGGGAAAACACAGTTATTGGCTTGAAAACATGGTTTGGGACACTCCCCAAACTTCAAACGATTCAATCAGATAATGGCACACATTTTAGTGCTAAAATTGTGCAAGACTGGGCAAAACAGGAGGGAATCAATTGGATTTTCCACACTCCCTACTATCCTCAAGCAAATGGAATAGTGGAAAGGACTAATGGCATGTTAAAACGTTTTCTAAAATCTCAAAGCAGCAGGTGGACATCAAGACTGAGGGATGCAGTTACAGCTGTGAATAGCCGATGGGGAAGGAATGGATGTCCAAAATTGACAGCCTTTTGCCCCAAAGCTCCCACTATTTTACCTGCTCCCATTGAGTCTGATCACCCAACACACCCCTCCTATTACCCAGGGCAACCAGTCCTGGTGGACCTCCCCACAGCTGGGAGAGTCCCCCTTGTGCTAAAATTACCCCTAAACCGGTATATATGGAAAGCCAGAGATGCTAATGACAAAGAGCACAAAATCAACACAAGATGGATCATCCCATCTTTCTAATATTAACCTGGTCCTTCATTTAGGACGAAGGATCTTCTCTTTTTGTCTCTTTACAGGCACAGAATCAAGAGGATCAAATCTCTTCTATACAACTTTATGGGAGAATTAACTCCTGAATCCCTTGTAATTGTGTGCATTGTTTGTATAATCATTGTAGTGGGTGGGATCATATCATGTATTACGGAATATTATCACTTATTCTTTGGACAACTGTCCTTCACATCATTGCTTTTGAAGGTAGAGACCAAACACCAGGATCATGGGAAAACTGGGAAGAACGAAATTAATTTATGATTTTAGGTGAACAGATAGCCCGAGCCTTTGACCTCACCTCTTGTTGGGTGTGCGGAGGACCTATGGGGCTTTCAAGTTGGCCCTGGGTAGCCAAGCCAGTTGCTGCTAAGTGGTGGATAAACAAATTAAGTGATGTGAGAAATGGTACAGCTTTCTGGGAAGAGGATACCTCACTCTGGTAAATTCGTTATCCTGAAAAAGGCATATACTGTTTGAATAGAACTGATCCCCATGGACATTTTGTGGGACAAAGTAATTGTGAATGGACCTTGTCTCCTGGTTATAATTGCTGGGACCCATATTGTCGCCCCTATGATTGTTCTAAGTATGCAGGAAGATGGAATCAGACCCATGTAAAACTTTCCAATAACAGTTGGGTCAAATGCTTTTATGAAAAACCGAGGGGGGGGAAGGATGTAAAGCTGTGGGACAGAACAAGTTCTCTGATGCCTTGTTTTTGAGTTGCCCCCATGCTAACACCACCAGTCCTAACCACATCATACGTGTATATCAATGGCAGTGGCAACTTCAGAATGGCTCTCGCACTCAATTTAAGAGATTTTGGGCTAATTCAAATCAAACAGGTAAAGATTTTGCTTGTAATTGTAAATGGAAAGAAAGTGGGGAAGCATGGCAATGTGACTACCTGCCAATTGGACTGGAATATGTTACACTGAGGTAATTCACCCTTTATTTTTCCGGAAACTGGCTTGTGTTCCAGTCCAGACATGGAAAGGCTGGGAATTTGATATGTTTTCATGGCTTCCACGTGGCCCAACCGTAAGACGTATCCTTTTTTTTGTTTTGTTTTGGTTTTTTGTTTTGGTTTTGTTGTTTTTTTTTTTTGTTTGTTTGTTTTATGTGGTCTAGCAACGTCTATGTTTTTACCCTGTATCATTCCATATTCTATCCAACTTATCCAACATGTAGTAGCCCAAAAGCAGTTTGTAACCACTTTATCCCTAGAAGGTGTTAAGCACATTCGTGCAGTTTACCAACCAAAACCATCAGTGGTAAGGATTATATAAGCAAATGCTATTTTACAGATTTTTTATCACGTTTTATAGTTTGTTTTTGCATAGCTAGCTTAAAAAAAAAAATACAACTATCTACGAGGCAGAGAAACAATCAAACAACTGAGCTGCGCAGGCGCCTTGGTGGGACGAGAGCGTGGACACCCTTTTTCCTGCTGCGTGGCCAGACCAGCACGAGCCGGACCAGCGCAGGCCAGGCCAGCACACCAGACCACAGCACACCATCACAGGCACATCGGACCCCAGCGACCCACCATGAGCATCTCAAGAAGGGACTTCATGGACTTGAGAAAGGACATCCAGGGTGCCATGGCAAAACAAAATGAAATCCTGGAGGGTACTGTACATGCCTACTTAGCTATGCTCGCTTTCCTTATTGTTCTAGTTGTCGGGTTGATTTTATACTCCTATTGGCCTTGCAACCGCTTGCGTGAGTTTTGTAGTCGTTTGTGTAGATGGTCACCCTCATCCCCTGAAAATACCGAACCTACACCCTCTACCCCCCCCCTACCTTCCACCTCTGACCCTTCCCAACCATAGGCATTGGTCCTGGCCTGGGATCTCCCCAGTTTTGCAAAAATAATGTTAGGAAATTGTTAATTGTTAGTTGTTAACTGTTAATGTTGATTGTTAGTTGTTATAATTGATAATTGTTTTACAGTTCCTTTCTGCTATCACCGTGGATGGAAAACACTGGTTGGAGTTGGACTGTTACAAGAATGCTAAATAAAAGTGGAGACATCATTGACCCAAGGACAGTGGTAGCAGAGAAAAAAAAACTGTTTGGATTTTTGGGGACTTTGGGTTGAGGGTGGTTATTATTTTTGTAATTGTTCTTAAAATTTTTATACAATTGTTGTTGATATTGTTATACAATTGTTGTTGATATTGTTGTTATTTTTAGCTGATGCTCTTTTCCTACTTTTCTATCCTTTTTTCTCAAGCAAAAATTTCCTATTTTCCTTATCTGTCTTTCAAAACCACCACGTAGGAAAAGCCACAATGTCAAGCCACCCAGGAAGTAGCATTGGATTGTCGAGCCACGGGGTGATGTGGCATTCAGAATGTATAGTGCTTGTCTTGAACAATCCAAGAGGTAAGTGATGGACTCTGGTACTCAGGATATCTGTTGTCTGTCCTGTGGCATCTGAGAGTTAAACAACAGCTGTTGATGAACTAAAGAGATGTCTCAGCAACCCACCCACCCCTCCTGCAGCAAGTAACTGGGGAGTTTAGTGTGGGACGTGCTGAGCTTGGAGAAAAAGATCTACAGCTGGCTCTGGGAGCAGGATATCCAGTGATAACCAGACCTTGATACCTCATGAAAGCCACCAACTTAGCAGGACAAGATAAAGAGTGCCACCTCCTAGGACCAAAACCACTGCAATAAACTAAGCCTGTGGTGCCAGTTGTCTCAACTTCCTTTTTGTATGCAGAGATCTCCAAACAAAGACTATCTGCAGGACTTAGCCCAGACCTACCCCCCCCCCCTCCTATCTCAGAGGACTGAGAAGATAGGAGTTTTTCCCTGACGCAGGGAGAAAAGTGGGGGTGCAGTGGGCAAGAACTGTATAAAAATCTGGGACTCCGTGGGTGCATTTGAAGCACTTCCCCACCAGGAACCACTTCCCCACCAATGACATCGCTGGACCGTGGGTGGTGACTATTCTCTCGCTTGCTGTCCTCTTATCTCTCTGCTTTCTCCTTTCTTTTCTGTCTCTGTTTTCCTGCCTGTCCTATCCGCTCTAGGGACCTTTGCTGTGTTGCTCTAATAAAATTTTGTTGTGTGCGTGACATCTGACCTCGTTTGCGTCTTAATTTCACCATTTGGGATCACCTTTATAAAAAAATTGCCACGTATCCGAATACTGGATTGTGACAGCCTGAAAGGTCCGTCCTACTGCTTGTGGTACGAGTATCTTTTTGTCTGCCAAAGTGCTCTGTGTCCTGTCACACAGTAGGTAGTATATAGCACTCAAAGGGCAGAAGGCTTCACATTGTTCTTTTTCAGAATCAAGACACTCTCAGTAACACGGGCTGTAACAAGGACAAGTCCAAAACCACAGAGGTTCTTCAAAAACTTGCCAAATAAAACTGTCCAAAGCCCAAACTGCACACCTGGGTTGCCGCTTTATCACCATGTTGGCAAGCAAAGTTGGATGCTGATCTGGCTCCGTATATACTTACCTACTGACTGGTGTGACTGTGGAGGGGACAAAGTTATGTTTAGTCTCTCAATAGTTTCCCTTGATGCATGTCACTTGAGGTACTAATCCAAGAATGCAAGATTGTATTTCATCCAGTTCATCTCCAGTTTCTGATGGGAAGCATGTCCTAGTTTCCATAAAGAGATGCTTTGCCATAACTCAAAGCACTTTAGTCCTAAAACTCTTCCACACAGAGCTTTGATTCCAATTTTGTGTGTGCTAGGTTAACTCAGCTTATTTATGGCCTTCCTCTGCTTCAGCAAGTCATCAGTTGGAGCAGCCTCTGGATGCTAACTCGAGCAGCAGTTAGGATGGCAGCTGAGCCCAGATGTTCCTCCCAGTCTTACTGAGCCTTGTTTTGTGGGTGTAATGGAGGGAAGTGTTTTACAGGAGCTACTTCAAATCTTGTCTTCTTTTACCTGTCATCAGAGTGTTAAATCTCAGCTTATTCACATCCCATTTCCTTGCTCAGGAAGGCAGAGGATTCATTATATGAAATTCTTTTTTGATGTATTGAGCACAGTTATATTCCTCAAAACATCATGAAATGTTTTACTGTCCTGCCACTCAACGCTTAAAGTGGATGTTTTCCCTGGAACACTGAATATCACCCAGGCAGAGTCTGTTCACTTCATCTCCCTCCATTTCACCAATATCAGAGGCAGGTGAACTCAAGGCTGTGGACTTCACCTCACACAGATGTATCCTGGTACTTTGTTCTTCTCCAGTGGGATCCATCTGTATTGAATTAACCACTGGCAGAAGAATTTAGCACATTTATGGTAAATTTGTTTCTAGGGGAATATTAGAAAAGATCAGTGACCTCAGTGTTTACCTGACACTTCATGAACTGCTTTTTGGACACAGTCATTTTGGCATTTGGAAATGGATGAATCATTTAATGACAAACTTTAAGAGCACTTCAGGAGCTTGTTCCCCCACCTGGTTAGCTCTGACTTTATCATTCTTTCCATCTTCACCCACTCCACTTTTCTCAAATAATCTTCCCCTCCATCTTTTTTTTTTTTTTTCCAGACTTCACCCCATGGCTGCCTGTTTCCGTATTCACCATATAGGTACCTGTAACTGAGGAAGGGTTACTTGGGCTTCAAAGGCACAATGCTGTACCATTCTGTGTAGCAGATGACCTGGTGCAGGTGCTTCAGGAACTGGATTTGTGGTTTGCTGGCCCTGGAAAGGAGGGAGCTGAGCCACCGGACAGGGACTGTGCTCTGTCCACCATTGTTGTGTCATTTGAATGGACTGCAGTACTGTGGCTCCTACTTAAACCTCTGGCTAAAAGCCTTTTTTTACCTGGTAAGTAAATTCCTTTTCTATGTCACCAGTTCTCAGATTGCTCTCTGACACCTGCTAGTTCTTCATCCCCATGGAGAGCTGCTGACACCTCATTTCTCTCAGTTCAGGCATATAATTTACTACATTCTGTACACCAGCCCTCAGTTTATTGTGTCTTCACCATGTCTTGTTCTCACACTACTTATTTACATTCAGAGAATCACAGACTGTTAGGGGTTGGAAGGGACCTCTGGAGATCATTGAGTCCAACCCCTGTGCCAAAGCAGGATCATCTAAGGCAGATCACACAGAAGCATGTCCAGGTCTTGAAGGTATCTAGAGAAGGAGACTCCATAACCTCTCTGGGCAGCCTGTTCCAGTGCTCCATCACACTTCTAGTAAAGAAGTTTTTTCCTCATGTGGAGGTAGAACTTCCTGTGTTCCAGTTTGCATCCATTGCCCCTTGTCCTATCATGGGGCATGACTGAAAAGAGACTGACCCCTTCTTGACACCCACCCATCAGATATTTGTAAACATTATTAAGATCTCCTCTCAGTCTTCTCTTCTCCGAACTAAACAGCGCCAGGTCTCTCAACCTTTGGTAGTTCTTGTTTCCTATCAGAATACTTTTTCTAGAAATCACTGTGTGATGGTTTTGTGGGGATAAAAATTCCAGGTAGTCCTCCAGGTTTTCATGACTATCCAGTTCTGTGTTGTATGTAAGCACCAACATGCTGATCAAGATACAGTGATTTTTCTGAAGTCCACTCCAATCTCGGCTCTTGGGTAAGGGTTTCTTGTCTTGTTGGGAGAGGAGGGTGGGAGCAGGGGAAGCATCTCCTCCTTTATTCACCCAGCTATTTCTCATATCTGTTGTTAGCATCCAGGCAGCATAACTGGAGTTTTATCCTATCTTCATTTCTCTCTCTTTGTTGTGGGTTTTTGGTTTGGTTTTTTGGGGGGGGTGTTTTGTTTTTTTGTTTGCTGGGAGAGGGGGTTGTTGTTGGGTTGGCAGCGAGTGGTTGGGTTTTTTTACCAGCTTGCAGTGTTAGTATTTATTTATTCCTAATTTCTAATCTGATTGCTCAGAAGGTTGTTCAGTTTTTGCAGGATTTCAACTATCGGGTGTTAGACTGTAGTTATTCCTCTAGTACCTCTCTCATATATTGAAGATCCGTAAGAGAAGGGTTGCTTTAAATGCACTGCATACTAGAGATAAAGATATCACTTCATTCACATTTTTCCTGAGAGACATCTTCAGATTGTGCAAACTTTAGCAAAGATATAAAATGATAGGGTGTTTCTCATAAAAGAGGGGCCAAAGCCTGCTTGAGGTTGAACTAAGCCACATAAAATTTGAGTCTGAAAGATTTTTGCCTCTCTGTAAAAACCTGAAAGAAAATCAAAGGATGAAGCTGAATGTTAAATTTATAGCCACATAGTTGCTCACAGCTTGCAGAGAGATCTCCAGAAAATGCCCTTGTTGATGAAGTTTGAAGATACTCAAGAAGCATCCACCTGGTATGTCCAGGTGGGGTAACTTTTGTGCATAGTGTTTGAAATTGCTTTGAAACAGATTTAAGTTGTGCTCACTTGAATTGTTTTTTATTTCTTTTTGAGTTAGTAGGTATTCATAACCTTAGTCCTTATGGTCTGTTGCTGATTTGGAGTTGGGGATGCGGTCAGAGGTGGAAAGATCGAGAATTTTTATTTGAGATAAGTTCACAATGAGGAGCTATCAAATTATTTATCAGGTGACACAGATATGAAGTGCAGAGGAAAGAACTGTAGTGTTACAGGAGTCTGGCAATCTCTAAAATGGTGACAGATAGCTAGTAAATTGGACAGAGAGCTAAACTGTTACAGGAGCTTGTCTACTGCCTCTGTTTAGATCCATTTTAAAGGCATTTCATCAGCTTAAATAGAATCAGTACTCACTGACATCACTGGTTGGATCAAGAAAGTCAAATGGTCAGCAGAGGAAGGAAGCAGGTGAAAAATTATTTCCTAATTTGAATTCCATCTAGCTTCATCTGTGGACCTAACGTAATACATCGTAAAACCCTTACAAGTCAGTAAGTGACAGTGGTGTCTAGTAATAGAAGCAGGAAAGAACAGAAATTATTCCCTGGCAGTAAAAAAAGCCACATGCAAGGCAATATTTATTCTTTGCTCCATAAAAGCCAGCTATGCAAATTATGGCTTCAGTGTCTGCTTCATTAGATAAAATGGAGCCTAAATTTGAAGGGAAACAAAGTGTTTGTTTGCTTCGGTATATTTTTTTAAGGCAGATGATCTTTTCAAGGGAAATTGGCCAAACAGTGGTGTCAAATGGTTCATGATTTAGAACGTTGCAAAAATTATTTATATTCTTCTCTCTCCCACTGCTGGCTTAATCTTTTAAGGGATATTTAAGCCCCCTCTATTACTTCTAAAATAATTTCAGTTTACTTTTCTTATAAAGCTTTTTGCTCGTACCAGAATCAAGATGCTGTGTGGAGCAGTTTTTATTTGCACTTGATTTTATCTGACTTGTACTCTTTTTATTGGAGTTATTTTTTAAAAATCTAGGATAGGATTCTTTGTACAGAGCAAGGCAGTCCTGAAAGGGGCCTGTATTCATGCTAGTTTCTTCTGAACAATGCTGAAACAATTCTGTTTTGCACTGACACTGCTTACTTGTCAAGCTTCCCAGAGGAAAGTGGCAGAAGCAAAGCCTGTTAAACTTCAGCTGGGTACCATTCATCAGGATAATGTTGTGCTAAGAACTGCCACAGAGCTCACTCTTAAGGTGGGTCCAATACATATTAATCACCAGAACTAGCACGGTCATAATTTCTGCCTGGATCCTGTACACATAGCAAATAAAAACTATGGTGTGTGTTGGCCATCAAAAGACTCTTAAGTAGATCTGCAGATGTACTAAAAGAAGAAAGTTTTCCAATTTTGAGAGATTTCAGGCTTCACTGGCTGTGTTTGTATATCTCACCCTCAGCAAGTTTGCTAGCAACACCAAGCTGTGTGCTGTGGCTGACACACTGGAAGGAAGGGATGCCATCCAGAGGGACCTTGACAGGCTTGAGAGGTGGGCTAATGCCAACCTCATGAAGTTGAGTAAGGCCAAGAGCAAAGTCCTGTACATGTATTGGGGCAAACCCAAGCACAAGTGCATATTGGGTGGAGAATGGATTGAGAACAGCCCTGAGGAAAAGGTTGATGAGAAGCTCAACATGAGCCAATGATGTGCTCTAGCAGCCCAGAAAGCCAACCGTGTCCTGGGCTGCATAAAAAGAAGTGTGGGCAGCAGGTCAAGGGAGGTGACTATCGCCCTCTACTCCACTCTTGTGAGACCTCACCTGGAGTGCTGTGTCCAGCTCTGGAGCCCCCAACACAGGAATGGAACAAGAACAGAGGAAGGCCATGAAGATGATTAGGGGACTAGACCACCTCTTTCCTGAAGACAGGTCGAGAGAGTTGGGGTCATTCAGCCTGGAGAAGGCTCCAGGTAGACCTCATAGCAGCCTTCCAGTGCCTGAAGGGGCCTACAGGAAAGCTGGGGAGGGGCTTTTTACGAGGGCTTGTAGTGAGAGGTCAAGGGGTAATGGTTTTAAACTGGAAGAGGGGAGATTTTAGTTACACATTAGGAAGAAATTCTTGACTGTGCGAGTGGTGAGACAGTGGCACTGCAGGGAAGTTGTGGATGCCCCATCCCTGGAAGTGTTCAAGGCCAGGTTGGATGGAGCTCTGAGCAACTCGGTGAAGTGGGAGGTGTCTCTGCCCACGGCAGGGGGTTGGAACTAGATGATCTTTAAGGTCCCTTCCAACCCAAACCATTCTATGATTCTATGATCTGCATTCTACTTATTGCCCACAATAGACACTGAGTTAAAACCTGCTTATCCAAAGCGTATAATACCAAAGAGAAATCTCCAGCAGAAGTGATCAAAGCCCCCACCTATAGTTCATTCCCAGTCTCCTGCGCTGACAGAACAAGCTCTTCTGTGGAGGGAATCTGAAAAGCAATCACCTGTTCTAATAGCCTGGCTGTTTTACAAACCATTAAAAGGTAACTCTGCACTCTTCAGCAGATGTGGTGTGAAGACTCCATGCTGTGATGTCTAGTTAGTCTCTGCACATTTAACCAGCAATCTTTATAAGGTCCTTGTCTAACTATTTATGCTTATCTTTCATGGGAGGAATAGCAGCTTTATTTCTTCTCATTCTTACCTGACTGCTAGTTGTAATAGCCTATGGGCTATTACATGGAAAGAAGCTAAGTTAGGAGTGCAGATGAAAAAGTGCAGAAATGCTTCTAAAAGACTTTTTTTCCCCAAGCTATTTTTTTTTTTTTAACTTTTTTTTTTTTTTTCTGGAGAGGGGCTGATGCACATTGTCATTAATATTGCATCTCTCAGCATTGAACAGAAACATGGAGGAGGCTCACCTGTCATCTCCCTCAAACTTCACATCAAAAAGATGATGTACATTTGCCTTGGCCATCAAGGAGAAGGGATGCTTTTCATGCCGTGTAACTCATGGGCAGCTGACAAGGTTAAAAACATGGTTTCAGATCTGCCAAGTTAGATTAGAGATTTGTTAGTCACTTACTAGTTTTTAATCCAGAGCTTTAGGGAAACTGTCTTGAGTAACTTTCTTGTGAACATCCTTCGGGCTTGTTACACAGTCTGGCTGCTTAAGTGAGATGCTACCCTGTCACTTGAGGTAACTGGCACGTTAGGCGGAGTAATGCAGTGAAGGAGTAAGTATATTTTTGGGTCTATATTTACTCTGCTGCAATGTTTGTATTCTCTTCTATCAGCATTCTTTTGGCCCAGTCTCAGCTGCATTTTCTTGTGTAATATAAAAATCAGAAACATGACTTGTACTCAGATTCTCTGCTGGAACCAGATTATCCAGGTTATTTCAGAATTTCCAGAAATTAGTCACATTACATTTGTTTCTTTTCAGAACAGATGGTGGAGTAGAATTTGAATCACTGAAGTGACAGTGGGAGAGAAGTTACAGTGGGGGGAAGAAAAAGGGAACTGAAGTGAAACTTTTCACGCTTTTCAGTTTTTTGCTGATTCCCAGCTTTTGTTTTTATATGAAAAGTTTAATAGATGCAGGTTTCAGATTTGTCTCCATTATTCAGATAACTAGAAAATCACATGGATAAAATCTGGAATATTCTGCTCTTTTACTGGATACTTAATAGATACTTATAAATCACTGGACTTTCAACTCTCTGACCTGAGTTCAAATATATTTTAATGGGCTGATTCCTTCTTGGTGTATGTTCTCTGAAGTGATGGAGCTAAAGTAAGGATTAATTTTCTGAGTCTTTAAAATGGGATGAACATATGAATTGAGTATGATGTCTAAAGTCACATCAAAGCCACCACCACTGGTAAAACTGAAGCCCAGGTTGAGAACTCAGTCTATTTCTACATCAACCCTTTAAATTATTTCTGGAGAGATATTTTTTATTTATGACACTATATTGTCTGCTCTTGCAGGATCACAGACCAGGCTAACCCAAGAAAATGACTGGCACAGGACAGTCATGGAAACAGAGGACTGTACTTCTGCTCCTTGGAGAAAAAGAAAAGAGTCCTAAGCTGCTCTTCACTGAGCTTAATTTCTTTTTAGCGGTGGCTCTTGGTGGCTCTTGTACTCAGTGCAGGGTGTCCCAAAAGGACAGAGGGACATGAATTAGTGTGCCTTGAGCCTCTGTGCCTGCAGTTCTCTCACTTACCCCAACAAAAGCCAGAAAGGCTGCAGATTAGATGGATGAAAGATTTCCCCAGCTCCCATGCCATAAATGTGGTGGGGTTTTTTTTGTTGGCTTTTATTATTTCTGCTGTATTGAGTTGCTTCTCCTAATGTACCATGTACAGAGGCTGCAGAAGGCCAAGCACAGGGCATGTGTCTCCTGGTGCAGGAGGTCATCCTGTTTCTCTGTGGACTCCCTTCAGACGTGCTGCAGGTGGGCTCTGCAGGCTGGGGCAGACATTTTCTTCTTGCTTACTGGTTTCTTCATTTTGTGTTTCCACATCTCAGTGTGCTCTCTCTGCTGTTAAGTGCCAAACTGCAATACCCTCATTCCCACTGACTATCACCTTACCCATGCAGGGGTCTTGTGGCAGCCTGCTGGGCTACCTGTGGCATAGCCATTTGATACAAGATTATCTGAATTTCATCCTATGGGAGCTTTTATCTTTCTTCACTTGATCTGTCATTGCTTTCATCTGTGCTTTAAACTGTGCTTCTGGGTCACATAGGTGGTGGTGGGGTTGTTAATTAGACCTTGGCAAAATGTTGTGTGGGGTAAGCAGTCTAAACATGGTTAAAAAAATAAAAATCAATAAGCTTCCAGGGATATATTCAGCAAAGTACATACAGAAAATGCCTAAAGAGAGAGATGTGAATGGCCCTGCAAATTTCAGTGGGATTACACATGCACTTAAAATTACACCTGTGATAATATACCTGGCTGCACTGGAGTCTAGTCAGGGGATTTTCAGAGCTTTGCCTGGCATTATGCACCCCAGAACCCTCTGTGCTTTCCAGGGGCTCGTCTGCATCCCAAATGCGGTGTAAATGCTGCACAGCTCTACTGTGTCACTGGCCTCTCTGGCAGCCAGATTTCCTTTCAGAAACCACAAATGTAGGTTGGGAAACAAGCAAAGGTGAGAGCACAGCTCTGCACATGCCTTTCTTCTTTTTTCTGGTGGATGAGCAGTGCTTCCAGCTCCATGGCCTGTGATGTGCTGGTGGACATAGCGTCAAGGCTTGAGGTCTGAGTCAGCCCCACTGGTCCTCTGCCACTCCTCCCAGTGATTTTCTGGTAGGGAAGCAAAGTGAAGTTGGACTGATAAACTTTTCAGCAGTGTTCGCTGTAGCTTCAGGAAACATGGGTGTGGTCAGTTTTATCTCAGTGCCATTTGGTACTTGAAATGGTGCGTTGGAAAAAGTGTGGAATGGTAAGAGAAAAATGTAGTGACAAAAAAAGGGCGGAATTCAGAGAAGGACATTAATATGAACGAAAAACGAGGCATCACGTTTCACAACTGTGAGGGTAGAAAAAAGCACATTATTTAGTTTAACCCATTGCATCCTACTCACATGATTTTTCACCTCCTGGAAGCTCCAGATAGCTTTCCAACCTATTTTCAGGCACTTCTAACAATAAAGCATCAATTACAAGGCTGTTGTCAGATTGCCCTTAGAGTTAAGAAACTTTCTTACTGTGTTATCAAAATGCTTCAGCATACCACTGCCACCTAAAATACCCATGGTGCATTAAACTGTAGGTGTTGGTGGGATCCTGTAAATGTCTCTGCAAATGTAAGCTCAAACAGCTTTCTGTTGATTCCCTAATTTAGTTAGCAGAAACCCCTTCCCCCTCCTCCTCCCGTCCCCAGTCTCTCCGATGCCATGCAGCCTCATTATCTACTAACCTTTAAATGCTACCACCCCCACTAGCTCCAAACCACTTCCCACTGAAAGACAGAGCACAAAATTGGAAGCTTTTTTGAAGAGATGAAACTGTACTGTCAACTCTCCTGGGTTTCATTTCCACTTGAAAAACCCCAGCCCAAAGACCGTGAAGTCACCTGGGATCTTCCTGTGAGCCGTGGTGGCGTCTTAGGTACACGTGGTTGGGCTGTTAATGGCTCTCCCAGTAGGTCATTTGGGAGACCCAGCACTTGGCTTTTCTGCTGAACAACACAATACCTCTGTTCTCTGTCTGCTCCTCCTTTCAGAGTGGCAAATCATCTCCAGGGAGACCAATCTAAGACCCCTAGTTCACAGGCATTTCCTCAATATCTAAGGCTTGATATTTTTTAAATCAATATTTCATTAAGCAATGCTTTTATGGCATTTCAGTATTCATCTATAATAATTACTATAAGCCTTTTATCTGTGTATATCAAAGCACCTAGTGAAAGTTGGAGAACATAAAAACTGTATTAAAGATGACAAAATATGAAGCATGCAGAGGGATTATGTGCTTTGCCCAATTGCCCAGCCAATTAATGGATTAATTCTTAATCCAGTTCCATATCCACTGCCAGATTTTATCTCCATGTAAAATATTTTACATTTGAAAATACCTAATCAAGTTAATGGTACAGTCACTTTGCAATTGAATTAATACACCACTTCTAATTAACTTAAGAAAAATAAAATAAATCTGTATGTTAAGGGTGTTTTTCTGAAATCTCTGTATTTCTCTTCAGTGTAGATTTCCAGTTAATTACATGTTTAACACTCAGCTGTTTGGCGATGTGTTTAGTTTTCTTTATATTAGCGTTTCACTCTGTTTGCACATACAACTGGGAGAGAAGTCTGTGTCACACCAAAGGATTATTTCTAAGGTGTTTTATCACCAAGACTTAAATGAAGAATACAAGTGGAAAGCAGTGTTTATACAAACTTGATGTTCTCTGTTTTCCCTGTAATTTTTTCAAGGGTCCAGCAGCTTTCTATTTTATAGCAGAAAAGCAACCAAACTAGAGGGACCTCACCTACACAAACACATTTTGCGTGATAATTATTCAACTGACATTGCAGAGCTTAAAAACACTCAGACTTTATAGTCTCTGAAGACTGAATTCATTATGTCTTAAACAAGACAAGATTCTCCTTTGGGAATTTTCTGTCAGTCTTTCTTGTATATGTACTTTACCTGCTTAGGACTCAGGCAAAGAGAATAGATCAGCTGTGCTTAGTAGATAATTTTGACGCTTAATTTTTTCTTCTTGAGGAAGCAAAAAGAAAAAGAAGGAAAAAGAAAAAAGTCTCTTGCTATTCCAGACGTAACCTACTTCTTTTTATGTAGGCAGGCACATGCTTCTCCCCTCAGCTGAGACACAAGGCCCTATTCTTAGCTCCACTTTCATTTACATTGTGCCTTGAGACAAGATGCACAGTATATAGCAGCGCTGTAGTTATGACTGATTTAAACTATGCAAAATTAGAGCTCTCTCTAACATTACAGGCCATTTTAAGGGTATGTAAAAGGATGTTAGAAACCTGTTATAGAAACCCTATCCAAAGATTTGTAACCCTGAAAAGCAAGAAAGGAACATTAAAATTGTTTGGAAATATTTGGAAACAGTCACCCAGAAGGGTATATAACCAGTCTGCTGTTTCATCCTTCAAAAGCTGAGAATTGGGAAATCTCAGTGAAAGGGTCAGCTCCTCAGCGGATGCAGCTCACTTGATTTTGCTGATGTTGACTTGCACAAATTGACAAACTAGCACTCACATTGTTCTCTGCGTGTTATTTCTCCTGTGTTGTTTCAGCACTACCTTTTGCCCTTTTCTTTCAGTTCTGCGCCTTACCTCTCCCTCCCATCTGTGCATGCAGGTGAAAGGAGAGCAGAGTAAGCAATCCCCTGGGGAGATGATCTTCATTATCTTAAAATCAATCAATCAATAAATAAATAATTCACAGACATCACAGAGAATTTGACTCTTGATAAAACAGTCAATATTCCCAGTGAAATTTCTGTCCATACAGGGTTTTATTTTAAGTGCCCTTGAGTAATCCGTAAGGTGTTGGGCAGATGAAACAATATGGAAACAGTTCTTTCCAGATCCCAAAAAACTAGGTGTCAACATGAGTGGTCACGACTTTGCCGTTCATACTACAACATCCAAACCAGAGGTTTGCTCTGTAGGAGCTCAGCTGGTTACTGGTCATGTTTGGGAAGTGTCATTGGGAGGTAATGTGTCACTTCTTTGTTGCTTGGACCTGGACTGTGGGCAGGAGGACCCATCACCCTGCTGGTGGCAAGGCTGGGCTGTACTGTGGACATGCAGTTTATTCCACCTAATACCAGAGCAAAAAACCCTCAGCTCTGGAAGAAGCTGTAGCTTACTGCCCAGCTATGAACGGGCAGGAAGATCTCTCTCCGTTCCCGCAAAGCTGTCGAAGCCCTCCCTGAATCCCCTGAGCAGAGAACCACCCCGTGGAAGCTGTGGAGGAGCAGTTTCTCCGGGTGCCTTTTGCAGGACTCATTTGATTGTAAGGAGAGGACAGAGCAGAAGTGAGAGGAAATTATTTGTCTTCCTTCCTCCTCACCTCTCCGAGTGTGTTGGGGCTGGCCAGTGGTGGACTAGCATCAGCCCCATCAGACACAGCTGCTGCAGAGCTCAGCACGGGGGTGGGAGCAGGGAACAGTTTGGCTCAACCTGCTGTACCTGTTCGGCACTGGTGTTAGCAGCAGCTATGCTGGATTCTAGTTAGGGGATTTGGAAATCATTTTCCCTAGCTGAGGAGTCTGACCAAAAAAATGTAATGTTTTTTGGGATGGTTTTCAGGCCTTTAAATAACAGGTATGTGAACTTCTGAGTGTTGGATGCATGAAGAGTTGGAGAGGACCTGATCTGAGACCATAAATCAGAGGACTGATTAAGCAAGTTTGTTCACTGCAGTGGCACATGTCTCCACAACAAAAAGACTCTGGCTTCAAATCAGTATCCCTGGCTGTCCCTGAGGGTGAAGGGAAGGCATGGATTTCATCACCACAACAAGGGTTTCAGCAATTAGAGCTATTGGCAAGTCTTGCAGCTGGTGCTGCAGTAGACCTGCCAGAGATCTGGATGTTTCCCTCCTCTGGGTAACAACCATAGATAAAGATGTAACTTCATAATTGACCAGGCAGAGATTTATATGCTCATTGGGCTTTGTTCATGATGTTTCTTTGCACAGCACAAAATTATCATCTGTCATCTGTTTTCTCTTTCCCTTGTTATGCCTGAAGAACAGTCTATACCATACAAATAGAAAAGCAGCAAACAGAGTAGCACTCTTTCTGCAGCCAGGGCACATAGGGAGAGCCTGGAGCATCTACATGGACCGAGAGAGTGACTTGACATGACTATGTGATGACAAAGACATAATCCAACATTCCTTGTTCAGGATTTCATTCTTCTCTTGTGTGAAAGCCCCTAAGTAAAATCTGGCTGCTGGGCTGTTATTCATTAAATGGCTCTGTCCCTTCTATGTTAGCTCTGATGCAAGAATTCTGGTGTTGGAGAAGCCATGCTACTAGGCATGCTGTGTTTGGGATATTCCCTGACAGATCAGAAAAATTAAAAATCCCTTGGTAACCTAAGGGCAGAATAAATTGTGGGATATCAGATGAGCTGGTATCCAGGTACCTTGTAGGATTTCTTTAGGTTGGTCATTCCAGACTTTGCTTCAGATACTAAAAATAGCTGTGCTGCTGCAAAAATGCAACCTTTGGGAATTAATGTTATAAAACATTAGAATACAGGTCTGCTCTGAAAAATAACTTTGGAAAAATTGTCTTGTAAGACTCCTTATTTGTTGTATTTCATAATTACTGGGGATTTGTATGTGAAGCTGTGGCTTCTCATTGCCCTGCACTGTCTCTGGTAAAGAAAATGTTGTGAAAGCTGATGAAATAGGGAAAACAGTCCACATTTTTCTTTCTCTCTCTCTCTCTCAATGGTCTTGGTTTTATGCAACTAACAAGCAGAAGGTAGTAAGAATCTATTTCAGTTACCTGAAGTCAGCAGATGTGACAATTCACAGAGTAAGTAAGGTGGCTATGTGAGAAGGTGCTGCGTTTGCAGTCAATTTTCAATGCAAAACTTCACCATAATTTCTCACCCCAGGAAGAGATGACTATTTGGAGGAAAGGTGTGCATTTTCTCCTGCAGGAGTAACAGCTGTTCAAACACAAGGAGATAACTGCCAAGGACCTCACTGCTAGTCTCTGGTGGGTTTTTGGTAAGAACCATTTACTGCTTGCTGACCCTCCAAAACTGGAACTCTATCCCTAAACATGGCTGGGCAGTCTGTGCTGGGCAGACATTGTCTCTTGTATAAGCCCTCCCTTGAAGGCTGTATGTCAGGTGCCACCAGAAAACTGCAAACTCTTTTGCCAGCATGACCCACCCCTGTATGTCCCTGATGGGGAAGAAGACCTTGCATCTTTGTTTTTCTTAAATCTGAATTTGCCTGTGTGGCAGATCTTCTCAGTTGTTCAAAAAGGGAAAGTCCAGGAATGTCCTTATGAGTTTAGGGAAGTCCAAAAAAGTGGAAGACATCTGTCTTGGGGAAGATAATCTGTGATTGACCTGAACCACAAGTTGAAACAAAGCTGGACTCATTCCCGTGGTCTTAATTCCCTTGGTATGGATTTGCTGGCAGGTCCTACCTGGACAGTGCACCCACTGAAGGGCACCGGTTGCTGTTAAAAAGTATGACTGCAACTTCTGTGATGCACAAGGTGAATGTTCTATTGCTATCTTTAGCACTATGTGTTCCGTTAAGGCAACCAACTCTTCTCACCAGTTGCTGCCATCTCTTCGCATGCTGGTAGCACTTTGCTCTGCTCCAGTGACAGTTCAGCTCCTTGCAGCAGTCCCTCTGTCCCTTAGGCAACCTCCATGATTAATTGAACTGCGCAAGACGGAAGTTACAGGAAACTAGCCAGCACAGGCTGTCTGCATCTACCTGGTACCTTCCTGCTGGTAAGTCTCCCACCAGGCAGCTTCTGAGGCCTGGCAGGACATGCTCACCCCCTGTGCAGCTGACTGCGCACAGCACTTACACACCAGCCCAATTAGAGGAAACCTCAATGCCATTCAGGCAGAGCTGGACTGGGGCTGGGGAGCTCCTGCTCCTGGGTGACCACATCTGAATATGGCTCAAAGGAGGTAGCAAGAGATGGGGGAGCAGTGCCTCCAAAGTGGTCATGAACTACGGGCAGCAGTGGAGATGTGATGGCAGCGCTGGTTAGCTTTGGCTGTCCTCTGACCTGCCAGCATTGATGAGCAGCACTAGCTCAGTCCTCAGGGACCAGATGCCAGCTGGGGCCACAGCAATGTGTGCTCCCTCCCCTCTCTCACTTAAAGCTGAGGGCTCATTTTCCCTGCTAACATCCATTTTGCAACAGCTGGCATCATCTGGGGGGACCTGGCACAAACATACCATTATTTTCGTAGTGCCATGAGATGCTCCAGGAAAAAAGAAATCACAGGCTGCTGCCCTTTGAAAAAATTCCAAATTAGGCTTCAAAGCAGGGTTGGGCAGGGCTGCTGGTAGTGACAACTGGAAAAAAGGCCTTCTGCTTTCCTGTATATGTAGTTCAAAGTGCTGCCTCTTGGAAAGTAATTATATTTATCCAGATGATTTTACTATTCCTCAGGAAAAAAGAAACAAACAAACAAAAAACCCCACAAAAACCCCCAAAACAAAACCAACTGAAAAAACCTCCTTCAGGGTATGTTTTGTGTACTGATCTGTCAGTGTGGCTTTCCTGAAAAGAGGCAGTCAGCTCCAACTTCTTTTCAGCAATGAGTTGTAAACCACTTTTTTTTTTTTTTTTTTTTTTTTTTCCCCTTGTGACCAAGCAAAATGGTTTTAAAGCCCACAATAAAATAGGCTAGTCCTTGGCATTAGTTATTGATGTTGGTCTTTACTGTACATTTTATTAAGCCTTATTAAATATTCATACCTTTAGGTCACTTTTATCTGTCATTTTGTCATTGTTAAAGCTATTACTGTTTACTAAGTGATTTTTTTTTAATTAACTATTAGATGCAAATGCTCTGTCAAAACTTCATTGTAATCTTCCTGACAGTTTATCTTGGGGCATCTCTGTAGGTCTGAATATTACATCTGAGCTGACCGCTCTGTATTTTTGCTGTTGTTATTCTTGATAGGTGCTATAATACCTCAATAATGAGCCTGGTGGGAAAGCCTGGCAAATATGAGATATATAGGTCATATATCTTTTCTCATGATTGAAGCTCAGAAATGGCTCATTAGGCTTTTTCTTCTTTGCGAAAAATGCTGTGAAATTGTTGCTTTATCCTGGACAATAATTGGTACTCTTCTCAAAAAAAAAATGCCAGCTGAACTCTGTGTGTTATGTCTTAGTGAAGAATCAACACACAGAGTGTGTTTGAGAGGAGAGCTACCAAAACCTGAAGCATTCTTCAGCTTCAAAGAAAAGCGAAAGGCTGCACAATTTGAAGTACCATACTGACTATGCTTGATTGCTGCTTCATTGATAAATATCTATATTCTACATGTCTTTCAAGCAAGAAAAACTTTAAGTGAGTGAGATCTCATTGGACTAGCAGCCAAATTAACTTCAGAACTCTCATACCAAAAATAAATACCTTTTGAAAGAAAGCTGAGGCAAATGTATCACTTATTACCACCGAGCAGCTTGACACCACTTCTGTCCAAATTTCAAGCCAACTATCCACACAGCAGGAGATATATCAATTTTAAATTAAACATGCCAGGAATTGGACTTCAAAGGGAACAAGGCGAGTTTGTTCTTTCCACACTGGAAATCTCTATGTCTGCCTCAGTGAATTTTGGCTCTTTGCTTTTCCTACTAAAATTAATTGCTGTCGACACTAAACTAGAGCAGTTAGGGTCTGAAAGCTCCCACATGGTAGTTCTTGGTAAGGAAACAGGGAAGAGGGACAGGGGAGAGAAGGGATACTAGCAGTGGACCAGCCTTTGTCAGAGGTGGAAAAATAACAGGAATGCAAGAAGGCTTAGGAAAATGAGGTCTAGTGTTTTAGTGAAATAACTGTTGGGATAGGAGACAAAACAGATTTCTGTGAGTCAAAACCTGGGATTATGTTGTGGGATGAGAGAGGCAATCCTCACTCCAGCATGTCTCCCACAGCTGCAATGAGTATTGTTGCTAGAGAGGTATCTGCCAGGATGGTAGCTGTCATGTCTGTGTTTACAACGGGATTAGGAACACCCATTTTGAGGGGTCTGCAAATCAAATGGAAAAATTGGCTTGGATCAATAGTCTGGCTGACAAAGCTACGCTCTTAAAGCAATTGTAAAAAAACAGATCATCTGCTTTTCAAATTGCAGCAGGAGAGCAAACCAATGGGCCTATTTTCTAGTTGTTTTGTTTGTTTTTTTTCCTACTTGTAGTTGCATAACACAAGCTATTTCTTGTATTTTAAATGGAACCATTTGTTGCTGCTAATTAGAATTTGAGATTGGTGAGAAAGAAGTGTGAATGTATTAGCAAAAAATAAGTTGATTGATACAAAGGGGTAAGATTTTATAAATACGGAACTATATTTCGCTTGTCATACACAGATTGCAACACAGTATCAAGGTCAACATCATTTTAAAACATCCACATAAATATGATGCTGGAATTACTGGATGAAGCAATATTCCCAGGATATTTGGAAGATCACACTAGATAATAAGGGTGGTCTTTTCCTGGGGTGTATTAGGAGGGGTGTGGTTAGTAGGTCAAGAGAGGTTCTCCTCCTCCTCTATTCTGCATTGGTGAGGCCTCATCTGGAGTATTGTGTCCTGTTCTGGGCCCCTCAGTTCAAGAAGGACAGGGAACTGCTTGAAAGAGTCCAGCACAGAGCCACAAAGATGATTAAGGGAGTGGAACATCTCCCTTATGAGGAAAGGCTGAGGGAGCTGGGTCTCTTCAGCCTGGAGAAGAGGAGACTGAGGGGGGGATCTCATTAATGGTTGTAAATATGTAAAGGTTGAGTGTCAGGAGGGCAGAGCGAGGCTCTTCTCAGTGATGTCCAATGATAGCACAAGGGGCAATGGGTACAAACAGGAGCATAGGAGGCTCTATGTTAATGCAAGGACAAACTTTTTCACTGTGAGAGTGACAGAGCACTGGGACAGGCTGTCCAGAGAGGTTGTGGAGTCTTCTTCTCTGGAGACAGTCAAAACCTGCCTGGACACGTTCCTGCGTGAGCTACACAGGATGCTGCTCTGGCAGGGGGGGTTGGACTAGGTGATATTTTGAGTTTCCTTCCAACCCCTGACATTCTGTGATTCTGGTCTTAATGTGCACATTTCTCTGAAGTTTCCCTTCCTTTGCAGCCCCAGAGGACAGGCAGCTTCTCGGGCAAGGCTGTGTGGTGCAAAGCAGCTCCATTGCCGCAATGGCTGGTCCACAGCTGGTGCGAGCATCTCCTGCAGACCCAGCCCTGATCCTCACCAGGGTCACTGGATCTCCTTGTCCTGCCAGCACCCTGAAAGGGTTGTGGGCCAGAGGAGATGGTGAGCCTGGTGAAGCCAGTTCACAACACTGCCACACACTGGCGCCCAGGCCTGGGCTTGCAGCTGAACCGGTACCCTCCACCTTAACTGTACTCCATAAGACTAATATCCCTGGGGCACTGAAGGGCTGGACAAGAACATCGATGATGTTCTCTTTCCCTGGTCATATGCTGGGTGGTGAGGTGGGAGTGGCCACCAGTGCTGCCCAGTTGGCACTACAGCTCCTGCTGCAACCAACGACACCTAGGGCAAACACCCCTATGAGTATGCATTAACCTGTTTTTCCAGCACAATTGGTATCTGTAATTGGATTTTTTTAATGAATTATCTCTTTGCTTATCTAAATTGTTTGCCCATGGGAGACCTCAGGTGGGCTCTGGTGGGATGCCTGGATTCCAACATGGTCTCATGATATGGCTTCATGCCTGCAGATGGATGTACTTGTGAGTCAGGTCTCCTGGTCGGGTGAGTTGGCCCACCAAAGGTGGGAGATCACTCAATTCCTTGGTTTGGTTGTCTTTGACAGGGTAGAGGTCTGGGAGGCTGCATCTTGAGGTGTAGCAATAATAAGTTTCAGAGTGACTCACATCTGTGAACTCAGCATAGCTCGTGCAATGACAAACACAAGTGCAACCTGGGACCTTGAAAAAAAGCCAGTTGTTTCTCCTGGTTGTTGGCTGAGGCCTGTTTGTACAGGGATAAGAGTGGCAGCACCAAATTAGCAGGATTATTGAGGAAGAAAACATAGCAACAGCACAGTCTCGTCACTTAGTAACAAGGTAGAATTATGATGAAGAAGGAGTGAACGTATATAAATAAAATATTCCGGAATATACATATTCATTAAAATGATACCCAGAAAACAGTGAGGAGAAAGGCAATAGCTAAGCATCTAAAAATACTCTTTCATGAAATAGATTTTTAAATATCTGTCTCTGTCATTCAGAGCTGTATGATGGTATTATCTTCCCACAAGATGCTAAGCTATTTCAGGTTCTCCGAGGTTCCTTCCCCCATCCCCTTGCCTCAAGTACCAGAGAGGTCTAACAGATGAACCTGCAAGGGTTGCTTTATGTTCCCAGACAAAGGTTGCTGGTTTATTATCCTAACCACGTCTATATGAGTAATGTTCCTCATGTGTCGTCATGCCCAGTGCTGATTAATATACGGTGATATATTTCAGCTCTAAGCAGCATCCCAATTAATTTGTCTGCTATGGTCTTTTGCCCCAGGACCGAGAGCATGTTTCTCATCCTTATGATTGCTTTCTTTACCTCCTGGACAAGGAGAAGAGGTTAAGATGGAGAAACTACTCTCATTGGTAAATAAAACTCTTCCTGTCCTTTCCACACCTCTACACTTAAATTTATTCCAAAGACATCAGCTTTAATTTAGAAAAAAACACCTAAAATCAAAATCTCAATAATCTGAAATTCTGATTAGAAGAAAGAGCGAGAGCCTGGAAGCAGTTGCAAAACAAGATTTTACATTATTAGATGTTGTTCTCATACCTTGGACATTTAATTAAATGCCCAAGTCTGTTCCCACATACAGTGAAAGATTAATCATTGCACTTATAAATCATTCTCTTCATCTCCCTCTCATTTGCACCGAAGCCACTCTCTTCACTTGCAGTGCTGTAGAAGCTGCTGCCCCTTACCTCCAGGTTCTCTTTTTCTAAGGGCTTAGGTTGGGATTGTAAGTAAATGTTAGTCAGTCACCTTTATTGCTTATTTTCTGGGTGACAAACTGATCACAAGGATGAGCTTTTCTCTTGAATCCACTGTTTTTGATAAATATTTTACCTTCCACTACTGAAACACTCATTATGAATTTTAATGAGTAACTTCACATAAATCCTCTTAACAACTCTTCACATAAACAGGGGCTTCAAAAGCACTATGTCTGGCTAGGCAACGATCATCTTGTATTTGGTTTCTTGAGTACTTTCAGAGATTGAATAAAGCATTTAGCACAAAGAAAGGTGCTGTTCCAGGCTCTATTCATCTACCTCAACAGCAAACTCTGATGTGACTGAAGGCTACAGAGTATGTTTGTAGGATGGTTATCAGTCAGTTTTGGTAGATCCCTAAACTGAAAATTGCTCTTGTTTGGGAAATACTTCAAAGACTTCACATTTGTGTTTGGATGTGTACCAAGATCACATTTGGTGTTTTCCATCAAAATTTTCATAGTAAACTTAGCAGCATTTGAGGTATAAATGCGTTTAAAATCTATCTTGATGTATAAATATTAATGGGATCAGTTTGGCTATGAAACAACAGTCCACAGTCCATAGAGATGATCAGTAGCTGGTGGGGCCAATAAATTACCCCCATGTGAAAAAATCCACTGGCAGACAGTGTCACAGATGAGAGTTGGAAGGTCTTCAGGTTGCTTAAAGAATCACTGACAAAGAAATCAAGAAAAGGTGATTTTAATGTAGATTTATGAAAGTGCAACCTAACAGAATTTGATGGCAAGGTTCACTCTATTACTTACTATGTGGAAGGGGCGTGTAGGAGTTGGAAATGGATGGGACTGATTTACACAGGGATTAAGGGAAATGATTGATACAGCGGTAGGGGAGACTGAGTGAGGAGGGCTGGAGTGATTTGCACAGGGATCAGGGAAAAGAATGTAGTAGGCCCTCCCATTAAGTCACGAGGTTCGGAGTGGACCCCCTTGCTTTCTGAACTCCTTCTCAGGGAGGAGTCCGGGTGCAGCTGAATCCACTCCCAGTCCCAGACTTGGTCAGCCGTTTACAGCTAGGGGGCTTACTTGTAGGGATTTCTGTGTAGTGCTTTAACACGTAATTATGGGTCTGGTGTGATTTGAAATAGCAGTAAATTAAGATTGCTTCACACTATTGTAGCAAATCACAAAATTAAATTGTATTATTTTCTAATAACTTAATCATGAATCAGTTATAATCAGAGGTTAAAGTAAAAAAAATACAACAAAGTTTCTAAACTAAATTGTGCACAAACACACACATAGAGGGTGATCTGTCAAAATGTTAAATGTTGGTACATAATTTCACAAAATAAAGCTGCGTTCTTCCCCCACTGATTACCCAATGGAGTTGGATGATACCAGCCTGATATAATTTGATTTTACCTGGTACCCAAGAGAAGTGTCCAGCTACTTACTCTTTCAGTTGGATGAACCAGTTACCTCCATGAGACACGTGTTGCAGGCTGCAGCTCGGTGCCATCCCAGAGAGCTCTGAAGAGCCTCCCTCGTAGGACCAATATTGATTGGGTCCAAGATGATTTGGTCAGTACTTTTCCATGATGGCCACGATTGGGTTAGGTCATCTTTGGCAGCTTTCAGAGTGGGCCTGTGTTCCAGCAGGAGGGGCATTGGGTACGTTCTGCAAACAGAGTTCCAGGTGCGGTTAGGGAGTGTCTGATCACCCCAAATCGCTCTATTTGCACAAATACAAAAGGGTTCCCAATTACCTAGGCTCACTGCTCCAGCAGGCAAGGCCACAGAGTGCCAGATTGTATCAGCCTGCTGCACTTGCTATTAACAAGAACAATGTCAGGCCCACTGCACTTGCAACTCAAGCAAGAACAACATTGGCTGATGTTGATGTTGCAATGTGGCTTAGTGAACAGTGGGGTCTGCACTGCCACAGACACAGCAAGGGACTGCAGGAAAGCTGAGCAGATTCTTAGCATTGGCATTGACTAGATTGGGTATGCTATGAATGGGGAGGGAGTCTGATGAACCACCTCAAATGGAGGTGTTGGAGAAAGGCATGTTAGAACAAATAGATAAACTAAATATTAACAGATTCCCAGCACCAGATGGTGTTTACCCAGGAGTCCTAAAAAAACACACACCACAAATAAGAAATTTCTGAATTACTAACTGTGTGTAATCTGGTGCTACAATCAACTCTGGGTTTAGAGGCATGGAAGTGGGAATTCAGTGCCAGGCCTTGAACAGGG
The DNA here is from genome assembly GCA_020745705.1 of Hemiprocne comata. Taxonomy (NCBI): domain Eukaryota; kingdom Metazoa; phylum Chordata; class Aves; order Apodiformes; family Apodidae; genus Hemiprocne; species Hemiprocne comata. Next base: position 66,352,926 of record CM036616.1, on the reverse strand, counting down.
CTGCAGGAGTGATCAGGGGAGCTAGCAGTCTCTCAGCATTTTCATTTTTATCTGTCACAGATTTGGCTGGAGGTCTGAGAAGAAACGCAGGTGTTGTGAGGAAGATCAGGCCTGACAACCACAATAACTCCTGGAAGGATTTCTTGAGCATACAGATCGTGCTTGTCTGGACTAGGTAGCCTTAGCGATGCAAGAAAGACTCCTAATAAATGACATTTATTGTGGAACTGGAGAGGTTACCTGCTGGGCTAACCCAGGAGAGGTTACCTGTGGGATAAACTGCAGAAAAGAGAGGGCTGGAAGAAATGGTCACCTTGTATATCAGGAGGAGGTCCTACAGACACCAGTCCTGGGCTGGATGTTCAGCACCTTCCTAAGCGACCTGGAGAAGGTAGTACAAGCAAATCGTGACAGCATTTACAACTGATGAAAAGTTATTCAGGATAACCAAAGCTAGTGCTGACTCTGAAAAGATGCTGCCATAGCTCATTGCACTAAAATGAAATACGGTGTTGGGGCTGTCAGGGGAAAAGTGACTACATATACAAAATTATGATCATTTGGCTCAGAAAAAAAAATGAAAGACAGCTTGAGTCATTGTGGAGAGTTTGCTAAAAGCATCCGAGCACTGCTCAGTGGGGAAGCTGCTTATCGGATTTGAAGCAGAGGCAGGGAAGTGTTTTTTTCACAGGATGCAGAACTGTTGCTCTTGTGTATTAGGGGTGCCAGAGTACCAACAAGTGCAGGGAGGAGTAAATAAAGTGAAGGAGGATGAGTGCTAGGGGCAAGTCAAACCGGGCAGTGTGGCTGCAGCCTCCAGCACAGCCAGGTCCTACACTGGGGGCAGCATGGGAGCAAGAGGAAAGGCTCTTGCCCTGTTTCATATACCTCTCTGAAGCCCTCACTGCTAGCCTCAGCTGGCTGTGATTTGTGGGATAAAGGGGGCTTTGGTGTGACATTTCTTAAGGCAATCCCAAATCGTCTGAGTGTGTCATTATTACACCCAGGATAATAGAAGCAAATTGGTGGTGGGTTGCGGGATGTCTGTCACAGCTTACATCTGTAGCTGAGTGGCTGTGGCTGTAGCTGGCTGGAGCGTGAGACATACCTAACCAGCTCCTAGATTGAGGGGTTTTACATGCTGGCACCTGAATTAGGTGCACTTCAAGCAGTCCTGTCTTACCTTCCTTCCTCACCCACCTGAAAATAACATTGCTTTTCTCCCTGGAGAAGTGAGACTTGGCTCTCTGCTGTCCTTGTATTACCTGCATGAAATAAAAAAAAGACCAAAATGAACAATGAACGTAGCTGCTTTTTCCAATTATTCTGCATATGATTTATTGCCTTATTTTTGAGACATGAAGAATGCTGTTAATGACAGTATAGTAGTTGCAACAGCTTGTTGTTTTTATCCTAGTGACTTTCTGTCATAAGAGTGAGCTGTGGATTTGCATCTATTTGACATTTGAAATGGTTTGCCTTTGGTTGATCTGCAGCTCTGTGCAGCATGATCCAGAGTAAGAAAAGCCCATTTCAGTTCTTAGGACAGGTGCAAGATTAAGCATCAAACATCTCACTTCTAAAATTGCCTGTGATTGTTTTCTCCTCCACAAACGTCTGCATAGCTAGCAATTAGCTGCATCCAGAGATCAAAAGCTAAATTGTCTCAGATAGAAATTGCTGTATCAGAGCCTAGTACTACTTGTACTGTACTTTAAGCAATCAGGCACTTCAACTGATCTGTCTTTGCTGAAGGTGAAACAGCAGTCTGGGCTTGCTCTGCAGGCAGAGGAAATAGAAAGGGAAAGGACTGCATGACAAGATGGGGAGAGGCACAAGTTCCATAAATGGGGTTGTAACACCACAGGAAAATGTTGCTGTTTTGTCTGTCAGAAGAGCTAGAAGAGTGAGAGGGGGCTCCTGCCTAGAAACTCAGACTGTGGCCTTGGAGTCAACACTGTAGATACCTTCTGCATGGTGGTGGGAGTAGGCCCCGCACCAGCTCTTCTTGGGCACCACACGGAGCCTGGGGATGGGCATCTCCTGGCAAGACAAGCAGGCACGGGGAAAGTGACAACTTCATCAGCTCATCCAAGGGGGAAGTGGGTCCCAGCAGGGAGAGAAAGCCTGAGTGTGGCCCTCCTGCTGCAGGCAACATGGGCTCAGGGAAGCAGAGGGCTCAGTGCTTTGGTGACTTTCTTGCTGTGATTTGGAGAGAAGCTCCTGATGCCTTCACCCTTAATTGCCTTAATTAGTCCATTACCCTCCTCTAGGGGAATTTTCTCCAGAAAGAGAAGATGTCATCTCTTGAAAGATTTGACTGGTAGACCAGAAACTCCATTGTCAGCTTTCTTATTTTTTTATATATTCTAAATTGAACTACCATATTGACGAATTAGCATCTAATCCTATTGCTCTAATTCAGCAATTTGCCTGTGCATTAGGATAAGAATGATTTGCATAACAGTCTTCAGTCTTCTCTTTAGAAACAAAATATTTTGATATTTGCTTGTGCTAAGTGGGATCAAGCTGTGAACAGCCTGGTGAGTAATCCCGGGAGAGCTGCGCTGACTCTGGCACTGCCGGGCAGTCACAGCTGCTCCCTTTCCCTGCAGGCTGACTCACAGGGAGCTGGGGCCTGCTGGTAAATGTCCCTCCTTGGGAAGTTTGAAGAAAAAAAGGGGAAAATAGCTTGCTTGCTCTAGTCAGGAGTGACTAGACCCCACTTGCCTTCATTTATCACAGGCTGCACCACTGATAGTGATTGTTTTAGCAAGTCAGCCTTTCCGAACAGTGTTTTCCTTCCTCAGAGCAGAAGAGGTCTATGAGTTGTAAACCTTTCATTGGACCAGCAGGACTGCCAGGTTTTTGCTTTCATGGGGATGGTCACTGAAGGGGTCACTGCACCAGATCTTCCGGGACAGAGCTGGAAGTGTTTATTCCGTGTCTGATTACTGGAGGACTGGGCATGGATCAGAGTTGCTACAGGTTCCCCATGAAGCCTGTCATGTGAATGTCACTGCCCCATTGCCCAAACAATCATTCTCCCACAGACTTAATTGAGCAGTAAGCTAAAGCATCTCTCTCACCTCGCCTTCCCTGTACATCACTTTGAAGTTCTGCAGATATTCTTGCTCTTCGGCCAATTTTTAAGTTGCTTCTACTGGGCATTTTTATTTTGTATCTAGCATGGAGCACTCCATAGAAATTTTGCATTCATTTCCTGTGGCTAGCAGATAACATTTTACCAATTGATTAAGTACCCAGACTCCTACAAAGATAGAGCTGTCATGTCACATGCCATATATGACTTTAGGCATATATGTTGAAGCATCTTGTGACAGATCAGTAACTTCAGATCAATAAGAAAATCACTTTCTCTCCTCCGTTTTTGTTATACCTTTATTTTCCAGTGTCCAGATGCTTCTCAGGGAGGCATTTTGTTTCATCAAAGTAGTTCTGCAGGTAGTACTATGAAATTACTGAAATGAAATGCAAACCTAGACATTAAAGACAACTCCTTTAGTAACTGATGGTAGACTTCTTCAAGCATTCCTTTTTAAAATTGTTCTTTTCCTAGGGAAGAATGGGGAGATAAAAGAATGTTTCTACAGAGATCCTGTTGTTACAACCCTATGTTGACTTTGGTGCATCTCCTCCTGAGAGGGTTGGTGAGATCACACCATTTGCGGTTGTCCATATTGTGTGATGTTCTCCATTGTATTTTAATATATGTATTTTTATGGTGATGTGTTCTATGTGTTTAATTTTATTTATTACTCTGTGAGGAAAAAACCTCTGTGGATGTTTTAATTTTCCAGAGGCTGCCAATATCGTGCGGGTTGCTTGTTGGAAGAAAATATTTCAATGTTTTCTCCTCTCTGCTGCTATATTGTATGCAAACACTCCTTCTGAAGCTAAGTGAACTCCATTTTTCATTTTGAAGATAGTACTGGGGTGTCTCTGTCTGCATGTAATCCCTTCCATGTATTCACCCCAGCTGGTAATTTAGCATCTGCCCTGCACTGTGAGGTGGAGGTAGTAGAAGCAGCTGACCCAGCCGGAGCATGGGCAGCCCTGGAGAAGGGAGGCTGGCTCAGGGGCTGCCTGTCCTTGAGCAGTACGGGAGATTTGGGGCTTCACCCTATTGCTGGCTCCCTCTGTGCTCCTAAGTGAAGGGAGGAGCAGAGAAGCTGACTGGTCTTTTCTGAAGCCCTTGGTCTTTCCAATTGGTGTTTTGGCATACCTCTGTCTGTCATTTAATACCTATGGTGCTTTCAGCCATGGGAACCGCTGTGCCCTGATGGTGGGGAAACTGTCTCTGCTGCAGGCTCTGGGTATTCACAACGCCCATCCCACTTGTTGCACAACTGCTGCTGATGGTGTGTGTTAATACATCTCACCACCCTGGCTGGGAAGCAGCCAGGTCCCTGCTACATCCCAGGCTCAGGCCTTTAGCTGTGTTATGTAAATTAATCCCTGTGCATGGGTCATGTTGTTTTTCATCTGCATTAGAACCTACACAAAAAGTGATCCCTCTGGCTCATGAAGAGTTAATGTTTTCAGTCCCAGGCCCTTTATTTTATTTTCATAGCCTTAGTCAATACCATAATGCCCCCAGACCACTGGGAGTCTTTACTGAGATAACCGCACAATGAACCTATCTGCACATCAGGTAAAGCCGACAGTAAATTTACAAGTACTTCATGGGACATGGGGCCTTGTTGCTGATAACCAGCTTTGGCATCGAATAGGAGCTGCACATTTATGCCTGCTTGGTTGTATTTTTTTCCCCTACAGATAACAGCTCATTGTGGGAAAAGGCAAAGACTACTGCTGGAGTGCGCTCGGTGCCCTTGAAAACACATCTGTACTCTGTCCCAGCTCTTCTGCCTAGTTAAGCTGTGCTGTTGTTTGTTCCTCTCTCTTTTTGTGCTTCTCCTCCCTTGTCTCAGCTGATCCATTTCACAGTGTCTCTGTATCTTACGGGCCAGAGGTAATTTCTATTCAAACTGGTTGAGTTGTACCAATTACGAGATGTTTTTCTGCAGTGCTATGGGTTTAATCTGCATTGATGTTAAGATCCTTTTCTCTGCTGAATGCTTGCTGGTGTGTGAAGTGTCTGCTGAACTGTTATGTAAAGAAATACATGTTAAGGTAGTTAGTGTAATCACATAATCTAGACAGACTTCGGTGGCATGGTTACAATTCCATATTTTGTGAAGATGGAGGGTACGTAAACAGGCAGGCAGCAAAGGGAAGGCAGGCACATTCCTGCTGCTGAGGGACTTGTTGTCAGGACTATGTTTGCAAAGTTGTTTTTTTGAAAAAGTACATGGGTGTTAGCTAAGTGTGAGCATTAGGATCAGGGAGGTGGGGAGGGATGACAGCTCTGTGTCCAATGTTTCCCAGCTGAGGGGGTGGAGGGTGCCTTTGCAGTGCACAGGGCAGGGACAGGGCTGCTGGGGTGGAAGAAGATGCCAAAGATCCTCTGCCCTCTGAGCTGGTGAGTGGTGGTGATGTCAGCACTGGGGCAGGGACCATCCAGCAGCATAGCCAAAGCTGGTTGGAGTTTGGCAGGGGAAGGAGGGGACCCCCAAGGCAGTGCAGGATGGAGGGTGTCAAGAGGAGTTTTGGAGCATCGAGGTGCTTGGCACTGAGTGGTTCGTCCAGGCACAGCTGTTGGCCAGCTGGCCACCTGAATTTGTTTGTTCCCTTAAATGGAAAGGAAACTTTTCAAGCCCTCATGCTACTTAGTCTGCAGCAGAGTTGATTCTGAATGTAGGCAGTAATTAGCAAGATGCATGCAGGAACAGGCATCAGACGGGTGGAATGCATATCAGGAGGCTCCTGTGGATGCCCCCTTTGTCTATCTGCGCTGCCTGGCAGTGGGTCCTGCTGGTAATCTCTTCCACAGGGGGAAATCTAAGAGATTTGAGCTTATTGTGCTCATCTGCCCAAATGGGAGGACTTTCCTCAAATCCTTTCAGTGCAGAGAGCTGGCCAAGGCCACTGGTGCTTTGTTTGCCCCATATGTGCAGAGGGCTTGTGCTGTCACCCCCAGCTCTCTGAGTTCACTTTACCCACAGAGACGTCAGCCCAGTGATGGAAATAGTTTGCATTTGTGGGAGAGGTGAAGGATAGAAATCTCTCTAAGCATTTTAGTCATGCAAAACTACCACCTTTGATTTTCAGAAAGCTGCTACCCCCCTACCATCTGCTCCTGGTGCCACTTCCCTCCCTGGAGACACCCAACAAAATAATAATATGGATTTTTGCATGTGAGGATAGAGATGATCAATAGCAATCCTTCCCCCAGCAGTAGCATGGTATGAGAAGCACAATCTGTAACATTAGAGTACCAGAGACTCAGGAGAGGCAGGAGCAATGCCCTGAAGTTCATCGCTGCCCTGCTTGTCCTCATATAAATCCCAGTGCACCAGCAACCCATAAACTCTTGCTGCTGTGCTTGCAGTGTGTTTCCCCTGATGCAAAATGATAACAGAAAAGGCTGATACCCTCCTGCTCTGAGGAAAGTGCTTGCTTATGGTGAACACACTGGAGAAGAGTTTTCTTTCTATCCCTTCTAGTTCTTAATGAACTCCGTTACACTGTCAAGGACTGCAGTGATTTGCTTTTTGAATGCCAGTCAGGCCACTTGAATCTGTTGACTGCTTTATTGTACACATCCAGGATGTCCTCCACCTGCAAAGGATGCAGGCAATTTGTATAATGCAAGTACAAGCACCTTCTTTGGGCCAGTTCCTTTATTTAGATATTTCTTTCTCACCTGAACTCCCAGTATACATCATCAACATTTCCGGGATTTCTGGAAGGGATAACATCAGTATTGAATAATTGCAGTGAAAAGCCCGGTGTGTTTACATATTTTGCATAAATTATTCAAGAATGCAAGAGTGTTTCATGCAGCATGAGTGATCTCTGAATCTGTACGTGTGTGAGCCTGTTGGCATGATGGAGTAACAGTGCACAGAACTTTTGGGGGATTTGCCTTATTTTCCTTAAGCTGTCACTGTTGATGATGAGAAGGAAAAATATTTCTAATTTCTTTTTCACTCTGCTAGTGGTATAAAACAAGACAGCCCACCACCCCAAGATGCTTTTTTCTGTGCTCTTCTGTCACAACAGAGGAATGAAACTGGAATATCTCAAATGGTTATATGAACTAGTCTCTCTCTCTCCTGTCATAAGGTAGTAAGAGATGGCATCTGATTCTTGCCTTGCACACCATATTAAGCTCTTTCTGTGTTAGGAATTAATTGTGTTAAGTCGACAGAGCTCCAGAGAGTTCTGAAAAATAATTAAAACATGTTGTCAGTTTGCTCTGAATTTTCCACACCTCTCCAGTGCATGTTGAAGCAAAGACCTTTTAAGTATGTTGTAATCTGGTATCAGACTTCTCTTGAATTAGCATTTTCTGTAACATTGTGTATGAATTAAAATTCCATTCATACTTATTTTTATAACTAAGCTGATTATATGTTATATTTTGGTGTATGCCGTTGTGTCCATTTGCATGGATTTATTTTCAACAAGTAAAATGTATGCAGTTTGAAGGGTTTTGCTAACTGGTGATGTTCACTTTGGTATGCATGGTTGCATAGTGAGGAAGCTGTCTTCTCATATAAATATATTAGCCTTTGGATAGGTCTTAATTTGTTTCACTCTCTATACAGGTTTTAGTAGCATCTCAAAGTAATTCTTTCACCAATCAAATCCTCTTCACAGCACAAAACCACACAATGAAATAATGGCAGTTCCAGTAAATTTATGTTAAAACTAATATTAGCATTTCTAGAATGCCTTAACATTTCTGCAGTGCTTAGGTGTCACACTTCATGCCAATCTTTTCCACATTCTCACTCAGCCCTTCCCCCTCTCAGTAATGTGTGTTACTGTTTTAGAGAGCTGTTCTGGTTTGAGCCAGGATGAAGCTAATTTTCCTTTTACTGATATTTTTTTTCCTTCAGTAAGCTCTTTTTTAACTAGCTGCAAGTGTTCCAGCTAGGGGACTGATAACACTAGAATGTTTATGTTTCTGCTGAGACTCCAAGGTTGCTTCTTAGCTCTGCTGCTACAGAGGCTACCGGGGCAGGAGAATTGTACCTGTGACCCCCCTGTAGGGGAGCTGGACTAGACAGACAGCAGAACTGACCCAAGGTATTCCATTCCATAGATCTACGTAAGCTCCGAGGAAGGTCAGAGATCACAGAAGACAACTTCCTTCCTGCTTCTTCTTCCCTTCTCTTCCGTCCATGGCCGGCGTCCGGGAAGGACTCCATCCATCCATCCATCCATCATCGTCGACTCCTAGGTTCAGGCATCCCTAACCCTCATCACTCTCCCTTCAGCCCCTGTCTGCTCTGCCTTATCTTTTGCCTGCGGGCTGAGACATTTCAGGACTGCTCACAGCTCAGGAGAGTGCCGGGAGAGCTGCTGGGGGTGGGGGGAGGCAAGCGGCTTTTGCACATTCCTGAACATACTTGTATATAATTGTACATATAATTAAAGCTGTCTAATTTAGTTTTCAATCCAGCAAAGTCTCTCTCCTTAATTCTCCCTCTCCTTCCCTACCTGGGTGGGAGGGGGAGGGGATCGAGAGCTTTGTCGTCTCTGGTTTAATTGCCGATCCTGAGTCAAACTGTGACAGGAACGTTACACACTTGTCACTAGAGAATATATACTCTTGATTCACCTACCACATGCTGGGTAATAACATCAAAACAGCCTATGCTTATAGAAATAAACGGACTTTCTATTTAGCACAATATTTACAGAGATGTGAAAACTGCAGCCAGTGCTCTGACCACATGCATGAAGATGGGCTTTGTGCTGCCTGTGGCTTCTTCCCTCTGTGACTTTCTGCTTTACCTTCCAGATTTTATCCAGTGTTCCACCAAGAGGGGCTTTCCAGCTCTTTGGGCCTTGTGCATGTGTATGCTCCGGAGACACAAATGTTCATTCATTCTCTTACAGAATCGTAGAATCCCTTAGGTTGGAAAAGACTTTCAAGATCATCAAGTCCAACCATTAACCCTACTCTACCAAGTCCAGCACTAAGCCACATTCCCAAGCACCACATCTAGACAACTTTTAAACACATCCAAGGACGGTGACTCAGCCGCCTCTCTGGGCAGCATGTTCCAATGTCTGACAGCCGTTTCAGTGAAAAAGTTCTTCCTAATGTCTTGTCTAAGCCTTCCTTTGTGCCGCTTGAGGCCATGTCCTCATGTTCTGTCACCAGTTACTTGTGAGAAGAGACCAGCACCTACCTCTTTATAACCTCCTTTCAGGTAGTTGTAGAGGGTGATGAGGTATCCTGTCAGCCTCCTTTTCTCCACACTAAACAGCCCCAGTTCCCTCAGCTGCTCCTCATAATACTCGCTCTCAAGGCTCTTCACCAGCTTCATTGCCCTTTTTTGGACACGCTCCAGCACCTTGATGTCCATCTCCCCTCTATGTGGCTTTCGCTTGGTACCCCTCATGTTAACAGGACTCAGGAGAGAGGAAATTCCCTCCCCACGCATGATACCCAGGAACACAGCTGTGGGTGATTGGCACACCTCTGGCTTCCTGTATGTGTGCTTCCATGTCCCTGTCATGACATCACTTGACCACGGGGGCTGTGACCAAGACAGAAACAGTGAGTTTCCAGGGCTGGCAGCCCCAGAGCAGCCAGGCCTAGTAGAAATCTCAGCTTCTGACTAGATATCACGCCAGTGCCTTCCACTGTCTGCCAGAAATTTGCAAGAAACCCTTGCTGTGGGAATGTCTGCCCTCTTATTTTACTGACCATGAGGTTATCATGGGTCTGTGTGAGGCTCCAGTAACCATGCAGGGAGCTGAGGGGCAAATCTTGTTCTTTATAATGTAAAAGGTAAAAACTGCACTGGCTTCAGCAGAGCAGGGCTCATAGTTTGACGTGAGGAATGTGTTATCTGGCTCTCTGTGAGCACCTGGAGCACTGTGTCTAGTTCTGGAACCCCCAACATAAGAAGGACATGAAGCTGTTGGAGTAAGAACTGAGCAGGGCCACAAAGATGATCAGAGGAGCACCTCTCCTGTGAAGACAGGCTGAGAGAGTTGAGGTTGTTCAGCTTGGAGAAGAGAAGACTCTGGGGAGACCTCATAGCAGCCTTCCAGTGCCTAAAGGGGCCTACAGGAAAGCCGGAGAGGGACATTTTACAAGGGTCTGGAGTAATAGAATGAGGGTAGTGGTTTCAAACTGAAAGATGGCAGATTTAGATTAGACATTAGGAGGATATTCTTTATCATAGAATCATAGAATCATAGAATCCTAGGGGTTGGAAGGAACCTCGAAAGATCATCTAGTCCAACCCCCCCTGCCAGAGCAGGGTCACCTAGAGCACATCACATAGGAACGCATCCAGGCGGGTTTTGAATGTCTCCAGTGAAGGAGACTCCACAACCTCCCTGGGCAGCCTGTTCCAGTGCTCTGTCACTCTCACAGTAAAAAAATTTTTTCTGATATTCACCTTGAACCTCCTATGCTCCAATTTGCACCCATTACCCCTTGTCCTATCACTGGTCATCACTGAGAAGAGCTTAACTCCATCTCCCTGACACTCACCCCTTACATATTTGTAAACGTTGATGAGGTCACCCCTCAGCCTCCTTTTTTCCAAGCTAAAGAGACCCAGCTCCCTCAGCCTTTCCTCATAAGGGAGATGTTCCACTCCCTTAATCATCTTTGTAGCTCTGCGCTGGACTCTTTCAAGCAGTTCCCTGTCCTTCTTGAACTGAGGGGCCCAGAACTGGACACAATACTCCAGATGCGGCCTCACCAATGCAGAATAGAGGGGGGAGGAGAACCTCTCTTGACCTACTAACCACACCCTTTCTAATGCACCCCAGGATGCCATTGGCCTTCTTGGCCACAAAGGCACATTGCTGGCTCATGGTCATCCTCCTGTCTACCAGGACCCCCAGGTCTCTTTCACCTACACTACTCTCCAGCAGGTCAGCCCCCAACCTATACTGGGACATCGTGTTGTTCTTCCCCAAATGCAAAACTCTACACTTCCCCTTGTTGAATTTCATCATGTTTCTCCCCGCCCAACTCTCCAGCCTATCTAAGTCTCTCTGAATGGCAGCACAGCCTTCTGGTGTGTCAGCCACTCCTCCCAGCTTAGTATCATCAGCAAACTTGCTTTAGTGTGAGGGTGGTGAGACACTGGCATAGGTTGCCTAGGAAGGTTGTGGATGCCCCATCCCTGGAAGTGTTCAAGGCCAGATTGGATGGGGCTTTCAGCAACCTGTTAAAGTGGGAGGTGTCCCTGCCCATAGCAGGGGGTTGTAACTAGATGATCTTTGAGTTTTCTTCCAAATCAAACCATTCTATGATTCTGTGATCTCAGTACATATGGTATTTGCTATGTCACCTAGTAGTTGTCATTGGCAAGCTAAAATTATGGTGTACTGTGGGGTGGATGAAAAGAAAAGCATCTAGCAAGTGATGGTCCCAGGGTGTGGGGTGAGACCTCACAAGGTAGATGGGAGAGGCTCCCTAGAGCACTCAACAGCCTCGGGGGTCACTGCTTCAGGGTGATGGGATGCTTCAGGGGGAGAGCACCTGGGAACTGTATAACACCTGCTACAGGATGGTAGAGTGGCTGCAGGGATGTGCAAACCTTATGATTGGATGGATTAGGGAAGGACCAGAGGTGGAGAAAGGGAAGGATCAGGGTGGATAGAGAAAGAATGAGTGTGGGAAAACAGGTAAGAAGGGATAAAAGGGGCCAAGTGTGTTTGAACAGGACCAGTCAGTCAGTGCATTTTTCCTAGGTGATTGACTCCCTTCTGCATGTGTGTGCATGCATGGGGTGTGAGTATCAGCTGTGGGAGTTAGACCATGGTCTCGGGGCCACCTACCCAGCTGGGATGCTGACACCTGGGAAGACCAAAGTGTGTGCACCTTTCCTTGGAGGTGTGGGTGGGTGGGTGGTGTGTGTGTGTGTGTGTGTGCGTGCGTGCGTGCATGTGTGTGTGTACCACAGCAAGACTTGTGGGAAAAGGCTACTGAAAACAGCTACTAGCAAGAGACGAATGCATAAAAGTGTTTGTGACCTCCAGGCTTAGTACATACGTCAGGTACAAAGTACAGAATTACTAACCCTTTGTAAATAAGTAATTAGGGCACTTAATGTAATTGAATAGCATAATGAATAGGAGCAATAGAAATGAATTGCAAAATATTTCTGTCCTCAGAGAAATGCATAGGTATGCAAAAAGCATTTGCTGGTATATGTTACCATGTTTGAGAGTAGTTATCAGAAAGACAGAAAGAAATCTTAGGTTTTCTGCTCCGGTGTTGTGGTTGGGCAGATTTGGTTCCAGCAATGCACTTTACAGTATTTTATTACAAGAACTATCAAAGGTAAATGAAATATATACTTTTTAGATGTAGGTCCAAGAGCCTCTGTGGGTGTAGGCTGACAGATTGCCACTGATGCCAGCAGAGGTGTGCCAAATTGTGCTGGCTGAATTAGCTAATGCACACCCGGGTCAGATCCTGCTGTGTCCCCCCCCACCTCTGCGAGCTCAGCAGATTTTGTCAGTCGTAGGAAAAACCAGTGGCAGGCTGGGGCTGTGTCCTGTCTCCAGCTCCCCCTCCAGCACTGCCTTTCATTTTGGTTTCTCCTTGGTTGGCTCCCCTGTCTGTGTAATGGGGTAGCATTTTCCTTCCTCAAAAGCTGTTGTTAAGGGTCAATCCCTTAAAAGCATCATTAAGTGATCGAGCAACATGAAGAAAGAAACCATTTTATTATCTAATGTGAATCTATTGGAAGTAATTTCTGGGTATCAGAGGGTTCGTTGTAACTTAACTGTGTAAGCTGAAGTGTAAGGATGTGGATCATAGGCATTTTGTACACATAGCTCCCAAATTACTATGGGAGCCAAATATTTGTGAAGAATAACCCTAAGGAAAGCAGGGTGCCCAGATAGTTAGCCACTCCACCTGTTTCTTTGGTTGAAAAGGGTAATCCTTTTTCCCATTAATATTTTGTCTCCTGTGTTTACTTAAGGCCTAATTCAGCTGCTCTTCAACTGTATAGCACACTGGTCATGCTTGGCTGTAATCAGTTCAGTGTAAGGAAGAATGGGGAATTTGATCCCAAAGGCATCCTTCTGGTGGAAAACCAGAAGACAGTCCTTTTACCTGCAGAAAGGTTGTAGCTGAAGTTACCCCTCAAGCCAGGCCCTGGCCTTTTGCACCTCCCTGAGCTGTTCACCAAGACCACATGTATTACAGAAGCCCAAGATGTTGCTCCTCACAAGGACTAAGAACACCACAAGTGACTTGTTTGTGCAGTACATTTGCAGCTGTATTTTATGTGCTTATCTTTAATGTAGTGCCCTAGGTAACATGTATAATACTGGTTTATTTTATGTATAATCTTCTGTGCAAACTACATTTACAGATTTCTGTACAGTTAAATAATGCAGTTGTAAAGCAGGTGTTTTGGTTTGAGCAAGCTCTTTGCTGACTTTTTTTATTTCTATCAGTGAACTTTTTAGCAGCACCAGTGGACTGATAATAACCAAGGTCACTTCTGACTGTCTGCAGACTCCCCACCTACAGGGGAGCAGATTAGACTGAAGGCAGGATCAGCAAATCAGAATATTCCCTTCTCATAATATTTTCTCTATTTGGCTTTCAGTATACGTTAAGACATCATGGAAGTCAAGCCTTTCATTTTCCTTTTCCACTCACTTTTCTGCTTCCTGTCGCTTCTGTCACCCTCTCTTTGGCTCTCTTTTTTTGTTCATTTTCTCTTCCCAGCCGACACCCGAGGCCCCGTCCGTGTGCCCGGACACTCCCCCCTTCAGCTGGAGTCACCAGGGAGAAGAGTTGCTGTGAGAGTCGCTGGGGGAGGAGGGAGGGGATTGGGTGTTGAACATCCCTTTACAAATATATATATATATTTTTTCCCCTTATCACTAATAATTAAAATCAATCTGTTTCACTTTTCAACCCAGAAAGCCTCTCTTTCTCATTTTTCTCCCTCTTTCCCTACCTTGGGGGAGGAGGGAGGAAGAGGGGTGAATCGAGAGTATTATTATTATTGGTTGAACTGCCAAGTCGGTGCCAGACCGACACAGCAGGTGACATGAATGCAGCAGATCAGGTTGCAGAGATGGGAAAACAGTTGAGCCACTGTTGGGAGTATGTATACATTTGCATAAAACAGGCACACAAGTCCTGAAGCATACCTTGAACAGCAGAAAACTGAAAAATTAATTTCTACAATTCATATAATGACCATTTCAATTTTTAAAAAATCTAGGTTGCTGGAGTTTTATTTGGAGTAAGATTGACAGCCAAAATAAAACAATATGATGAAATAAAATTAAGACTGCTAAACACAACGGCATTTGGCAAATAGTCCATTTTGTAAAACACAGTTTTGGTCTAACAGGAAAAATTCAGCTGATTTAATGAAGAACTAAGTCGAGACAGTTATGAAGTGTAACAAACTAGGAATAAAAGTAGGGTTGTTTTATGGAAGTTTTCAAATGAGTTAGTATTTTTTTCTTCTCTTCAACTTTTACCTGAATGTTGGCTGAAGTATTTCAAGACAAGGTTAAACATTGTTTTAAATGACGTTTTTTAGAGCTCTCCATCCCCTAGGTTTTTACTGTCATGTATTTGAATGAAAGCAGTTTCTGCTTCTAAGTAAATGAGATGTCTTTGAACTGCTTTTGTTTCATGGTTTGTTTGTGTGCTTTTGTAGGTTAAAAGCTGTCTGCATTCACATCTAACTGTGCTGGAAACATATTACTTTCCTGGAAATAATCTTCTGTCCTCCCAAGCCTGGAGTCCCCTCAGGTGTTTTATCCTTTACATAATCCCTTCCAGTGGATGAAAAATGACTTGCAGCTCCTCAGCCAGGAGGACTGGTAAGACTGTCTGGTGGGACCCAGGCACAGGAGTTTCCACTTGCCTGGAGTCCTGTCCCTACCCCCTTGAGTCCCCAAGGGCAAGGGAGGACTCTGTCCCAGCACTTTGTGCAAGCCACTGCTGACGGCCTGAAGCTTTGAGCACTGCCACCATGTGTGTTTAGACATCCTCCTGCTGCTCATCTCCTGCTTTTTTTTTCTCCTTATGCTGGGACACCCTAAAATACAGATGATGAGCAAGACCCTGGCTGCTTGGCAAGGGTCGCCTTGCACTTTGCAGCCCCTGACTTCTCCCATCCCTTCCCTTGTGCTTACAGCAAGCAGCTTCACAAAGTGTTCCCCTCTGGCACAGCCTGCAAGGAGCTGGCAGGCTGCGAGCCTGTCCAGGCAGGTGGCAAGATGCACCCAGCAAAATGCATTCAAGCCCTCTGGGGACCAGAGATCTTGTTACATGGACTATATAAATCCCCATATTTTCTTATCAGGAGCCTGGCCACAGCTGCCTGTGCCTGCTCTTGCAGCTCCCTCCTCCCCGTGGGATGTGGGGAAGGGGGGATGTGAAATGAGGTGGTGGGGGGCTGCGAGCCTGCGTCTGCCTGACCATGCGTGTGATGGTGGGGAGCAGCACAGGGAGGAGGGCCATTAATGGCCCTGTGCAAAGGGCTTGCTTTCCCAGTGATGTAGCCCAGACAGAGTGATGCGACGCAGAAAGCTGTGCCTCACCTAGCTGATGCTTTAATAGGCACTTTCCCAGCTCGGCTCTGCATGGTTAAACAGACTTTGAACCCTATTACGTGACCTCTCCAGTCCTTGCCTGTTAAATGAGTTGCTTCCCACATGCTGCTCTCCCCATTTACAGCTAGCACCAGACCTTGCCCTCTTCAAAAAGCATGTGTGAGTATGACCTACTGCTATTTTAAGTGAAACTTGGCCATTACCAGCTATTCCTACCCATACCCCTGATTTACTGAGAAAGCAGGCAAAACAGATGTGATCGCAACATGCATTTTCTCTCCTTTCCCTAAAGTGGCCTGAAACCCAAACCTTGGATTTATCTCCTTGACTATATACAGACTGACAAAGAGATATTATTGTTTTCAAATTGGTCCTACCCCTCTGACTTTGGCTTGCACCAGTGCACAACTCTCTGACGAGCACCATCTAAATTCAAGGCCATCGATGCAGGTTGGCTGAGGGAGAAAAGGGACATTACTCTCTCTTATATGTCCCTGGGGTATGCAGGCCATAGGTGCTTGCTCCCAATGTCCAAAGGCATGGAAAGAAGAAAGGCAGCCAGCTAGGAGGCTGCTGGGGCCCCATCATCCTCTCCTTGGGCAGTCCCACCTCACTCTGGCAGTCCCCAGTGTCCCTGTGCTGGGAATCACATGTAGATTGTAAGCTTTGCATTTCTGAAGGGCTGATGTTTGCATTATAAAGTATTTCATGCCCTACTGCAATTTACGTGTTAAATAGTAATAAGATAATGAATTAATGATGCTTATTCCTCCTAATACATGCAACACAATAATTCAAAAAGACCTAAGCAAATGAAATCCTTTAATGGGAGAAAATTATAATTACATCAATGCTTGGAGTGAACTGTGCTTTTTTTACTGAATCTGGCAAAGGAATTTGAGAATATTGTAGGTACACATAGGCTTTACCTCTGAAAGGTAAAGTGAACAAGCCCCACAGTCACATTTATTGCTTTTTTTTTTTTACACACCTACAAGGTGTTAATTGTAAGTGAAAACGCTGTTGATTTAAAAAAAAAACAGCAATTTTTTTTTTTTTGTTCTTTTTTGGTTCAAGATGCACAACAAATGCCAAAAGAAAGTAATTTTTCATCAGGAAAATTCCTGTTGAGGGATCTGTAGTATCTAATCTTTCAACCATGATCATTGTACTCATGTATGATATCAAGTAAAGTCAAGAACACTTTCTCCTACTGCTCTGACATACAGTATTGCTTGTCCACCTTACAAAATATTTGGTGTGTCAGAAGGATGTAGCTGTCCCACTCTGGGATCCCCTTGGCATTGTTCCCTGTGGAGGAAAGCCTACATGGCACAAGCGTGGGAGGCTGGTGTTTGCATTGCTGTGCAATTTATTACCTTATGTCCCTAGAAAGGTGATGGAACAACTTAATCTTGGCACTATCTCTAGGCATATCAAGGTTGAGGGGGTCGTTAAGAGCAGTCAACATGGTTTTACCAAGGGGAAGTCATGTTTGACCAACAAGTCAAGTTGGAAGGAACTAGGTGGATAGATGATGGTAGGGCAGTAGATGTGGTTTATCTTGATTTTAGTAAAGCATTTGACACTATCTCCCACAGCATCCTCGTATATAAACTGAGAAAGTGTGGTCTTGATGATAAGGTAGTGAGGTCGATCATGAACTGGTAGAAAGGAAGAAGTCAGAGAGTTGTGGTCAATGGGACAGAATCTAGTTGGAGGTCTGTGACTAGTGGAGTCCCTCAGGGGTTGGTGCTGGGACCGATACTGTTCAATATTTCCATCAAAGACCTGGATGAGTGAACAGTGTGCCCTTGGCAAGTCTGCTGATGACACTAAACTGGGAGGAGTGGCTGGCACACCAGAAGGCTGTGCTGCCATTCAGCAAGACCTGGACAGGCTGGAGAGTTGGGTGGAGAGAAACTTGATGAAATTCAACAAGGGCAAGTGTAGAGTCTTGCATCTGGGGAAGAACAACCCCATGTGCCAGTACAGGTTGGAGGCTGACCTGCTGGAGAGCAGTGTAGGAGAAAGGGACCTGGGGGTCCTGGTAGACAGGAGGATGACCGTGAGCCAGCAATGTGCCCTTGTGGCCAAGAAGGCCAATGGCATCCTGGGGTGTATTAGAAAGGGTGTGGTTAGTAGGTCAAGAGAGGTTCTCCTCCCCCTCTATTCTGCCTTGGTGAGGCCGCACCTGGAGTATTGTGTCCAGTTCTGGGCCCCTCAGTTCAAGAAGGACAGGGAACTGCTTGAAAGAGTCCAGCACAGAGCCACAAAGATGATTAAGGGAGTGGAACATCTCCCTTATGAGGAAAGGCTGAGTGAGCTGGGTCTCTTTAGCTTGGAGAAGAGGAGACTGAGGGGTGGTTTCATCAATGTTTATAAATACGTTAAGGGCGAGTGTCAGGAGGACAGAGCCAGGCTTTTTTCAGTGATGTCCAGTGATAGGACAAGGGGCAATTGGTGCAAACTGGAGCATAGGAGGTTCCATGTAAACGTCAGAAAAAACTTTCCTGTGAGAGTGACAGAGCACTGGGACAGGCTGTCCAGAGAGGTTGTGGAGTCTCCTTCGCTGGAGACATTCAACACCCGCCTGGACAAGTTCCTGTGTGATGTGCTCTAGGTGACCCAGCTTTGGCAGGGGGGTTGGACTAGATGATCTTTCAGGGTCCCTTCCAGCTCCTAGGATTCTGTGATTCTGTGGTTCTGTGATTCTGTGATAAAGTCCAGGGTTAACCTGTGTATCAGTGCTATCAAAAATTTATTCTAAAGGATGCCAATTTTTCCCTTTTTTTTTCCTTTTTTACTATTTTTTTTTTCTTTTTCAGCTGCATGTTTTGTGAAGGGGGGACATGAATAAGCTATCTTCTTTGGGTTTGATATGCCCTGGTGCACTCCCAGCCCCTTTGGTTGGCACTGCTGCTGCAGCTGGGGCCTGGAGCTGCAGCTTTCAGCTTTCTGTGTTTGCAGGAGCCACTCCTGTCCAAGGCAGAAGAAGGCTGGGCCCCCACCTTATTTTAAATGAGCTGTCGCAGTAGGCCTATGTGGATGAAGAAGCTGCAAATTTAAAAAAAAATAAAGAAAAAAAAGAAAATATCAACAACAACCCTCTTAATGGCAAAGATAACCTTGACTTTCAGGAAGTTGCTGAAAACTACTGCTGTATTTAAGAAACCCACTTGATCACAGAAACTTCATTCAAAGAGCAGCGCTGCTGCTGCAAGAGCAAGGTCAAAGGCTCAGCCTGTGTGCAAGGCTGGAGGCAGGGGAAGTGGGCACTTTTCTCAGCTTGGCCAGTAACAGGAGAATATAAAAGCTGAACTAAATCACTTCATCTCTGTTTTGCTTTCCATCTCCTCAGATTTCTGACGTTGGTGGGTGCAGCCTTGATATAAGCAATAGCATACCAGCAGAGCCCTGCAGAGTTTAAGTAATAAGCATTAAGTAATGTCAGCCTAGCCCCTGGTAAATCACAGGCTATTAAGTTCTCTGACAGCTCTGCTCTGCATCCTGTAGGCAGAGGTTTCAGCTGGGCTGATCCACCTCGTACCCCAGAGGCCACATCCCAGCAGCTGAACTGCATGCAGCACAGGCTTTGTGCAACTCAGAGACATCAGGATGCTGTTGTGACATCCCTGGCAGCTGGACCGTGTCTTTCAGCAAGGCCAAAAATCACCTCACTCGCTCTCCTGCATGCACTGACCATGACCGCTGCTGTGTTTTGCTACAGAGACATGGCTCCCACTACCTCCCTTCAAGGTGAGCTGCACACTGAGCCCACATGGCACATGGGAGCCAGGCTTTCACTGCATCCCACCTGAGTTATCCCATTGAGGTGGTATGCTCCCATGTAACCAAAAAATCATTGGACTGTGGCGTTCCACTTAGCTCAGTGAGCAGCCACAACCGTCCTGCTTGCTGCTCAGTGCTGGACAACTAGTACAGCATCTCCAGGCACTGGTGTTGAAGATTTTATATAATCTTTTGGAATATTGATTAAAAAAATATTAAACGATGTTGGCCCAATACTCAGTCCTGTGAGTACTTTGCTGGATCTATCACCATCAGTAACTGTACTTCAGGATCTAACAGAGAGCCAGTTTGTAATTTATCTTCATGCACAATTAATGTAATAGTGTTTTGGAACTAAAACATCCATGTCTAGACTTCATTGGTGTTTGAAAATCCTGGAGGATGACATCAGCAGATGGGAAGTTCAGCATAAATCAGGATTGATCTCAAGGCAAGACCTCCTACCATGTTCTTATCACTCTCATATAGATATGTGAATGTAAATACTGCAGTACTGCTAGCAGTCACAACAGTCTGTGCTGTGGGTAAATGTAGGCTAACTGGCAGAGGGGAAAGTTCACTGCTTCTAACATTTTCTCACAAACAATCGTTTTTTTTTCAGGCTACTCTTTGATATCTTGGTCTGACTTGAGAGATGCTGAAGGCTTGAACAATACTAACATAAGCCCTACTGGGGACATTCAAGACACGAAATGTGTTGCCCATGTCTGTGGGCAAGGTGAACATGGCAGCACAGCTGGCTGTGACATTTGTTGGAGGCTGTGTGGGACATAGAGGGCAGTGGGGGTATGTATGGGGTGGGGAGGATGCACGGGGGTGATGGGGGATGTGTGGGGCCAGTGGGGGGATACACAGGGCAGCAGCAGGAGCCTGCAGATGGCTTGGGAACAGGGCAGGAAGAGGAGTGTGAACCTTTCTCACCTGTTGTATGCTACAGTGTAATTAGGATCACCTAAATGCCACTGCTGTTAACAACCATGGTGATGACTGTTGTATCGGAAAAATCCCCCTGCTGCCTGCCTCCCAGGTGTTTGCACTTACGTATCACTTCCCATTAAAGTGGTCTGCAGCAAGTGCTGGGGATGTCAGAGCTGGGTGATGGAATTGAATTAGTTTGAATAACTGAATAAGTTTTAGATCTTGGACTGACAGCTTGTTCATATACATTTTAAATGCCCAGCAGCAGATGCATAATTTGCTTTAGCCAGGCAGGGCTGATCACAGTAGCACAGCAGGTCTGGACATGGCTGCTGCTCACTTTTAACCTTGCTGCCCTCAGGATCCCTTCCAGACAGGGACGACCTGAAAGACACAAACTGAAGTGGTGTGACTGCAAATAATCAATGTATATGTTTCTTTCATTTTTGTTTCTTAGTTTTTTGTATGTTTGTTTGTTTGTTTTTTAATTTGAGATACCTAAGAGGCCTGCAAAGTTTCTCAGGAATGGGGTGGCTTCAGGTTGCCTGGGAAGTGTCTCTGCTGCACCTTGCAGAAAATGGCTAATATTCTGATGTATTCTGATTCTACCTTGTGCTGCACAGCATAGGCACAATGGCAAGGAGGGGAAAGTTTCATAAAGGCCCTTTGTGTATTTCACTCTGAAATTTGGTATCAGCAGATGAAAGAAGACAGAGCAAGCAGATTTTGAAGAAACATTTAATAATTTATGCTGTACTTGGCACTTGTATAGCACCTTTCATCTATGATTCTTAAAAGACATAGAGATGTCAATAAATGATACAAGCATAGTAATGTCTTATTAACATAGAACCATTTTGCATGTCCATAAACAGGAAGAAAATGCACTTCTAGGAAGATAGATTGTTTTATCTACAGTCAAAAAAGGGACTCTGTAAGACAGTGGGACATAAAAGCAGAAATCTTTATTGTCATCTCTTCCTTGTAACTTTTTTGAGGAAATTCATAGCTTTAGGCAGAAGAATTATTTCATACTTTACCAAAAATACCTGCTTGACTGGCATTTATTATCCACAGTACTTGTAAGGCCTCCTACACATAGTGGATGTTTGCTCTCCTGCTTGGTAGCCTGCCAGCAGAAAGGGTTTTACCTTTGCATAAAGCAGCAATGTAAAGCCTCTCTCTCTGTGATTAGGTTCATCTGCAATTATTTTTTTTTATAAGCTACCAATATATAAGATATTTTCTGTATGTTCTTGTTCCCCCAAGTGCAAAAACAGGTGATGGATGGCCATGATCATTAGAGTTGCTGTAACCTCCTGGAGTTTCAGTTTGTTTTAAAGATTGCATTCTTTCCCTCAATCATCTAAAGTATACATGGGCAAGTGTTTGAGGTTTTGCAGCCAAAATTTCCAAGAAGTGTTTCAACTTACAGACAGGAGTTTAGGCTTCAGTAAGGCCTAAAGCAACACAGAGGGGAGGAAAGCTGAGGCTCAGTGGATGGTGGTCTCATTCATTCAGGGCAAGTGGTCTTATTCATTGGGGGCTGCTGTATCCTATAGAAATGTCCTTTAACTTATGGTAACTACAATAGCAGTTCATCAAGTGGCAATGTGGTGGGTGTAGGTAGGATTCAGAAAAGGTCTAAAAAAATCCAAATGGCCTTCATGAGATTTTGAGATTGTTCTACTGTAATCCTTTACCCTAAGCAGAGTGTAATAAAAACATCTGACTCTGGCTTGTGTGTATTTCTACTACATATTGAATTAAATGAAAATGAAGAAATTAAATGGAACTACTCAGAAGGAAAAGTCCTTAATGCACGAAGGTCTTCAAGTGAAAACATCACATGCAGTACTTACCATTAAAAATGTTGTTTTTCACCACTGCTTACCACATAATTGTGTCTGAGATGTTACTCTGACAAGCTATTCTAAACAGATGGATTAACCGTGGTTTCTTGGAAAATGCATGGTTTTTAATTGCAGGATCATTACCTGCATTAATGGACATGGTAGGATGTGGGTGCATGTGTACTTGTACTTAAGGCTGTCTAGTATTTTCCATTGCAAGAAGCTCTTTGCTGCTGTTTATTTGTCCAGCAGGAATGCCAGGTCCTCAGCTGGGTGGATGTTTCAAACCAAAGTTGCTTCTGAAGTGCCAAGAGCAGTGGTTTGTGCAGCCACGGTGAGGCAGCTCCTTCCTACCCCATCTGAAAGCCTCTGATGTGTTCTCATTTTGAAGTTTCAGATGTGCTTTGTAAAAGTGCAAGCTTTTGAAATGTAGTGGGGTCGTGTTAGCCCAATGAAAATCCTTTTCACTCTGACTGAAACACACACTTGAGGAGATATGTAAATATGATTTGAGGAAGTTTGCATCTGACACCAAATCTTCTTGATGCTCTCATATGCTGACAGACAAGGTAACTATGTATGTTAGCATGTAGCTTTGCATTCCACTTTTGCTTTCCTGGCAGTTTGCCTCTCTTCCTTTCTGTGTTATTTGGCTCAGTTCTTGCTTCAGTTACAGAAGCCCTCTTTTATTTTTCTGTTAAACATAGGGTATAAAAAAATGCATATAAATATACAAATAGCTGACAGGAGTGAGCCAGGCATTTCTCAGTCATATGCAGTGACAGGAAAAGCAGCAACGGGCACACACTGAGAAACAGCAAACTCTCCTTAAACATATGAAAAATCTTTTTGTTTACTGTGGAGGCTATCTAATGCTGGAATAGGTTGCCAAGAGAGGCTGTGGTGTCTCCATCCATGGAGATACTTGAAACCCAAGTGGATGTGGGCCTGGGCAGCCTGCTGTAGCTGATATGGCTTGAGCAGGGGGGTTGGAGAAATGGCCTCTGGAGGTGCCTGTTAGCCTCAGCTGTTCTGTGAATGTGTGATTACGTCTAGATTCTGTAACATGCATAAATATACTTTAAAAATTATTACTTCATGATGTGGTCGGGGGACCTGGGCTTATCTCTGCCAGCCCATGTTGCTGCTCAGTGGAGCCTGCGCAGCCTGTGCAGGAGT
Source organism: Hemiprocne comata (assembly GCA_020745705.1). Lineage (NCBI taxonomy): Eukaryota > Metazoa > Chordata > Aves > Apodiformes > Apodidae > Hemiprocne > Hemiprocne comata. Next base: position 66,329,485 of record CM036616.1, on the reverse strand, counting down.
GTTACAGCTCTTTGGTGCTTCCTCTCTGGCACAGCCAGGGTCACAGCGGGGACCAAAAACATCCTGAGATGAGAGGAAAGAGGAAAGGGACGTGGTCCAGCTCCAAGTTGCTGGGACTGAAGATCTTCCAGGCCTCCTTGGCAGAGCTGCCGGTCAGGGAGAGCAGGCAGCCTCCTCCCCTGCCCCGTTGCCGAGACACGACGCTCACCACCACGCAAGGCAGCAAAGGAGAGCAGAAGAAAGGCATTGCTATGTGCATTGTGCTGGTCATGCAGACAGCTGCCTGGCACTTCATCTGAGGGACCTTCCTGGCCCTCACTATTTCATAGAATCATAGAATTGTTCAGGTTGGAAAAGACCTTTAAGGTCATCAAGTCCAACCTTATCCTAACCCTATCACCCTATTTCTGATGACCCACTGCTAAACCATGTCCCCAGGCACCACATCCACATGACTTTTAAACACATTCAGGGATGGTGACACAACCACCTCCCTGGGGAGCCTGTTCCAGTGCCTAACAACCCTTTCTGTAAAGAAGTTTTTTCTGATATCCAACTTACATCTCCCCTGACGCAACTTGAGCCCATTTCCTCTTGTCGTGTCATCAGTCACCAGTGAGAAGAGACCAACCCCACCCTCACTACAACCTCCTTTCAGGTATTTGTAAAGAGTGGGAGCACAGAACAGCCCTGGGAAAGTAACAGCAGCCTAACTAGCTGTGGATGGTAGGTAGCCCTTCCATTTAAAATAAAAATAAACCCATACAAGCCCTCTGTAAATAAACAGAGAGAAGGGCTAAGTGAGGACCATCAAAGCTACTTTGACAGCAGTAGTACATCTGATGACTTAGCTCACTGAAGCCCAATTATAATCTAGTGCTCCTGGCCAGCACTAGCCCCCTGGGCAGAAGGCAGCTGTCTGTCTGCAGTATTCACACCCTGGAGGAGAAGGGAAAGAAGCTGTACTGGCTCTGTGGGTTTTCTGTCTTTGGCACAATTTGGAAACAAATCACTCATCATTTTTATTGCTGTAAATGTTACACTTTTTTTTTTTTTTCCCTTTACATGAGGTAACCTTTAATTAGCTACATGAGTAAGAACACACCATCTCTCTCAAATAACTTAAATTCTAACATCATAAGGTTATTTCTTTTGTGGGAAACTATCAGGCTTTTCAGGCCTGTCTACTCCTACCCTCCTCATGGAAAAGCCTGCTGCTGCTCCCCCTGCCCCTGACGTTGCTTCCTTCCATGACTATGGCCTTCACACTTCATTTCTGAGGGACAGGTGAGGTCTCTGAGGCCCCCAAGCACCTTGCTGTCCCTCCCCCCAGGGGCAATGCTTGCTCCCTGGGGAAGGAGCCCCCACCTTGCATCTGCCGCTCATCTCCCTGCTGCCCCCAACAAGCAGTCCTTTGCTTTTCCAGTAAAGCCATGTGGAGCTAAAAAAAGGTATAAAGGGCTACTTTATGCTAGATTTTCTACACCTATCAAACCTCACTTACCAAGGGACGGGGAGAGGAGGGAGAAGGGGTTGGTGATTGTCAGTTCTTGAAAATAGACTTCATAAAATACCACTGCTGAGAAAAAGTTGCTGTACGAAGAATTGAATGTGTGCAGTTAATTGGCTGTATAGTATCAACCTGAGTATAGTTTTTTAATGTATATAAAATATATGTTACATATGTAATATATGTTATATATCATATGTGGGTGATGAGAGAGCTGGCTGATGTTGTTGCAAAGCCACTCTCCATAGTCTTTGAGAAGCTGTGGAGATCAGGAGACGTCTCTGAGGACTGAAGGAAGGCTAATGTCACCCCCATCTATAAGAAGGGTCCAAAGGAGGACCCAGGTGATTATAGACCCATTAGTCTCACACTTCAGTCCCTGGGAAAGTCATGGAGCAAATCCTTCTGGGGACTGTCACAAGTCAATTGAACATGTGATTGGGAAAAGCCAACATGGATTTACCAGGGGCAAATCATGCTTGACAAACCTGATCGCCTCCTATGACAAAGTCACCTACCCAGCTGACGCAGGGCGAGCAGTGGACATCATCTATCTGGACTTCTCCAAGGCTTTTGGTATGGTCCCCCACAGCCTCCTCCTGGAGAAACTGACTCGTTACGGCCTTGACAAGTGGTGTGTGCAGTTGGTGAGGAACTGGCTGACAGACCATACCCAGAGGGTGATAGTAAATAGTTCCTCCTCAAACTGGCAACCAGTCACAAGTGGCATCCCCCAGGGATCCATATCAGGCCAAATGCTGTTTAACATCTTCATAAGCAACCTGGATGTTGGGATCAAGAGCACCTTGATGAAATTTGCTGGCAACATCAAGATGAATGGAGAGGTTGACACTCCAGAAGGGAGGGCTACCCTCCAGGATAACCTAGACAGGCTGGAGGAGTGGGCTAACAGGAAGTTTATGAAGTTCAACAGAGAGAAGTGTAAAGTCTTGCACCTGGGAACACATAACCCAGAAGCACAGATCAGACTGGGATCCACCTGGCTGGAGAGCAGCCCTGTGGAAAGGGACGTGGGGGTCTTGGTGGATAACAGGCTCAACATGAGTGAATAGTGTGCTGCAGCAGCAAGGAAAGCCAACAGGATGCTGGGTTGCATCAACAAGGGCATCACCAGCAGAGATAAAGAAGTCATCATCCCACTCTACTCAGCACTTGTCAGACCACGCCTGGAGTCTTGCGTTCAGTTTTGGTCCCCGCCCTACAAAAAGGATGGGGACAGGCTGGAGAGGGTCCAGAGGAGGGCCACAAGGATGGTCAGAGAACTGGAGGAGCTGGCATATGAGGAGAGGCTGAGAAAACTGGGTTTGTTCAGCCTTGAGAAGAGAAGGCTTTGGGGAGACTTCATTACCATGTTCCAGTACTGAAAGGGTGGCTACCAAGAAGATGGAGACTCCCTACTGACAAGGAGTCACATGGAAAAGACAAGGCGTAATGGGCACAAGTTGATCCTGGGGAGATTCCAATTGGACATGAAGTTTTTCACCATGAGGACAGTCAAACATTGGAGTAGTCTCCCAAGGGAAGTGGTAGATTCCCCCATATTGGACAGTTTTAAGTTTCAGCTTGACAGGGTGCTGAGCCATCTCATATAAACTATAGTAGTACCTAGAAAGGTTGGACCAGATGATCCCTGAGGTCCCTTCCAACCTGGCATTCTATTATTCTCTGATTAATATATTATATATATATATATCAATCAAGTTGAAAATTTATGGTCAAATTGCTGCAGGACAGTTTCTGACAGCAGAAATCTCATGATGCTGGAGGCATTCCCACTGCCTGCCTGTCCCCTTGGCAGCTGGCAGTGTCGTGAGGGTCAGAGCAGTGCTGAGGGCAGGGCAGGAGCTGTGGGGCACAGAGCCAGCAGTTCAGCCCATCACCTGAGGGTAGAAACACACTTCTTCAGGCAGGGCAGTGCAGCCATCTGCAGAGACTGCTCTACAGTGACCTGCATGCCGCCTTTGCCCCCTGGGCAGCATGCTGCTTTCCTTACCTGCTCTCACACCAGCAGCTTCCCTTTTAATTCTTCTTCCACCCTGCAGGAAGCAACATTTTTTGTTCCTGGCTCCTTTTGCTTGAAACAGGAGTTCCTGTGTGCCTGCCCTATTTGGAAATTCTTGACAAAAGAGAATCCTTTTTCTTTCAAAGCCCCTTCTTTTTTCTCAGTTTCTGCCACCTGACTCGGTGGGGTCTGGAGCTATGCCTTTTGTCTAAGCTAGCTTAAACGAGGCAATTCAGAGGAGAATGTACATGAGAGCCACCTGGGACCTTGTGACCCCCTCGTCCCAGCTGCTGGTTTGCAGTTAGCCTGGGACAAACTGGCTTCAGTCCTCACTTTGCCTGCTCATAAAATGGGTCATCCAGCTTATTTTCCATCAAAGTAGTCCCAGTTGAGCAGGTATCAAGATAAGCGGGAAAGGAGAGAAAAGAAGAATTTAAAAAGTAACAGCCTGATTAAAACCCCTTTTGAACTACATGAAGGTTCCCTGCATTTTCCAAATCAGGTTGAAAGCACCTGTGGATGCCCACAGACTTCTATGCTGGAAAGGAGCAAGAGCCACTTCTGTTCAGCCACCACAGAGGACTGCCAGCACCCTTTCTGGTGGCTGATCCTTGCAGCCACAGCCATCACCCTCCCTGGAGCACCCACAGCATCCACAGGAGCAGCGGGTGCTCTCAGGCCATCATCCCGTGGAATGAAGGTCCTACAGACATGTCAAATTCTGTTGGTCGCAACTGCACCAGCAACGCATACAAGTCAGGAAAGGTATCACACTAGAGCACTGCCTCAGTGATCAGTGCTAATGAGACTTTTCATTTTTGGTTTTAAAGCAATGGGGAAAGGCCACATACATCTTTATTTAGACCAGGGAGTAGTTTATCCTTTCTCTTATATGATGTAGTCACAGAATCGAGAGGATACATTGGTTTTTATTGCTTTTATGCCAACTCTAATTATTAATAAAGTAATTCCCAGCATTGTAAGCTGTAAGTCAATCTTCAGGTGGACTTGTTTGTCTTAATTTCATTGAAAAATTAAGACAAATAAAAAACCTACTGAGTTACATTTGTTATACAAATTGGCATGTTCACTTAAAAGCAAATACTCAGGAGACTATTCTGTTTTCTGCTTGTCAGCCTAATGCATTTCATATTCTGTGTTCAAGTAGCAGAGAAGACCTGCTATCATCTGTCATTATGGGTGAGACTGGCTTCTGGACAGTCTAAATAAACTACGTAGTGAGCTGGTTAAACTGGGAGACAAAGCCAAAGAGCTGGGATTGCAGGCTGACTCACTCATGACTCTTCTCCATCTCAGAAAGTCCTTGCTTCAAAGTCAGGTTTTCCTGCATTAACTAATATTTAGTATGAATTACTCACCTCAGTAAATGTGTTTGTTGTATAGGGTTTTTAATCCCTAAATGCAGATGTATTGCAGTTAGGAGACATTTAAACGTTCAAATTACACTACAGGACAGCTATTTGAATGTAGACATAAATTATTTAAATCTTCAGTAACTGGGCACCCAGAATAAACAGTTTAGGACAGTGGGGGAGTGGGATGTGTTTCTACTCAGAAAGTGTTTTTGTAACCATAGCACATCTCTGTAGGCTTGATTACCTGCCAATCTTAAAAATGAAATATAATTGAAATGCTTTTTAGTCCCCTTAGTACAGCAGAGGATGAAAAAAACAGTGGTACAGGCTGCAACAGCCAATGTCAGCCTTTAATCCACCTGGTGCTTGGGCTATGCTGTGCTTTTAAAGATATGCTAACATCTCATGACTTAGTTCTGTGATTTTTGGCCCGCCACCCCCCCTGTTTGTTAGTTACCTGCAGCACAGAAATACTCCAGGGACCTGTTGCAGGACCAGGTCTGGACCCATGACCATGCACGCTCCAGCTTGTCACTGTCATGAAGGACCATCTGCTGCAAGAAGGTGGTAAAACTCAGCAATTGAGGTGGGAAGGCAGCACTAGGGATCAGTACATTGGGTGTGTGCTTCTCAAAGGCATAGCCCAGTCAACTTGGGGAGTTTTGCTGGCTGAGGCTGCCTTGGACAGCTGGTGCTGCCTCTCTCATCTACAAGTGATGCTTTACATAAACTAAATGTTATTATTTCTGAAATAATGGCTCGCCTTTTCTCCACACCAGGCAAAGGTAGTCCTAAGACCCAGTTCCTATCCCCAGCCCTGTTCAAATATTTTATCCAGTGATGATCTATACTGCAAACCAATTCATTGTAAAATATCTCATGAGAAATTAGGCATGCCCTCACCTCTAAGCTTTCTGAGGCTTGGGCCCTGTTGGTCTGGCTCTATTGCCTGGTATGCACTGTGGTAGTGCTTCTGCAGTTGGGCCAGCATGTTTTTTTAATGGGACATAACGCTGAACAGAACCGCATGCATCTGTGAGCCCAAGTTGCAGCTGGGAGGATGGACATGTTAGTGGCACTGCATAGGTTCACATACTGTCTGCTGAAGGACTTCAGTATATCAAGGTCTTGAGAATAATCAGGGCCAGGGGAAAGGGTTTTAGACATAAATACTTCTGCAGTCTTTTAACATGCATAGGAAATGCACCTAATGCTATATCACCATTTTCATCTGTGAGAGTAGTACAACTAATGAAAGAGGTATGCTCTAAGTAAATTCATAGTTACCTCATTTATACAGCTGAGTTGTCGCAGTTAGAAACTTCGTGTTTCTGCAGACACTCTGCTTGCACACAGGGCAGGGCAAAATGCTTTTCTGAGAAGGGCAAATTATGAGGCTTTAATTAAAAGGAAGATCTGGACATGTGTCTGACCTTCCTACAATAAACATGTCCAGAACTCTGATTAGCATTGCAGGTGTTGGTTTCTGCTTTACTCTTACCAGTTTATTTTGGGTAGTATAGGCTCCGTACAGATGAGAAAATACACTGGGGTCAGGCACAAGGGTGTCTGAAACCTGAAATTTGACTCTAAGAATTTTCAGTCATTGTTTTTTCCTTATTCTGAAGCCATGGTGCTACAGATGAAAAGACTTGGTTCCAAACAAAATTTTTCTTTTCTGTTCAGAGAAGACATTTGCTTATCAAAGAGAAAAATGTCCTTCAATTTGGGGGTTGTTGTGGTCCAGGCTTGTACTGTTCTTGTGATACTATCAAAAGGTAAAATTGGCCAGCTATACCATACACCACACACACACACAAAAATAATATAAAAAAAGACGGTCTAGAGACATACACTTTAACACACACAAGTCCTTGAACTTCCACAAAGAGATATCACGTTACATTTTGCAGTGTTTCCTAGGAAACCATTTTAGTGTAAAAGGAACTCTTTGTCTCCTGCTCTTCGGGAAATTGTTTGAACCACCATATCTCACAAAAGGTTGCTTCACAGGCAATTTGTGCAGCATTTAAAAAAGCTACATCTGCAGTTTGCTGCACCATCAGAGGCAATGCCTTTATCAGCAGCCTGAATACTTTAGATTGTTCAGAATTGATAAGATTATGTAATAATGTCTAAAAGAGAAATTATTTTATTTTATTTCCCCTGGATATGGAGTGCCTTTCCCTGCACAGCAAGGCAGTATTTAAAAAAAAAAAAAAAAAAAAAAGGCAGAAATTGTTTTGGGAAGCTCTTATCAGCACATTTTTACTAGCATGTTGGCTGATGTGAAGGTACATTTTGGTGTGTTTTTTTCCTTTGACCCCAGAAGTGGCTGGAACAGGATTTCCGCAAGCATGGCTCTTACTCCCTGCTGTGAGCTATTGCATGGCTGTGCTGGCGTGCTGATGCTCGCCTAAATCCAGCAGGTCAGAAAGAAGGACTCGTCTGCCCTGAATTGCAGGTGCCCTTCACTCCCGCAGGCTGAGCCCCGTGGCTGTGCAAGGCCGTTTCCCGGAACGGGGCAGTTTCTGAGCTGGTGCCGGCAGGGGCAGTTTGCTGCATCGGCTGCAGCCTGACCAGGCAGATCCACTGCCATGGAGGGTGCCGATGTCCTGGTCCTGGGCTGCAGATGGGGTGAAAGTCCTCCGTGGGGCTGAATCCCAGGGCAGAGCTTGCAGGCCAGAGAAAGAGCTGGGTTTCCACCAAATTCTTTGCCAGTAGCCTTTTGTTATTTATCATCTTCCTTTAAATCCAGCACTAGATGTCTGCTATTTCATCTTAAGGAGGATGGATGTGAGGGCATGCAGTGCCTCCACTGCTGCTGGCAGGCTGGCCTGTGCTTCCCCTGCACTTTGCTTAAAGAGCTGACCTAATGAGTTTTGTTCCCTCCTGTAGTCCCTGTCATTTTTATTTGTTATAATTTCCTGTCATAGCTACTTCCCCCCCCCATCCCCCGCCTTGCGATATTGCAGGGTTCAGCTATATGGCTGATGTGCTCTGACTGCAAGCCTGCTAGATTTGTCTTCGTCTTAATATATTATTTATGATGCTATTATTCCTTTCAGCGGACTGCCAGCCATGCTCTGCATACAGTTGCTGGTCTTCCAAATGCATCATGGCCAGAAAAGGAAAACACAGATCTAATTGAATTAACAGTGGTGCTGTTAGCTTTAATAGAGTTTGTCATGAAACACTAAGCAGATGTGACAATGATCTTGGTTAGTTATATTTTTGTTCCTACTCCCAGATACGGTACCTGTTAGCTAAATCAGTGGAGAGGATAATTCTCCAATTCTCTTTTGCTGATCACTAATGGTAGTTACCAAAATGCGTGGCAATCCCTTCAGACTGATGGTTGAAATAAGCCAAGGACTTGAATAGCAGAAAGTTTTATATTCTGATAGCAAACTTGGCTAATTAAAACAAGATGCAGATGGTACTGCCACCTAGCAATTTTCACCTCACTTACTCGGTCTCCAATTATAGCCCTTCCCTACTGACTTACACTGTTTAAATTACAAAGTCAGGGGACAGATGACTGTTTACCTGTTTCTATTCATACAAAGAAGTTTAACACATCATCATTCTCCTGCACAAGGCATGTGATACTGGTCTTAGTACTTATTCTGAAAAGAAAAGAATCTCCAATCTAAAAAAAAGGGAAAAAAGTAATAAAAAGAACACTTAAGAGACTCATTAGCAGACACATGCATCAGCAGGAAGCATATGAATATTACACTCACAATGTGTTTCTTTAACACTTGTTGGTTGGAGCAGGTGCCATACTTCTGGGAAATTAACTTTAATTGGATAAATAGAAAACTGGCCTTAACTAAGTCAGTCCAACTCATCTTCTTAGCTTATTATTTTCTTTAGGCACTTTGAAATGCTTCACATTGTTCCCTTGGGTGACTTTCACTTCTCTCCAGAGCAAATTGTGTTTACAATGACAGGTTAGACAGCCAGCCATCAAGAATGGGTTAGGTTTGCTTCATCCCGCCTCAGTGCACTGGGTTAGACAAGGTCCTCCACATTGCTTTTAACAAGCTTTGTAAGCAAGCTTTAGGGAGCAAGAAATCATGTCCAGCCCTGGGAGAGAGCATGGAGTAATCCTTCTGCACAGAACAATGAGCTGGAATTGCATCTCAGAAATTACTCTGGCCATCAGCTGGACCACTGGGTTGTTTCCATTGTGAATTCGTTACTGCTCTGACACTTCATTCTGGCACCTCCTTTCATGCAAAGTCAGCCCTGTGTATTGCCATTCTGCTGGCAGTGAAATGCACTGACCTGCCCATGCTTTTCCTGACTGTCTTATGTAGTTTTCATGTGAGGACCTTTCAGGTGCAAAATATTCCCTACCGTAGAAGATAAAAGGGTGTAGGATTTGCAGTTATCTTTGAAATGACACTCTTAGGTAGTTTGAAAAGATATGCCTTTTGGAGGGAGAGGGAAGGATCAGGATGGTGGATGATGATTTTCTTATGGAGACCTATTGTTTTGAGTCATTCAGCTGGGTTCCATTTTGTGTAAAAATATGTATGCAAATTAATGCTGATTAGAAAGGAGCTTCCATGCATCCTTGATGACATGCTAAATGAGGTCAACCTGAGTACCATTATTACAATGAATAAGGTGACATTAACTTGACTCTCGTGCTCAAAGCACCCCTGCTTTCTCCTGGTTATCTTCTTTGCCATGATTAACACAGGGAGTTTCTGTGGGTTTCTGCTGCAGGGGATGGATCTCATGATAGAAATAGACAAGGGGTAGCTCAGAGGTCTCCTACCCTGTCAAAAGGCACCACACTAGAGACTGAGGACACTGCCTCTTCTGGAGGGGGAGCTCAGTGGTGGGACCTTTCCTTGGCGGGGTGCTGCTGTGGGTGCTGCTGTGGGTTCCTGTGCTGTGCTGGGCTGGCCAAGACCCCACCAGAGCAATGGGATCCAATGCAGCCTGTTTCCTTCAGTTCCTCTCCTGGTCATTTCTGCACAGCAGTATGGTGACAGGCCTCTGTCAGGGACAGCGCAGAGGTGCATATCTGGGGTGGTGTTCTGAGGGAAAATTGCTTCATGGGGCTAGGGTCACACCTTCCCTTGGACAACAGTTTATGGCCACACAAGCAGAGCAGTTACAGACCCTATGTGGCTCATGCATCAGGGCATCCCCCTTCCCATGCTCCCTTCTTCATGCCTGTGCTTTAAATGGACTGTCCTTTCACTGGCAACAGATGAAGGAGCTCTTCGAAGGAGGCAGCCAGTGCTGCTGCTAGAGATGTTCTTGGGCCTTGTCCTCCAGGCAGCAGCCTGCAATTGTTTTTATAGAGGAAGATGAGGATTTTAAAACAGAGGTACATTAATCTTTGAACAGCTTCCCTAGGTGCTGCTTATCCAAAGCATTTCAAACAGAGCTGAACAAAGTAACATCACAGATGACTGGCTGCAGGACTGAAAACGATTAGTGTCTCTAAGCACCTGGAGAGCATTTGCTTTCCCGTTTGATGCGACTTTGGGAGTATGCAGGTCAAACGCAGCAGTGTGGAGCACTGTGTGACCATACAGTGCCCCCCATCCCCAGCCTAGGGGTCCCTCAGCATCTCTCGGGGCAGCCTGCCAGGTCCCAGCCATGGCAGGCATCACACCCATGTCCACACTGCACATCTGCATGTCACTGTGCCTGGCTTGAAGGAAGCCTGCACCCGAGATAAAAAGAGAGATGCATCTGTGGGCAAGGCACTGAAAAACGATGTTTGCAATGCTGTGCTCTTCTGTGTCACTGCTACACCAAGGCCACCACGTCCAGAGCCCTGGTGTCCTTAATGCAGAGAGGGGGAGATGGAGCTGTAGAGGGGCCTTCTGCTTTCCACCGAGCACACCAAGGATTTGTGACTTCTATTTTTAAATCCATCATGTCCTGCTCCTTAAGGAAAGCCACTTTCTGCTGAGTCAGTGTCAGGGGTATCTGGTGCGAGATGGGGGACCAGTACATATCAGTACAGCTCTAGGTCCACAAAAGGGTGTCCTAGCAGGGCAGGAAAGCCTGAGTATGACCTGAGCAATGGTAAATTAATGAATCACATCATTTTTTTCTACAGGGTCACACAAAACTCATGTCACAAAACAAAATCACTAAGCCCAGTAACTAACATAACCAAGGATTTAGCATTTACCTGTACTGTAATGGCAGAGCATAAGTGATCTACAGTTATACAAAATCAATGTGGAGAATGCACATATGTTTTAATGACTCCTGAGATTACATACTCCTTTGTTATTTATCTGTTTACTACCATTTTCTTGCAGAAATAAAGTCTCGGGCAACATCCTCTAGAGCAGGCCTATGAAGCACGGTAGATTTATGCCTGCTAGAAGAAAGCACAGGCTCCTCCATTATTAATATGTAAAGCCTGGAGATGAAGTCACATCTGTATGATGATCTATTTTGGTGGACCATGCGTGCTTAAATTTCAGCCTTGGTCTTTTAAACTATCAAGTCTGCCATAAATATTTGATGATGAACAAGCTCATAAAAAGAAAATGCCAAATATGAATAGAGGGAGAGCAAATGTGTGATTCAATTTTTAATTACTATCACCTTACTCTAAAGTCAAGCTCATCTTCTGTGAGACACAGAAAGTAACAAATTTCTTTCTTGTCATAACCTGATCTAAATGATCAGCATTGCATTTGTTTGTATTTTTTAGGGAAAAGGATGTCACCATAGAAACAAAAGAACTAGGGAGACAAGAAATAAGGTAGAACAGTCTGGTTTTATTACCATATGTAATCAAGAGCTTTTATTTCCCCTTTTCTCCTCCTTCTCTCTTTTTATTTCTTGGTTGTTTTTTTTTCTTTGTTTTGTTTTGTTTTGTTTTGTTTTGTTTACAACATACATTAAGTTGTGAGTCCAATGTTAGGGGGCTGTGGAAATGAAGGGAAACTGGTGACGTCACAATACTTTACAACTTTACAACAAATGAGAGTCTGAATTTGTTGCATCTACCAGTGTATAGCAAGGGTGGAAAGCAAAGGCACACATAGGTTCATGAAACCCTTGAAACTAAGGATGGAAGGGAACTGGGAGTGGGAAAGCACGAAAACAGGAGACCCACCAAGTACAAAATGCAAGTTTCAAGGTCAGCCCAGTAACTGGTACGCTGTACATTGTGAAGGCAGATGGCTGCACAAGCTGTTGCCATGATTATTCGCCTCTGTAGTTTTGGCAGAATGCTTTGTGGGGTAATATGAACAGGACCTGCGCGTTTGGTTCTCCCGGGGTTTGGAGCTTGGTACAAAGGTTGCAAGTTGGTTCCTCTTTTTTTTAAAAATGACCTTGCTACCTATTGTTTTCAAAGGGTTTTCTGTTTGTTTTTATTAAAACAACAACATTGCTTTGGATACAGAACTATCTACTCCAGTCTGCATAGTTCACTAAGGGTGAACAAAACTGTTTCATAAAAAAAGCCATGATGAAATGAAAGAACATGCAAGCACCCTTGTTACACACTTTGGTCTAGACCATCCAGACTTTATATATAACATCTACAAGCTAATGGACTTAAAATCTGTCTTTTCAATCAGTCAGAAACAAAACCAAAACCCTGAAAAACAAATGGAAGTATAAAATTTTAAAAAACAAATTGAAACAGAAACAACCACCTTACTCAAACATACTGTTCAGTAGATATATATATATATGTATATATATAAAAAGCTTAGAAGCGATCCCCATCATTTTTCTACAGTATGTTGACACAGTTATTGTAACAGATTAAAAACACATCTACGTTTTTGCATAAACTGAAAGACTGGAAAGGAACTTACACACCTGCGTGCACACGCACACACACACACACGCACACCTGTGCACGCACACACTCCCACGCTAGCTACATGCACAGTCACACGAAAGAAACAAAGGAAAAAAAAAAACATTTTTCCCCAAAGAAGTATATGCAGCATCCTTCTGGTGCAGCAGGTAGCTACAGCAGGAGCCTGCCTGCCTGTCCTAGCCCCGTGGGCCCTGCGTGCTGCAGGACGTGCAGCCGGGCAGGCTGTGGGGCTTGGCCCCCCTCTCCGGTGCTCATCCCCAGCCAGGGGACACACCCGCTCCATGGACAAGGGTGTTGATCACTTCCCTGCTGCCCAGTGAGAATGATCACCCTGCTGCTGGGTGGTAAAGGGTGAGCAGGAGGTGGGGGAAGGCAGAACCTCCAGCATGGTGCTTTGGGAGCATTGTTTGTGGGTGGTTTTGAGAGAGGCCTTGGCACAGCTAGAAAGTCAGACTGAAGTGGAGGGTATGGTGCTAGCCTAATTTCTTGAGGGACACAAGGTTATGACAATGTTCTTCTTTGAATGTCTTTACTCCAGTTCCTGAAGGGGCTCGGAGGAGAAAGGATCAATAAATATTTGCATTACTCAAAGGGGAAAAGAAAAAGGTTTTACATACTACAGCTCACAAGTATACACAACTGAGGGTGTAAGGCACAAATTTACATGTGGAAGAAAACAGGCTATTCACAGATATATTCCCACGAAAAACCCGTGTGATAAGACCATAATTTATGCATGGTAACAGCCGGCATATTAACTAGTTCACACTGTTTGAGGATTTTGTTTGCCGTCTCACATGCAAGGTGAAATGAGATGGCACATCACAAGCTGGTGCCTTCACAGAAAGTATTAGCTACTGACAAAGCCATGTTGATAGCAATGGTGCACAAATGTGCGGCTTTTAAGAGTTTCTCTTGCAGTTGCGTTAGAAGTTATGAACTTGTGGTATTTGTTGCTGTCTTAGGTCAGAGGCCCAGCCAGCTAATTAGCTGAGAGACTTAAATAGATATCCCCTTTTTTTTCAGCTAATCAGGCAGTCCAGGCACAAAGTTCAGAATTCCAGCTCCAACTTATCTAACTCAGTGAATTCATTGGAAAAATAAAAGAGTTTTAATTACTCCAGTTAATGGGTTTCACGTTAAATAGGTATAACTTTCAAAGTACTTCTGAAGAGCTGCTCACAGGATGATATGCAGAAGTCATTTCCTTAGGAAAAACAAAAGTTGAACAATAAATAAGAGGAGTTACTTGCGTTAACAGTCACATGTTATTCATTAAAAGAGAAGGGTAGCAGAAATCTATGACATGGTTTGCCCAACACGGCATTTAACTGCTGTAACAAAATGGCTGTAACACTGACGGGCATCATTTCACAGTACCTGCACGTAGTAAACTTCTGCTATTGTTAAGTCAGAGTTAGCTTTATCAATGGATTCTTTTTTTAATTTTTTAATTTTTTTTTCCTTTTTAAAATTTGTTTTTGCAATTATTTTCAGAGCACTCTTTCCCAGTTCAGAAATGCGCTGTGCAGCTGGGGGTGGGGTGAAATGTCAGTGTCATCTTTCACCTGTGTGCTTTTGGCTCAACATTTTTGATGGAGGGTTAGTCTTTTGAGCAAAGTACTGGCGGGTTGTGGGGGTGAGTCCTGCAATTGCAAACCTTCAGCCATGGGTTATATGGCTCAGGTTTAAAAAAATATTCCACTTTTCCCAGAGAGCAGAAATCCAACACATCTTCAGCTTGCAACAACTATCTTCTCAGAGGAGCAAGTGATAACAGTTGCAGAACACTGGTTTTCAAGGGCAACCTCTGGTTAATTGCTGTCCTCCCTCCCCCCCACCCCACTCTGATTATGTACATGTGTCATTGGGCTTCATGGACGTGGAGAGTGGAGCAAAGGAAGGTTTGGGAGGGACGTCGGGCTTTAGCGAGGGCGTGCGTTTCAACCCTGACCTTGTCAGCGAGTTATAGGCAGTGAGACTCGGCTGCCGAGATACAGTCACAGCCTGTGCCTGAGCAGCGTGGACTTGTATTGAGTCCACCCGCTGCGGGGCCGGTGGTGGATTGTCACCCCGGCCGAAGCTCTGATTGCGGGAGAGGTGGGACGAGTTGGAGGAGTTAGTGTTGTTTCTTTTGAGGGTTGATGTCTGGTGACTTCTTGTGAGCGAGTTTGTAGGGTAGCTTCTCTTGTAGTCCACGTTGTAAGCAGAAGAGTGCATCTCCAGCCGCTTGCTCAGGCCACTCTGTGACAGTGAGGTGCTTGGAGGCCCAAGGGAAGCTTCCCGCTGTGGAACTTTTGGTGGCATGCTGTCAAGATTTTCCACCAGGTTAACCCCATGGCTGGGGCTTTTGCTACTGAGATGGTCCTTGATAGTTTTGTACTCAAGAGTGGCATTCTGGTCCTCCACAGACATCTGAGCCCCATCGCTCATTTTTGGCTGGTCCACATACTCATGCTGGTAGCCTTGCTGGGCTATGGGCAGGACCACAACACTGGGAATGTGGCTAGGAGAAGCCCTGAGTGGCAGGTCAGTTGGGATCACAGGGGACGCCATTGGGGGGATATCTTTTGTGCAGGCATTGATGAGGTTCTGGTTTCTCTCCCATTCCCTGCTGCCACGGCTGGGCTTCCTCTTCTGTTGTAGGGTTGGGGTGGACTCAGGGGTTGGCAGGGCAGCCAGGTCCAGATGGTGCTGGTCAGCTTTGATTAACATCTTGGCAGTGCTGCCTGGGGTAGTAAGTTTGCCATTGTGCATCAGAGGTGTGAGGATAGCTTCAGGCTTTGGCTCCTTGGACTGAGTGTCCCCAAAGAGGCCACTGAGCTTGGTAACGCTGCTCATGGAGCCACGGCGGGAGTGGGTCAGCTCCTTCTCCTTCCTCTGCACAACAGCCATGTCTCTGCGGCGATGGTCACAGATGCAATACACTATGATTCCCGAAAAGACGGCCCCCATGACAAAAGCAAGAATAACAGCAATGGCCAACAGGGTGACTGGCACCAGCTGATCATGACCCTTCAGGTAACTCTCACGAATCACTCCTGCAATAAACAGCATACAGTGGTTAATAAATTGCAGGCCAGGAAAAGCTACTTATAATTAATTACTTTGTTCAAAGACACACCCTGAGAGGTTTGTTTGCATTTTGCAAGGTGGTTTTTGATCACCCTGTCCTAAGGTGGAGACATCCTGTACCTGCCATCTACATTTTGCATGTGCAGACTTAGGCTGTCAGTACAGCTTTCAGATCTGGAGATGAAGACTACAAAGTTCAGGAGGAGAGAGAGAATTTAACTGCAGGGCAAGTGCAATTGGTTTGAAATCCTGGCCCTGGGCAACTCACACTGACTTCAGCAGGTCAGTGCTATTATTCCTCCTTCTCTGACATCGTGCTCATTCCTCCCCTCTCTCCACCTGATCTGTCCTTTGCCAAAACCATCTAATTTTTACTACAGTAATCCATTCATATTGAAAAATGAGAGGAGGCAGAAGGTCTGCCAATACCAGAGAAGTGCATCCCTCATTGTTTAAGCCCTCTATCTCTGCACATCATTCTGTTATCCTTGTCATGTGTTTTAAAGTCAGTGTCACATGCCTGAGCTTCAGGAGGATGCTTAAATAACTATGGAAGAAAAAGCACAGCGTTAAAATCTATTGAGTCTGCTAGAGGACTGTCCTTGCTATTTTCATCTTAAAAGATCTCTTGTGTTCTGAACACACTAATAGGTCGACCTCTGTGAAGAAGCCTATGCTTTCTCAGCTGAAAGCCCTGACTCTGAGGGCCTCATCTTGTGCTCCTGTGCTGTGGTCAGTGATCACTGTCAAATCTTACTTGGCCCTCCAAATGCCTACTATCAGAGATGGCATCTTTGGCAGAGTGTGCCTCCTCCATCTGAGGTCCCTCATACAGCATTAATCAATACCATGAAATTCTGAAAAAACAGTAGTTTTTTTCTGACATAGCTGGGCACCAAGCCAGCAACACTAATGAAATGCAAGCACAAAGCCTCTGTTTTGCCCTTTTTTTTTTTTTTTTTTTTTTTTTCTTTTGTTTCTGGTTTTGTTCTTAGTGCTTAACAAGGAGCAGCGACAGCCTGACAAGTTGCTGAAGAAGCATATCTCCCACCTCTTTCTCCAGAGAGGGTCCAAGTGCCAGGACATTAAAAACTCCACATAAAAATACTCCAAGGAAATGTAATCCTTATCCTTGTTACGGGAGAGACAGGAAGACAGAAAATGTACCTCCAAGGCTCTCCTGAGACTCTATGAAGTTACAAAACTTCCATGTCATCAATCAACTCCTTCTAGAATAATGTCTTTTTATGTAGTTGGCAGACAAGGTATTAGTAGCCCAGAATTAGAACCAAATGCAAAATACTCCTCAGCAAACTATGTTAAAAGAACATTGAAAAGTTGCCACTATCTCACAGAAACTTTTGTGAAGTATTCTGGCCAGGTATAGTATTGC
This sequence comes from Hemiprocne comata, assembly GCA_020745705.1. Lineage (NCBI taxonomy): Eukaryota > Metazoa > Chordata > Aves > Apodiformes > Apodidae > Hemiprocne > Hemiprocne comata. The sequence continues at coordinate 66,312,274 of CM036616.1, read as the reverse complement.
TTCTATAGAACTTATTTTTCTGTCCCAGTTTAACTGCAGCACTTAGGTGGACAAGGGATTTTCGCTTACAAGATAGGAACTTCAGATTTAGAAGCAAAACATCTCTTGAAATCATAAGCCCTTGGATGTGACATAACAGCTGGTTGCCACGGAAATTACTGTGCTGTGACAAATAGAGGATTATGATTTCAAAAGGAGAATAAATAGCAAAAGCATATGATTGCTTAAGAAAATATGATACTGATTCATATAAATGTCTTAATAGTAAAAAATGTAAGGAGAAGAAAGTTAATATCAGAAAACAATATATAATTAGAAACAATCTTCAAATTAACTCTTTCTAAGAGAATCCTCTTTTAAAGCCCACCAGCTTTTTAAGAGGCAGATTTTTCTGCTCTTTGTCATCAGCACTTAGCAAGCAGTCATAGAACCTAGCCCTGTAATTTAAATCCACATACAAAATTGCTGCATATAAACCAGAGGCACAGTCTGGTGGTTACGGTACGCTCAGCACTGACTACATCTCACTGCAAAGCTGTTGATGTTCTGTGGACCTTACACCTGCTGATATTTACATGCTACACTGTGCAGCATTTTGAGTGCAGCCATTAACCGGAGGATCAGAAATAGAGAGAGTCTTCAATAAGTGGGAAGGATGGTTAGGGAAGTGTTAAGTCTTACCCAGAAATTTATCGCAGGGAGTGAAGTTATAGAAGGCTTCAACTTAAAAAGCCCAATTTCATATGGACACCTTCCATGCACAAACTTCTACGAGATATACCCCTTGGAGCATTTAAGTCCAAAGTATTTTGCATGAAAAAAACTCAAAATACCAGCTTCCTGCCTACTTAAGGGTGCAAGCATCTACAGTCAATGCCAGCACAGGTTCATTAAGGGAAAGTCATGCCTTACTAACTTAATGTCCTTCTATGTATAGACTGGGGGACAAGAGGCTGAAGTGCAGCCCTGCAAAAAGGGATCAGGAGGGTTTTGGTTGATGGTAAGCTCAGTATGAGTCAACAATGTGCCCTGGTGGCCAAGACCGTGTTAAAATATTAGGGTATGTCCAAAGGAAGGCAACAAAGATGGTGAAAATACTACAGGGCATGGCTAATGAGGAACAGCTGAAAATACTTGTTCAGCTTAAAGAAGAGGAGAGCTCATTGCTATCTAAACTTCCTCACGATGGGGAGCGGAGAGGGAAGTGCTGATCTCTCAGGTATTCAGTGACAGGATGAGGGCATGGCTTAAAGCTTACATCCATGCCTGACATTTTCTACTGGCTAAAAGAGGTTGTTCTTTACTCTCAGCTTTCTGCTTTAGGCCAAGTTCTACTCTGTGAATGACAGCTGTAAGCACAGACCTGCATCACTGCATACAAAAGCAATACAAAATCTTCAGTTTTACATTACCAACAGATATTGAATAATTATAACTCAAGTTACAAAATTACCACAGAGTTCATGCTGAGTGACCATGTATGTTCAAGAAAGGGGTAGCTGAAATGACGTTGTGCATGCTGCAGGTGTGTATGATCAGCAGAAAACTGTGAGGGTTTTAAAGCAGTCTGATTTCAGCTCATCCATACTCTTGACTGTTCTCTGTAGTACATGGAGACACATTACCATGGATAATGAAGAGCTATTCTTTGCAAAGGGATATTCTTGCCAGAATTAGCCTTATTAATATTATACTTCGGAGAGGTCTGGTGGTAAAAATAGTAGTGAAACTGGAAAAGCTTCAAAGACATAGATGAGGTAAAATATTTGCATCTTCAAGGATCAGACCTTACATTTTGCTAGTGGCACAAATGTGCTGAACACATCTATCTCCCTGAATTCTTCCAGTTAAGTCAACCTCTGTCCCTTGTCAATCACAACTGATCTTATGACTTCAGGATCTTCCCACATGTGATACACTATTACTTCTGGCCACTAGAAGAGGCAGGCTCATCACCTGATATCCTTCACTCTTCATGGCCATTTTGATTCCCGTAGACAACCTGATCTTTCTCCTCCACTTTCTGTAATTTCATCCCATGTCCTTTTGTCTGCATCTCCTCACATCACCATTCATTTTTCTCAGTCAGTATGCCCTGTACTGTAACAGTCTGGAACACACAAAATCACCACTTCTTACTCATCTAATGAGAGAGAAGACCTGATATGCTACTGTATTATTCTGCTATACATAATTAATTCTTTTTTCCAGCACAGCTTGCAGGTAAGGCACAAAGTGCTGGCTGGTTGGTTAAGAAGATGTTAAGAAAAATGTTTCCAAACTTTCAAAGTGTTTCGATTCTTAAATAAGCTACTACTTGGAAAAATCACAAACAGAGTATATATTTAGCTTGTTAGCTAAAAGTAGTTGGGAGCAAGGGAGAAGCAAAGAGATGGAAAATTTTATGTCAATAATACTTTTTCTAAAGTTATGAAAAAGGTGAGAAACAGACTTGTTGAATGTCTCTCCATGAAAATAAGAGTGAAAAGAAAAGATCAGAGGTGATACAATTATATAGCTCTACTGTATATTAGATCATTGTAAGCAAGAACGAGATGAGGTTTCTTCTTTTCACCAATTAACAAAACTATTCAAGGGATAGAACTGTACGTCTGTATCTGCTAAAAAAAAAGGTAAAAAGCAAGGTGTGCACGGTGCTAGAAGTATTATTGTATGAAAATACTGATTAAGCTGTTCTGGGCATGTTCTGCTGCTTCTAATTCTAACACAGAATAACTTCAGAGGGTAGAAAAGTAATTAGGATGAAATAATCACATAGGAATAGAGTTTATCATTCTATCCTATCACTACATGTCCTTGTAAAAAGTCCGTCTCCAGTTTTCCTGTAAGCCCCTTCAGGTACTGGAAGGCCTCTGTAAGGTCTCCTTGGAGCCTTCTCTTCTCCAGGCTGAGCAACCCCAGCACTCTCAGTCCTCTGATCATTTTCATGGCTCTCCTTTAGACTCAGTCCAACACCTCCATGTCCTGGGGACTGCAGAACTGAATACAGTACTCCAGGTGGGATCTGACAAGAGTGGAGAAGAGGGGGAGAATCATCTGCCTTGACGTGCTGACCATGCTTCTTTTGATGCAGCCCAGGACACAGTTGGCTTTCTGGTCTCCCGTTTCCTTCCAGAGAGGACCCACATTTTCCTTAGTCTTCCTTTTATCACCATTATATGCATAGAAGCTCTTCTTGTTACCCTTTACATCCATGGTCTATCTACAATCCTTAATTCTATTAAGGCTTATAGCTTTCCTAAAATGATCCCTGGGTCCATAGACAATTTCTCTGTATTCCTCCCAGGCTACCTGTCCTTAGACTTCCTTTTGGTGTCTGAGTTTGTCTAGGAGCAGCTTGTTCACCTATGCAGGCCTTCTTGTATTTTTGCCTGACTTCCTCTTTCTTGGCATGTACTGCTCCTGAGCTTGTAGGAGATGATCCTTGAATATTAACCAGCTTTCTTGGCCCCTCTGCCCTCTAGGACTTTATCCCATAGTACTCTACCAAGCAGATCCCTTAAGAGGACAAAGTCTGCTCTCCTGAACTCCAGGGTAGTGAGCTTGCTGTGCTCCCTCCTTGTTTCCCTAAGGATATTGAACTCTACCATTTAATGGCCTCTGCAGCCAAGGCTGCCCTTGAGCTTCACATTCCCCACCCCCCCCCTTCTTGTTGGTGAGAACGAGGTCCATCATAGCACCTCTGCTTATTGGCTTCTCAATCACTTGGAGTAGAAAGTTATCATCAATGCATTTCAGGAATCTCTTGTATTGCTTATGCCCCACTGTGTTGTCCCTCCAGTGGATACTGGGATGGCTGAAGTCCCCCGTGAGGACCAGGGCTTGTGAATGTGAGGCTACTCCTCACATTTGATAGAGATCTATCTATAAAGGGCCTCATATGCTCAGTCTTCCTGGTTGGGTGGCCTGTAGCAGACCCCCACTGTAATGTCCCCTGTCTCTGTCCTCCCTTTAATCCTGACTCATAAAGTCTCAGTCAGCTCCTCATCCATCCCCAGGCGGAACTCCATGCACTCCAGCTGGTTAGTAATGTAGAATGTAACATGCCTTCATCATCTCCCCTGCCTCTCCTTCCTAAAGAGCCTGTATCCTGCCATTCCAACACTCCAGTTACAGGAGCCATCCCACCAGGTCTCTGTGATGCCAGTAAGATCACACACACGTGTCTAACTCCTCCTGTTTACTCCCCATGCTGTGTGCATTTGCACAGAGGCATTTAAGTTGGGACCCGGATGTAGCTGAATCACTGGCTTACCTAATGCCTTTCAGTTTGAGCACTAGGGTTAGCTGTCATGTGGACACAAAGACACCTCTGTCCCAGCAATGATGTACGGCTGTGAGAGGTGTACCCTGGACCACATGCCACATGCACCAAGAACACTCTGTGAAGACCTCTGCAGGAAGCTGTCATTGTCTAGCTTCCCTAAAACTGCCTGCAACAGATGGTAAAGTAATAATGCAAAATGGTGGTGCACATGAAACTGAAACACAGAGGTGGGAAATGAAGAATGATATTTTGGCAGGGAAGTGGGGAAATAACTATCAGGGGTAGGGTAATACTTATGTCTAGACCACACATTAACAGCAGTCAGGGAGTGAGTGTCATTGCTGCCTTAGACTTCACCTCTCTAGTTAAACAAGAATGAGCCCACTTCCATCTTCAACACCTACAAAATCACTTGAGACTTTCCACAGAACAAGTCATTGTTCCAGAAAGGCACAGTGATTTCTTTACTGTTGTGATTTAAGCGGAAAACCTTGCAGCTAATTTATTTCTTCAATCCAAGCTTCTCTGCTTGATAGACGTCTCTCTCTGCTTGCAAGAAACACTGGTAAAGACTCATTATGAATGGAGTTTTTTATGTGCTTCAGAATATCGTTTTAAATACCACTGAATAGGTTTTCAACATGTGTCTCCAGGTGTCAGAACTGTTTACAAGCAGTTTCATGCTCTAAAAGACTATTTTGGCCTGGAAAATCCTGGCAGGTATTAATAGGCTTTCTTCCTCCTTTTTAAACAGCAATAGGAATAAAAAACTCAGATGAATCTGGAGTGGACACCCTGATTTAAAGGGACAGCAAATTCAGGAATGACCAGAGTCTACCATGCATTTCTGTGATCTTATCTCATTCTTTTCTGGACTCAGTGTCACCAGCAAGAAAAAAACAGCTCAGACATTCACAGATAAAGCTGCTTGCAAACACTTTTTTTTCCCCCCTCCTTTTGCAGCTGAAGCTGTATTGTTGATTTGCAAAGGTCTGCAACTGTAAGTTCTGCATGACTGTGCTGAGGGAAGCAATCCACCTCCCCCCAGACTCTTCCCGATGTCTCCCAAGGCCAGCTGTCCAAGCTAGCAGTCTGAGATACCTGGCAAACAAAAAGAGGATGCATGTGCTTGGAGAGAAAAATGAGTTTGGTAAAGAAAAAACCTTCAGTTACAAGAGGCCTGGGAATCATTAGAGGTATGAGGAGAAACCGTACTTCAAAACTATGAAAAGAAAATCAATATATAACATGTCTGAAGTAACACGTAACACAGCCTTGAAAAGGTTCTAAACAATCAGATCAGCCAAAGTCGCCTCTGTCAAGGTTTTTTAACCCTTAATCAGACCTATTTCAGAAGCAATCCCTCCAGAATAGGTTCATCTATTGATCTCTAAGGCTGGTTGTATTTCTCCTTTCAAATTGTTCACATTATGTTACTTCTCTCCACTTTTGATGAATGACTGTCAAAATAACTTTCTACAGAAAAAAAATGTTTGTAATTTATTAAAAGAAGGGAGATCAGCAGGTGGCTTTGTTCTCAACAACAAGATGGAGAATTTTCATTCTTGTATTTTTTTAAAGCTAGATGAATTAAGAAAGAAAGGTGAGAGAAATGACTCTGCCATGTCCCTATGAGATAACCTGTGAGTCCTGAAGTAACATTTTCAGAATGGATTTCAATTATCTGGTTTTGGTTCAATTAGGAGCCTGCAATGCAATTTTCTGCATCACAGTGGCCATACAAAACCTACATCATGTCCACACTTACGAATTTTGAGAAATTAGAAACAAGCACTTCTTTATAGATGGAAGTTACAAGATCTGAAACAGCAAATTCATGCTCAGACAACTCCAACCCTTGCAGAAATGAAGGGAAAGCTGACCTGAAAAGGACTTAGAGCTCTTAGGGCTTTTTAAAATTGTTTTTTTTCTAAGCAGCATCTCTGTAAACAAACCAGTTTATTACATTTACAGGTACGGGAGAAGGTCTGAGATACACAACCTCCTGGATCTGTAATATGACAATAAAGGTTGCTACAGTCCTGATGCCAACCCAATTTTACTTGTCCCAGTGGCTAAGCTCAAGGCCAGCTCTTGCACTAGAAAGCACTTGACAATCTTCCTCCCACTGGCAGATGGTATGCAGTGGCTGATCATTTTGAACTTTCCTGATTTCAGTACTTTCCTTCACCTCTTACTTATTTATTTACATAATTTTAATGACTCTATGTGATAGGAAATAAGCAGACATAGCAGGTCCTTTAAAAAAAGTAAAACACAGGCATTCACAGTAGCTAAACCAAGATGTATAAAATCAAAATGTCAAGGAAAATTAATTCTTTTGTAGCTTGTCTCAGCAGAGGCAAACTTGATGCTAATTTGCATCTTAAAACGCAAGTCTCCTTTAAAGTCTGCTGCATTTCCTCTAATGACGTAAGAAAAGCTCAATGCACATTCTGGGACCTTTCTACTATGCCTGGGATGAGCTTAAACATATCCAGCTGCTCTTATTAGTTTACTTCAGGGGATCTTCCACAGCTGGGTTAAACCAGATTTACATATGTTCGGCTGAATATGCATTATTTCAGGGCTCCAGAGAAGTTGTTGCAGTCTGCAAAGTGAATCACTCATCTTCACAGTTCCCATTTCACTGCATGGAGCTCCTCTGATGGTGCAGAACAAATGCTGTATTTCCCCCACCCCCACCCTGCTGTAGGCATTATGTATTCTGGGCAGCCCGGTGCCTTTCTGGAAGCAGTTTTTATGAACAGTGTCAAGGAAAGAGAAGCTGTCACTGAGAAATTCTGTGGCTTTTCCTCTCCTTTTTTAGAGCCTGTTTTGAACTATGGCCTTTCTGCACAACAGGGAAAAGTGAAGTTTGCTGAAGGTCAACAGAAGCAGCTCTGCTTAGCAGGCTGCAGCTCAAAGCAACCTTGTGGTAGAATTGGGGCTAAATTTCAAACACTGCATACAACCAAAAAGCAAAAATTGTTTCCTCAACAGCTCTGAACTTCTTTAAAGACACAAAAATGGAAATGCTAGTTTTGAGCTACTAGTGTGATTGAATACAATACAGCTGAAGTAACAAAGGAGCCATCTATTAAACATCCATGACATTTAAATAGTAAGGCTGTATCCTTTATACTCTGTTCCATGAGGTCCCTGGAAATTATTATTAAACTGTAGAACAACTATGTGACCAAACCAACAATGTTTACTCATGCACACAGACACTGCAGGTGTAGTAAAAGACCTGGACTTCAGAAATAAAACATGCCCCCAGTGATCAGTAAAAGACAAGACTGCTTCTTCTAGAAATATTTGCCTGGCTGGTGCTGTAGGCAAAAGAATAGCTCATACACATCTGATGTTAGGTTTATCATTTCCCTCTGTATCGCAGTCCCACAGCCTCGCCTCATCTGCCTTTGAATACATTAAGTGACAGAGGAATTGTGACAAGTTTGAAACACTGGCCCTAACAGTCAGCAAGACTAATTTTACTGCAGTTCTTTATCAGTATCTTGCTGTTTTTCCAATACAAATATAAGAAGCCTTCTTTCCTCTCAGTTACATTTACTTAAATCCACAGTATCTGCAGTAAAGCAAGCAGCGTTACTGCAGCCACATCCTGAGGTAAAAGGCAGTATTTCCCTGATGGACTTCTTATTCTGATGCTGCTATCTCACTTAATTTTCAGTCTCCAGTGCTGGCTTCCTTCATGCATTTTTCTGTCAAATTTATAGTTCTCTGCATTTCTTGGCCTAATTTTTTTTATCACCTCCCCACCTTGCAGGCACTACATGTGCATTTACGCTTTGATGCTGTAACTTCACTGATGTTTCCTGTCTGCATTTTTAAATGTGCTCAGTGATTACTCCGGCCAGTCTGCTTACCTGGATGAGATGAACCTGTAGCTTTATCTCTGACCCAACTTCAAGAAAGCTGTCCTCGGGGCCAGCAGCACTCTAGCCACAGTAGTGTGTGCAAACCAGTGTCTGCTCCAACACACATTGAAAGCCTATCCAGACACCCTCTTGACTGTCCAGCAGTAGGCCAGGCAGACATACCTGTGTATTTGCTTTATCATGTATCTCACAAGCAGCAGTGTTTCTGCAATACAACAACTCTCCAGCTTTCCACTCAATTCAGGTACTGGATCAAATACTGGTTTTCTGGATTTACTGAAGCGTTTGCTCAGTTTTTGCTCATGCTCTTTCTTTAAGCCAGTACTTTCCACTGCTGCGGGGCAACCAGGCAGCTTGCACAGCTATTTAATCAACATGAAGGTAGGTCCTATAACAAGAAACATGACTGGCTTTTTTTCATACATGTAGACTCGTTCTCAGGCTATGTTTACTGATCTACAGATACACAAATTTCCATGTGAGAGGTTAAAGCCTCATTTTTTTCCTAGCACTGACTCCCTAACACATTTTATCACAACCTCTTTTCTCTCAGTAATATATATTTATTCTCCTTTCTCCTTTCTAAACACAGTGTAGGTAAGACCAAAACTTTTGCAGAAGAACAGCTGATGTTATCAAGTTGTCTTGCCATGAGCAAGTAGAGATGAACTGTATTGTCTTTCCAGGTCTTGATGCTGGGTATATGAAAGTACCCACTAATTTTGTGTTAGTAATTTAGTTCAGTAGAGTGACAACTGCACCCTGAGATATACAAATCCCCCTGGGTATGGAAAATTAATTGGTCTTACTGAATGACTGCCTCAGGGCATTGCCTGTAGCTTGGTCATATTTAGACAAAAAGCATATAAAGTGCTGCAGGACTGTAAGACCTCTTTAAGACACTGAATAGAGACTACTGTTTTGTAGAGATAAAGCCAAATGCTATCTGCAAAAAAGATTAGTGCTCTTTATGTTCTTCATTATGAGCCATAATTGCCCAAACCTCTGGGTAGGCTTTCTGGTGAATCCAAGAGGATTAGTGGGGCTAGCAGGCAGAAGAAGGGAGAGAGGGCACTCCGGCCCTGTGCCCTCCTTTGAGAGCCTCTGACTGGGACTCATCCAGCAACAAACACTCATGGAAAATTGGTGAACAGTCTGATGGGAGCTAAAGGCTGGAGGCAGGAATTAAATTTCTCCACTGCAGGCCAGAGGCTGAAAGAAGCTACCAATGGCCTTTTCTGCACCACATGACAAGACCACTTCTGTTAGCTTCTTTAACAACAAGAGGTACTCAGTGTTTACACAGCATTATGGCTTCTGTCTCACTCACTCTGCATGCTTCCGAACAGGAACTGAGTTTATTTTTCTGATTTAAAGGATAAGGAAACACCTGGAAAATATGTGCTTCTCAAAAGACTTTCGAATTTATTCTAATGAAGGCTTCAGTGTGCTGCTGTTCAGGAGGTGTTTCTGTGCATGCTTAAATTCCCTGTCTGTGCTGGTACTGTTTGTGTTCAGTAATTGCAGATCTTTCAGGCTCTCAAAAAAATCCCCTCTGTTTCTTTCAATATGAACATGATAGTGAGTAGCAGTAACTTTGAAGGGCTTTAAAAATGTGCCTGCTTCCCTCCCCTCACTTTTTTTTTTAACAGCTGTTCTTTATTTTCTATCACAATTGTGGGTAAGATGGGATGGAGCATGAACAAGATGGCATGTTATTGACAGCATGCAGCTGGTGTTATTTTCCAATTAAAAAAAATCCTTTTTGGGCATATGAAAGAACTGTCTAGTTTATGCCTAGTTGTGACAATGCTATCAAGCTGAACATTCATCTCAGATTTTATTTCACAGAAGATAGCAATCTTCGGGTGCTGGTGGGAGGCCTACAGTTTAATATCCAGGGCTAACCAATTTGGTAGATGTGGGAGGCTGGAACTAATCTGGAAGCTATCCACTGGGACTCACTATTTCAGAGTATTACAGGTATTCTTCCTAGCCAACAAAAAGTTGGTGATGAATGTGCTGTTAGACATTTCCTAATGTTTGCTGTATTGCACAGCTGTGCCAGAAATGCCTCTTAATACCTGAGCAACTTCTCTATAAACTGCCCTAAGCTCTTCTAAGGCCAATGAAGCTGTTAAAATGTACTTCAGCAGGGATTCTGACTTATTCTGAATTGCTGGGGCAGGGAGAGCTGTCAGACTATCAGCTGGTGGTTAGAATGCTTATCAGTCACAGCATCAACACTGATTGTACATGGAGTTGTCTGTGTATTTAGTCTGTTCTGGGTATGCGAGACTCAGATTTTTCAAAAACTTACAGCTTGGCCAATGAAGTTCTTTTTCCCTCACAGGGATATCAGGACGCACATTTTGATATAATGGTAAACTTGCACTATCTGCTTCAGAACTTCTCAACAAAATGCCCTTAAGACTCTTACTTGTAACAACATATTTTTCCCCATCCTCTTGCTCAGCTACTGGCACAGAAAATATTAGAACACGTGATTAAAATCTAGCAAAAGTCATAGCAACAGTAATCGGATACCAGAGACTACCGTGTCTCACTAAATGATTATTAAAGAGCTCAAAGTAACACCTGCTTAAACATCTGACTAAACTAAGGATATTAATAGGAAAGACTGCTTTCCAAACATGATGACATTTGTTATCTGTATTTAATGTTTAATCAAATTAACATGGCAAAATCTAAATTATGCCCTGTCCAGGTTTTCCTTTTTTTTTTTATTATGTTGTTGATCAGTAAGCACCAGCCCATCCTGACATGAAGAATTAAGCTCACCTTTTTTACAGTCTTAAAAAAAAAGAAAAAAGAAAAAAGGAAAAGAGTCAGTCAGAGTCCTTCCTACGTACTGAAAAGGATGTTGATACCATTCACAAAAAAGGTTATCTATATGAGAAGAATGTAGGTGGTAATTTATACAGAGGTATGTAATTAAACAGTTCATAGTTCACTGATCATATTAAAAGTGTGCTGAACCAGGACTGCCAATGTTTATGTTGTTGTAAAATTACTACAGGACATCTTACCTATTAATTAACACAATTATTGAAACTAGACACATCCTATATGATAAAAATGAATTATTAAAATGTCTTCAACAGTATATTGACATTTTAATTGTACATTGGCATTAACGTAACACCAAAAGGCACTTTAATTGTCTTTTACCTACTAGATTTTCTGCTTTTGAATGCCTTCAAATTTCAAAACAATTTCAGAAATTTCTTAATTAATTGGCTAGGTTGCCCTCCCAATTCAGCATCTTTGTAAGGCACAACATCTCCCTGTACTCAATAAAATGCCACAAACATGAAACTTGCTGTTACTTAACATCCTGTCCACCAATTATGCTTTACTATTTCCAGATAAAGTAGTGGCCCTGTGGGGCTGGCATACCCTACAGCAAATTCCCTGCTCTTGATAAATATGTCAGTGCTACAAGGGTCAAACAAGAGCACAAGGCAGTCTGTGCTCCTCCACTGAGCTGTCCTCACCGGGTGACTGTGGATGAATGCAGCTGGGGATTTAGTCCATCACACAATAGCTCTAAAGCCCTGAACCCTGAGCAGCTGCCTTGACAAATTCGACGTGGCCTCTTTCATTGAAAAAGCAGATCAAGGTCCTGGGGCAATGACAGTTTTTCCTGTTTTACTGAGACACGCTTCTACTGCTCATTGCAGCCTGGAAATGGATAGCATGGTTTTAAATCTATGCAGGCAGACAATTATAGGTAAAGGATACCTGCTGTGTCCTGCAGCCACATTTGACGAGCTCTATTTTAAACTTCACCCTTCTTTAATTTGTAGGACCCAGTAATTTGGGGACATCTAGAAAGAAAAGCTCTGTTACAAGTTTTCATAAGCAGGAGTTGCACATTGACACAACCTCTTCTATTACCAGTGATGTCTTTTTTGGCTACTAAATAGCAAATGGTGCTGGGTTTTAATCGTGCTACTCATGTTTCCACTTCTGCTAGTTAAATCTGAAATCCATATTGTTAGCAAAATGTAGAAACATTTTGACTTCTGAAAATTTTAAGTGCTGATGTATTGGCATTTCTTTAGGTATGGCACAGGCAGTTGTTATACGTTGGAATATACCCAATCCATTACTTTGATTTCCTCATCCTTGCCTATCTTTCGCAGTGAAAACTGTTCCTCTCATTACACTTTTTGAAGTCTACTATAGAAAATCTGTGACTAAATAAGCTGGGGCTCTTTGTAAGGTTTGAAATGAAGATTTAGTCACAGAGTAGAAACACTAAATCACTGCCCTGTATTCTATTATAATCCCCATTTTTATTAAAATTGGCTTAAGGATGTGGCCCTACACAGGGACTTGGTTTCTGTCATCTTTTCTCCATGCCTTATCTTCTGTTTCTTTGCTCCTGTTCTCAAAGAAACTTACAAGAACATAATGAGAAAAAGTTTGAAGATAGTCTGTTGTCAGAAACATCCTTCCATAATTCTTCATTCATAATTTTTATATACAATTTCCATTTTGTTAACTAGCATTTAGTTTTTTACTCCCACTGTTTGAACTTGAGGATGCAATCTGAGATGATTAGCTGTCTCTAGACATGGGAGCAGACAGCTTCTACATGCAAGACAGAACAGAGGAAGGATCAGTGTCATCTGTCTGGACAAGTCTGGTGTGTTCCCGTAATCCTGACTGCACAGCTCTCTGCTGCATGTCACAGGATACCAGCGACTCCAGTGTTGTGAGATTGTCAATCTTCTGGCATCATTGCTAGTTATTAGCCTGGTCTGCTGCACAGGTATCTGGCCATTAAAAATTCTGCAGAGATATCTGGTCCCATTTAACTGCAAACAATGGCTTTCTGGGATTTATCTGATATGGAGTTAAACGATGCTCCATAGCAGGTATGCTGGGATTAGTCTCTGAGATATTCTGCTCCTGGACAAGTTGTTAATTAGGGCCATTCTAGAGAAATACAGGTTTGTTTGTTTGTTTTTTAAATAAATATTTTTTCAGTATTTTCCACAAGCAGATAGTATATGTGACAAATGCAAGTAAGCTCCCTCTCTAGAAGCGGGGATGTTTACATTATGCTAATGTTAATTTACCTAAGAACATTTTAGAAAAAAAATCTACATGGCTTTGTTTAGCATAGACTCATCCAACCAACCACTATTTAAATCTAATGGGAGAAGTAAGTAGGTTTTAATCTAGATGTGGATCTATAAAAGTTTAAATGGACTAAGTCCCATGTCATCTTGTCTTGTGTAGGTGAAATCCCTTTGTGAAGCACTACAGATCTGAGTTACCACACCTCTCACTTTAAACTTCTGCCAAATGCTACAGAATCATTGACAAAGTCAAAGCAAATTCCTTACTCCCTTTCTCACAGCATTCGTTTACTAGACAGTGGGCAAAAGACTTAAAAGTATAAGAAGCAGAGGACCCAGTCTGATTAGGATTGCATTGTTTCCTCAGCCCTCGAAACTGTTAATGAACTACGAAGTACTTGAGATCTGCTTTATGTTTCTGCATACCATGTTTTGAGACAGGGGAAAGAGCAGCAATATTTGTGCAGTTTCCTCCAGGTCCACATGCTTTCAGCTTACAGCTCCTCCCTAGCCCCATCCAGGCAGAACCAACCATGGTGCAACTCTTTCTCCTGTTAGCAGTTCCTTCTGACAGTGCCAGGATGCTGATATGGATCAAATACAGAGTATTGGCTTCACCTTGAATATCTAATGCCTATCACCTCAGACCACTGAACACTAACTCAAAAGGGTAAGTTTTGACAAATTTCCTGCCACTTTAAATCCTCTTCTGAATTATGACAAAGTGCCAGCAAGATAATAACAACTTCTCTGTGCTTCCTCTGACAAAACACACTTTCAGTGTTTTAGATCCTTGCACATATTAGCATGTAACAGTATTTTTGTGTAAAAACATACTCTCCAAATGTACCTCCTGGTGAAAAACTCAGCCCTCCTGTGGTGAACACCAGTTGTTTAATTTAAGGAAAAAAGAGTCCAAAGCTTTTATTTGCCACAGATTTTTTCTTCTCTTGTTTCATGTCTACTTGTAAAGTATCTTGTTAAATCAGCACTTTACATTTTTTATCATAACTGTACCTGAAGTTTCATATAATTCTGTCTCACTGCAGCAGAACCTGCCTGAACATTTGCAGACTCTCTGGAGACAAGCATTGTCAGCACTTGGCAAATCTTTCAAGTAGCAATAATCACAGTAAAATTTAGTAACGCTGCCACTTGTGTACAATATGAAATACCTTCTGGCATCAGGTTTTGAAATGAACAGCGCTTGGGCTCCCCGATAGCACAACCCTCTCTCCAAACAGAGGAGTTGCTAATGATGTCTAATTGTGTACTAGAGGAAGGGCTGCATTTATTGATAATAATATTAATATAGATTCTACAATCTATAAAATAATAGGTTCTATGAGATACTGTATCTACAGGAGCATTCTTGGGATCCAAATACACCAGCAGCTCTTAACTCCGTAAACAGTGTCCATCACAGCCCGCTTCTAATCACCTTTTTACCATTGTTACTTGGATATCGACAAAAGGTTTGCTAAGGAAAGGAGATACCACCTCATAGTCTTAATTTAATGAGCGTTGAGACAAGTAAGAATACAAACATTAAGCCTGCTAATAGCAGTGCTACACTTTTGTCATTCAGTGCCCAACTCAGCCACGTCCACCTGAATGCTGTGAAGAAGCTGTAGCAAAACCACAAAATCATAAGCTGAATTTGCAGCCAATTTATCAACACCACGATTAAAAAGCAAGCTCCAGGCATTTTGGGAGCCTGGAGTGAGAAAACTGAGTAGTTGGCAGCATTTGTGCTAATGAACCCAGGACTTGAAAAGCGTGAGGCACTTCTTGAAGGGAGGCAGAAAGGACAGGAGGCAGCAGAGAAGGGCAGCAGGGTAATGAGGAGAAAGGCCAGCTACTCCTGAAGAAAATCACTCTGTTTTCTCCACATAAGCCTCTCTATGAGTGGTACATGTCTACTCCCCCCCTTGTTAGTAGGACGACTACAGAGAGACACTACAGCACCACTGGGGTGTAGAGGGTAAAGCCTTGGAGCGCCCAGGAGGAGCTTCATGACTGCGGAGGGAGGGAGTCCAAATACAATGGCAGCAGGGGGGAAGGTTAGATGGCAAGGTTAGGGAAACTGGTTTGACAAGGGTGAGAAACACACAAATTAACACTAAAACACAGCAAGAGAAGAAACAGAATGTAAACATACTCTAGAATATGGGTTTTTTTCTTTTTTTTCCTGAGGAGAAGTGGAAGGAGGGGTGCAGTTTGCCCAATCAGAGCTGTTTTTTTTTTCTTGTTGTTCTGCAGTAGGAAGGGTAGATTCCTTAATGGCCAAAATGAAAATGCCACTTGGATGGCAATGCATAGTTCCCACTCTATGGGTTGCACTACATATTTTCATCTTGGCAAGAAATGTGATGTATCTCAGAAACAACAATCTCAGAGTATATTTAGGTACTAAAGCTGTGGCACACAAATGTCACATTCCCATGAGTCAATCCTTTTAAAGAACCCCCTCTTCACGCCCCCACAGATATTCCCCAAGATGCCTGCACTGAATTAAAAGTGAAGCATATGGATGCATGTGACATCATCATAGCACCCGTGTAACCGAAAAGAAAGCAGCCAGTGGATTCTTTACAATTAGTACAACCAGTAAGAAGTTGTAAGCACAGGAAAAGAAAGAAAACACTGTTCAAAGGATTAGACACAACCAATGAAGAACACCACAAAGCACTTTGCAAAACAAAGAGAAAATGTGTTGGTTTTTTTTTTAAAAAAAAGATATTTTTTCTCAATGAATGTGTGAAAGTAAAAGAAATTACAGCAAAAGTGTAAACAAAATCTTGACAGAGGGATAGTAAGCATAACATTTTCTGATTTAATTTTGTGTAAGAACTCTTTCCTTTGCCCTTTTAAAACAACAAATCAATAGTAATTTTGGAGCCAACCAGCTCTGACTGGGCAAGGCAAGGAGTAACAACACACAAGTAGATGGTATTGGTAAACAACCATGCGGTCACCTCTGCCGCCATTGTTTTCATTGCGTGTGAACTGCTTCCAGCTTTGTCAATATTCGTAATTAGGCATCAAAGAATGCATGATATTTAAATGACCCTGTCAAGTGCTAATGGGGCTCTTTGGTAACCATTACTCCCTGGGGAGGGAACTATTGAATGTAAGCCACCTCATCAGTCAGTGAATTGAAGTGAAAATGATTCGAATCCAACAGCTACATATTTATTAATATTTTCACTGCATGTTCTTCCGGAAGCTGCTACAGGCATACAAGATACTTTTAAGAGCTAGCTTTCCATCTATCAAACATTGCTCCACAAAAGATTTGTCAAGTAGGAACCCACACATAACAAACAGTGACATTAAAATGCAGCCATATCTCTGCATTCTTCTGGGTACAGAAAGGGTCAAGATCTTTCACTATTAGTGGTTTCTAACACTGCTTCCCTGTCTGACACCAGCAGAAGAGCCAGGTTCAAGGACCTCTTCCTTTCTCATCAGATCTGCTTAATGACATCCCCACCTCTCAGGGTGGAGGAGAGAAAGATACCACTTGCTTTCAGAAGAAGGAACACTGGACTTTCTAAGAAATGTCCTCTCACCTCAAGTGTTTTGAATATCAGATGTTACTAACTGACTGACTGGACAGAAAAACAAAAAAAACTTTCTTTTTTGGCTGTCAGCATTATCACTGATTTATTGATGAGAGGCATCTTAGAAGTGCATGCAAGCTTATCTGCCTTCCCTCCTCTGCATACATGATATCCAGAAATCACTTTTTTGAATTGCCCATCTACAACTGAAGAGCAAGAGCTGAGTAGTTAAAAAAATGAGGTTGATATCTCGAAGTCAGCTTAAGCAGGAATTAGGAATCTTAGCTTTCATCTTCAGCACCCTCAGTCCCTTGCACCCTAAGTTATGGTTTTGAGTCTCAGTATTGCAGTTGCCTGAAATTCTTCCTCTGCTGAGACTCAGCAGCCCACGTGTCTGCTGGGTGCACAGGAGCTCTCTGCTTAACTCACATACAAGCCTGACCACATTCTAGAAATGCACTTTTTTGCTTTAGATTTGCAGTTATGATCTGAGAATGACTATGGGATCAAGCTCTGAAAAAACCTGTTTGAACAAGGCTACTTCTAAAACTCAGCTGAAAGTACAAGAGTAAATGGCAGTTTTTCCCTTCTTTTACAGGAAAAGCTCCTTGTTGGGAGGTGGTAGACAAGTTTGCATCCTCTACCTGAGAGAATTAATATCTTCATATTCCACTTCCTGCCATCAAGCCTAAAAGCCAAGGCTACTAGATTAATGGTTGCCATGGCATCTCAGGAAATTTTACTGCATCTCCTGCCTAATTTGACCATCCTCCTCAACTGGAAAAATGCTCAAGCTTCATCTTTTCAGGGCCAGCCAGGTGATGCCCACTGCCTTCATGGCTAAAAATCATTAAGGCTCTTTGAGGTGAATCCTGGGGAGTTCAGTGAGAAATCCAGGATATCCCAGGACTGTGGGAGCCACTGTGACTGGGACTGCTGTGAATAACAGGTGCTGAGTTCACAGTCTGGGTCCAGACCACTGCCAGGTGTTCGTGCAACACTGTTCTGCAATGTTAACATGCTCATTACCTCCTGCTGAAAGTCTTCTCAGCCAATGCAGAGAACTGAATATTCTCTGGGTCAGATGGAGGGAATGGAGTGTGATTTAGTAACCTAGCAGTTTGGGTAGACAACGCAAAGCAGCAGGTCTGGCATGTTGGTAGCTTCTCCAGGAACAGCTGATGCTTTTGTCTAATGAGTTTTTCATGTAAAATGCATGAACAATAGAGACTGGAATCCACATTTCAATTAATATTTCAAGTGTTTTATATCAAGTATTCATAGCAGAAAGGGCTGAAGCTCTTGTGTATTCTTGCCCCTGGTGTGTACCCTAACCACTCAGCAAGTGAGTTTTGCTCATACCCATCCTCCTCCTGGCCCACTGAGTACTTAATTAGTCCACACAGAGTGAAACATCTTCAACAGAGAAGAGATTGAAAGAAATGATCTAAGAACACCCTGGAGAAGAATAACAAGGACTCAGATCTCTCTAGCCAGTGCAGCTACTTGAACCTAAGTCCCCTATTTACAAAGGAGCCATTGTAAACTCTGAGACACAGAGTAAAAGGAGCTTGGAGAACAATGGAGGTCCAAGCTGAAATGAGGGGCCACCACCACCCTTGCAGTGGACAAAAGCTTCTCCTTCTCTAAGCACGCTCCAGTGGCAAATTTAGATAATTCTCTGCCTAATTCTCTGTATATATAGCAATGGGGGACTGGAGGCCAAATGTGTATTAGACCCAACTGTACTTCAGCATAGGGCTGAACACCGTGAAACCACTCCTAAGTCCTAACTTTTCAGTGCTTTAAAAATGCAACAGAGAATCTCTCTCCACCAGCAGTCACCTCTCTGTCTTTCAAAATAGGCTAATGACCTCCTCAGCCCCCATCCTCAAAGACAGAGGGACTTAGGCTCAGTGGCTTGGACTAATGTCAGCTTTACTTCAATGGTTAAACTAAAGCAGACATTCAGTATCTCTCTGTCCTCAAGAGACAGATATAACATGAAATTAGCTGAGATCTGCTGTGCTGCCCTGGGAATTCAGACAACAAGGCAATATAAAAGTGCACCCTCAATAACAATGGGAAGCCTTGGATTTACCTCTGCCAGACAACGGGGGAGATCAAGCTTAAAGAAAGCTAAATCCCCACTATTTCCCTCCTTCCTGTACACATGCAAAACACACACTGCAAAGGCATACACTTCTGTTTGTTTTGTGTGGTTTCCTAAGGCAGTGAATTATCAAGGGCTGAGTCTGAGATTGGCTGTTTAAGTTTCAGGCTTTACGATAAGCTTTTAATTATAGCACAGGAGTTTTATTACATGTTACTCTAAGCCAGCTGGAAGCAGTTACACTTTATTCCTCCACCCCCTCCCTCCTCACCACAGGACGTCATTTCCAAGGCCTTACCCTTCTTGTCTTGGTGATTATGGGATGAAACTGCCACATATGGATCTGTATTTTCAGATGAACCAAGCGGATCCTTCCAATCCAGCATGCGTCCCCTAGCATCATAACCCTGTCGAGCACGAGAGTCAGAAGTAGCGGTGCTTGGGACTAGGGAACTGGAGTGTCCTGTTCATATTATAAATACAGGTAGGGAAGACAAGTCTCATTAGTCACTTACCATGCTACCTCACCACACTCAGGAATGTACACACTGCTTTTCTTCCATGACAGGATGTCTTGTCTTAGGCTGAGCAATGTTTCAAAAGCCCTGCAAAGCACTGCCCCAAGCCAACAGGGGATTTGAACCTTCCAGATCAGTCTAGCGGAGGGTGCTAAGCAGTGCACACATGCCTTGGGCTGCCACTGAGCTCACAGTTGCGTGCTTTTACTCAACAGAGCTAAATGTGTGTGGAAGAGGGTGAGTACACCTCATCCGAGTCAAGCAACCTTTGGCCGGATTCAGCACACACGCCTGACCAACACTGAAGTGTCAGCCCACGCTGTCTGGTACCGGCTTCACTAAATAGCAATTTTAAAAGCAATTTTAAATGGAACAACGTCTAATTAGGCCAAAACTGAAGGGAAATGCCAGCAAAATTATAAAATAGTGATGTCAGTGGCTCTCTGCTCCGTGGTCCTGGGGGAATGAAGGACTGTCTAGCACCAGCATGCTGGCACCACAGCATCACCCTCCCAATGGGAAATGTGCAGTGCCCATCAGCCACTCACAGCAGCCTGCACCCTCGCCATCAGTCCTGTCTGTGTTGATGGTCCAAAATGGCTCTGAGATGAGCATGAAACTGAACATCATTACTGCTCAGAGTGAAAGTGAAGACAATGCATTATTACGTGGATCTGTCCAAGGACACAACTCCAGCTGCTACTGCCGCAGCCTCCTCTTAGGACAGAGGTCTTGCATGCCCTTTTTCCACTACAACTGCTCCAGACATTGCTACTGTTGTCCTGAATAAAGCTGATGAGCTCCTCACTGATCAAATACACCCCAACAAAGAGCATGTGCACAGGACATGCCCTGCTGGAGACACCACACAGTTTTAACAGCGGTTTCGCTGGGGCAGAGATGTGTTTGTGTATTCATACGTCCTTTCCAGCTAGATCCTGAGAAGTACATGAGCACCCAAAATGCTCGAAGTGCTTGGAGTCTATGGTCTCTGAAAGACAGCTTCAATCTGGACTTCCCAGTGGTTTGGGCTGTTCTGTTGCTGCAGGGGAGGGGGCACTGACACTCCATCCACTCTATAACATTTTGAACTTAAAACCACACACATCTCTGAAAGTTCCCTTTCAGCACATTCAACAAAATGGTTATTTTCATCAGGACTCAAGCAGTTCTGTGCCTGCTTAATTTAATGCTGAGTAACATTATTTGCCTACTACCCTGAAAGAGCTCATCAAAAGAGGGATTTTTGAAACCTGCTCAAACACAAACTAACAGAACTGGATTATTCACAGACAGAATAGCATATAATGCTTTCTCTTCAGATACTGCTGGATGGACTGACAGCAGCTCTCCCTTCACCTGCCTCCTTTTTAACAGCTCTGCAAATTAATTTTCCTTCCTTAGATGTGAGTCTCCCTTGGAGAGGAGTCCAATTGCCAAGCTACAGACTGACCTAGCAGGGACCCCTCTGACTGCTCCTTCCCGTGATGTTTTTTCACTGCTCAGAAAAATAATTTGAGACTCACTGAGACAGAGATAGAACAACCTAAGGTGCCCAAATCTAGAGCCTCACAGTGAAGTCAAAGAGACTGTGCTTCTCTATGCTATTTTAAACAGTCACTGGATAAACATAGAACTTTTGGGAGCTGTAACTCAAAAAGGCTGCTTCTAAAGCCACCCAGCCCCGGCTCGTGGCATCACAGAGAGCTGATGGATCTAGATCCTGAGTTTCACTCTAGCAATCAAAAATCTAAATGTTGGTCACCAGTGCTCCCAAGGTTTTTGATGCTCCCCACGTGTTCTGTTTTATCCAGCCCTTTCACCAGCTTCATGGAGTTGAACTACTGATGAAGTCAGCAAAAAAGCTGCAGCTTTTATTAAGATGCTGCTATGATTTAAACTGGTCCTGCTGAATATTAATCATCTTACAGAGGAAGAAAATGTCTGTGCTCCTCCATATATTTTCAAGGAGCCCTTCTGATTTACTGCACAGGATTCTATATGGCAGCACTTTGGACCGTGTTTTGCATAGGACATGGACACAACTAACTCCTGTGACTGGTATGCTTAGGAAGGAAAACTGGTCAGATGCACAGTGTTCTCACCACCGAGCCAACCTTCAGCAACTACTTCTAATCACTAATATAGCTTAGCTCTAGACTTTAGGCTGAAGGCTTATGCTGACATGGGCACTGTTATTTTTTACCTCTCATGATAGGAAGTATGGTTTCCCCCAGCCATCTTTCTTTAACATGGTGAATTAGAAGCTTTATTTTGTTGAAGACACAGCTTTTAATGTCACTCAAATAGAAAAGAGAAGCCAAACATTATCCACTTCTAAAACGTTTCCATAAGCAAAAGCATGGCTGGGAGCACTGGTAACATACAGTTAGATGGATGATGGACTCTGATCAAAACATGCTGCCTGCTCCACAGTAGTCCCGCAGCAGGGCTGCCTGTTTCCAGAAGGACAGGTAGAGGTCCAGAGACTGAAAACACGTGCCCTCCTGAAACACGGATACACTGGGGTGTGAAAGCTTTCACCCCTAAACCATTTAATTTCTGTCACCTTCTGTGCTCGTCCATAAGAAATAAGAGAAATAATGGGACAGACAACAGGGTAGAAAAAGGGAATTATGAGATTTCTGTGTCTTCTTTTCCCTAGGCACTAAACCACAGTGCCAGCATTCATGGGGTTCCAGGCTCCCAGTTAATACCCCATTCAGCAGTTGCAATAATGTGTGCGATATTTGGTCAGCCTACAAATAGTGCTGCACTCACCACAAGAAAGCAATTAGTCATAGCTTGATAAGGAGGTAAAAGAGAAAAGAACTTGCCAAGAAGCAATCATATTTTATGCCTGTGTTTGATATGCATTTATATATCCATATCTCTGTCCAGACACTTTCACCTTAGGTGTGCTTAAAGGGGAAATTCTAAGGAAAAGCCTTAAGTATGGTTAAAGAAAAACATTTCTTAATACAATAATCTAGAGGAAATATATGCCTAAGGGACACATTTTCCAAAAAAAGATTTCCTGAACCATATGCTGCAAATACATAGAGAACTTCTTCGCGATGGAAAGCTAAGGCTTTGTAAAGATATTAATGTGTACCAGATGGTCATTAGGTAGAGAAGGGTTTCACACAAACACGAGAAATCAGTCTATTCACTCTGTAACTAATGTGTTAGTCTAGTACACACTGAGAAACAACCTTCCACATGTAACTGAGACAAACTTTCTTCCATTTGACTTTGAGGAAGCAGGGCAGGAGCAGATTAGATCCTAATAGCCTGTCCCACTTGTCTTAGGGCTGTATTCTGCAAACACGTGCCACTGGGCAGTGGTTGCTCCCATAAGCAGTATTGCTGTGTCCCATAAGTGCCTGAATAGCCATTCCCACTGGGTGAATTTCACCTCTGAGCAGAGTGCCACCACAAATGTATGAGCTAGTTAAGTTTCTCTCATAAACAGAATAAAGACTGAAGGGGCGGGCAACCCCCTCCTGGCCCTCCTACACATAGTCATTATTAAACTTTTACAATGTGCTATGTATTTTGCAACACGCAGTGGGCCGTTTTTTTTTTTCCCATTACACCCTTTTTACCACGCTGGCTGTGTAAATAGGCTTTACTGCAATTTAAAGAGGCTTTAGCATATCTGAGATGTGGCTAGTACCTCTATGTTAACATCAGTTAATACCTAAACATCTAAAGAAGACAGTACTGCCTTTGTTTTAAAACAATCAATCTGAAAAACTACAGATACAGTGCTTTTCAAACTTGTTTAAAGCAAACATGTAAAAACCAAAATAGACACGCTTTAAAAAAATCTGGTCTAGGTGTTTCCATTAATTGCAGAAACTTTTCATTTGGAGTGCTGTAGTCAAGTAAAAGAAGGAGAGTAAAAGCACTCATTGTCTATGGGCATGGGTAATGATTCAGAAGGGCTGTACTTCTGAAACTACAGCTCATTCTGAAGTGTACTTGTAAAATGAAAGGAGGGTTTTTTTTCAGGTTTAAAACAAAGACAGTGATTCAATACGTATTTGATAGTTGCTCTAATATGCACAAGTCATTAGGATCTCAGAGTTAAGATGTCTGCACACTATCCTATTAACAGCTATAGCAACCTAATTAGACAATTAGAGGGAAAGGCTAAATCAATACTACAGAGGTAGAAAGGACTACGGCTAAGGGGTAAAACAAGGGCCCAATTCACTAAGAACTGATGTCTCCAAAGGTAATTGAAGCTGCTTACAATTTTGCAGAGGAATTTAGCTAATGTCTTTGTATAAATACATAGTTCTTGCTGCAGTTCTCTCTGACCTTCTGTAGCCAGATCTTCCACCTGCTGCCTTCTTGGGTGTCAAAGGGATGCACCTCAACAGTCACCTGTGTGGACTTTGCACTTTACTTGTTTGCAACTGATCACATAAGTCTGTCCTAGAAAAGGGAGCTCATCTGCCAAATTGAGGAGGAGGCTGATGCCAAGAATCCTAAAATTAAGGGCTTGGTTCTTCTTTCATTCATGCTGCTCCAGATTGGCAGTAAGTTCATTGAAGTGATCTGATTTATTGTGGAGTAAATCAAGGGAATCAGGCCTTAAGACTACTTGTGCAACAGGAGTTTCAGAAACTTTTGGATATATTTAGCCCACTGGATCCAAAAGCACTTTAAGCATTCACCTGGTTGGCATTCTGGTATACCCCAGTATTCTGAGATTCAATCAATTAAGAAATAACCATTTAGTTCTGCATTTAACCATACTCAATAACATTAAAATTCACCATCTATAAAATTTTGTTTTTCTTAAGAAAACAAGCCTGAACCATTCTTTTTTGCTTTCTTAGTCAGATTAAAATACCAGCTTTTGCTGAAGTCCTGACTAATGTGGTAGCTGACGGGATCCAGAACCATGGCCTCACAGCTATAACTATGCAGCCTACAAATGCACTGAGAAGCAGGAAACCTAGGACATTTCTGCCACATCAGCACTATGCCCAAGGCCTTTTTCTTTTTCTTTATATTCAGCAGTACGAATTTTATTATTACTGTTCTTTAATTACTACTCTGTGCATTGGAAATATAAAAATTTTCAAATGAAAGGAAGTAAAGGCTGTGTATACAGATGAAAACATGAGTCTTTATATATATTATGTAGTCTCAACTTGTCTTTGATTTTGCATATTCCCTTCACTGGTTTTCATTATTATACTTTTAAACAAGTTTCACCTGAACATTTTCCATTTCCTGGTAATAAGCAACATAGGGAATTTGATGTTATTTTTACAAATGTTGAACAGTATTACTGCCTCCAGTTATTTATATTCTGCTGTACTGGGCTGCCACTGGTTCTGCTTTGTACCTAAATATTTTGCAGGCACGCAAAGAAGGGATCAATTAAATGTTCATCAGAACTGTGTACTAACCTACCTCTTGCTACATTTGGCCAAACATACGGTGAATTTGCCCTAGCTCTGCTTGTACAGACTGAAAGCAACTTCAAAAGCCCACATAGAAATTTGCCATTGACTTCCCTGGTAGCAATACTACACATCCTCTTGGCTTGTGAGTAATTGTCTTTGTTCAGGATGTCTCTAAACAGAAACTATTGCAATATATGTCTAGGTTTGAATTTCAAGTGATTATTTATTCTGCAATAATTCCTCACAAAGACATTTATTCTGCACTCCAAGTACCAGTGTAATCCACTTCCAAATATATAGAACAAAGTGATGGAAAGTACTGTAAGCACAGATTAACAGCTGCCTCACGTGAAATGGCTACTCTAGCCTTGCTGAAATGCTCCTCTTCAGCTCAGGTAATTTAATTTGCTATGTGCTCCTTTTTTTTGTTGTTGTGTTGTTGTGTTGTTGTTTTTGTTGTTTGTTTTTTTGTTGTTGTTGTTGTTTTTCAGACCATGCACCATTCAGGCATTAAGATACCACACGCACGGAATCATAAATGACTCAGTCCAGAAGCAACAGAAACTTCCAGGAATCAAGGCATAACCCAGTCTGAACTGATATGGGTAACACGTTAATTTTCCTTATGAGAGATTTTTCTTTTACCCAGGGACAGTTCTGCTCCTTTCCCTAAGGTAACTCTGACTAGCTGCCGTAGCAGTCATGACACCAGCCTGGACAACTCATGAGTGGGATGTGAGCTGCTAGCTTGTTTTTCCTGGCGAACGGATAAGATGCATCACTGTACCCAAGTGTTCCTTTGTCTGAGTGTTCTGATGAAGTATGCTCTTAATCATGTCTGCTGGCGTGCCATTAAAATAGGCAGTATCTGACTTTAATTCAATGGAGACAGTTTTGAGGACTAGAAAACAGGGACTGAAAATCAAGAGGTATGACTTAATCCTAGTTGTGATTAGTGAATCAGGCCCTCAAAAACAAGGCAAAACAAGTGAAAAAGGTTAATGGCTATCTGAGTACAGGAACTACTAGCTAACACAAGCATCTGGGGAGAATTTTTAAAAACATCCGTAAACTGACCATACACTGAGTTGTAAGACATTTCATGATCAGGTGAAGCAGTTGAAACGTCTATGAAAAAAGTAAATCAGGAAGACACGTTAAATAAAACAGAAGTATGAAAATACTTAAAAGTTTAGTAAAAAGTGATTCCTCCAAAATGGATTTGCTGTCAGTAAATAATGAAACTAAGAACTTCCTTACCATTCAGGGCTACGAAGGAATCTGAAAGACAAATAACAGGGAAAAAACATTATTTCTTTCTCATTTTTTCTGTTTAATAGTTTGCTGTTAGCAACCTCCTATGCTTCAGCTGATATTTATATGTATGTGATGAGGACCTTAAGGACCCAGGCAAAGCTAATATTCAGACATAGAGGGAAACAATGTCTGGCTTTGAAAGTTGACCAGTCCTGTGCAAGCGATACCAAGTGGGAAGGCCAGTGTCCTCTCTGCCATGGATTCCTTTGCAAGATCGAGTCCTAATCTAATGCAAGGCACTTGAAGTGATGCAGCCAGCCACGTGAGTCAATGAGGACAAAACTCACATAACCCAATACCACATGAGGTAATAAGGTCAGCTGGGTTGGCAGGGAGTGAAATCTACCCGCGTCTAGGTTCAATGCATCATTCAGGTCTAAAGAGGGATTTAAGAAGGGTATGGGCTTTGTTGCTCTCTGCACAGAAGCAGATCTCTCTCCATGAGCACAATGTGCTGTTCCTGAATTATTTCCTGCCTTTCTTTTATATTTAACTGATACCAGACACATTTGACTCCTGTCTAACCTGTTTGCTCAAGGAGAGCAGGACTGGCTGAAAAGG
This sequence comes from Hemiprocne comata, assembly GCA_020745705.1. Lineage (NCBI taxonomy): Eukaryota > Metazoa > Chordata > Aves > Apodiformes > Apodidae > Hemiprocne > Hemiprocne comata. The sequence continues at coordinate 66,285,463 of CM036616.1, read as the reverse complement.
GCAAAGCTGCACCAGCTGGCAACTGACCTGACTTTGGTGCTAACCCATTTTACAGGAGGAACTATGTGTACACCTCCTTCAAGAAGACTTAGAGACAGCCTATGTAACCTCTGCAGAGGCAGAGGGAGGTGTAGCTGAGATGGAGGGCATGCAGAGGCTGAAATCCTTGTATTCCCTCAAGCACAGTAATCACAGTAATAAATGCCTCTTGAGCAAGGACACATGAGGCATGAGAGGGCTCTGTCTTTCTCCAGAGCAGCCAGTCTGCACTGTATCCCACAGCACACTCCGCCCCTCCGTTATTTTGCTCTGTATTCCAGAAGTAATGACTCTCTAACTGTACATTACTTCCTCAGCTTCAGCAGTTTTATTGCATCTACAGGCATCAGTGCAGATTGCACTGAAAAGAACGTGATTCTTGATTTCATAAGGTTTATAAATAATATTTGGGGCTCAGAATTAAACCAACCTTGGCAAGAACATTTGGAATGAGAGCTGTCCTGAAAACAGATGTTGGTATTCCTGAAGGCTCAGAAATCAGCATGCAAGCTTTCTCTGCACGCAGTGCAAGCTGCGTACTTTTAAGCACCTCAGTGCAAAACATAAATGTTTAAAGACCGTGTTTAAGCTTCCAACTCATGCTGTCAGTACCTAAGGTCTACCAGTAACATTTCTTAGGCTGGGTCAGTTGTGCTTGACCCCTAAAACTACTATGTTGTCCAGCCTGTGTGTAAAATCCACTATGATTCACAAACTAAGTAGTTACCATTTATTGATCTGGATGCACAGCTGAAGATATATTTGACTGTCTCCCTGTTCTGCATGGGAATGTAGTCCAAGTCACAGTCTACACCAAGAAACCAAGCCACTTCTGTACAGCTACATAAACAACCCAACTACCATGGGTAATAAAGAGAAGGAACACTCAATTCTGTATGTTGTTGCTATATTGAGTATCCTCTGGTACTGAGGTTTTCTCACAACATAACTGCTTTGAAGTCTGGTGTTTGTATAAATCTCACCAACTGGGCTATTTTCTATAAATGCATTTAAAAGACCATTCCTCTTCTAAGCCTGCATCACTAGCTGCAGTTGCTGTCCCTGTTGTGGCTTTCACTGCTACAAAAGAACGTCCGACAGGTAATGGTGATTTGAGGCATTCAGAAGGATGCTGTGACACACGGTAAATAGAGTGTTTAAAGTTTTGCTTACTTTGGCAGTCACCCAGGCCCTCTGTATTGCCATGTTCTATGTCCTGTTCAAATGCCAGTCTAAGTAATAGAAAGAAACAAAACCATATGAATAACAACAGTCACAGGCACTACAAGAAAGAAATGATCATGTGCAAATGAAACAAAGTCTCTCCATGAAACTGGCCACTTCTCTGGAACTTCCACAGAAAGGCTGAAAAATTGCAACAAGACATTCAAGTTATTTGTCATTGCTTAACGATTTCTTGGCTTTTTATTATTACGCTTTAAAATCCACTGCAAGCCTCATTGATAAGGGAGGCAAATAGATTAATATTTTTTAAACTGTTAACTCTATAATATATGACACTACTAGGAGCAATTATGATCCTACCTTAACTTGTCCAGATAGCAGACAAGGTGCACCATATCTCATTTGATATGAGGAAGAAGCTAACCCATCGGGTAGGTACTGTACTAGGGGAAGACCACCTGCATTTCAGCAATCATTTATGTACTGTGCTGGATGAGGCTGCAAGGCCTAAGGTCCAGTCCACAGAACACATTCCACTGAACTCAGGGGGCTCTACTGAAAAACACTCACAGGCTTTTCTAGCTTACATGCCCAGCTGCCACTCCTATCCTCTGCCTGTGATTTTGGATAATTTTTGGAGCTGCTCTTCCAAGTTCATGTACAGTCAAAGGTGAATGACAAGAGCCTTGGAAAACCACCAACACAAGCCCTTGTTTAGATTAGTTAGGATACTGCCCTTGAGGCATAACTACCCTTGAGGTACAACATTGCCAGCTCCATGTTCTCAAAACTCCTGCTCAACTGTCACCTGCTCCAGGAGGGAACCTAACATCTCTGTCTCCCGTTGGCTAGTTTAGAAGTTCACGAAACATCTTCATAGCTGATCTTCCTAAGTGCAAAACATAATCCCCTTCCTTCCTAAGGGCTATGCACTAGACAGAGAGTGACCTGCCTTGCTCACATCTGGACTGCACCACCACAAGCTGTTCTGCCTTCGTCTTGGTGGATCTATTGATAAACACAGGAGCTACTTCTAAGAGTAAGGTATAGAAGTCTCCTATAGCTTTCCATGGAAGTGCAAAAAGACTCAAGCACCTTGGGAATGCTGAGAAAACCTGATATGGACACAGGTGCATTTTAACATTATTCTACCAAGCATCCAGTCAGGAACAGCCTACACTCTTGCAGCAAGGCATGTACAGACAGATAAGCTACAGCATCCCCAGCGGACAAACAATTTCAATTGAAATAGCAAATTCAGAACATGACACAAGGACAGGGATGGGAAGTCATCCATTATATACCGAAGACCTATACAGAAACAGGGTTAAGAAGGGCTGGTTGTGGGTCTACCAAAGTTGTGTGATGTTTGTACTCTGCTTACATCCTTATCTTGAGGAAGCATCGCTGTACCTTGGAGTGGACAAGCGTGAAGTGTGTCAGATCTGGCCAAGAAATGAGAGGTCTAAAGAGGGTCTGCTGCCTGCAAGAAGGCTTTAGTAACCACATTTAAACAAACCTTCACAGACCTTCATTATAAAATAATTAAATTCTACTGTTAACAAGGGGAGATCCAGCACTTCTCTGAATCTGCTTTAAGCTCTAACTCTGCTCTGTGATTTCTCTTACTAATGCACAGTAAATTAGAAGGACTGGTTTTGTTTTCAGTGGACAAATTACTTCAGTAATTTAATTTGGATTCTATTGCCTCTTTAATCAGCTGTGATGGCTCCAGTGTGGGCTGGTCCAGACATACCCATCCAGTTCCCTCCTTTCAACAACACGCAGACCTTAGTACAGCTCTTTCATTTTCTTCTTCCTCCTCTTTCAGCAGTTACCAATCAGCTGAGAGTTCACATCAAAAACATTTGTGAGACATTTCAGAGGTGAATGCAAATAAGGCAGAAAGTAACATTTCCCACATTTTTCCTTCCCAAAGAGTCCTATGTTTCAAACAGCTCTGTCCACGACCGCCTGGCGCCACTGCCAGGGCTTCATGGCCTGCCCAGAGCCCATACTCACTTGGAGCCAAGGACCAGCTGTGTGCACACCCCACTCTCCTTCACCCATCCACAGTAAGGGTCTCTGGAAGCTATGCAGGCCCTTGAGAAAGAATAGCATCCATGAGTGCTCCTGCTTTCCCCAGGCCTGGCAGTCGGGCTGCTGACAGCCAGCACAAAACACATACTTTTTGCATTTGCCATGACGCTCGCAACGGCCCAGGGGAACCTTGATGACACAGGTGGAGAAGGCAACGTACAGGGCACTGCTGGCCTTGTCAAGCTGCATGCCAACTATCCGCTTGTCCTCCACGCCATCATAGCTGCACCTGATTAAAAAAAAAGTGACATAAGGTTATAAATAAGTTCTGCTGGGAAACCAACTGTAAACAGTGATTCCGCAAGTTGAAAAAAACCAACAAAACTCAAAAAACTGCCACAAAAAAGCCTTGAGAAAGGTAGAACTGAACAAGCCAAGGAAAAAGAACACACAATAGCCACTAAAAACACTGATAGATATGTAAGTGAGTATTAAGAATGCATGAGACAAGGGAATAAGAAGCGGAGAGAGATGGTACACCAGACAAGCTTTTTGAGGACCCTTCACTTCGTGAGTTTATTCCTCTCCAGCACTCGAAGTAGCTGAAATTTCTGCATGATTATGGCCCTCTTCAAAGCCCCCTTAGGCATATTTGAGGAAGGCTGAAATGCAGGAAATTTCCCTTGGAGAGTGGCTTGCTCATTGTTGAGTTACTTGGAGAGGAATCAGGTTTTTTTATAGGATTAGGAAATCAATCTTCCTTTGCAGAATTTCATTTTTAATTATCCATCAACTGCTGTACAGGATGGCCTATTTTCTACACATACTGAATAAAAAATACCTTAGTGCGATGTAGGCACTGATAAGCAGACATCCCCTCCCCAAACAATTTAAAATTACTTAAAAAACTTGGCTTCTCTAAGCACTTCCCTTTTCATGGAACAACCTACTCTCAGGGAAATCAGAAGTTCAAAGTTGCCCATACATGAGGACAAAGAATCCGATACACACTTTTCAGGATTGTAAACGTTCATCTCCTCCAGGAAAAGGCTATCATTTAGGAAACCACTGTTTCCTGTCCGTGCCAAGAACTTCAGGATGATTCCTTTCTCTGATCCCAAGAAAACCACACTGTAGTTCTGATACGGCCCAGCAGCAGCATCCACAGCAATTTTGGTCAGGCGATATCTAGAATAAAAATACAGCACTTTGAATCACTTGGGATTAGACTGCCATTTATTTTATCACTTTTTTCTGCAGATAACTGCATGTTAACCTTCTAGCAACCATATAACATATTTATGCACTTCTCCTAACTTAATAACCCTAAGTCAAGACAGACTGTACCAGTTTGGTTCCCCAAACGGTGGGAAATTTTTGTGTATTTGTCTGCATATCAGTATGTCCAACAGGTAGTAGAGGTGTTTGTGGAAAGCTGAAGGGGTGCTAAGAGTCTGAGGCCATTTAGGAATTATCTACCCAATCAAAAGCAAAGTACTAGCCTGGTGATTTCTTCAGGCAGTAAAAGAAAATCAGCACAGTGTCACATTAAAAACAGAAATAAGGATAACTGATCTACATTCAACTTCTTTTGGCAGGAAAAGCTGTGTGAGTGCAATAGGGAGATGCTAAACACCATTTTACTTCACTAAAAATAATCACACAACTGCCTCTGAGTTCGATGCTGAGATTATATTGAATCTTGGCATGAAACAATTTATTACAAGTGAGTTCTTGTGATTTAGACCCAGTTATCTGGCAATGGTGATCAAAGGTAAGTGCACTGCAGAGCTTGCTGCTTGTCTTTGGTTGGAGGTACAGAACTTGACATAAAAACCTGACAGAAGATACACTGCTAAAACTGAGTCAGACCCTTCCAGAGCTAAACACTGCTTGGCACAGAACTCTACCCTTGTACGGAGGAAGAATGGAAAATACATCAAAAGTTAGTCATAATATTCTGTTCACAACTAGAGAGTAGGTAAGTAGTATAGCGACCACAGCAGAGAGTGGGAATGTATTTTGATAGGAGGGGGATGGTGTATTTGAGGCTTGCTGATTTATTTATGTGTCTTTGTTTAAATATTTTAATTATTATTTTTGTCTTGTTGCTATAGAAAGGATACATATAATGTGATTACTTCTGACCGTACACTTCTGTAAACATTAAAACTTACCAGTACATATTCAGACAGACATCTTCATATCCTGTGAACATATCCTGTTAGGCATGTTTGTATCCTGTGTACATATCCCTGGGCTGTCTCCTGATCCTCACCCAAAGTTTTCTTTGGTTTGAGCTGTCTCAAACACTGACCCATAAGCCAACAGGCAGGTCAACCTTCCCAGCACAGCATTTCCTCCAAGATCCTGTTTCAGCACAGAATGATTGGAAAGGACTGAGGTTTTTTCCTGTCTTGAAAGCTGCTCAGGGAGCTCTGCAGCATCTGCTCAGTGCTGCCATCATTCCTATCTGGATGCATGCCCAGCACACTGAGGTTATTTACAGAGTTTGAGACTATTCTGAGCAAAACTATTAGCAGAATTTGACAGCTACGATGAGGACAAGAGTCCATTTGGAGGTACATACCTGACCATTGTTCTCAGGAACCAGGGTCGATTGACAATGGCAGGTACAGCCTCGTCCATCAGTGGATGTGTTTTGATGAAGTTCAGAGTATCATCTGGGAACTCATTAGAGGTTACATATTTTTCTAATGATGTAGAGCCAGCACAGCAACCAGGCCTAAATAAAACAAGAGGGCAAAGCCAAAACACTTATTTGATGCCTAGGGCAAATCTCCTTTTGTAATGAGGCCCCCAGTGAAATCTGATGTGCATTACCAGGGTTTAAATGGAGGATTGAGAGGTCTGGTGGACTTGTTCAGCCCCTCAGGGGAAGCCTAAAATCCTGCTCTATTTTCCACTCAAAAGGACTTAATGTATCACCTAAAAGTACAAAGAAATTTCTTCAGCAGGAGTGTGACACACAGTTTGTAGTTCATCCATCCACATGGAACTCACTGGCTGCATGTCTTCATTTGCCTTTATGCTGCCCACTGGGCTCAGCTGCTTTCTGATCTCTAACTTGCCCAGTTTACTGCTCTTTTCTGGAATAAAAGCAGTCCCTAACATACAGAAGGAAGTTGACTTTTTTAGCACATGTGAAATAATGTTTCTTTCAGTCCTGTCTGGTAGAAAGCAGACTACTGGAGAGGACAACCCAGTAAGCATCCACATAAACATTGGTTTTACCCTTCTTTCAATTTGGATGAGATAATTTAAGTACGGTAACACATTGAGGACTTTCACTGAAATGTTATCTAATACTTCTTTGACAACTTAAATGCAAATCTGCTCATCTTATTCCTAAAATCTACCCTGCTCCTCAGAGGTAACTTAACCTTCCTGCCTGGACAGGTCATCTCTACACAGGAAGCAGCAAAATGCTTTTCCTGTTATTCATATTTTGTTGGTTATTTTCTCAACAAAAGGCTCATTTCATCCCACTTCCTAAAGCATTATCATTCTTCAAGCCTTTGAGCCTCTGTGAGATGGGAAGATAAGAGGTGGACTACCCACTCATAAACACAGAGCAGTGTCCAATTTTCATCTGCTCTAACGTGGGTAGAGCCACTGACATCAATGGAGAAATGCCAACTTGAACAAAATATAGCGCCGGTCCTATCGTATCTGTCACTCAGACTCAGATAAATATTCAAACCTAGTTAACTAAATATTATGTAGGAAGGTGGCACAGGACTGGAGGGGACTAGCTGGGTCAATGAGTCTGGTCCCACACAACTGCACAATGAACAGTACATGCAGAGGCTCTGCCTCTTTATATCCAAAATATTTTGGTAATCTTGTAATTGGGTATAGATATGAATTAGCAATATATGGAGAGAAGGAGAAACCAAGGGCATTGTCAGTCTCCTACGTCCTTGCAAGGGCACTGATTCATGAGGTGACATTCCCAGAGAACTCTCAGGAGCAATCTTCTGGCACCGTGGTACCTAGGTTTTCTGTGTATCTAATCTGGAGACCTATTTCTTCCTAAATCCTAATCACATGATTGGATCAATCCTGTTTTAATCTCAAAACTGGTTCAACTGAGTAAACATAAAACCAAGTAAACCCTGCTGTGCACCTCATCCAAAAAGGTCACTGAGCACCAAGAAAGGCTCCAGTATGTTTCTGAGACATGTTAGGATCGATAGGAGCACTAATGTTTATTCACCATACTGAGATATCCAAATAAAAATGACCATATTTCAAAGGCGTCTTGTGCCTCTTATGCATTTCCACATCAGTTAGAAGTAATGATTATTTCTATTAAGCAAATTGTTGGTCAAATGTTACATGAAAAAGTGTTTACCAGTTCTGTTCGTGTTAACTCCTACTGGCTTAGAAAGAGAGCTATTATCTTAATCACAACTGTTAGCCTGCTCTTGGCTCATCCCACAAACTCACAATGCAATTTTCTCTTTTTCCTTCCTAGTGAAAGACAAGGAAAACCTTTCCCTGGCAGTACTCTTTATCTGAGAAAGTTCCAAACAAACTTGGAGCTGTTGTCCAGCCTTGCACTACCAAGGCAGCCCATCATGTCAATGAGTTGTTGAAGCACTGTGAAAAGGAGAAAAATCCAGCAGGAGTGGTAGCAGATGCCTTTTTAAGGCTCAAACCAAAAACAGACACAGAATTTATCAGATTTTCCAGTCATCTCCAGGTTCTTCTCTTCAGTGACAAGCTCAGATTAAAGGCACCACAGGAATACTATATTCAGCTACTCTAAAACATTGGATTTTGGTAGAAGCTCAATTGCCACTACAGAGCTTCAGATGTGTTTTTATTTTGAGTTACGCAAGATATCACAGGCAATGGAAAATATATACTGAAGTGGTAGAACTTGACTGAGATAAATTAATTTGCTTTATCTACATGAATATAATAATTCTCAAAGCAAAATGCCATTGGTGTAAATGAGTTAACAAGTGGCTACCAACAGCAGCTTGTACAAAATGGATGCGTATATGAAACACAAAGAGTATGTAATAGAGGAGCCACATGCAAACAAAGAGGGAAGTGAAAGCACGGAAAACAAATATAGGAGGAATGAGGTAAACTGAATCTCCATTTTGATGGAATGCTGCTTTATTTTTTCCCCATGATGCATCCTCTCTGGCACATAATCTGCATGTTAACTGCAGAACAGCAAACTAGAGAGCCAGTGCAGGCTTTGTAATGAGATATAGCCATTACTGAACCAATTTACAACAGGTGTGTAACTCACACCACTCTTCACTGATAGGTTATCCTGACCAAGTAGATCTGATGCTTGCCTGATATACGTTACACAAATCTTGTTTAAGTGGAAACATTCTCACTTGCATACCTTAGGTCCAAATGCAACTCCTATTTTACTGTTACGACATGTATCTTCAATTGTATCTGAACCTTGCGAGGCTGTTCAAATTGTGAAAAAACTCTGTGCTGTGTGCAGGAACAGAACATTGTCACTATACATGAAACGTACCTGGGCTTGGGCACTCGTTCGTCAGGAACTGGTGTCCATGTGGAATCTGGAGACTTTTGTTCTTTGAATCTCCCAGTAAATACATTGGCAATGTCAAGCATGTCATAGGCACAGACTGCAGAGCCAGGGATGCTGTAAAGTGACATTTCCCAGAAATTGTTACTCATTCTGCAGTTATGCATAAAATCTTGAGTGAAAAACATGCTGTATAGAAGTCTTCCTGTCGCAGGCTACTCAATCATGAACTCTGTAACCTCTGAGTATTGACAGGAAAAGCCAGCCCCATGGAAAAGCCTGAAATACACCAATCAGCAGACAGCCCCTGCCAGCACGATTTGTTTGAAAGCCTCTATAGAAAGAAGTAATTGCAATAATCTTGAAAAAGGGAAAGAATCTGGGAAACTCTGCGTACCAGTGGAGATGCATGAGGAGCAATAGCCAGTCCTATTCAGAGCCTATTATTTGGAAATTCAAGTTCTGGTAAGTCACAACCTCTCTCAGTATTAATTCTCACAGTTCCTGTCATGCCTCAAAAATACACTGCAGACAGTTCAGAAGTTGATGCTACTCCAACTGGGAGCATGCTGCAACATGCCATTAACCTGGCATTTACATGTTATTACTTCATCCTCCTACAGCCTGATTTCCACCAATTTTTCCCAGTGGAAAGGAGTTAACTATGCTCAGGAATTTGCTTAATTCAATGAGGTGTAAAGAGCTCACAGAGCTCAAATTCAATTTTATTTTTAGATCATAAGGTTGTAAATGTCAACTTTTTATTATTTGCATGCAACTGCATAATAGCATTGTCTAAACATAATTATATCTTTACCTACACACTTTCTGAAAGGTTTAGGGGTTTCTCATGGGTAGTCACTTGGAAGCATGAATTATACATTCATCCACCTTTCATTTTTTTACACATGAACTACTGTATTTATGTCTGACTCCCACCTCTTGATTTTACCAGGTAAATAGCATGAACCCAGCTGACTGAAGCTTTCCGTTCTGCTTTTAGCTAGTAGGTTATTAAACACCAAAGAAAAAAAAAAAAGTGGGAATTATAATACTGTTACAATAATACTAAACTCTAAAGGTATATAAATTGAATGGAAAGTAACTGTTTCACTAATAAAAGGTTTCATACTGCTTGTTACTGAAGGAAACAAATAGAGAGACAGTATTACCCTTACTTTGATCTCCATGGATTGTGCCTTTATATGGAAAGAAACTTCAAAGCTCTATATTAATGTGATACTACACAGTAAGAATTTTAAATGGATGCAGCCAAACATATGTCAATGTAAGAGCTGGTCAAGGGTATATTTGGCCACACATAGGACCTCACCCTGAAGGACATCTCAAGACCCAGTACAGCTAGATGATTTTGCACTTTGCTGAATCAAGCCCTAGAGAATAAATAACTCTAATATCTTGAGTAGTATTACAGAGAACTAAAAGCACGAAGAACTCAACAAATAATTCAATGTGATGGAGTGATCGCTGTGGTGAGAAGACTACAATAGCTTTTACTCTGGAGGATGGCAATTTGTCGGTCCACAATGTGATAAAGCCATATAGTTGGAGTACTGTGGGTTACAGCCAAGCCATTTTCCAACCACTGGACTCCAACCCCTCACCAGCTTCTACCCTGGGTCACCGCAGGTTAGACTGAGGAATCTCTTCCAGCTCATTCTAGGGGGAACCTTTGTTCCAGAGATCCAAGGTGTTTGTTGCAGCTTTTTCTCAGTGGAGGAGGAATGAGAAAGACGCCTCCATGTCAGAGGTCTGTTAATGAGAGGTGTCTCCAAGCCTACATGCCTTCCTGTCATCTTCATCATCTGATAAAAAATGGGGCCTATGAAGTAGTACTTTGATTTTAACACCAAGTTCTTAGATTTTAAAATGCAGAGTTTAAGGAAAAGTATTGGTCATGATAAACCACAGGAAATACTAGCAGAGCAAGAGGAAATCTCAATTTTGAGAAAATCTCAAGATACAACCTATTTTCTGACGCTGAATCTCTGTTCACTTGTTTTTATTAAGCCAGTTCACATAAAAAGCGATGATCTTAATGGAAGCCTGCATTCCTTATTGCTGGCATAATTATTCTATTGCAGTTCTTATCATTTTGATGTCAAAAGCAGCTATTCTACATTACAGGCCTGGGCTTACTCTCATTTGAAGTCAGTTCTGTGCATGACTTCACTGAGGTCAGGCTTTGACAAGTGTACAGCAAAACCAGATGAATTTCAGCAATAAAGTTCCCCTTTCAGCTCAAACATTACTCTGTGAAACCGCAATATATTTTTTAATTAGATTGCTACTATTTTTTTTTAACTTCTCTGGAAGACCTCAATAATTAGATACAGTTAGTCTTCTAGTAACTTCTGGAGAAACGTTATAATGCGTAATGGTAATAAATTCTTTGCAGATGAACCGATGCTTTTGGAAAACCACATGAACAATGAAATACAGGTGTTCTAGGGACCAGCAGGACAGTGTAGATTCTTGGCTCTCCCAGAAGAAAATTAAAGAGTAAGGATGTATGAAACAGAAGGAAGAGGTACTAATGTGGCTCTTGGGGGTTTACATGCAAACAGGACAGACCCAGTCTCTTCTCTTTGAGAAAAAAACAACACATATTTTCTCTTTAGAATAACATTCTGCAGGTTACACACTGCAAAACTTCTTGGTGACCGGTCTGAATTATTCCCATGTAAAGAATAGTATATCCAAGGAATGTGTCCAGATAGTAAATGGCTGAAAGCTGCTCTAAATTATCAGATATAAAGTGCAGTAAGCAATACCAGGGTATCTTAAAATGAAACAAAAACAGTAAGCATGTGGTACATAATAATTACATTCTATGAGCAATCACTTCTTGTACCTTCTAAGTAAAACCAAACTGCAGTGAAAAGCAAAACATAAAGGAAACAGAAGGTAAAAGGTTATTGCTCCTATTACCTATTATAGGGAGTGGAGAAGGTTGCTAAAACAACATCCCGGCCATTGAAATGGATAACATCTGTAACTGCCTGCAGTATGTTAAAGTAGAAGTGTGAATCGCCAGGAACTGAGCAGTTCAAACGAGCCTTGAGAAAGGAAGTCCACTGTTTTTCCAGCACTCTTTGAGATCCTCCCATGTCATTTTTGCAAACCTGAGCCACCCTTGGGAAAACTACCTGGAAGGAGCAGAGCAAATATAATGAAGAAAATGAAATACTTGTTTGAACTAAAAGACTTCATTGGAATTCTGCTTTCAAAACATTTGGAATAACATTGCAAGGTGCTTAATTTAATCCCATGTTTCCATAATCTGGGACAAATAAGAAACAGAAAAATTAATCTTTGGAACAGTGTGCTATAAAAGATAAGGCTGTGGCATTTACTATACAGCCATAAATCCTTCGGGGGATCTGTTTTCAACCCATATAAAACTCATTTCCATACAGACTGCTTAGCTTTCTATTTCCCCAAACAAAAACCCATTTTCTATTCACAATCCCTGCAACCAACACTGCCTGTTCCGAGTCTTGTGTTTTCAGCACTTAAAAACTATCCATATCTTTCTGTGCTTTTATTTCTGCCCTCCACCTTTGTGTCCTTGGTCAGCTTTTCTGACTGCTTAGTCAGAAAGTTATTATAAAATTAGAAAAAATGCAGAAAATGTTTAATTATTCTTTGCAGAATGGCAAAACACAAAATTCATGCCCCTGTTTACTCAGTACTCCAATTCAGACTTCTCAAAGAAAAATATCTCCCTGCTTGGGAACACATTTTTAACAATTACTTACTACGCTGAACTAACTACATGTGCCTTGTGATTTTTGTGATTTGAGAAAAGAGATTCCAGCCTACACCATCACTGTAAGAAACCACCCTGTTTCCTTTCAAGACAGTGCAATGTTTCACTCCAACCAACCTTTTGGCTTCAGGGATAGGAATCTTCTCAAAATGATGACCTTGTCATCGTGATTTATGGTTCTCATTTCAAGGTCACTCCTAACAGCACTGGTCCCAGAATAGAATGTGTTTTCCTCCTTCTGAATCTGACGAAGTCACTCAAGACAATGTTTTTGCCCTTACCTTTCCCATGCTGTTATACTCCACTGCTATTTCCCGGAAGAAGAAGTAAATATAATTGCCATAGTCCACTGCCTGGACAAAGTATGGTTCTAGGAAAAAAACAAAGACACCCTATTTGGGCACCATGTACTGCATACAGCATGCAAAGAGAAACCAAATATATTCACATCCAAAGGTGAAATGCCTGCATTAAGCAAACTTGCTCAGTTTTCAGAACTAGCAAAATCACCACCACAGAAGAATCACTGTCTGAGGTCTGGACAGCTGGGAGAAGTCTGTGTAATATGACTGCAAGGTAGTTAAGTGCTTGCCACTAAAATGTCTGCCCTGAGTGGTGTACAAGGAAAGGTAAAGAGGCACTATACAATGGTATGCCTGAGGGGTCCAAGCAGTGCTCTTTATGGCATGCAGGCTCTGTGTGGAGGGAATAACAAACCACGTAACTGTTTCTGCCCACATGTGTTTGTAGCAGCAAGCAAAGTGGGACAGCTAAAGTTGACACCTGGCAAAACATTTCTGCATGCAGAAAAAGACTTCAAACTATGGCTTTGCTCAATTTTAAAATCACTCCAAATGCTAACTATTCATAACGCCTACGTGAAGCTAAACAGCACTGTTCTTAACAATGAGGGCATTTAGAGCACATAAATTGCCTAATTCAATGGCAGCTGTACAGTCCCTAAGAACCATAAAAGAAAGGCTTTGTGTAAAATCCCCCCTTTTTTTTTTTTCATCGATGAATCTTAATGTTACAGGACAAACCTTCAACACTTCGTGAAGCCATGACTATTTACCTAACACAGTCCTAGGGCAGGAGTATTTTTGAACACAGCCCAAGCATACTGAGCCCTGCTAGTTCCAACATTTATATCCAACATCTGTAAAAGGATGGATTTCAGGTTGGAAAGCTTTCTGGAATATATATTCTGATCAATTAAGCTCACAGTTTTTGTCAGGTCCAGTAACTTGAGATCAGGAGAAGAGGGAAAGAGATAAACAGATCAGTGTAAGTAAAAGAAGTAATTTAGTTCCTCCTTTCTGCCAGAAGGCACTGGTTAAATGGAATGACAGAGAGGTCTGTCAGGAATTCAACACTCTCATCAGAGATGCTGCTTTTTTTTTTTTTTTTTTTTTTTGGTTCTGTTTGTTTATCTACCTTTCAACCACTTTGAGTCATGTTTAACTGTTCGTAGAGTTGGGCTGTCTCCAAGGCTCCGGTATATGACGGCATCTATTGCAAGGAAGTCGGTCACTGTGGCAGAATACAGCTTCCCCTCTGGGGAGGAAGGAAAGAAGAAATAAGAGAGGAGGAGTATTAGGAATAATATAATTGCTCTCTCTCATCAGTCAAATGAGATGGGACAAACTAAATCATCGCAATCTCCTTAGGAACACTGAAGGGAAAAAATCCAGCTAGGTAAATGGGGCTGAGTACTGAACAAGTAAGTAATTGGTTTTCAAAATGATAATTTCAAAGGGATGCTGTGGGAAAAGAAATCTTACAGAGTGACTCTTCTCCAGTTTAGGTAAGTCATACTGAACTACACTATCCAGTGTCCCTGCACATGCTTCTGGTTCAATGCTTATAAATTCTGCCTATGTATTTGAGCAAAATAAATATGGGGAAGCCGTGACAGAACTGTTAGTTTTAACTGGAAGAACAAACCAGACAGGTCTTGGGGATTGTCAGCTAATTGACACTTATGCAAATTCCTCCCTTTGAGAGCACTTCTCCTCTGCCAAAGATCACTAGCAAAAAATTAAATAGTTTGCAGGGAGCCCATGTGAAAGAGGGATGCAAAGAGATGGAGGAGGATTGCCTATCTTTGTTTCTTTTCTAAAATGTGTTTTAGGCATTTCCCGCATGAATTATGCATTCCTCTCTCTTAAAGAACTGGGGAGCAAGGGATAAGAAAGGGTCTACAAAATGGCACCCCAGGGACAACCAAAAGATGCAAAAGCATAAGCTCCAACAACATTTAAAAATTGCATTTGTTCTGTAATCTGTTTGCAGGTCATGGTGAACCATACAGGTCTGTTTTCGTGTGTGAGACAGATCTTGGAACATGATATCTGGTAGGAACACAAGTCTCGTGGTACGAGGACAGCAAGATGTGTCTCTGTTGTGTCTACATAAAATCAGAATGGCCTTCATCTCCTTTGACAGAAATTATGTTGGGTGCTGGGCCTTGAAGGCACCAGCGCTGAGGACATACCAAGGACAAAGCAGAGACTCTTTTGGTCAAGCTCTCCTCATTGCACTTACAAACAACATTTAATTTCAGCTCAAGGTGTAAAATTCAGGCTGTTTTTTTTTACCAGCACTGTATTCTTTGTTCTGAGCTTCACAATTCCCATAATTATTTTGCTATTGAAAAATGGTCTTTTTTTCTTAGTGAAACCAGAAAAAATAATTACAAAACAAGCAGATACTAAAAACAATTTAAAAATAGAATAAAAAGCTGCATTGTTTAGATATGGATGTCTGAACTCATGTTAATACAATCACACATTTACTTTCTTTCCTGCCAAGTTCCTAATGATCATGTGACCACTTACAATTTGCACATATCAGCTGCAATAGCTACAGGCTGCAAGAAGAGACATATTCATGTAAATGCACCCAACAGACTCAGATGTGCTGAATTAGTGCCCTAACCTGCTCTGAAACTGCTTTTCACTGCACTCTGAAAAGTTATAATGAGTACCAATATGTGTGACATATAAAACAGTGATTATCTGAAGCCAGCAGATTTACAGGGTATCTTCTACACAAATTTATTTGAACCGTATCAAATATATTTTGAATCATCATGAAAGAATAGGAGAATTTTTATAAAAATCCTTTTTATTTTCAAATAACGTGAGAAGTTCCTCAGTGACAGCGTGAGAATTATCTTACCAAAGTTCAGCTGCGTGCAAGGTAAATGTTTACATTAAGTTGGTAAAAAATGCTTTCTTGGCCAGTACAGTGACAAAGGCCCTTCTGAAAGGTGATTCAGACTGCCCTGGGGAATCTGAGACACATGGGATAAACTTTTCTCTGAGGGTGTCTCCCTCTTTCTGTGGCTTATGAATTATCTGCTACAATCAGAGGACTTGCACTTCATGTGCTTTTGACTGTAATTAAGAAATTGCATTCTACCACTATAATTATCACAATCATTTTTGAAACAAAAGGACCCATTTATTTACACTACAGAGAGTAAAAAAAACAAAAAAATTGCACCCTGCTGTGAAAACTCTCCTTTGTAAGGCACATGATGCCACCTCAAACAGAGTAGTGCTTAATACAGCCCTTCAGCCACAAACTTAGTTGACAGTGTCTAGAATGCTTGCATACTCTTAAATCTTCAGAGGAATAGCTAAAGTATTTCCATGTGAGTACCCATGCTTCACTTGCTAGCATCACACCTGCTGAAGAGGACTGACATAATCATGGGCAACTTCCGTATTATCTTTACCATCTATTTTACATCCAAACCCATGAAAATATCAGCAGGGTTCACACTAGAAGAAGTTCAACAAAGAAACAATTTAATCAGGAATTCATGAAGAGAGGTACAAAAATACCATTTCAAAATCAACAGCACAAGTCAACCCTACTATTAAGCACTCACTTTTTCAAACTTTTGTAGTAGAAATAAAAATTAACTGTATTCTGCTACACACAGCACAAATCGTTATTAACCAACACACTTCTCTCCTTTGTCTACAACAGCTGGTAACACCATACTGAGATGTTTTCTGCTTTAAAATAAAATCGCCTCCCCTTTCCTTCCAGATCTAGAAAAGGGGACATCACAGCATGTTCCCTCACTTCCTTCTTATTATGAAGGTTAATGTAAGATGGGAGTTGCTGAAGAGCACATCCTGCCCACTTCTCATCAAAGTTCACACAAGCCTTGACTTTCCTCAACTTTCACAGAAACAGGATGCAGGCAGAAATGGTGCCTCACACTGGTCTGGCACATTTAATGAATCCAGGAAATACTGAAATATTGAACCAGGACACTGAGGCTTCAGTCAATGTTTATGGTAGTAAAGTTAATCCCAAAGAAGGGAAGGCTTTGGTGCTAGTGATTTCCTTATGCCCCCTATTTTTAGTCATTATTCACTCCCTTTGCCACCTTTTTAGATTTTGGCATTCTGGACTCAAGAGATACAGTGCTATGGCAAAGCCTGGGCTGCAGGACAGAAAGCAAGAATTCCATCACTTTACCTGCAAACAATGCAACGTTGGCATGCTTTGCATCATAGGGGCACCTGGCCATTCCACTGAATTCATCTCCCAGGAACTCCAGGGTATCCATCTGAAAAATGAAAGGGAACTCCTCAGATAGAGAAACAAAACTTTTTACCCGGGATGAGGCCTATGACAGTGTTTCCTCTTTTCTGGGCAGAGAGGAAGATCCTTTCTCTAACTGTGCTCCTGACTATAATAAGAACCCAACAAAAAATCACGGTGTTAAATAAAATCAGCCTGAAGAAAGTGCTTTCAATAAGTCAGGCATTCTTTTGCAGCTAATCACTCTTTCCCTGACACATTTTACAAAAGTCTTCAGTCTATATTTTATCTGTACACAAGCTTCCTGTTGAACCATAGCAGGCTATGTGGTCTGTGGGTCTGGCAAGGATTCAAAATTTATCCTCAACAGTGATCCAACAGAAGCGTTCTTATACACAGAAAAGACTGCAAGCCACAGCAGTCAGAAGAAACAACACTAGGACAATTATCTGTGTGTGCATTTTTCTCCCCAAAGTCCGGAGATCCTTCTGCTCTAGCCTCAACAGTGGTGCTCTCTTCCTTGATTTGCATACTCAGAAGGATGCTCTCCAAGTCTTACTGTATCAGTTGAGTCTGTGTCATGGAGAAATCCTCTTACCATCAGGCAAGAATTAATCTGTGCAGGAATTGTAAAATCTTGAGGCTTAAGTGTAACTTCTGGGAAATCATTTCACCCCGGGCATCGATAATGATACAAATATATGGATCAACTCCACTCTAAGTTCAAGAGGGTTTAATGAGCTACAGGGGAAAGGTATATCTCTTACCTCTTTAAGATTCTTATACTACCATATTTGGGGAATAAGAGTCTTTCTAGCATATCCAAGTAACTTGAGCAGCTCATACTGTATAAATCATATATAGTACAGAGTCACAGAGCATGAAGAATAACCCACCCAGCACCATCAACTCCTCTAATCAACTTTTAGCTTGTATGTTACAGCACCCAAGTCCTCCAGTGGACAATTTGTCATCATCTGTTTTGTGTCATGTATTCTTCCTGAGCTGTGTGATAGTGAGACGAAACAAATTACAGTCCTGAGCAACTCTCCCTGCCCGAAGCCCCACACTCCAGGCTCATCCACACTTCCTCTGGCAGCTTGGAAGGACAGCTCTCTTTTATGTTTGGCACATCTTTAGTGCTCTCTCTATAAAATGCAGAAATACATGGAGGAAAAGCCAGGGCAGGTGTTGGAAAGACCTTCTGCTGACTCTCAGAGGTATCACTATCCAGCCCCTGCAGCTCAGCAACAGGTGAGGCAGTCAGTCTGCAGAGGCCATGCATCAAAGGGAATGAAACACCTACAGTAAGGGTAAGGAGGGCCATTTATATCCCTCAAATCAGGATGCCAAGGAAATCTGTATTTGTATTGAAAGACAGATTTCTACCAAGGAGACTGGTTGAAATTTCTTAGCTCCATTAATGGCACTGAGAACTAAAAAAATGACAAACTCTGCTGCAAGACTAAACACAGCACTGAGAGTGAGAAGCTTTGTTGCATGGTAGAAGTGGGAAGCAAGGAAAGGAAGAAAAGCAGGAACAGAGGTTAACAGAGCAGCTACCTGTACCATACAGTTATCATGATGCAGGCTTGTATTTTTATTTCAATTTGATTCTTCCTCTATAGGCTGAATGAAAAAACAGTGCTGAACTTCTCTCCTGTGTTTCCTAGACTATAGCCATCACAGTGGCTAAATAAGGTAGAGCAGCATCACAGAAAAAGCAAGGAAGAGCAGCAATCACAGCAAATACCACTAAGGAAGTAGTCTTTCTGCATGTTAATGTCTTTAATCTGTTTTTTACAATAACTCTCAACCCAATGAGATGAAGGAAAATTGTGACTTTATCAGATGCAGCATTAGCAAAGCTAAGATTTCTTTTCCTGAAGAAGAATGAGAAATGACCTGTGGGACATACCAGTGCCTGGAAAAGCAGAGTCTGGATAACAAGGGCCTAAGTGAATACATTTCAAAGCTACTCCAGAGACATCCACTGTTGGGGTTATATCAGATTATACTAGTGCAAGCCTGAGAAAATGAGAAATATCTGAATAAATGGGTCCTGTTAAAATGCAGATCATGAGGACATCCTGTGTCAAAGGAAGAAATTGAGGTCAAGGAATTAATGTTGAGTATTCATGGACCTGCACTGTTTTCTACATTGCTCTAGATAATGCTTTGGCTTTGCAGATCCCCAGCAAGTAAGGAATACATCACTCTCCTGCTGTACCTTCCCCTGTGGAGATCTGCTGTCAATCACTTTTACGGCACACAATGCCGTAGGGTCTCCACAGCTTCCATATCTGCTGGGACTCCAACACTGATCTTCCCAGGTTTTGCTGTGCTAAGCCTTTAAGTGCCTTGAGAATTGGCTTTGGGATTGAGAACAGTATAACAGAGACATTTAAAACATGCTACCCGAGAGGTAACCATCAACCCATCAGCCTGACTTTATGTGGGTGTCAGTGATGAGCCGAGGAGCTTTCTGACGAGTGAATACATCCCCAGGTAGGGGTCTAAAGGACTCTGTACATATGGAGGGCAACACAAAGGGGCAATAAACTGTGATGTGCAGGAGTTGCAAAGAAGTAGGTAATCAATCTGAGCAATCCTGAGAAATCCAATCAACATTGAACTCTGTAGCACTGAAACAAGTCAGGATTAATGCTACAGAGTTAAATGATGCATGATCTCGTGCTGTTGCCAGCATAGTCACAATAAATCCAATAGAAAGACAAGGCATAAATTAAATCCGACAAACAAATCACATACCTTGTAGTTCCTGCAAGAAGGGTTGAATGCATTTGTTCCACAGATAAACAATGTATCCTCATTTCTTTTTAGGAGAACCTTAATAAAATTATGACACTCATCCTGAAGAAAAAATAAAAAGTATATCAGCTACTGCATTTTGGGAGTCTGGTTTTATTTTTATGCCATGATATTTCACTGTCAGGTCTAAAATGAAATTGGCTGGAAGCCACTGTGATATTCTGGGCTTTATTTCAACTATGTTTAACTGACAATGAGCAAGATGCAACTGATTTATTTTCTATTGGTTTAAAAATGGTTACAAAGAACTGAAGATAGCATATTCATATTATATTCATATTATAGTTCAGATTTTGCTGTTGTTCACATAACTGAATTTTGTTTGAATGTTATTGCTTTCCTCAAGAGGACAAGATCTTCTCTTGCATGTTGCTGTAAGACAGCAGCATCAGCAATGTAATGTATTGGCATAAAGCATCTCTAAGTAGAGAAGGAAGCAGGTTAGGTTAATGCATCTAATTCTGATACCACTTGTGCTAGTCATAGATTACATTAGGGTAAAATTGGAGTGAGAAACAGTCCTTCTATAACTGTACATATTCATGCTTTCTGATGCTTTACACAAACTTCTCAGCAAATTCCTGCAGGATGGACAGCAGTACTTAGCTTTCAAAGGCAGAGGTAAGCAAAATCAGTACACTAAGCATTATGTCCAAAACCTCCAGTGCTTTAAGTGTTTCAGGATTTGGCTGTAGCTCCTGCTGTAATTTTTTATCACATTAAAAGTAAACTAGTTTTGCAAATTAAAGCCTTCAGTAACTTGATGGAAAAAGCAATTACTGGCAAGAAGCGAATGGCATGATCCATTCCACATCACAGACAGCAGCTCGAGATAATAGTGAAGCAACTAAGCTATAGTGGCAGATGCAGAAGAAATGAAAATTGCCTACCTTATGTTTTCCCTTCATTCTGCATGTGTCTACATCAGCTTGTCTAGATTTCCATGTCAATTTCTGCAAGGATCAAGGAAGAAATCAATTAAGACCCAGGGGTTGTTGCATTTGATTTCAGAAGTCTCTTAGGGGAGACTAGCTGTTGAACATTTATTTATTGAAAGCTTTCTGCACCCTTTCTCCATGATTAATTCACCACAACAATGAAAGATCAGTGATGTGGAGCATTCACTTAATTTTGTGTTGCCATCTATTAATTAGACCAGAAGACTATCCCATTTTTTAAAAGCTTAAACCAACAGAATTCACAATAGGCTAACTTTCAAATATATGTGCACTTTTCTTAAGAGTACTAGATTAGATGCTCTCCTAATTTGATATTGTTCTGGTAATCAGAACAAACATTTATGGACTATAAACCCTAACTAGATTCTACACAAAATATGTATTCTGGACAACAACATTTGAGATTAGGAAAGAAATAAAATTCAGTTAATTCTTATCAGTTCAAGTCAGCTAGCAGGTTCAGAGAGCCCTCCACCTATCAAGACACTGCTGACATTATCTGCTAATACTTTTCCTCCAGAGCATTTAAAGGTAAATCCCAGCCTTGATTTCTTTTGCAGTGACTTTCAGGAATGCTCAAATATGATAAACTGATTAATTAAAATAAAACTTTATTTAAAAACATATGGCCTAAGATAGTAACACCTTAGACACTACAGTCATAACAGTCCTGTCAGTGTTTCCCATCAGTGCATTTATGAAGGGCCCCAAGATGAAAGAGTAACCATGAATGTTCATTTCCATTAGAAGCCTGTGCCCTCAGTTTTTCATAAGCAATTGGTCAGAAGCACATCTTCAGCATCATTCATAGTTACAATTAGATACTCTTCACTCCTATGGTGGAATTCATCCAATGCCCAAATTCATATGAACTTCTGCTGGAGCAAGTCTGTGTTTGGCACATATCACACAATGTGTATGCAATGCAAAGGAGCCGAAGGGAGATTATTTCTAGTGTATTTATGTTAATATACGATATGGTAATGCAGACAAAGCTCTTCTTAGTTTCAATGTAACTTCCCAAAGAGATAATGTGAATACATTTACAGTAAGATTTTATTTAGTGAGTACTTGCATGAGCGAATAAAATCTGTGCACATAAAAATATATAAATAGCACTTGCTTTTTATGATGAAAGTTTCAATATACTTAATTGGGATAGTATAGCTGTTCCAGAAAACTGCTGAATATAAATTAATAGATGTTTCACAGATGTTTCATCAGGGACCTCACTATATTTCAGTATGGATTGCTTATCAGCCCAGCTAAATCACTTATCAGAAATTCACAGAGGACACGATTGCTATTCTAGCCTTCCCAAAATTTGATTAGCAATGCCATCTTACTTGCTTATTACAGTTTTTACAGCAGCTCTGGCAAGTTGTCTGAAACAATGTCATCTTCCTATTTATTTGAAGTATGTTCTAGTGTCCTTGGTTTCTGGATGATGATAAAAGCTACTTACTTTGCTAAAATAAATTTCTTCTGTATGTGATGTGTCCATATCAACAGTATAAATATGGTCCCTGTAAACAAAGGCAAATGCATGCAAAGTCAAATGGAGCAGTCAGACAGTTCATTTTCTACGAAGAGAGCTATCTATCACAAGATAATCCATAATCCATTCAAAACACAAGATCACAGGTCTTACCAGGGAACGTTACTGACAGCATCATCTGCATCTCCTAGAAAAGCACTTTCATATATAAACTATCTTTCTTTGCATTAAGAAAAAAAAAAAAAAAGCTACAAAACTCCAAAGCGAGATTCATTCCCAAAAGCAATTACTTGAACAAATAAGATTTTGGAAAGGAGGTGAGTCTCACATAATTTCTGCTCTATAAGTCTTACAGCAGATGCCATGATCTAGCACGCAGATATTTCTGTACATCCTGAAATCAGCTGCAATAGTTCTTAGGCAGCCTTTATCAGATTCCTGGGCTAGTAGTCGCTGTGCCACATTTAGCCATTCAGGGTTAAACAGAGGTTAATCCTTCTTTCTTTTATTTATTTACTTATTAATTTTGGGTCTAACCTCAGCTGTGATAATTTGATTGACAATATGGTAGGCAAAAAGCTGACAGCCACATAACTATTCCCAGAAATCATTCTTCTCCTCACACACTGACGGCCAAGCTAAACTGTAAGATATTCCTCTGGAAAAAGTTCACATTTCTTGCTTGCATTTACTTTCCTGTTTTCCTGAGAATCTGTCTCTCCAATTACCTGCCAATCTCTCCTTGGAAAGGGGAAATAAGACTCAGCTACTAAGGTAAAGAGATATATTTAAACATTCTTCTCTGTGTAAGCTGAGAACAAGAATATCTCTGTGGAACCTAAAATTTGAAAAATCCCACCAACCCACAACCCTGTAGTAACCACCACATCAAACTGGGACTGAGCATCTCATTTTTCCTTGAAATAACATTGGATTTTTTCAAAATAGAGGAAACTGAGCAGCTGGAGTATGACCCACAGCATTGGAGGGGTCTGCTGAAAGTAGGATAGAGACTGTTTCCATTTTAGAAACCTCTGCTCTTAAGGTTATCTTTATTTTACCAGGTTTTGGGGAAACAGTGTTAGTCTCTTAAATAAAGCAAACACAAAACACTGCTATAAGAGGAATAAGCAACACTCTTCTTACATGGAGAAAAGAGGCAGTATTGTTGTGGGGAACTGGCTTTTAAAAATCTGCTATCTGCAATGATGCTTGAGGCTGTTTTGTACAATGCCAAGCCGATAAGCTGTGGGTTCTCTTCTCCTCCAGACTCTGTAAAACCACAGTTGTCATTTATGTCCAAGAGTGGTTTAACACTTCAGTTTATTATTTGCCTGACTTTACAGGCAGAGCAGTGGTCAGGATTTGTGCTGGACTAAAATTACCTATTAGCGTAATATCAGCTTCATAGATTACCGCACCGTTCCCATCACTCTTCGTTGCTGTCACTCCTACTATATAAAAGTGGCAGCAAAATCTCTTGCATTGCAAATTAGGTACGGCTGGAGCTCTAAAACCCTCTTCCAGAACAGCTCTTGATTTCAGACATCAGTCTTGCTTTCCAGCAGTTACGGTTTTTTTCTTTTTAAACAAGACAATCAGAAAATACAGTGGTGGTATTCAGAATGAGGCTTGAGTTATTTAGTTCCACTCTCTCTAAAACAGCTTTCAGTGGACTTGCTTTCTGACTCAAGAAAGTGTTCAAAGAAAACTCAGATGCTAAGTTACTGGATCATCTGAAAGAGGGTATCAGGCAAATTACATATAATTTTCTCATGCTGTACATGAACTGTAGTTGCTGACAATGTCGGCAAAGAGCAAAAGAGCTGTCAAATTCAGGGGAGAGCTCTTTAACCACAGACAATGAAGGATTGTCCTTGCTCTCCATTTCCCACTGCTGCCCAACTCCTAATACCTACTAGCTGTGGTATGTGTACAGCTCACTGCTAATTGAGTTATTCTAACACAAATTGACTTAATCCTAGAGCTTCCGTTTTTCCCACCTCCAGTCAGCAGAACCAAGTTTGGTTGCCATGGCATAATCTTGTGGAGGAAGGGAATTTAAATAATGCCACCGGCTGTGCATGACCCTTGGCCACTCAGTGCATCATCTGTAAATGTGTAACTGCAAATGAGGAGGGAGCCATCCTGATGCTTCCCGGGCTCAATAAACCGTTTTGCACATGCACATGAGGGGTGACAGATAATGTGAACAAAAACTGCCACCAGACAAGACAATGGGAGGAGGAGACATAGCAAACTTAGAAAAGGGTCCGTGTGTGTGTGTGTGTGTGTGTGTGTGTGTGTGTGTGGGCAAGTGTGAGAGAGACAGCCAGGGAGTACCCTTCCCACGAGAAAAAAAGAAAACAGAGTACTCTGCAGACTGCACGCCAGATATTCTGACAGCATGGCTTCATGGACTTTGGCTGAGTTATTCTAATTTATACTGGCTGGATACCTCTGCCTAATTATATGCAATAAAGCCTTTACAATACACATTTATTTGGTAATAGCTAATACAGAAGTTGTGTATCCCACATGACAAAATAAGCCACTGACAGAAATTTTGTTCTGTGCCAGCCACCCAGTAATAAAGTGTTGGTGGTTCTCAAATGTGAGTTAGTCCTTTCTTGAGCAGGGAAACTGTGTGCAAAGTAAATGCTGGATTTTCTAAAACAAGCAAACAAAAAACCCCAACAACCCCAAAATAAAAACTCTCAATGCTTAATTATTTGTTTTAATTGCCTTTCAGATAATTGGGTACTAACATGAACTTAGCATCACTATATTACAATGCCTAAAAAAACAGCCTGAAAACAACATCTGATATGATAGCTAAGAGGTTTATGTTACCTAAAGTTTTCAATTAATCTTGTTACAAAACTCTTCAAGAAACACCTTTGATTGTGTACACACTTGCTTCAATCTCTAGATTTACTACAACCTCTAATGGAGATGAGGTATTGCAGCTATAAACTTTCATTCACATGAGCTATCAAAGGATGACTCATTTTCTGAACTTTATTAGTTAAAGATAAAAATCACCTTTGAATTTTAACTTGTATCACATAGGCTTCTCAGCCCAGCAGGGATTTTATTCAGTAACATGTGGAGGAAGAAAAGAGTATGTCAAAGAGTTTTTGAGTTACCAAAGAAAAAAAGCGTAAGGACATTTTTTTGGCATGTGAAAGTACAAAACAGACCAGGTCTTTATTCTGTTTTGTAGGTCACTAGACCCTAGGAGTATAAAAGCACTCTCATATAAAACTTTTTAATACAAATATAAAGCCACATGTTATGTAAGACTGCATATTCTCATATCAGTACACATACTATCTCCCAAATATTAATATTCTTTATGTAATTTGTGCACACAGTGGTTTTACATCCCAAATGTTTTGCTGGGTTTTCCTGCTATAATACTGGTTGCTCGGGCACTGCCACATTCTAATTGCGTCAACCTCAGTCTGGGAACAACCTATGATTACAGCAGAGCAAAATCCACAAAGTGCATTTACCACCTTCTCACTGCAAATCATTTCCTAATTTAAAGGAAAACAAGGAAAGCAAAGGGAACTCAGCCATGAAAAGGAGGAAATCCTGCCACCACCTTTCAAACTCCTTCAGCCTGCTCTCCCGCCCCACTCATTATCACACTAAATGCAGCAAAAATACTCAGGCCCAAGCTCCGGCAACGCGCTGGGAGGCCTTGCTGTGGAGCTGCCCACTCTTTCTGCCTTATGGTCAATGCCACTGCAGCTCCCCGTGGAAGAACACATACTCTGTGCCTGCCCTTGACACAAGGACTTGGCATGAGTCTAGAGCTCTGCCGCCCAGATCCCACACAAACTGGCGCATGTGACAAGCCCAAAGAAGCCGCTCTGCGCTGGTAAGGCTGCAATGCCTGTGTAAGCCAACAAGTAGAAGCAGTCTTCATGCAGTCAGGGACACGACTATATGAAAATGGCACTAGGTGACTCTGCTGGTGTAACCCAACTGATCACTGGGTGCCAAGGGGAGATCAACAGGCAGATCACCGAAGGACACATCTGACCACTCAGAAGATGGGGAGTAGCTGTTTGAGAAGGAAGCCAAGCAGCTCCCAGAGGCTGCCAAGTCTTTGAGGACAGGGTGGTGAGAGGAGGCCTGTTCAGCAGCTGTTCCCTCTCAGCTCCTGGTCGTCCCATCCACCCCTTCTCCCATCTGCAGACACAGCCTGGCTCTCTGTGGCCCACACAGAAGGGTGCATATTTCTCCAATGGAGGAGAAATACCAGAAAACCAGCAGGAAACAAGCTGCTACTTGAGGGGCAGCTTGCATGGAGATTCCAAACAGGATCTGTGCCCAAGAACTCCTAAACTGGACTAACCACCCTTGCTAATCTCGACCCTTCTTGCATTTATCTTGTGTTCACCAGGTAAATCCCACTCTAAGATGGTCAATCTCCTTCGCTAACAACAGGCAGGGAGAAGAAGTGTTCAAATCTGATCTGTGCTGGACTTGCAGCTGTATAAATTGGTGTAGCTCCACTGAAGCTGATGGTACCATGCTGAGCCTATGCAAACTGAAAGGGTGGCTCTATATGCAATATTTATAAAAAGGCACATGTTTGTATCTGCACAGTATGGCTCTCAAAAAAAAAAATCCAGACACCAAATTCAATTAA
This sequence comes from Hemiprocne comata, assembly GCA_020745705.1. NCBI lineage: Eukaryota > Metazoa > Chordata > Aves > Apodiformes > Apodidae > Hemiprocne > Hemiprocne comata. Next base: position 66,258,331 of record CM036616.1, on the reverse strand, counting down.
CCTTACCGAGTACATCAAAATAACAGCAGCAAACATGTTTGCCTCTTTTTTGCCTTAAGGTATGAAAAACATGCCTAAACCAGTAACGTTATGGTTTAATAACTCTTATCTTAATATGCATTTGTGCACCAGCAGAATCATTCTCTAAAACACGTCATTAAAGGTGTGCACAAACATTACAGGATGAGGACAGATTTTTCCTCCACAGGGCTGAAAAATTTCTCTGGCAACTTCCCTCTTGCTAGACTCAAAGGAAGGTAGAGGAGTGTACTCTTTAAAGGACTGTCTCAGCACCTCGCAAAACTGAATCTTAGCTGACTGACTAACAACGTTTCCACTGTGTCTTGTTAACATAGTCTGCAAAGGTCTGAGTGTAGGAAAATCCTAAAAATAACATGTCTGGCAGAGAAGAACCCAGAATATCCCCCATCTTCTCCTTCCTCCTCTAAAATCAGCCCGGGAGGAGCAGCCAAACAGGGCACTACTGACCTAGCAGCAACGTAGAGGGTCCTGTTCATAACCATGACCAGCTGGATGTCGAGCCGGTGCCTTTGCGTGGTGTTCCGCCCTGGTTTGTGACCCACAAACACCGGATACTGTCTTGTATCTGTGAGAAGGGAAAAAAAAAACAAACAATCCAGGGTCAAAGAGAATCACAAACTGAAACCATGCTAACATCATAGAATCATAGAATCCTAGGGGTTGGAAGGGACCTCGAAAGATCATCTAGTCCAACCCCCCCTGCCAGAGCAGGGTCACCTAGAGTACATCACATAGGAACGCATCCAGGCGGGTTTTGAATGTCTCCAGCGAAGGAGACTCCACAACCTCCCTGGGCAGCCTGTTCCAGTGCTCTGTCACTCTTACAGTAAAAAATTTTTTTCGGATATTCACCTTGAACCTCCTATGCTCCAATTTACACCCATTACCCCTTGTCCTATCACTGGTCATCACTGAGAAAAACTTAACTCCATCTCCCTGACACTCACCCCTTACATATTTGTAAACATTGATGAGGTCACCCCTCAGCCTCCTTTTTTCCAAGCTAAAGAGACCCAGCTCCCTCAGCCTTTCCTCATAAGGGAGATGTTCCACTCCCTTAATCATCTTTGTGGCTCTGCGCTGGACTCTTTCAAGCAGTTCCCATGGATCATTGTGGGGCCCAGCTATGGCCAAAATCTGTGATTTCTGTTCTGCTCTGGCACCACAGTTTGGGTTTGGAAGGCATGAGCACAGAGGGCTGAAATGTTCTTCAAGGTTACAGTCTTTGCAGCTGCAAAGGAAAAAGTCATCACTTTTGTAGAAGACAAAAATTGTGAGGTTTTTTAGAGCATAAAGCTGTTCTGGAGCTCTTGGCACAAAGGTACATGGCACTTTCTCACAGTTTTTCTTTCACTCCTTACAGAGCTCAAATGCTCGCTCCTGGCTGCCAAAGTGTGTCTAGCAGGACAAAGCTGTTTCACAGTAGCCCATCAATCACCACAATGACTGGACTTGTAGTGGTTAAAGCAAAAGACTTGGCTGTCTTTGGCTCAAACTGCCAGCTCCCTGGGTTTTCTACAGGATTGGATTGCCATCATAGAACAGCTGTGGGGATTTCTGAGAAACAGTGGGAAACCACCACTTGAACTTCATAAAATGATAGTCACCGCATATCATTTTGGCAACCAGTCTGATACTCCAGTTCTTCTGGCACTTGGACAATAATACTGACTGGAAGCACTTTTACTGAGCTTTTACTATCAACAGGCCACCTTTCCCTCCCACTCTACCCGTTAGTAAGCGCAATTATTCAGTCTATTCCTACAATTCTTTTGATGAGACCTCAGCATACATGGGGTGTGCTGCTGCTTCCCAGATGATCTGTGTGTACAACCTAAAACAACAGTGAATACTTCTGACCAAGGACCAGCTTGCTGCTAGACTTCATATCTGTATGTGATCATGACACCTTGTTGCATAAACTAGGGATGTAGTTAAGTAAACAAAACAACACCTAGAAGCCACGAGGAGGATAAACCTCTGCTGCACATCATCATCAAGGAGGAACTGCTGCATGTGCGTGTTATACAGAGCTGATGCCTGAGCCTTTTCCCCATCAATATGCCTTCCCAGAAGCCTGGAGCTGTTTGGGAAGAGTCTGTTTCTTCAGAAAATCAGCTATTACTGTAGCGTTTTCAGCTATTGTCCTCTAAAATTATTTTCCCTGTTAAGCTTGGTCAAAGTACTGATGGACAACATAGCTTCAGCAAAGCACTTGAGAGTGCTATGCATCAGAAACCCTGATGATAATACTGTATAGAAACAGGAATTTCCCTGTAAATCAGACACTGAGAACTCCTGGATAAAAAAAATAAAATAGCCCAGGTAGGATTTATATTTAGAAGCTTAATCCTTCTGACCAAGTTCTGCATGCAAAATGCCAAGTTTAACTGTCAAGCAAGTTCTCTGTCCAGTACTGTCTCATCTGTAAATCACAGATCTAGCATGAGCTGGGAGTTTGTACATTAATGTGCATTTCAGCACATCATGAAACAGAGGAAGAAATCCCATGTTCTGTTTCTCCAAAAGGATCAGGCCTGGCTGTTTCTATGTTAGCAAGAACCATTAGCATCACCCTTTTGGAAGGTGAAAATGTTGGTGCTGAAGACCCAGTGTTCACACTAGACATGTTTCAATGGGGTTTGCTTCAGAGCAGTTCTGCTCTGTTCTTGTATCCCAGAAGTCTATTAGCATTTGCAGCACATCAAGTGAGCCCCTGGAGCCTGTCTTTCACCTTGGTCTTACATAAAGACAGACAAACTTAAAGGTGCCAAGGCCACCCAAAAGCACAGTAAGCAAGGGCAACCAAAAGATTCACTTTAAATCCAAATTTCTGACCCGAAGTAGGACTAAACATAAGCCTACCCATTGCTGACTCACTGCTCCTCAGCACACTTTTATAGACCCAGGTGCTAAAGACTTCCTTTTAAACATCTGAACCTTTGGGACTTCAGAAGACTTTTCTTTGCAGTAGCTGTAATTGAGCTGAGGTAATGTGAAAGCATCAGTTATGCTAAGCCTGACTTGCATGGTGAAATGCACAGAAAGCTCTTCACCTGTTTAGACAGCAAATCTCAATACTGACTTGCAGCTGTCTCTGTTATACTAGATTTTGGAGAGTTTGCCAATTTTTGCTGGCAATAAAGAGAGAGATTCTGTTACAAAATATTCTTTGTCTCGATTTGGTTTTTAGCTACATTTCCAGCTAGGCAAAAAAGGCCTAATGCTAAAGTGGAATCCATCAGAGCTTAAAGAAGTAAGTTCAGTTATTTGCATCAGATCAACAAATTATGCTTTCAAAGCTCAGTTACTTTAGTGTGCTATGCTTGATACTCTCAGTTGCTTCACTGGTTATCCAGAACTACATTTTCACAAGTCAGGTGAGGGAAACTTTGATTAATGGGGGTGGGTGGGAAAAGGCTTCCTTACTTTGCTGCTGGATAGAGCAAGATATTTGGCTTGAGTATGCCACTGAAGTGTCTCTGAGAGGGAGAAAGGCTATGGTTTCAGAAGATCGAGCAGTTTACCACCCAGTAGTCAAATGTCAATGTGAAAAATTTGGGTTGCTATGTTAGTGTCTAAGAATGTAAATTTGTTGATCTGGAAGAAATAAAGAAAACAATTTTATTCATTGCAACTGTAACAATATACAGTTGATTTGAAGAACTCTGATCAGTATTAATAAATGAAATCCTCTGGCATCTTATACTTACAGTTGCCATGCGAAATACTGATTGGCTCAGAGTCTTCTGGGAAACCAGCCCCAGCAAAGTGTAGCAGTGTGAAATATAGCAGCAAGGCTTCTGACCTCATAGTAGTTCAGCTGGGAGGCTTCACTTCTTCACTTCACCCTGAGGAAGACAAACAAGGGCTTAAGCACCTTCTGTCAACGCAGTTTTAACCATTGCATACAAGAAATCTAAGAGTCACCGGAAAGTAGAAGGAGCTTTCCTTCTCGAGCCTCTCACCATACCTGAGGAGGTCTGTTGTGTTTCTGAGCAGAAACTGCCTTGCATGGTCAGTTTCACTTTAGCCAATGCCCCAGCAGTGCCACATCTTGCTAGAGTACAAACTTCAGTATTTTGAGTTACAATTTTATGCCTCAGCTACTTACACTCAATGAAGAAAATTAGTCTCCTGAACTGATCGACAGCTGGCAAGAGTTTATTTGGAAATATTTTTTTTTCCCTTCTTTGTTTTATGTAATTAGATGATGACATAATGACACATGCCATCAATTTTAAAAACAAACAAAAAAGCCACACTACATTATTCTGGCTAAAAAGAGATTAAGGGTTATACTATGGGACTGATTCATACCCTGCAGAGTTGTGAATCAAGGGAAGAAACATAGAAAGAACTTGATGGACCATGCAGAACCTGTCATTGGGCTTTACGATAAAATATGTACCCATAAATTCAGATGCCATAAAACCAATACTCCACCTTGTGATAAAAGAAGAGAGAACAGAATTGTCTAAATCGAGCTTTTTTTCCCCGGTATTCCACTGACTCATTCACTCATTCACATTTCATGGACAAAAATATCCCTAAATCTTGAAGATAAAAGGAACCACAGGGGCCTTTGGATACCGTGAAAGAAAATAGCACATAATACAATAAATAGCTCATAATTCCCTGGCAAATTTCACACAGACGTTGATCTGCAGGGGAAACCAGTGTAAAAACGGGGTTTTCTTTTCATCCCTTCCAGAGTTTCAAACCTTTGATGTCACCTGCCAAAGATTCCTTTTGAACAAAGCTATTTTACAGTAGTCTGTCAGTCATTCAAGATTTACAGGCAGAAAGTCAAACTTCATAACCTACATAGTCTTTGAAACTTAATTTGGCAAACAAAGTGCTAACTTGCCCTTCTGCAACACCATTTAATATTAGATACCTATGTCTCCTTTCTCAATGCCAAAAAAAGCATTAACAGGTCTTGAGTGTTGCATTTTCATTTGTAATTTCACAGACACAGCTGATTCCTCATCTTTTACCCAATGGAAAAATGTCACAATAATTAATCTGCCTTATGAGATACTTGCTTTCAAATAACATTGCAGCTCCTATAACTGGATTGGAATAGGGACTCTGTTGCAGGGCGATACAGTCCATAAGGACTAAAGATTTATTATACTCTGTGTTTGCCTATTATTATTCAAACACACAAATTGGAAACTTGGCTGATTCTCTATTTCTATTAACAAAATAACTTGAGAGACTGAGCTAGACTGAGCTAGAATGAGACTAGAAAAAATAAAATTTAATGTAAGGCAATGACTGACACCTTCACTGAACAATGTGTCAGACGGATGGCAAAGGATAAAAATAGGAAGAATAAAAGCGACACAAGGCAGGCACTGTCTGTCTATTATACCTTATGTGGGAATGCATACTAGAAGATAGTACATACAAGCCCCAAGAGAAGCATTTCCATCTAGCACTGGTTAGGCTGATAGCTGTCTATGATAACTGATACAGCTATGTCGGCCAGCAAACACTTTCATTATCTGTTTTCGCTATTTGTCTCTTTAGTCACCTCTTACATTTTCTCTTGACTATTAGCCCTCTGGGGCAGGAACTGTTTTTTTCTATTTGTTTCCATGCCCAGCAAACCAACATTTGGGGCCCTTAGGGAATTCCTGCCCAAAGTAGAAATAAGCAGAAGAAGGAAATATAATATTTGGAAACACAGTTTCCCTGAAAATGTTTAAATTAGAAGTAAGACACACATGTTTAAAAGGGTTACTTCCTTTCTGTCTACACAATTTTTCAAAATGCAATTTGGCCATTTAAAAAAATTTGCCACTGTAAGTACAATGAAAAGTGACAAAACAAAGTCCCTTATCTTAATACACAAATAGAATAAAATTCTATCTTTCTCAAAATTGTTACAATCTAATGCATAAGTCTTTTCTGAAATGTGCATAAGAAGCAACGTTTAACACGAAGAAATTTATCAAGCAATCCAATTCTTTCACTTAAACCTTATTCATCCACAATATCATCTGCAGGCTGACAATTCAAACCACTTGGCTCACAGTGAGGCTCTGAAGCATAAGAATAGCTGCCTTCCCTTTTCCCTTATCAGCACACCATCTACTGTCTAACAATGTGTGTATGCTACAAGGAAAGCATTCCGGTACTGCAGACATATTGCTGCCACTGCACTTTAGAGCTTGAAAAACTTTTCCCATGGGATTCTGCACCATCATTCCCTACTTCTCATTAAGATAGACGTACAGCTCTGCATAAACATATATGGGAGACAGCTTCCAGGAAAACAAACAACATCCAGCACGCTTGCTTTGTCATTTATGTTCATGTTACCTGGCTAGACGTTTCTTCTTTTACCTGAGAAGAATTAACTGACAAATGAATTGACATATTGGCTCCTAATAAAGACTAGATTAGTAAGTTTTTAATTATATGAAATTATCTGTCATTTTTAAGGGTAGCTTTTGGGAAAGAAAAGAGAGAGAAGAGAGAAAAAACAAGTAATTCTCTGTTGCTCTAGTGCTAACGTAATTGTTTGAACTCATACAAAGTAAATGCAAAATCTCCTCTTTGATCTGTCAATGATTTAAATGATACACAATACACAGGCATTGATGCACATTTGTATCAATGCCTGTGCCAATGATGTAACATCCAGTAGGTCTCAAGTTGCATCCAAAGGCAGCTTCTTACTAGAAGGTAATTCAAACACTACTTTTGTCATTCTTACAGTGGTGGAAAGAGCTGTACTGTTTCAGTGGAACTTCAGGAAAAGGCTGATTCAAGAGTGGCAAGCTTATTTTTAGTACAAATTTCCTTTTCAGCCAATACTCAGCTTTGGTTGGGCTCCTGGGAGTGATGCAAATGTTCTCACTTGCAAGTGTGCTGAAACTTCTTGCTAATCAAAACTGCTTGGGAAGACAGAGTCTGATGAAGCATGAGGAGCTAGATAGTGATGCTGAGGGAGTACAAGCACTGCCTCCAAATAAAAGTTTTGCAAAAATACAATGAGAGATTTTCAGTCAATGTACACATTAAGCCATACTGGTTGAGAGAGAACTGTGTTTGAGCACTCAATTTCTCCCTGTTCAAAACATGATTACCACTCCTGTTGAAGGAAGATAATGGTGAAAAGAAGAGTGAGTTTTGGTAGTGTTATTTTGTTAGCAGACATGCTGATAAAATACAGCCCTGAAAATGTTTAAGGACATGTTTTATAATCTATGTCTAGTGTTGTGACTTACAGCCATTGAGTTGGCAGAGTAGATCACATTTCCTTCAAGCTTCCAAAAAAAAAATCTGCTTCTTGCATGCCTAAGACCAATACAAATAGAACTTTATGCACAATAACTTGGTGCTCTGATTGTACTTTCTGGAGTTGATGGTTTCAAATACATATGTAAGACGATTTTTTCTAGGGACTTCTGTGTTTCTTTTAGTCATATTATGCTTATGTATAAAAAACCTGTATGATCTCTTAACATACATACACATCAAAGTTTTGCCTTCCTAAATGGAGTAAATTTTTCTGTTTGTACACAGCCCAAAGAAGAACCTCTAAGTAGAATGTTTGGATACTAGTGCAATGTATTTGCTTTTACTATTTCATTTACTCCCTTAAAGCCTATGTATACCTATAAATATACATATTCACATTTATATTCATATACATATTCATATACATATACTCCACACATACACATAGATGCCTGATTTAGGGGCATTTAATTTTGTAGAAATCACGCTGCTGGCATGAAGGAGTGTCTGACGCTAAGAAAGTAACAATCATTCACAAAAAATGAGAAAAGGCTGATTTTTTTGATGCTAGATGCTCTCCACTACGGCTATCCATGCCTATCTGAGCCATCAAGAAGTCACCATGACAAGTTCTGCTTTTTGCTGTCTGGTATTTTTAGCACTTAGTCAACAACAGTATGGGTGGAAATGCATATAGAATAGCTGCTTGGTTAAGTAAATTAATACATGGCTGCTGCCATAATATCCTAGTAAACCGGTTATTCCATCTAGAGCTTGTAAATTCTATAAAGGTTATACAATTACATGAAAAACCCTAAATGGGAGAGCTAACTTTCTGGCAAACTCCATTAAACTGTAAGGCCAGATTTGATTTTGAGAACAAATTCAACAGCAGCAGAACAAATTCAACTGCATAGACACATCTACAAATAACTATTGAAAGGAATGCTCTTCCATGTCAGAAAACTCCCATCTTGTTGCTTTGGCTTTGCTGTACCTTCAGCTAACTCCAGTGCAACTCCAAGTAAAATCCAAGTATGTAACCATGTCAGAATTTTCCCATGGCACAGTAAGCCCACTCAGTAATGGACAGATCTTGTTATAGTCATTTATTACAAACCTTCTTTATACTACGATAGGTTGTGTATACACGACAGCTGCACTTCAATCCTCAAATTAGTAAGCTTAATGTGAGATTTACCAGCCAAAATTCAATGGCCTGTGTTATGCATGAAGCAAGAACAGAAAACCTAATAGCCATAAAAAAACATGGCTGCCTTAAACAATTTTTTGTTTGTTTGTTTCTACAAACATCGTAGAAATAACTTATTCTTCAAAAAGACAGCAAGTCCAGTAAGAAGGAACAGCATTTAACCAAATGGTGAGGAAACTAAAAACAGAAGCCAGATGAACTTTACCTACTGTATAAGGAAAAAATGCATGACCAGAAAAAGCAGCAGCCTCTGTGAACTGACCCTGGAAACACACAGCAAATAGCCCCTCTCATCACAGTCAGCATTTCTTACCCTGGGAAAAATAAGAAGACCATTAAACAAACAGGGAAGAAACTGATTTGAGTTGCATAACAGAGGTAAAAAAGGGATTGGAGATTCTCTTGTGGTAAGAGCTTTACAGGCATGCAAGTGAACCAGAATCCCAAGTCCTACTTCAGTGTCTCATTGAAAGAGACCTGCAGAGCAATATCTATCTACTCACAGATAAAAAAGCACATATTGATTTACATAGCACATGCTTTGCCACACTGAAGGCAGAATGCAGAAACCACTCGTCTGACTTGACTGCTGCTCCCTGCTATGGTACAGATTTGCCATGCGATGCTGGCAAGCATCCTCCATCTCCTTTGTCTAAGCCTTTGGAAATCTCTGAGTGGAAGACACTGTTACCATTATTTACCCCTTTAAATTCACAGTTCCTAGAAAGTGAAAGACAAGAGTTCTGTGCAAGTCAGAGAAAGGAGTCAGGAATAATGCAACAACAACAATAACAACAAAAAGAGGAATACAACCTGCGGGCTGCAGCTTCCAGAAAATGAGGACAGTTAGGCCAGCACAGTGAAGCTGTTCAGGAAACCATCCTTTGTCTACGCTTGTTTGGGTGGTGGGCTAGCTGCTGCTCAGCCACCTCGCATGGCTCCACCTGGCAGCAGAAGGGAACATGCAAAATGCCCAGGCTGAGTGGTGCCAAGGGGATCAGGCAGATGTGAGTGAACAGAAGCTCAGCGGGTGCTTGGGGAGCTCAAGAGAGAGGAGATACAAGTGGCCATCGGAAAGACACAGCATGGAGTGCCAGACACTGTAACTGAACTGGCACGTGGCAGGATAGTGCCTGGGATGGCCAGCTCTTTGCTCATGTTGTCCTTTCTCTAATGATCACTGTTCAGTCACCTGAATGATGGTGCAGGTGGCCACAGAGGCTTAATGCCAGCTCTGTGCTCATCGTCACTACCAACCTCCAACATCTTTTTGCAACTGATGCTGCAGCCATCATTCATCTTTCCTTTCCTGTCCTGCTCCTGTTGTCTCTACAGCTGGCCATTCATTTCATGTGGCCAAAAAAGCACTCTAGCACTCCAGGTAGCTGGTCCTTATGTTAGAGAGGCTGGTGCATGGATGCATTGGGGTAATCATCTGTACTCCTTCGAACCACACAGTAACAAGGGCTTTCTCCTGAATGCTGGTGGGGGAGGGACGCAGTGCTCAAGCGAAGCCCCCACCTCTCTGGCATCCCCATTGACCCTAAATTACATCTATGAAGCACACTCCCTCTCGTATTTTGTGTGTATCAAAAAGTTCTTGACTGTAAGAGTGGGTGCCCTCTGCTATACACACTTTACTACCATTTTAATTGGATTCAGAACTGCTTACTCATTGCCCAGCTGCTGTGGGCTGCATGCCAGACGTGACAGTTAGGCCCATGGGAAAGACACCGATGAGAGTGGTTTTGCTTCATATATAGTAAGCAACAGTATCTACCTTCATTAAAAAGAGTAATACAAACTTAATTACTAGTTTGATAAAACAGAAATCCACTGACCACATAGATCTTCCCACTAAGACATGCAAAGAATGCATGTCTAAAATAAAATTTCAGCCAAAATACAAAGTACTTTTAAGCACGTGTCAGAGGTACTTATTTTGTTCAGGTTTGTGCAAACGTGAGTCATTACCAGCTTCTCTCTCTCTCAGTTTGCAACTTTACAAGGCTGTACATCATGCACAATAATGTCAGCTATGATATGTAACATCACTACCTCCTGCTTCAGTAAGCGATAAGCTGAAAAGATCTGGACAACCCCCAGGCAGCACTGATGAGCCTCAGCCTGTCCAACGGTAGTAGCAGGTGTCAAGTCAGTAGGCAAAACTCAGCATGCTTAATACTGGCAACCTGTCTTTTCAAGAACAACATTACTGCTCTAATCCAGTGCAGTGCAAAAAGAAAATGTAAAGAACAAACGGAGGCCTAAATAGAAGAAACCTTCTGCTGACCCGAGTGAGACATCCCCAATGACTGCAGTGTTAATAGGATGCTGCTGTTCAGAGAGGTAACAGTCAGATGGAAGATGAACATCTCCCAGATCGAATTAGAAGCATCTCAGGCCTATCGATTTTGGTTGTAACCTTTACTGTAAACAGTCCACGGGGGCCTCATCAGCCACCTGTTCAGTGATATTTGCATTGAAATATAGAGCCAACGCAAATGAGAAAATGGCCACAGTTCCTTGCTAATGCATCTGCTCTGTTCCATCCTTCTGCCTGTGCATCACCAGCAGCAGCAAAGGTACAGGTTTTAGAGGAAGGGGTTATGCAGTAGCGCTCGCTGTCTCACATAGCACCAGAAACAACAAACGCTCCATTTGTCACGATGTTGATGGTGGTGGTATTGGTATTGTATCATGCAATATTTCACTTTCTAATAATTGCTCAGTTTTATACTGAAAACAGGCTTGCCAAAACTGGGAGGAAAGCCATCTGTGCCTAAAGGATGACTGCCAGAAACATTTGCAATTTTATTTTGGGGTTATAAACCTGCAGAATGGAACAAAGGCAATGCCTAAATAACCCCTTTCACTCACCACCCCCAACTACACAGAGTAACAGACCTAACTCTGGAACAGCTTGGGCAGTCATTACAAAGATGTCTTTATTATTTTTAAAAGCCTCACTCATTTAAGAGACAAAAATAGCTCTATTGATTATTTGTAGGACTTCAGCAAACCTCTGTCAAGATTTTGAATTTATTTAAGAGCTAAATGTAGCAATCACTGTCTTTTGACAGGAGAGAACACCACCTCTGATACGTACTTTGCTGCTTCATCTCCGCATGCTTAATAAAAAACAAATACACTACCAGCAACACCATTACTATCCCCAACTGTCACTTTGCCTGGGAAATATCAGTGCCAGTCAACTGACCCTGCCATTCTCTCATTCGATTGATGGAATAAAAACTATGTAGCTGCAGGTGACCCAGAGCTGTAACAAATGTGGACTCCCTTTGTTTTCCTCTCCTTTTAGATAACAAAGGTGCAACACAAAGCCTGATGTGTTTTCACAACAATATTGACAATTGTCACTGATTAAAAGTTTGACACAACCCTGCAGATATTGTCTCAGCTGCCATATGCCTGCCATAAACATAACATTAGGATCAGGCAGTAATCCTAAAACAATCCCTACAGCTCAGCTAGCTCTTCAGGTCAGATTCCCTCAGATACTTAGCGTTTGTTTCCTTTCACTGCTGGTACACACTTAAATGGATTGCAGCCAGTCTTCACCCTCTAACCAGGAAGAAAAACCTAATATTCAGTCCTCTTATGACTGCATAACAGATCCGATCAATATGCAAGGGCACAGGTTAACTTTGAAGAAAAAGTTAGGATCCCATATAACAACATAACTCTGTGTTTAAAGCTCAATATATTAACGAACAATTATCCTTAGCTTTTTGTCAATGCATGAAATGTTCCTGCATTTAAGGCATGAATCTCAGTTGTATTCTTCAGGAAACTTGTCCCATTTATTCAAAATTAAAGTGTCCATTTTTTAAGGTGATAAAACAGTAGAAGAATGTAAATCCTCACATTTACGTCAGCTGTTAAGTAACCAGACCATGCTGCTTAGCTTTTGTATGATTTGGCCATTTCTAAATGGCCCTAAAACTATTTACGCAAAAAAATGACTTATTAACTGAGCTTCATTTGCCTTGAGTGAAACAGCAAGTTTTGTAAGAGTATTTTTTCAAAAGGCATCAATCAAGTTTGGCATTAAGTGGTTTGATACAATGTCAAATTACACTCCTACCCTCTAAAATGTCAATGAAATCCACTGTAACACCGCAAATGCTAAGAACAGACATTACCATTTACGTATTAGTTACTCCAGCTGTGAACATCATACTACCCAAAAGGGCTTCATTTCAACAGTCACCTCTGCAGAGCCCACTGCTTGTTCCCACTGCAACAGTCCTGTCAAGGCAGCAGGAGAACTCAGGCCAAAACCTCAGCACCATGTTCTGGGGAACGCTGCTCGGCACAGGGACACACATACACATTGTGGTCACCAAGCTGACTCCTACAGCCAGTAAAAAGGGTAAGGCTTTTCCTTCTGGAAATGAGGCAAAGTCACTAGGATAAGTTATATTTGTCCCTGACAGATAAAAAATGCAGGTAAGGAAAGAGTTCTCAATATGTATTTATAATTTTAGCCCCTCATTTGTTCATTAAATCAGTTTTCTCAGGTTTCTCTGCACCTTGCAAACAGCATGAGATAGATTACTGTAAAAATGAAAAATGTCCACAAAACAAATTTAAACCCTGAGGGAAATTTTTAAAATGCTTCTAGATAAACATGAGCAGGAAGGGGAAAAACAGAAGACTCTGAGTGCTAAGAAAACAATTAACTGGGAACATCGTCTCTCAGCACTACCTCTGACATCTCTTTCCTCAGACATCCATCCATTCACACATGCCCATACATTTATAGACATTCACCCAAATTTAAACGGCTCAGCTATCACAGGAATGACTTGTTATTAAAACTTTAAAGACTTTTCATAGATCTCTATATTTCATTATTACTCTTTGTTGCCCAATGTTTTTTGCTACAACCTTAAAGACGTAGAATAAATCTGACTTTGAGACAGAAAATCTATGTAGTTTGCTCTTCCTCTGAGATGAGCACGATGCTTGCAATACTCCAGTTCCTGCAGTTTCCTAGTAATTGCTAGCTGCATGTGGTAGACACTGAGCTTTGCTCTGCCTAGATTCATGCCCAAAAAATTCCAAAGTTTTACATCATATATAATCCAAACGGCCTTATGGACAAGAAAGTACCGTATTCTCAAGAAACGTCTTTGAAGTGTAAAGGGATCACCTCAATACACCAACATGACACATTTTTCACCCTTCATTCCACCACTTCAGGATTACGAAGAAAACGGAAGGCAAAGCAAGAAGTCAACAGATACATTTGAAAAATCTTTCTTCCAGGATAGTGCTGAGGCAAATTATATTGTCTGTTAACCTGGACATAAGGTTAATTACTGTAATTCAATTTCAAAGGAAGGAAAATGCTATATGCAGATATCATCTATTAACCTCTGAATATAAAAATCACAATTCCTGTAATTAATAGAACAGTGGAAGATCACTCTAATTACTGGGGGTCTGTTATTGAGAGGAAACATTAACTATCTGATGTGATTTCAAGAGCAAACTTAAAATTGAGGTGGTGTGGGTCAGAAAAAATAAAAAAAAAATATTACAGTTGGTCAGAGATGAGCCCCTGCACCACATAAATACACTGCTCTCTTCTTCTGACACACATTCACCCACATACTGAAGAATACAAGCATCATTTGTTCACACCTGCTTCTTAGCACATCATGAGGGAATTAGAGCAGCATAGAAAAGGAAGTCAAAGCAGCATTGACAAATGCCTGTAGTACAAGTTACAAAAGCAATAGCTCTGTTATTATGTGCTTTACTTCTTTGGAAAAGCCGTGGAGAAAAAGGTTCAGTGTAGCAAGAGAGAACAAGCCCACTGAGTATGACCATCTGAATGGGGCATGATGGATGAGCTTCCTTGCAGATAGGAAAAGCCTTTAATCCGTTCTCCGGCTCATTAGTAGAGCAGGGCAAAGTCATTCTCTTCTTCTGCAGGAAATATCCTCTGCCTTTTTGATACCACGTGCAGGGTTTTTGCAAAGGACAATCCAGACTGTCACCCAGATGAGACAGCAGCCTGTTTCCAGGTCTTGTGCTAGGGGAGGCTCAGCTATGTAGCCCAAAAGCTGCAGCAAGACAAAGACATTTCTATATTGCTCGCGCTTCCTTCGGCTATTTTAGGAATGATTGGCTGCATTCAGGTTCCAACTGCAAATAATGAGATACACGGAAAGAGAAGTCATTTTCACAGCACCAGCACACAGCTAATGACCGATGCTGAAAACATCATTACTAATATTCCAGCTAATTTTGCAGAGTTGACAAAAACCATGCTGTGTGCTAGGGACAGAACACCAGCATCATTCCAGCAATGAAATAACATCCATCCAGGATAGGAAGACTCTTGCTTTGGGGTTCACTGAAGAAAGTTTGCCTCTGACAGCAATACTAAGGCTTTTTCAGACAACCAAAAACCTATTCCTAATCCTCCTCCTCTTTTCCCCTACCCTCTGCCCTCTTAATTCCTTAAAGGTGAGGGATGCAGGAAAAACAATGGTCCATTAGCATGAAATACCTACGTGAATTCAGCAAGATTGCTTAACAAGCAGGCACACACAGTTGCGGGTTTTTAACAAGTCTGCCAGGTGTTTCTGAACCCAAATGATTCCTTCCTAGCTTGCCTGACAGAACAGGAATTCCTGTGCAGGAACAGATAAGAAGACAGTGTAGCTGGCAAATGGCTGCTGTTATTTTTTACTCTGCAGCTCTGCTGCTTATGTGATTTATATAAAATGCTGCAGAGGGAATTTCCTCTAACTTTGGGTTGGCCTCAATAATGTGGACATTCAGCTGATCAGCTTTCAGGAGCTGATCTACAGCCAAGACAGACACAGAAGAAAAAAAAAAAAAGCACAAAAGACATTAGACCAGAAAATCAGATTACTTTTTAATGAGAATGAAGGCTGTATGCATGGACCACGCTGAACTCACTATAAAAGCTTGAAGAGATCCAGGTTGGTACCAAGGTGTAACATCCTCCACCAGGCTCATGGCAATCCCATGTCAAGCCTTGCCTACATGTATGATTGAGGTCTCACAGATTATCCTCCCTTGCAGTACAGAGCAGTGACTCTCCAGCTTGCAGCACAGTCACATTTTTGCAGTTACAACTAAAGGGCAATGGCTTGTTTTTATTTATGCCTGTGGAAATGCTGACACTGACGTCTGCTAGATTGTGGTGTACTGAGTCCCACTGGACTTCAGAAAGATGTGTAGCTGCTCTAAAGCTCATACCATCTGCGTCAGCTCATTGGTGACATTGCTTTACCTATTTATAAGCCTTCTGCTGATAAAGAACTGCATATATTTAATACTTTCAACATCATAAAAGTACACATCCTTACATAAAGACTCAGTTAAATACTGCTAACTTTATATGACTTTTGGGCAATGTCTCCCATCTAATGAGAGGAAATGGAAATACATCTAAATTTCCTGTGAAATCTCATATTATTCTTAATCTTATATTAGAAGAAATTACTTTGATTTGAATTCTTGCTTTCTTAGAGTAAGTAAATTTGATGCTCTTGGTCATATGCTGTATTTCTTCCTGTTAAAATTTGTCTGTGAGCAATTCAAAGCAGAATCTCATTATTATTGTGTGGTAAAGATCACTACATCAGCTTTAAGTAAGAGACTATTATTTGCACATGCACGGCCATATATTCAACCTGTGTTTGTGAATATGTCAATTTTGCAGTGTGTATGACTATCTACATTGCTAATTTCAGGTATCACGAACAATACCAATACCAGTACCAATACCACCTACAAAATGGGCTGTGATAGCTCTGTGAAAAAGCTTTTTGGAAGAAGACCTCTCTCAGTGACTCTCAGCAACAAAGAGATCTATCTGAAGGACATCCCTTCAGGTATTTCCCCTCTTCTGATGGAAATACCTAACCTTGAAATAATAGAATCACAGAATAGTTAAGGTTGGAAGGGACCTTAAAGATCATCAGGTTCCAACCCCCCTGCTATGAGAAGGGACACCTCACACTAGACCAGGTTCACAAGGCCTCATCCAACCTGACCTTGAACACCTCCAGGGAGGGGGCTTCCACAGCTGCCATGGGCAACCTATTCCAGTGCCTTACTACCCTCATGGTGAAGAATGTCCTCCTAATGTCTAAACCTAAATCTCCCCTCCTTCGGTTTAAAATCATTACCCCTTGTCTTATCACTACCCTCTCTCGTGAAATAAAGCACTTAACGTACAAAGTCTTTTAATGAAGCTCTGAGGGACTCTTACTTGACATCTGTTTTACCTCAGGGTTATCAGCAATTGCTTTTCCTAGACACCAGCCATAGAGGTATGCCAGTGGGACAAACCACCTAGAGCTTCTCCGTGCTCTCACAAAACTTCCAGAATGGAGAAAGACCTTTATTCAGTTCACTTACTTACCAGCAAGCTGTGATTACTGCATGTGGAGTCAGAAACATGTCCAGTCATAAGAACAAATGGCATTCTCAGAGTATGCTAAATAACAATTTTATTTAAAAAATAAATAACTGAATATCTATTATGTTCTCACGTATTTAAAAAACAGGCGAGAAAAGTAGAAATCCATTGATAATTTACAATTAACTCATTGAATACTGGTGCCTACCAGAACTCTCCTTAATTTAGAGATAGAAACCACTTTTTTTTTTCCCCTCAGCAAATTAATGTATCTTTCTTCCCTGCTGTTCTAAAAGTATTACTCACTGCCCTGGACAGGACGAAACAACCTGCACAGGGTCTGTACGGAGGAACATGCAGCCAAGAAGGACAACACACACCTAGGACTACCAAGACCAAGTTGCAAACTAGCACTGCTCTCCAATAAAGTGATTTTATAAAGAAGAGAAGTGGTTTGTGAGAGTGAAAACCCTGGTGCCTCCCTGGCTAGAAAGGTTTGCACGCTTCCTTTCTGAATCCTAAGGAGCTCCCCACAATCCTTTTCCTTCCCGGCACTTACATACAGGGACTCTCTCTCGTAAAAGGACTTGGCTTTCCTCAGGCAAGAACAGATTTGGCTTTCCTTACACCGGAACACATTACTCCCCTTACTCACACACACCCTTACATTCCCCAGAAGCTGAGAATGTTATTTCTGCTGCAAGCTCGTGTGGACAGATGGTACCTTCCTTCCTTTTTTTGGACAGCTTTAAGAAGATCGCTAGTGCTTCGCATAAATAAAAAAACAGCTCTTAATCATCAAAGGATAACTAAACTTGGCATATAGCTCTTAATGTACATTTTAATAAAGCTGACTTGTGACATTGTTTCTGTTAGCTGAATGTTGGTAAATTCTGAAAGCTGGTGTTACATGGAGAAACTGGGATAGAGAGAGGTGGTAGCTATCTCCCAGGGGTTGGTCAGTGAAGAAGACAGAGAAGAAGCTGCTTCCTGCTGCAGCTCAGCAGGCACATTCCTTCTTTTTCCATCACGGAGACAGATCAACTGCTATGCTCTTTCTCAGTTGATGGAGCTTGGCACCCTCTTCTTCCTTGACCCACCAAACCAAGGTAACCATTTCCCTCTGCTGGGAACAAAGAGTGTCACCCCTGCTGTGCATTCCCCAGGGGCAGGTCACAGTCATCCAGAAAAATTTTTCCTGACTGGAAACAAACGAGGACAGAAATCTTTTCATAACAACTTCCACTTCAGTCTCGTTTCTTGCTGAGTATGCTTAGCAATGGACAAGACCAAACATACTAGGACAAAAGTGCTAAGCCACACACCCTCCGTAGGGTCATCCTGCCTAGATCTCTCTCAGGTAGGATTAATTAAACCGCATGAATCAACACACACAAACTCTATAAAAAACCTTTCATTTCCAATGTACTTCTTTCAAGGTATTTCTAATGTAAACTCAAACAAAAGGTATGCTTTCTTTTATGACAGGCCTGAAATAAAGCAGCTCTAATTAACAACACCAGATACAACTACAGAGGTAAGACAGTTTTGAATGTGAGGATACGAAACATTGCCATTGAACTTACTCAGCAGCAAGCAAACTTCCACTTTCCTCCTTATATCCTTTTCTCTTCAACTCTGCAAAGCTATGCAATAAGATTATTTCCTACTACAGTAATTAGATTACTGATTACTGCTTTGTCACAAAAGCAACCGCACATCATCTAAACTTGTATTGTAGCCCAAGAATGCTAGGCATCGTACAAGTTTTAAGAAAAAAGGCCTTGTCCTGAAAAATTTACAATTCACACAGACAACACATACATATGTGAATGAAGGTGGGTTTTTTTTTTCAGTTTTTACAGGTACAAGAAAAACTTCCCAGTTGCAGTTCTTCATTCAAACACACAAGTATTCACTGGCCCTATTATTTTCCTAAGCAAATATTTTAGCTCTCTAGCATGGTCAGCCTCAGTAATAACTGACTTCCAGCATCCCAAACTGCTCAGATCAATGTTCTAGGCTTGAACAAACACATACAATTGCTGCCCTCCAGGCCAGCACCAAGTCCTTAAAAACTGAACGACTCACACATGCACACACATGGGATGCATCCCCCAAGACAGATGAGTTATTGGTTACAGTTTCTGTTCTAGCAGGAACATGGCTTCAGAGCAGAGTTTTGCAGTTCAAGGAGTGCAAACATGATGATTCATCTCACTGGAAATACTCAACTTATCATCATGCATTTATTTAGTTTTTCCATCATTACCAACTGGTCTGTCAGAACCACATTTCTTCTAGCTATACCTACAAAAGTTGTTCTGAAATCTTTTTCTTAAACAGTAGACTTTAGAAAGTTTTATGTTTGAAAAACCCTGGGCAGGGCCTGGGGGAAGACTGCAAAATTCACCGCTCAGTCTTTGTTCAATAACAAGGGAAACGATGCCCCACATTTTTTTTCAATTGTCTTATGAAAGTTTTCCTTCATTCTGTCTAATCAATCAAGTTAAAGTACTTTTAATTATTAGACTTCAACAGTGGGGCTTAACCAGAATAATCTAACAATCACAACAAATTCAAACTTAAAAGCAAACTTCAGTCACAATGTCTTGGACAAATTGAAGGTTTAACATGCAAACAGTTACCAGATAATACAAGTAAAAAAAAGAAAATACTATTTCACTCAAAAGTAATTAAGGTTCTAGGAGTAATGAAGAGATTAAACAAAGAGAGAGAGAAGAAGAGAAAGACAAAGAGAGAAAGAATGAGAGAGAGAAGAAGAGAAAGACAAAGAGAGAAAGAATGAGAGAGAGAAGAAGAGAAAGACAAAGAGAAAGAATGAGAGAGAGAAAAAGAGAAAGACAAAGAGAGAAAGAATGAGAGAAAAAGATAAAGACAAAGAGAGAAAGAATGAGAGAGAGAAAAAGAGAAAGACAAAGAGAGAAAGAATGAGAGAAAAAGAGAAAGACAAAGAGAAAGAATGAGAGAAAAAGAGAAAGACAAAGAGAGAAAGAATGAGAGAGAGAAAAAGAGAAAGACAAAGAGAGAAAGAATGAGAGAAAAAGAGAAAGACAGAGAAAGAATGAGAGAGAGAAAAAGAGAAAGACAAAGAGAAAGAAAGAGAGAAAAAGAGAAAGACAAAGAGAGAAAGAATGAGAGAAAAAGAGAAAGACAAAGAAAGAATGAGAGAGAGAAAGAGAGAAAGACAAAGAGAGAAAGAATGAGAGAGAGAAAGAGAGAAAGAAAAGACAGAGAGAGGAAGGAAGGAAGGAAGGAAGGAAGGAAGGAAGGAAGGAAGGAAGGAAGGAAGGAAGGAAGGAAGGAAGGAAGGAAGGAAGGAAGGAAGGAAGGAAGGAAGGAAGGAAGGAAGGAAGGAAGGAAGGAAGGAAGGAAGGAAGGAAGGAAGGAAGGAAGGAAGGAAGGAAGGAAGGAGGGAAGGAAGGAAGGAGGGAAGGAAGGAAGGAGGGAAGGAAGGAAGGAGGGAAGGAAGGAAGGAGGGAAGGAAGGAAGGAGGGAAGGAAGGAAGGAGGGAAGGAAGGAAGGAGGGAAGGAAGGAAGGAGGGAAGGAAGGAAGGAGGGAAGGAAGGAAGGAGGGAAGGAAGGAAGGAGGGAAGGAAGGAAGGAGGGAAGGAAGGAAGGAGGGAAGGAAGGAAGGAAGGAAGGAAGGAAGGAAGGAAGGAAGGAAGGAAGGAAGGAAGGAAGGAAGGAAGGAAGGAAGGAAGGAAGGAAGGAAGGAAGGAAGGAAGGAAGGAAGGAAGGAAGGAAGGAAGGAAGGAAGGAAGGAAGGAAGGAAGGAAGGAAGGAAGGAAGGAAGGAAGGAAGGAAGGAAGGAAGGAAGGAAGGAAGGAAGGAAGGAAGGAAGGAAGGAAGGAAGGAAGGAAGGAAGGAAGGAAGGAAGGAAGGAAGGAAGGAAGGAAGGAAGGAAGGAAGGAAGGAAATTCAACATCAAAGGAGGACACTGTCAGATCACCAGGGACAAAACAGAAGAACAAGAACCTCCATCCCAGCACTTTACAGCTTTCTGTTAAAGCCACAGCTAGATCTAGTACATTATAAACAGCAGCACAATTCCCTTGGGACTCAGGGACCAGAGGAGACAGAAGGTCTCTTTTAGCTAACTATTCTAATCCTCCCATTGCCTCCTCCCAAACCAGCACTTACCTTCCTTCTCAACCACAACAGCAGCTAAAAGCCTAACTATACTCTGCTTTGAAGATCTTGCACTTAACAAACCTCTGTAAGTTTGATTTCTAAGTAGAGGTTACTAAAAATAAATATTATAAAGCTAACTAGTCTGTATCTTTGGTATCCAAAAACAATGAGTTTCTCCTGAGAAACCAGCAGGTATCTCTAAAAAAAGGAATGAACACCACCACATCTCAGTCTTGCTTTGCCTACCATTTACTCCTCTTCCTGCCCTTATTTTGCTGACAGCAAGATGGACAATACATGAAAATCTGATTCTTGGTAAGCCGAGTCATGCAAATTAGCTTAATGAAATAGATGACTTTGTGTATGTCCCCTTGATACTGATTAAGCTCAAGTATCCACTCAGCTAATGACTACAGCAATACCATGAGAGCTCTTATGGAGGTGTCATAGCTATACTTCTTTTTTTTCAAATAGCCCTTTACTCAGCACTTGTTTCTATCTCAGATCCCCCTGGCCAGGAGAACAGGCCAGCTTCCAAAAAGCAGACAGAAACAGTTAATAGCTTAAGACACAACTGACGTAACATAAAAATCTGCAGCTACTTTGCACAGCTTGGGCCTCAACATATAAAGGAGATATGCCTTTGTGCCCCCAGTTTTCAAAGAAGATTACCAGTGCACGGCAAGGGGCTGCTTTGACTCTGTAATTATAGCCATCTTAATAATGATCTGTTCAATGGCTGCCTACTGCTGGTGCCCAGACAGTTTAATCACTATGCATTCAGCTGTAGAGAACTAGCTATCCCTCCTGTCATTTGAAACATGGGACATGTTGTGTGAAGGTGGTGTAAATGAGCTTCCCCTCAGCTAGATGGCTAATATATTTTCATTTAAAGCCTAAATTATAAAATAGACCAGTAAAAGTGATAACACATTGCCTCTTTTTACAAAAGATGTTTCACCTCAACTGCACTAGATGAACAGTCACTCCTTAACAAGCCTATACATATATTATTTATTGAGCACCAGCTGTGTGGTCGACACTGTACAGACACAGGGAGATGCATTCCGCACTCCCAAGAAGATTTTATAATCTAAAGTAGTGGAGTTTGGCATTCATTCTGCAAGCAGAAATCCCACTGACTTCACTATGGGGAGTAGTTGCAGAAGCAGGTATAAAGGCATTTGTACAAGCTCACATATAATCACGTGGTAGGTACAGTGGGGGATGAAATTCAAGTAGTGCTCCTACACGGACTATGATTTAGGGCTTGTGGAAACTACTGCGAACTGACACAGGAGAGGTACGAATAGAACTGAGCATATGTGAAGATCCAGAAAGATGACGCCGTGTTACAAGTTCCAACAACCCTTTGTGCTGATGCTAGCTGCACCTCTCCACACACCACTGCTGTGTATTTGCTGTTTTACTATGCTCTTAGACTATGATGGTTTCAAGGCAATACTGATCTAGCAACATCCATCAATGAAATCACCAATTTCCAATGTCCTCCAGCACCAGGGACTTGCTAGGACTCCTAAGTAAATACAAGGAGTGGGCCTAATGTCATAAGAAGGCATGAGTTATCACCACAACCTCCAGAATGTATTTTATACTTGAGATGAAATAATATTCTCAGATTCCTACAAAGATTTCCCACACTAAAGAATAGAAGTGGCTGAAGGTACAGTTGTATTTACACACAGTAGATTAAAGAACCTGGAAAAGAAATGGGGAAGAGCAAGTCTGAAGTGGGGAAAAAAGGGAGCAGGCCTGAGCATAGGCACTGGGAAGCAGAGAACAAAGACTGAGAAAACTGTGAAGCTGGAGGTACAAACAGGTGAAACAGGCTAGGGAGGGAGAGCTGTTGTGGCATCTGTGCATGACAGGAGAGAAATGATCAGCGAGTGGGAGACAGAGTGAAAAACACAAAGATGAGAAGGATATTTCAAAATGAATATAGCTGTAAAAAGACTGTGAGGCAGAATGACAGATGCAGATATATAAAAAGGCATCTTTAGAAGTGAAGGAAGGCAATTATGGGCAAAGGGAGAAGAAAGTGAAAAGATTCAGAAAGATTCATAAGAAAATGGAATAAAACAGGAACATCAGCTGGATGGAAGGAGTTGAAAGAGTAAGACACTGTTGTGTATCACACTCACTTTCATATGGAGTCTGTGCTTGGAAATTTCGTCTCATGGGTCTGTGTTATTTTGTTCCTTTACTAACTCATCAACTTTTATTCTTACAGAAATAATTCAAAGAGCGGGAAGGATACAAGGAAGTCTTCTGCATATCAAGTGATGCCACATACTAAAGGAGGGAATGATGCTGCCCTTCCAGCAGCTGGCTCACAGGAAGATTGCAGGTCTCAATCCTACGCCTGCATTCAAACACAGGTTCATAGTTTGTGTCCCATGGGTCACTACTGGATGAAAAAACAATCTCCCTTTACTTCCGTCAGCACCTCTCTGGTCACAAGCCACCTAAATAAATTAAAATACATTAAATACTTTCTTAAATGCACTCTTTCATGTCAGCAATCACTGTAGTTGACTCACAGTTCACTTTAATCATAAAGGAAAGGGAAAGTAGCTTTTAGATGATGAGTGCGAAGGCAGGTGGTCCACCAAACAACAATATCACTCTTGTGAGTTCCAAACTAAACAAAACCTGCAGACTTACTGAGCCAAGGGAATTTTGCCTTTGCATGAGAATTGTCCTTATGTTTTAGAGATGAACGATTCAGAGTCTGGACCCAGCTTCCTGTGTGTACTCATGTGTGACTTGATTTATATAGTAATTCTGTCTGTAGCCTGTGGCACAGGGACTTGTTATGAAAGCAAAGGAAAATGTCCTCCTGCAGAGCCCCATAGTACACCTCAGTCAGCAGCTGCATTGGAGAGGACTGACAAATGGCCTACAAGGAGGAGAGAAGACTTCTAAGCCTCAAGGTGGAGTGGAAGAAGAACAAATTGGGAAGGGCAGAGTTGGGGGAGAAGCATAAACAGTGGGAAGGGAACCTGCAAGAGATAAGAGGGAGCAAGGATATACACAGAAAGCTCAACACAACACGTATCTAACTTTCCTCATGGGAGCTGAGTAGATAAATCTAAATGGAATAGACCTCTGTTCTCATACTGCTGCAAAGATAAACATTCTTCCCATGAAACCATTATAAATCCCTCATCTTCAGGGTTGATTTAAAAATTGTAACTCAGCTGTTGCAATTTGTATCGGACTGAAATTTGGCAGTCCCAGACATCAAACAATTTCACACGAGAAGAGGATCTGCAATGCTCCATTTTACAGCCTGAAATCGTACTTTCAAGGATTTTAAATGTTTTCTACACCACTCCACAGAGAAAGAAAGATGAGGTTAATTTTTAAAATGAGGGATCAGTTCAGCATTCAGTAGTCAGTTGCAAGATTCCCCCACTGAATTTAAAAAATCCAGTCATAAATACAGATGATGCACCCTCAGCATTCTTCCTCTCAAAAAACAACCAAAAAAAAAAAGAAAAAGCAACAAACAAAGCACAAATATTTAAGAGGAGAAAACCCTTAAGTCCTGAGCACATACTTGACATTGGCATACCATTTACCAGCCTGCCATGCTATTATCCAACACATTGCCATAGCTTGCATACAGTCATTCACTGAGTTCCATGCATTTCTCCATGCATTTTTTTTTCTAATACTGTCTTATTTTAAAGGGGCTACATCTCGTGCACAAGGCATGCAAGGTTAGTATCCCATATGGCACAGATCAGGAGCTGAGCACTGTTATACTTTCAAACTGTTAAAAATACGCAAAATGTGGATCTGGATCCTGAAAAATGTAGGCAGACAAAACTGCCATTTAATTTAATAAAGTCTATGGGAGTTTAGCCAGCAAGTCAGACCTTATGAAATTAATATTCTGCACTAGCTAGTCTGCTAGTTTATGTTATAGGATGTGTTGGGCACTGTGAAATGCAACATACCAAATTCAGCCTCACACAACCCTACAGCAGGAATGTTCTGTTTATTTATATGGAAACGTTACTACTAAACAAGCACTGGAACCAGTGAAGCCTGGTTGTTAGGAATTTGTGTCCTGATGCTGATGGCTTTAAAAGGATCGAGTTCCCTGCACACCCTTTGCCTCTCTGCAGCCACATGCTTTCACCTGCTTGCCTGGTTTTGGGAGGAACATTGGAAAACCACTATCTTGCATCCTGGGCTAAGTCAACCCAAAACCTCACAAGTTACTGAGAGCTGACAGCTGCATATACAGACAATATGGTCATACAAGTCTTGTTTCTTAAGGATTCCAGACTAAAAATATAACCATTTGCATTAATCTTCAGAAAAATTTCAGCTGAACGACAGTGGGAATTGTACCACCAGTTGCACGGAGCCAAATTTAGCCCTGGAGGCTAAATGAGGCTGAGCTTATTGCTGACCCTCTCCTTTCTGTAGATTTCAGACACTTCCTCCGCCCTTTTCGCACAAAGTTGTTTGTGCTTCATTGAAAATAGTTGAATTTCCTGTTAACTCACAAGCAAACAAAGCACCCTCTCCACCAGCACCGGGATCCTTGCTTGGCTGACTTTAAATAGATGAGGCTGACCAGATACTGACCATCGGTTCAGCAAAGAAAGGGCCATTGTGTGAGAAAGCTGCATCCCCCCCACTGGGGACCCAGGCAGCCCAACGCTGCCATTGCCCATCACAACCCCACTGTCAGCTTTGTGGGGTTGGGAAGACAAGAAACATGGACCTTCATCATGTCAGGAAGACATCATTGTGTAGAAATCCCAGAAGAGATGCTGGCAGGTGGACAAAAATTTGTTACTTATTTACAAGGATTTTAGAATGGGAAAGATGCAGGGAGAGAAAATACCTTAGCTCTCCATGCAGGGATCTGGCAAATCCCCAAGCCCAGCTCCTCCTTAAAAGCTCAGCGTGCCAGTGTTTCCTGCAGGTACTACTTCAGTGTCGACAGCAGGATGTTCTCAGCAGCAGAATAACAGCTGCACAATACAAGCAGCAACTGAATGGTTGAACAACTTTTTATACAGGCATGGTGTGATAAAAACCTGGTGTTCTTTTGTGCTTCACAAAGCCTCTACTTTGCTGACTCCAAGTTCAAATCTCACGGGCCATTAGGAGAAGGAAGAAGGACAATGCATTTACATGCATGGAGGAAAAGAATGTGCTTTATTTTGGAAACCAAGCCTGCATTAGGAGCTGTGTTACATTCTAAATACCAAGCCAGAAGCTGCCTTTATGTCAATTAGAAGGTATGTATTTTGGCATGCTAGGATCAAGCACTTAGGTCACAGTGCAACTCAAGCCTGCTCTTCACAATAAGGTGTAAGTGGAGCATTTTTCCCTCACTAGTTGTGCTCCTCTGTAGGGGCAAACACAGAAGATACAAAGTTGTCACCAACTGATGGTCTTGCAGCTCAATTTTTAAAGGTTTGGAACTGTATGATTTTTCCCAGTTCCCAATCTTTTCTCCCCAAAGAATAAAACATAGCCAAATAAACAGAGGTGAGAAATTCCTTTTAGACTGCTGAATCAAACCCTGTGTTAGCACAGACAGTTAAACCACTGCTAACTCATTTGAATTATGCTGGAGCAAAAAGAGGAACAAACTGAAGTATCAGGAGAGAAAGGCAGAGCAGGACTGGAGTGGCTGTTCCAAGCAGCAAGCTATTAGCCAACTGCAATACCAGGTCTCCAAACTTGTTTTTTGTGGGGATTCTTCAATGTCATCCTCTTAACATTCAAAGCCAATTTTCTCCAGGAGAGGGATGCCAGGCAGCTGTGCCAAACTAAGACTAAGCACTGTATGGGTGGTTCACCGGTGACTATCAGTCCATGGTACATCAGCTCGTCTTTGCCACCCCTTTCCAAACTACTCTTGAGAATAGTTACGACTTTGCTGAGATACCCAGGACTATGGGAGGCCTTTGTTTATTCATCTGCAAATCAGTATTGCAATGCAGTACCTGCCTCACGAGGAAGTTATGAGGGTCCATTAATTCTTGTAATGTGCTTCAAGATAATAAAATAAAAGATGCTAGGCAAGTGTATGGTAATGTTATTGTTCCCTGGAAATTCCCTCTTTTCCTAGTTGGCACAGTTCTTCCTTTACCCTGTTTAATTTTAATCTCTCCTAACCCTTGGGCTACAGTTTATGGATCTGTCTCTAAATTGAGGCCAAAAACCACTTTGCAAATAAATTTCCACTAGCAAATTTGAGTCAGTGTTGGGAGTTTTTAGTGTAAACTACAGGAATTAAAACAAGATATAGTGACAGTAACATAAAAATTCAGTTCTCTCATACCTGCTGCAAAAGCTTTTTATAGAGCTCTCTAAAAGATGACAAAGTGTTCAAAGGTCAACAACTGGTTTTGTGCCATATGGGCTGAATATCCCTGTGAACACTTGCACAGATTTGGCAGTGGGGGGGAGGTGCAGGATGCAGAGAAAAAGCCCAGCACTAGAGGAAAATTTGAATTACATGCTGGCCTTACTGAAGCAAATTACTAATTAATTGTAATTAGCTTAGTTTAAAAATCTTGAATTCACTGGAAATGAAACTGGACAATGCAGTTCTTCCATCTATCAGCCTTATAAAAAAAAAGGTGTCCATTTTGACAAGAAAAAGAACTGCAGAGAGAATTCATTTGAAAGCCATGATGCTGTGAATGAGTAAATCATACAAGACAGTGTACTAAAAATATAGCTGAAGTAACTGCTAGAAAAGGAAATTGCCATGGACAGGGTTAATGAAAGGAAAGGGTTAATGTACTGAAGATATTAGTCCACCCACAGAACTTCAGTCTGCCAGTACTTAACACACTATTGTCATTACAGGTTCAAGCACTGTAGGAACAGCTAGCACACTTGCTGCTATCTTACACAACACTGAATATCTAGGACAGGAAAAAGCTCTAAGTTCTGTAAGCCTTAAAGAAGATTGATTTATCCACACGGGAATTCTCTTACATAGTTGTATCATGCCCTTGCTCACATGGTTTTTGTTTTCTGTAACCCTCATTACTAAATTAGAGCTCTCATTACAGTGAGTTATTTTACTCTCCCAGATTTCATAAAATCCCTTCAAACACAAAAACGGCATTCAAAAATGTGCAGCAGACCCTATACCAGTGGATTGCAGACAGCACTTCTGAAGGCTCAGGAGACTCTGAGGACAACCTCAGTCCTCACAGACATTTGTTCAAAGACATGGTGCTCCTTTCAGTGGAACAAAACAAAGTACTTTAAGCTTCAATTTACAGAAAAACATGCATTCTGCTAGTCCCAGCAAAGAACACGGGGCTAGCAGTAGTGAAGACTATGCAGGATTTCTCACTGTTTAAATTGTGCTCTGCAGGAAAATGTTAAGTTTCCCTCTGAAATGAAAGATTCCTACCTAACTGCCACCCAGCTGATTCATACTCAACAAAGGTCTTGCCTTCAATGGCATAATTCCTGACTTCCTCTGCTGTGAGCGCGAAATGACATACAACATGCTTTTTACTAGAATTCAATGGATGACTAACCTCCACAGTTCTCATTAGAAAGTGTACATTTTTAGCCTTTGCGGTGCTTAGTAACATTGTGTTTTGCTAAGCCAGCTTTAAGGACCCTTCCCCCTGAAATAACAAGTTATAAATACAATGTACATTGTTTATTGCACTCACAGTCCAATTTATTTGCTGTCTTTCTCTTTGCCTAATGAACTGGAAAGGCTGGTTTATAAATGACCAACAACAACACGTAAATTCCAGCATAAAGAAATTTTTCTTCAAGAATTTCATATATGAAGGTCATGGCATTTGCCGTGTCAAGAAACTTTCAGAATACCTTAATTTCAAAATTTTTTCTGACAGGTTTTTAACTTCATTTTTTGCTTCTTGAAAAAGTTCAGTTACCCAGTTACAAGGCTCCCTTCTCAAGACTTTCTTCACTCATATTTGTTGACCCTGCTTGTGATGAATAATCAGCATGTTAAAACAAGCTAATAATCTGTGTTTCCATAAATCCCAGCATTGTGACTAGAGACCTGCTTGAGCCTAAGTGGCATTTTTATTTAATTGAAGATTATAAAAAGCTGTGCAGATGAAACAAGGGGAAAAACACATGCCCTCACCTTTTAGCAAAACGTTCTTTCAAAGGCAGTGAAGGTGATGACAGGTTTGAGTAAGTGCCAGGTGCAACTGGCCCAACTTTAAAGAGTACCAGAGAGTGTGCTCGTTATTTTTTTCTGGCCAGATCTGAGCAACTGTATCTTGGATACACTCCTTGTTCATGTATTGAAACAAGCCCCTGTCACTAGGGATTCCAGCTGGACTGCTTCTGGGATCCACTTGCAAGCTGAGCCTGGGGCATGAAAGGTGATCTGACTCTTCCCGTTTGCCTCATCCACCAAATCTCCCTCCCTTTTGAGAATTTATTTTCCATCGATAGGTTACCCCCATCTCTACTTTCACCTTTGTCCATCATTAAAATCAACAGATCAAACGTCAAGCTATGTACGCACCAGAGTTAATACAAAAATGCTTGAACTACTACAGGCTTTCCATACTGGGAAGCAGGATGTACTGCTCCCAGACACACACACCCCATGTGCGCAATAGTACTTTCTCTGAATTCCAGCTTTCAGAACAGGAGAGAAAGCAGCCTTGATCTGGATGTGAGTGAGAAGAGATGGATCTGCACCAGAGGCAACTCTGACTGCTACCAGTACAGAGGGCTGAGAGCACAGATCACTCTGACAGGGAGTAATGAAGGGCACCCCAGCTGTTTCATCCCCAGATAAATCCACACATGTTCAGAACAGTCTGGTAGAAACCTGGAACAAAAAATCACAGTTAGTGAGAGTTTTTCCACTGATTTCACAAAAGCAAGTATTCCTCTCTTGCTGTAAGGCTCACACTCACACTGAACCCACCAGAAAAGCACCCATTTTTTATTAGGATGAAGAACAGGAAAGCACCCATTCTTTTAAGATGGAGATGTGTTGGTGGATATTTCTGCCTATTCGGTACATATAGATTAATAACCTAAACAAAAACTTTGAAAGGTACAAGTTTTACAGCTAATGATGTAGACAGACCTGCAGATGACTGGTTCCCCTGACAGTTATTCCCAAGCACACACCATAGCTAACACTTTCTGTTGCTACAAAACCAGGGATTATTTAAAATAATTTAACTAGTACAGCTCTGTTAGCGATGATCCTGTTCACATTAGCAGGTTATTTATTGGTCAATGTATTTTCAATTATACAGAAAAATGAATGCAAGTTTTTTTGCTGCAAAACAATGTTGAATTTTTGGTTCAAGTCAGCAGTAGTTGCTTTTGTCTGGGGAAAAACTAAGAACCAGCAGCAACTGGAACTCCAGCTCAAATCATGAACACCATCCACATTTTCTTCACATTTGAGTAAATAATACTTCATCTCTATGCGAGTCTCACTGTTTACAAAGCAAGCATGTTTATTAGTATAATGTCAATGGCCTTCAAGGCCAGGTTGGATGGGGCTCTAAGCAATGTGATCTAGTGGGAGGTGTCCCTGCTCATGTAGGGGGGTTGGAACTAGATGATCTTTAAGGTCTCTTCCAACCCAAACCATCCTATGATTCTACGAATGTGAGGATCAGTAAATACAATGTAGTGTGCTTCTCAGGGATCTCTTAAATCTCAGATGATTCAGGTTTTCCACAAAGACTGATGGTACAAGGCATCAAAGAGCCTGAAGATCAGCTCTCCTGAGATGTTGTCATGTATTGGAAGAAAAAGGAAAAGAAGAGGCAAAGAGTCAGAAACTAAGCAAAAACAAAAAAGAGTATGGAGGAGCAGGCACTACTGCAATCAAGATGTAGAGAGAAAGGCAGCTGCAATTACAGAGAATAAACTAGAAAAGCTTGAAACATGAATCCTTCAAAGGAAGAAGGGATTTGGTTTAACTGCAATAAAGATTAGGAGCTTGTCAATACTGGGATCCTGAGGAAAGTCAAGACAATTGAAGAAAGATGTGAATTCAAAGTTAATTCTTAAAACAGGCTAAATTTCTAAAGCATGCAGAGTTAAGCTGAGGTAAGGCCACTTCAGAATAAGATCACTTATACAGCAATCAATGCACTTTAATTAAAGCATTGCTGTAGATAATGGGTCTTACATATCTATGTCCTAGAGAACAGGGATATGGTGATATAGAGAAAAGAAGATATGAAAAGATAAAAGATACAGAGAAAAGGAGGAACCTGAAAAAGTTTGGTTGGCAAGAAAATGGTAAGGCTTTATCCTAGCTGACATCCTCATCTGCACTGAAGTTTCTCCAAAACTCTAATATGTAGGAGTAATATTTGCCATGGCTGGGGAGTTTGTCAAAGTCTGTTCTGCAGGTTCAGGGAAAGATTACATCCTAGAAGGTTCCGGTAGATGTTGTGAAGATCCCATAGCCTGCTGTGGCTGATCAGCAGGATATCCTGTGCATTACTACAGGAAATAATGAAAGCAGCAAAGGCATTTCAAGTAAGAGCACAGGATATTTCACCTCCCTTGTTCCTGTTACTTAAA
Source organism: Hemiprocne comata (assembly GCA_020745705.1). Classification (NCBI taxonomy): domain Eukaryota; kingdom Metazoa; phylum Chordata; class Aves; order Apodiformes; family Apodidae; genus Hemiprocne; species Hemiprocne comata. The sequence goes on along the minus strand of CM036616.1, from coordinate 66,226,646 downwards.
AACTTAGTTGAGGCAGTAAGACTCCAAGGCTTTGACGTGCATCAGACCATCACACTCAAACCCACTTCCCACCTCAATCTTGCCTGGCAGAGGTTTGCAAGTTCTCCTAATTCCTTTCCAGCTACCCATATGACATCTGTACACACAAGGTGTTTGCTTCCCTTGCTTCTCTCAGACAAAAGCTTTTTGAGACGTTTTTCAACTGTACACTACAAGAGCTCATTGAACAAATAGAATAAAAGTACCTTTTCTCAGGTAACTGTTGTTGAATTCTCTGATAAGGATAAAGCTAGCACAAACAAGCGCCTGATGTGGGGTAACCCTTCCCACCATTTCCAGCCAGCTGTGTCTGGAGTCTCTGTTTACCCTGGCAGAAGATGGCTCCAGCCCTATCAACGGAGTGGAGTGCAGGTGTTGTGCTCCATAAGGCATGCAAAAAGGCTGAGGTCCACTGTAATTAGTTTTCAGATTAAGTCTGGCAATTCAGTATGTTTTATGTGCAATGAATAACAAAAATTAAAAAGTGCTCTAAAATTAAAGGGAGTTGGGAGGAAGAAAAAGCTAAGAAATATTTCTTTATCCCTTTGTGTTTCATGATAAAGAAACATTTCTGCTTTTGAACTACAAGCATGAGCAGTAGTTTTGTGGCCAGCTCACAGGAGAACTTTTTTTGGTTCAGACCCTTTTGGTGCTGTAATCCCAGCTCTGAGGGTAAAATGGACACAGACCACTGCAGCTGAGCTGCAACAAGACTTTTTCAGAGAGTCGCCTGATGGTGGCACAGAACTGCCACTTGTGACCTTAACAACTGCTTCCTAAAATACCACTGTATGGGAAATAAAGAAGGGAAAGAAACTGTGAACAATGCGTCTTTGCGTCCTACCGATTTCTAGGAATAGCACAGCCAGCCCCTGGCTGTGACATGGTTTTCACACACCTCTCCCCAGCACATGCCCATGCAAGGATCTGGTAACCACGGGCTTCCTTAATGGCTCATCATGCCACGTGCAGGTTCCCTGCAGGTTTCTGCCGCTCTTGGGGATCTTACAAGCTGTTAAAGGCAATGGGAGCTTTCTTCTATGGAGTTTGCAGTCAGGGTCTATAGCTTCATCCCTCCTTTCAAACCCTGAAAATTACAGTATTCTTACTTCTCTAAAGCAAGGAGTTTCAGAGCTGCAAATTAGCTACGTGAGACTGGGTGGAATAATACCTTCCAACCACTGTGAATTCCAGTAGGAAATTCATTCCCACTAACTGACTTCATTTCAAAAGTATTCATACATTACAATGGTTGGCTGCAAATACCTTTTCTACATGAACTGAAGAAGTAAGGTTTTTTTCATGACAAGTAATTATCAAATATGCAGTCTTTCTGTAAGGAAGAGAGATACCACTTAGCATTGATTGACCATATCTACTTCACTGAGAGGCTATATCCTGTTTTTGAAAGTGGGTGCAAAATCTTAATATCCCTAAAATTCATAAGCATATCGGACTCATCTAGGAACATCACCAGAAAATATTTCTGTCTACAGTTTTTATATTCCTTTTCACTTTCTATATAGGAATACTCAGGTAAATGAGTTAATTTCCTGGAGCATTCCACAGGAAGAGTTAAGTATTACTTTGTGCAAGCTTCATATATATTGTTAAGGTAAAACAACAGTCAGCCTACATCAAAAGAAGGAAGTCAGTTTATTACAAGACCCTAGGAAATAAGAGTTGCAAGACACCTGGCAGAGCCCTGTGCTGACAAAGCCGTAGGGCTTCTGCACAAAATCACCAAGTATCAAGTGGTAAAACTCTACACACTGAACCATGATGATATTCCCCCTATTTTGACACTCTAGTGCCAACATAGAAGGGGTTAAAAAATGCTGTTCCCTGTCAGTCTGCTCTACAAGAGCGCCTAGCTGGTGCAGGCACATGGCTGCTGCAAATCCATTCACCATACAGTGAATGTACTTGCAAAAAATTTACTGGACCAGTTCTGATCTTTTAATAGGTTCATTGCTAGATGTGCTGGTGACTGTGAAGCTAGCCTCAGCCTATTCAAAGTGACCTTCAGATCATATATTGCTTTTTCTTGGTCAGCTCTGTTTCAGTAGCTATGGTTCCTATTTCAAATACAACAGGATTGTCAGTCAGGCACAAGTTCTGAAAACTGCTTTTTTTTTAATAAAGAGGGTTCACTGCAGATGATACTTCTTTTCTCAGTGACAGTCTGATTGCTGATAACAGCCTAAATTTCTTGTATAAAGTTCAAGAATGAAACTGCAATGTCACCTGCTCTTCATATTCTTCATGAGCTGTAAAAAATTATTTCCTGGGAGTCACAGTCTTCCCAGTTTCACTCTCATGCTGCTCTAGCACTCCTGAATTTTTAAAGTTATTCTTAAGTTTCCTCTCAGAAATACACACTTGCTGTCTAAAAGACTCACAGAACTTGAGATGTTTTTCCTTATTTTGCATTTAAATTTGCAAAACAGATATTTATGTCCACTTGGATTTCTCAACCATCTGGTTTAATAACTACAGGATGGACTCTACACTGACCTTGCTTTCCACTACCAGTCTACAAATAAAGCTATTTCAAACATGACTAAAATCCAACCACAGTTTTGCAAGAAACCCATCACTAAACAGGCCTGAAGGCACACCATTTCACATGCTGTCTGCTCACAGGGAATACTTACTTACTCTGACATACCTGACAATGAACTCTCTTTATTCATCAAACCATCTTTTGTGTTGATGGCTGACAAAAACATACACCTTTTTGAAAATAACTGAAGAATCACCAGAAGATCATTTGCCTGCTAATGCAATGCATATTTACACCTTTAAAGAAAAGTTTTGCTATGTGGTGGTGGTGCTAACTCCTATACTTTTTATCACTAGGCTATATATATAACATCAGGTATTTTCTTTGATGCTCTGGCTTCTGGAATCATGATATTAAATGAATTTTCAGGTGCAAGAGAACTCTCTGGTCTCTCAGTATGTGTTGCGTGCTTCCCTCTTTCATAATTTTGAAGACCTGATCAGTGGAGCTTGGCCAGTCTGTGTCTCTTCATATTTCCAGAGACTCCAGAAAAACAGCACTCTACAATGAGTGTTACAAAAGACTCAGTGGCATGTTTTATCACCACTTGTCAGACCCAGGTTAAGGAATTCAAATGACTGATAAAAACTAGCTTTTCAAGTACTACTTCTTGCAGACAGAGGTGAGCTTGTTCTGGCCCTCGTTCAGAGCTCAGACCAACCCAGCAGACTCCAGTAAGGGGCAGAGTGGGCTGAGATGGCTGTACCAGATGGGCTGATGTCAATGGTCCACGGGGATTTTGCACCAACAGAAGCTGCAGAATCTGGTTAAAGAAAAGACCTGTGCCACCTATTATTGTAAGTGAAAACTACAGATCTGTGCCCTGACCTTTGAAGGCGGGCTGCACTTTCCAGTGTCATCCGACTGCACCTGGAAGTCTTGAATATTCAGCAGTTCTGAAAGTCGTGACATCTCCCTCAAGCCTCCATAAATGCAAACAAAGCTAAACTGTAAGAGCAAACCCCTGGAGAAAATAAAACATTGAAATATCTTTATTTGTAAGAGGGAAAATTATCAAATGTATCTCCAGCAGAACATTCCCTTTAGCATTAACCTTTATTATTAAGCAAAATAACAAAACTGAAAATTCCTTAGTATTTCCACTACAAATACAGGGAAGAAAATTAATATTACAACCTCTTCATGTTCTTATATAGAAATCTATTTTTTTCACGTTTTGAAAAAACTAAACAATATACTTAGTGGTTAGCACTGAGTCACAATCACTGAAGGGATCAGAACGAAAATAACTCTACCAACAGTGCTTTCCCTGCCAGTCCAGCTCTCCCGTGTACAGCCTGTAAATAGGTCTCTGATAATTAACTCACATTCCTTTCCTACATAATCATACAAAGTAAAATTATTTAGCCGTATTTCCATTTTTCTTTACAATGTCTAGATCAGTTACCATACATACTGAATATTAATGAACCACCAAGAAACAATTAGATATATCATCTTGTATAACACACATTTATCTTTCAATACCTTTCACCTGAACACAAATACTAACGTCTGCAGATTTTCATAATCTCTCTTAATACAATCTGTTCCTCATGCCAATTTGTGAACCTGCAATTTTCTCATACAGAAGACACAAACATAAGCAGCACTTCTTTCCATTTAATGAGTGTGGCTGAAACGAGCCCTTAGCCTGATGGTCGCCACACATTCAGCAACACTTATCAAGACTGCTAAAAGGTTACAAACAGGTCTACTGTCTCAGATATTACTTGGTATCAGTAGACCTGCAGCCCTTTAATTCTTGCACTTGAAGTTAGCACTATGAAGAACCTGTGAAAAATCACAAATCATTCTACTGTATGGGAAGTCCATGAAAATTACCATGTCACCAAGGTGGCATATGGTTATCTCAACTTTTCCTTGATTATTTTGTTGACCCGAGCCTAGCAAAGAGTCAGAGTTGTAACATTTTTTTTTCGTTCATTCTGCCTACAAACCTACATCAGTAAGTCTTTTGCTGAATAGTAGACCAAGGCACTTGGCCGAAACTCTCCACACCATCAGAAGATTGGAATGGATGTACCGGCCCTCATGGCCAGAAAGACACCTACCCTGGTATTCCATCTTTAGCAACAATCATGAACAAACGTCCAGAGCACCACAAATAGAAGCAGCATTACAAAATGCTTTCAGTATTTCAGGTATTTAGACTGCTTTATGGCTTTGTACCATTTTTTACATATTTTTGTGAATATTCAATTTCAGTGCTTTACCTTCCTAGCATCTATCTACAGAGGTGGACAGGGAGTGGAAAGAAGGAAAAAACAGTAACTAAAAATTATAAACCTCAAAATTACCTAGTCTAGATTTTTTTTAGGCGTGTTAATGCTTTACATTCTGATATCTATGCAAGTCACACAATGAGGAGACAAGTAGCATGTTTCTCCTTGGAGGTATGGAAATCTCCTGCTCTGCATACTGCAGAGCACTGATGCTCAATAGGGAGCAGTGAGTGAGCAGATACAAATCACCTAGGGGTACAGCCATCTGTCTCTCACCCTACACAATCAGAGGATCTCAGCTTTAAACCTATGTCTTACCTCAGCAAAAACAAAAATGCATTTTACCCTTGGCAAATGTACTTCTAGGTAGGACACTCTTATAAATTTGTTGTTAAAAAGGTAATATTCCTATCCTGGGCTAGGTTTTTTGTTGTGTTGTGTGGTTTTTTCCCCTTTCAGAAAATGGCAGCTGTGTGAAGCTGTTCAAGAAGGCTGAAATGGGTAAACTAATCTTGAGGGAGAACTAGGAAGCAAAGTGCAAGTAAGGTGGTAAAAAGTGTGTAATAAATGCTATTTAACCTGTGACTATCATTCATCATGGATGTCACTGAACATGTGAGGCATATACAAAAACGTTAATAAATTTAAAAAATAACTTTCCCATGTGGCTTTTTTTGCTTCTAAAGTGTAAGCTTTGTCTGGGTTAAGCTTTACTTTTTTTTTTTTTTTTTAATTATATTGCATTATCTAGCTTAAAAGGAACAAAACAATGTTTTGCAAACTTTATTTCAATGTTGATAAAGCATAATGCAAACTCAGCAATTGCTTACCCAATCTCTTCCCTCAAGACCACCCTGAAACTCTAAACAAATCAAAAGGGCCACACTGAGAATAAATATCAAAAGACATTGCCAACTTCATCTTTCTATTTAATTAGCAGACAAGCTCATTAGCAGAGCTGTATAGAAGAGTATGCCTGCAGCTCTTGCTCACATCAAGGATCATGGAGAAGTAGGTTGCAGACACACATAACGAAAGCTCCCCAGAGCTGGCAGCAACAGTATATGGCAGAACTGTGCACAGGGAAGTCTGTCTTCCTAACAAATGCGAAACTCTGCAGCACACAGTGCCATAAAATGAAATTTGGCATCTTTTGGGGGAAGCCAAAGAGTGAATTCAAAAGCACAGAGAATGGCAGTGCACATCTTTGCTCCGTTAACTGAGTGTATTTTCTGCATGAGGGAGAAACGGGTGGGAAAGACAACCCATGTCCTCAACAAAGTAAAACAGACATGGGTGGTAAACAAACACTACCATCAGAAAATGTATGTGAGATGTGTGTGTGGGAGGAGGCGAGTGTGTGTGTCTAGTCTGCGTGGAGTGGGGAGTGTTATTCACAATGCAGCCACGGTAGCCTGCTCCTGGGTTCAAACAGCCTGCCACTGAGCTGCATCATTTGTAACTTAGATTTTAGTACTGGTTCAGCATGCAGCACCTAACATTCACAAAGTGGTCCAGGAACTGAAAAGACAGTTTGTCTGAACTAAAGGCAGTTCACTGCAGCCTCTCCAAGCAGGAGCGTGTCCACCTAATTGCTGGGATATTGTCAAGCACATTTTAGCTTAAAGTACAAACAAAATCCTCATTGACAACATTTTGACGATTTCTTCAACTCTTTTCTATTGAGCAAACAGAATTGGAGGGGCTTAAGGAGTCACAGCTGTTACTAATCAAATCTGTTTCAGAGAGTAACGTGAAACAGCATGTTTGCAGAAGTTCATAATCACAGCAGAATTAAATCATTTTTACAGAGCATTTATTTGAAAAGTTCTGTACACAAACCTTGAATATGGCAGAGAGTATTTCCCTCGCAGTTTAGGTTTAATTTCATTCCTGGAAACCACTATAAAAATCCTGCTCACTTGCAGCAGAGTTCTTTGTTTACACTTGGTTTTAGTTTTAAGACCTGTGACAAACACCAGATTGCTCACGTTCATCACGATGCAGGCAGAGCTGCCACACATACTGCCCTGCTCTACTACCCAGACGGCAAGCATGCTGCACTCCTGGCTCACTCCAGTACCCTGCAGACATCCAGGTCTGGAGCTGGAAAAGGGGCTTTGAACTTCACACGCCAGCTGGCACATCTGCAGTTACAGCCACAGGGTGACACTCACACCTTAAAATTATGATTCTTACACCAATATTGTTCTTCCCCTACTACAAAGACCAAGCCTATACTTACTGCTTGCACAAAGACACGTCCTGGTCATTTCAGTGGGAGTTGTGGGTCCACTTGGGGATTTCCTGCCTTCAGAGTTACCAGCTTCTGCCCTTCCCTTCCCCATGCACAAGAACCCTATCTTCATAAACACAGGCTGCCTTTTTTTTTTTTTTAAAGTATTGTATATAAATATCTAACTCTTAGGGATTTTAATCTCTGTGTTGAGATAGGCTTTTGCTTTCCCACTGAAGCTACCAACAATATTCCTAAACACTGCCAGGTGCAGTGTTTGTATTTTTTTTAAAGGAAGTTTTACTAATTCAGTGGAAACTGGCCAAAAGCCATGAACTTGTTTCAGGCAGCTGATCAGCCAGCTGCAACGGGTAATGCCAATGCCCTTCCCTCATGGCTGCGAACACATCAGCTCCCCAAGTGGCCTGGCAGCAAGAAGAACACACAGCCCTTAGCAGCTTCCCTCAGCACATATTGTAAAGCCACATTCCATCCCTTTTGCCCAATATTTATTATGATAAAATTGCTTACTCCGTTTCTGTGCCTCTTCTCTATGCACTGCTATGTGTCAGTCTCTCTTCCTCACAGAAAAAAATGCCTTTCCAGGCCAATCACTTGAGGTGCTCACTTATGATGGAAAACCACCTTCTTTTCTCTACCAATAGCTTGTGAGAGAAGTCGAAGGAGTCTTGTGAGATTTCCCAGGGGCAAGGGGGAGGGTGTGGGGACAGAAGAGAGTCCCATCTGGGCCTGTATGAAGGGTGAAGAAATCAGGCAGAGATACAATGACACTTGGATCTCCCTGTGCTATCTTTTCTTCCCCTCCAATATTCCCATATTGTCCCACGGTACACTGCTGGTTTTTAAGTTAGAGAGAGCACTTCAATCCTGCCTTCCCATGTGATACCTCAGCATTTTGGCCAGCTGCCTGGACCATTATGGATATTTACCTACAGCTATTTCCTTAATCCCTAGATTAAGGGAATAAATTTTTCTAGAATAAATGTTTCTAGAAACCTTTTACTCCTCAGCTTAGACCTTACAGCTAGTTTTCTTGCTCCCTATAAACATTTTTTTCCTTAAAAGTTACTCTACCTATCTATCTGTGTTTGTCCCACCATTTGTGGAGGTAGTTGGGATCCAGCAAGAGCAGTATGGTACCACAGCTGTATTCGCTCATAATTTCAAGGTTTATGGGTTTCTTGTTGACTTAGTTATCTTATTTAAAGATACAGTTTTTGAGTGACTACACATACCAAAAGCACTGATAAGCCTCCATAAATACGACTTCAACTTAATTAACTGGGGAACACCTATCACAAACATCTTTCTCTTCATTAAAATATTTTGAGTGAAGTTTCAGTAAAAAAAAAAAAAAAGGGTTATCTCAGTGGTTTTGCTATGGGGAAAAAAAATCCACAAATTATTTATAGCTTTCTTGCAATATCTCTCACAAGCTTTCAGAGCAGGCATTAACCTGACATACAATTTTTTCTAAATATTATTAACACTTCAAAGACACCACAAATACTGAATTAGATAAAGTCTCTATTACTTATTCTCCTGCAATGTATCCTTCAGCAGGACAACACAGCTTCCAATCTTCTGCCTGCTGAGTTAATGCTGAAAATATGCATTAGGTATGAAGTACTTGGTTCAAGAAGAGGGTTTCATTTAAACTGATAAAAAGTAAGGATATTTCCTGCAGTTAAGGGAGACATTTTGGCTTAATTTTCCATTTAATCTTGCAAGTTCTAGAAAAATGTTTTATTTTTCTATATCTTACACCATAACATGAAGTTGCAAAGGAGTTTAAGGCAGAGAATGACAGGAGTGACTTTAAGGCATCCTCATGTTTTCTAATCCAAAGCTATAGCCAAAGACAGTGTCCTTGCTTCAAACGTGTTGATGTCAAAGGAAACACCACATATGCTCCTAGCAGATCACAGGTTCCATCATGAGAGTGTAACATAGTATTTTATGGAGTATCCTACCTATTTTTTAAAAGATAATCTGGCTTGTTAGTATGAGCCGCCTTGTCACTGAGTGGCACCTCTGTTTCATCCTAACTGGGTTCACGACAGAGCTGAAGAAACCACCTTTCCCTGTCTGAATTGGCGAGACCTGAGCTGGAGCATGTTTACAGAGCCAGGGCTGCTGAGACACCACTCTCAGCAGGATTACTTGGTCCTACAACATATTCTTCATCTCTCTGCACCTTGTGTTGGTTGCACCAAAAATCCAGTGCCCTCTCCAATATACAGCCTCCCTGTTTCCCAGACTATTCAGTAAGTATTGAGATGGGCTTGGGAGAGATACCTGCAGACCCTGTGGTTTGTACCAAGAAGAACTAGAGGTTTCCAGTCTTAACTTCTCCAGATCTGAAGTTACTAGCTCACACAAAGCAGAGATCTAAATAAATAAATGCCTGATATGAAAAGTCTGATCTACCAGCACGTAACAGTTGTCAGTGAAGCGATCGGGCAACATCTTTATTTGCAGATGAATTTCCATGCATCACCAATGCATTTCCAGTGCATCAGCTTCACAACAGACCAAGGAAGAGAAAGGGAAGAGAAAGCTTGGAGTCTTTCATAATTATTTTTCGCACATCTGATTTATTTTTGTATGCAATTTGGTTGTTTTTCTTCTAAGTCTCTAGATAATTTAGCCATGACACATTTTAACAGTTTAAACACACACAACGTACTTTTTTTTTTTTTTCTTAACACTGAAACCTGATTAGCTCAGACTGAAGAAGTAAGGGCTTTCTTTGTGAACACATCCCCTTCCTCCTACAAACAATGCCAGCGGCTTGACAGCAGCTTTACATGCAAGGCTTTGCCTAAAACCTTCTGCAGGCTTGCAGATTGAAGACTGAAGTGCAGATTAAGCTGAGGGCAAAGGTGTGAACTGAGATCAGAAGCAAGCATCTGTCCATAGAGCAACTGCAGGATGCAAATACACACACCACCTTTTCAGAAAAGTCTTCCTCACATGGGACTCCACTGTAGCCTGACAAAATGGATTTGGGGGAAGCACAACTTTAAAGCCTCAACGGAAGTCAAGAGGCTCAAAATGCGAGCATAGGCATCTTGATCAGCCAGTTAAGCCCCCTCTGCTGATTTCTCAGCCTCTGTGGATCTCAAGAGATCAGCATGAGTGGAAACAGTTACTCCAAAACAATTAAGACTCTATCCATAGATATCCTCCTTTGAAGTAAAAACAAAAACAAACAACAAAAAAACCAACAGCCAAAAAACCCCCAACAAACAAAAAAACAACCAAAAAACAAACAGACAAACAAAAAGACAAAACAAAAACCCCAAAACATGCCAACCCCAGCAAGTCCTTTTTGTTAAGACTTGAGCACCTCGGCTTGAGTCCTTTAAGCAGAAGTTACTCTTGGATGGCTAAAGAACCACTTCCAAAATCTGCATTTTTCCTGTTCTGAATCCATGTTATGAGTATTTTTAAGAAAATGAAGGTTGAAAGATGTGACTCAAGCAAGACACAAGTTATATAGCTTAAAATAAGCCCTGAGTTCACATGGGAATGACCAGAGACAAAATCCAAATCCAAACGCACACTACTTCTCAAGAAGTTAAAAAAAAATTGATTGGAAAATTTAAAATTAAAATGGTCTTAGATTTGTGGGTCAAAGCTGCTTCTAGCTGATTTCCAAGTCACTTTTAAAATAAAGGATTACTAGAATTAGTATTTCTTTATTCTTCTAAACACTGGGACAACACACAGCTGCTGCAGTCTATTTTTCTGCATCTTGCAAAAAACATCATATACTTCTAAATTCTGGTAGTTCTTTAAACATAAGACAGTATTTAAATACTCTTTTGAGCTACAGAAAAAATACTTCATACAAGCAAGGGGAAGTGCTAGAACTGCTGCCAGAAACTATTAAATAGCTTGAAGCGATTTCTACTCTCTTGTTTGAACAGGACAAAAAAATATTAAAGGACATGGAATCTCTCTGTTTTCCCTTCTCTCCAAAATATCCAACTAATTTGTCTCAACTTCTTAACTTAATCTGTGCTTTTAGCCTTCCTTCCCTGTGAGTATTAAACAACTAACTAAGCAGTAAGAGAACAGGAGCTCAAGATAGACTAAGTGAATGTTAGCGTGGGACATAATTTTGCTAATATGCACAGGCATGTTTTCTGTTCAGTGCAAATTGTATTATTTTGTGTTCAACTGGTTGCACTTGCATAGTTTGATTGCCTTTTCTATCCTGCAGGGCTGAGCAAAATGGTGAAACTAAATATGAATTTATTTTCTGTAAAAGCAGGGCTGAGACATGAAAGCTGTGAAAGAATCTTGTTAGCAATTCCTTGTGTAGGCAGCATGTCTCACTTTAATCATATGCATTATGGCCTTTACCCATCGCTGTGAATTCACTCTGAGAGCTTTTCTGCACATCAGTTTGGCTAACCCACTTTCTACTGTCTCTTGTGTCTACATAAGGAAGTTGAAAACTATATTGCTTCTTATTCTGCAAACAGCAGACAACACACACGCCCAAAATCAGTGCCTTTGAAGAGCATGGCTTGTGTCCATCGTTTCCTGTTTTTGTTCCATGTTTTTCACTACCGTAGTTATCATCTGGATGCCTGAAGTGTCTGCACTGAGATTCTGAAACACAAGAGGGCAGGCTACATGCAAAGGGAAAAGAAACGTGAATTTTCCTATAAGGTTTCACAATGTAAACAGCCCAGCAGAACAGACTGACAGAAAACTTAAGAGGTGCATTTTGCAGTTTTAGCATAAAAACACAGGACCAAGCTCTTCTTCTGTTTTTCTAGACAGTATACTATTAGCTATAGCTGTACCCCTGTATTTAGAAACTGTGTCAAAAGGTAAAAGGTCTCTTCCTCCTGAAAGGTGTAGCAATTTCCAAGGCTGCTATGTAATGGTAGGAAAAGTTACTTTGCCCCCTTCCAGGTCATGAGAACGCAATGGATTCCACCTCAGTCAGTTCCATTTGCTGACATCTTTAAGGCCCTCCCCCATAAATGTATTTTGGTAAAAGTGTTGTGTTCATTCTTACACAACCCTGATTTTTTAAGTGCGGGTAGTTGTTAGAGCAGGCTGTCATACGACGGCTGTCTAGAATTAGGCAGCACAGCTGTGAAGTAGCACTCCAGCCCTCCTACTAACACATTCTCTGCTGCTTTTCTGTTGAAAAATTTCCTGAACTAGACTCCTTGAAGCTAGCCAGTTAAATGTACAGATGCCATTACCATGCAATGTCTTCTTGATGGTTTACATATTAATTTGTTCAAGAGTTAATATCCTCAAAAAAATTTTGTATTTTGGCAAATAACAACTCCCACTGAAGGCACCAAGATTTATGTCACAGGTATGAACAAGTCCCAGGTTAGCTTTTCTAGACAAATCCCATGACTGGTGAAATGAATATGGACATGCAGTCTGAAGCAAAACTGTGCCCTCATTTTTCTGTTTGATGTTAACAGATGAAAAGTTACATCCTGCTAACCCATATTTTTGCTCCTCAGCCCAGCTCCTCTGCACTTATCTGCATGAGCAATGTAATTGGCTCTGATGACATATTCATGTAAACTAAGGCAACTCGTTTGAATAGAAGTTTACAACTGGGAATCCAGATATTTGGATCTTGGGAGCCTGGCACAAAGGAGGAGGTCAGGATTAGTCAATCTGAAAAACCCTTGGTGTAAGCATCCATGAAAGTACTCCAGGTTTTGAAAAGTTCTTTAAGTTCTTTGACTGTGACAACAATGAATTCTTTCATCTGTTTCAAACTAAAACAGATTACTGACCATTTATGGAAAAAAAAAAGTCTAAAGAACTGATTTGCTATTCAAGGTAAACCAATGCAAGCATTCATACAGACCCGTTCTCCCAACACTAGCAGTCATTACACAGTCTGTGTTTTCCACCCTCCTGCAGTACATCGTCAGCATTTAGTTGTATCAGCTTGTTACCAGAGAGGGCCTGGCTGAATTGCCTCACTTATATAAACAACACTTGAGTTGGGTGCTACTTGGTTGGGGTTTTTTTTGCAAATGATGTTCGCTCCAGGATCTCAGCTACACTAGAAAGCTTATGACATAAACACAGATGAACACAAAACCAGTTGAGTCAAAAATGTAAATGGTGCAACAAAAAGGAATTAAAATTTGTGTGTCAAAGAACTTACTCTGTTCCACACTTTGCCTTTTATTTTCCAAGTTTTTCGTCTGATAGATACTTTAACACATGTATGTAGTACTCTAAGGAAAATGTTCTGACAAATCAAAACCATGTTATTCTCACAGTCAGCCAGTTAGTCACCAGCCTTCATCTCACACCTTCAGGCTATTAGCTCCGGGTTGGCTAAATTTGCCTTTTGGACTATGCATGCTGTTGAACAAGAACAGGATTTTTTATTTTTTTTTTTAAAGTCTTGGGAAAGGAAGTGTTCTGGCAGTATCTCTAGGTCTTATGCTTAGAACAGGATAAAGCAAAAAAGAAGACACCACCCTACAATATATGCGTTTCGTGACAGAGTTAATCAGTCTATCTGAACATGCTGAACTTCCCCACAACAGAATTAAAAGGAAACACCTTGCAGATAATAATGAAAAAGTGTAGTAGCTCATGCAAAAATCTTTCCTCTTCCCACAGCAGCTCTTTAAAGATTCAGTTCCTGATTTCTTTTTAAAGAAAAACAAATTCCTATCCAAATTCAATAATAATTTCACCAGGTGAGAAAAAAGCATTCCAAAGAATCTCTAGGAAAAGATTTTGCCTCCTTACTCCTTCGCAAAACCTGAAATGACTCTTCTATTTAACTTCCTTCCATGAACACAAAAAATTATGGCACATTGTATTTCTATAAAAGAAAGCCTTAATGCATGGACACAGTTCTTAAAAAATATGTTATACCATCACCTTTCTAATTTAACTGTGGTGATTTCTCATTAATCTGGTTAGGATCAGTAAATTGTAACTGCAAAAGCTCTGTATGTGTAAATAATAAGTACAAATTATTCAGAAGTGGAATGGGCTCAATGTTATCAGAAGTTTATACACGGTACCCAATTCTGTTCTCTTAGAAAACTAAGTTCAGATGTTGATTTTCATGCATGATACCCTTTTTTCATTAGAGAGCTATGAAAGCCAGTACTATAAAGATTATGACCTGAAGTTCAAGATTGCAGCTAAACAGCCTGTGATGCTCTGTATATAATAAAAACACCATTTTGAATCAAATAGCAGTCTGCATTTAGCCAGGCTCATAGAGTGAAGTACTACTCAAGAAAGACAATCCCATGGGATTCAAGCTCTACTTTGCCATCAGGCGACAGACACCAGGCTGTACCCTGGGTGTAGGGCAACTACTGGAAGAGCAGCTGCAGACCGCACAAATGCATCCCATCCCATCTTTTTTCTTGCTCTGGTGTTTTGGGACAGGATGCTGTATCCTCCTGGCCCGTGTCAACTGCAACCACAGCATTTCCCACAAAAGGGGTCCAGCTGCCCTCCCATCCCTTCTCCCCAACCACCTGCTCCAAAGGAGCTGGGATGTGCTCTGCTCAGATGCAGGGACTGGCTGCAGGCACCATGGAGTTCTGCAGCTGAACAAGGGTCAACTTCCCTCAGGTCCCTTCATGAGCATGCAGCCCAAGCCAAGTTATAGCCTTTCAGGAATATTCAGTCAGTGAAATGCCATTCAACATGTGTTACATTTGCAATGCAAATTCTGTAACACTGCTATAAGGACACAAATATAACAGTAACTTTCCCAGAAAGTATTATTTTCTTTCCTTGATGAGATCGGTCCATTTGATGCTAAAATTCAGCTGCTTGGGGATGCAGAACTCTAGTGACCATCCATAAATAAACTGAAAGAACTATATTGAACAATAAATGGTGGAAGGGCTTGTTGCCAAGGTGGTCTCCAATAGGAACAAGACAGGCCCTCTATCCTGAATGAACAATCACTTATCCCTCACTTCTCTGTGTCTTAGATGTAAAAAATAAATAACAAGCAATCAAAATCATTAGGTAATGCTAAAGAAAGTACAAATGAAACAACAGAACTGCTTAAACTGATTTCTATACAGAGCCATTCTATAAACTACATGGAATACAGTAGATTCTGAGAAGAAAAAAACTAATTTGTATAGCTTTTGACCTAAGATATTTTTCCTCAGTAACAATTTTATTATGCAATCACCAGCTCCCATCCAAAGGGAGTTCTATCACTGTCAATCTGCTAGATACATGCACTTTCTGAGTTTAACAGGAAAAAGGCTGGGATTAATTTCATGTACAACAAAGTATGCAAAAACTAGTCTATAAAATACAAACTTCCATACTATGTGAGAGTATAAAATTACAAATACAGATTTTCTGTGCATCTACCCACAAACAAAGCTTTAGTCATTTTTAAAATTCATGTGAAATTCTTGGACTTTAATTTGTTCCATTGGGAGGGCTCCTGAGGGTGGATTACAAGAAACATGCACATGTTCTGAATCTACTTATTGATCTCTCTTGCAATATTGACAAGATTGGGTAGTAAAGTTCCAAGCTGAGGCTTGAAAACTATCTTTGAATGCAAGCTAACCATCTGAAAGCAAAAAAGTGGCTAATTTTCCACATTAGTTTCAATTATACTGAATTTTAAAATCTAAACTGCACAGCATTTAATATGATTATCTGTTTGATGTGAATATTCAAGGCTGGGGTTTTTTTGAGCAGAAGATACATACCAAGCCTCTGTGTGGAATAACATAATTGCTTTATTAGAACTGGAGGGAAACAACTTAATTCTGTAGACATTGTAATGTAAAGTGCAAAAGAAATGTGATTTAAATATTTTCTAAAACATGTTGCTACTTCTGCTCATACAGAAATGATGATTTTTTTTTCCTCAATGAGAAAACCATAATTTGCTTAGTGAAAGATGTTTGTACATTATTTAATATTACACATAACCGACAAAACAATTAATATTCAGCAGTACATTGACAAGTCAGTCTTCCAGCTACTTTCCTGTTAGACCTATTTATTACTTTACCATTTTCCTCATTAGTCAAAAACACTATTTCTGACTACTCACACCTCCACATTTCTGAAAGTATGCATGTTTTAATGCTGGATTTGTGAAGAGATACCCTAATATTATTTAAAAAAAACCACAATGCCAACACAATGCTGAAGGAGCAGTCGTTCAGTCAGAAAAGAAGCTTACTTCCCCTTTTCTATTTTGTATTTCAAGCTGCTCTGCACTTAACAAAAGGCTACTTATTGTCATTTTATTAAATCTAAGGTAACAAGAAATATTAACTCAGTCTCAAACATGATGTCATGCTGTATGTAGCTAGGTTAAAAGAGAATGTAAAAAAATTACCTGGATTGCTTAGGAAACCCTAAATGCCCTAATTTACCCAACCATTTGTCAGCAGAACTAATGAAAAACCTTTCTTGCTCTTGCAATGGGTAAAGGTAGCCATTAAGTCTCTGAAGTATATACAATTTTACAAGCAAGACAAAACAAAAAGCAAATCTTGAGAGCGTTCACATAACAAGGTCCAGAGAGACGTATCCAGAAGTTTCCTCTTTTAATCCAACTCTGAATAATGTTGGATGCTGTTCTCTGCTCCTTCAGAGCTCTACTACTGCCAAAATAACTGCAAGACTTGCAAGTCCAAGTGTATCTCAAGCCTTTCCCAAGGCACCCCAACACTATCTGAGGCACTGAAACTATGGCAACCGAATAAGAAAGCAGCTTCCATGATTAATAGATGAAGATCCCAGCGACAGTGCCTAGCTAGGCCATAATTCAGGAATGCAGGAAGAATTAGCATAGAATTCATCTCAATCTACCACTAAAAAGTAGATTTCGAAAGGCATCAACAAAACAGCAATTTTTTTCTGTGAAAAAAAAAATTATATAGAACTATAAACTGTTCAAATTCTCATTAACATTTCAATGAACGGCTGCCTCGAGTGCAAGTAACAGATAAATGTTCATGAACAATGGAGAAGGAACGAACATAGCAAATTTCCCATCTGACTATCAAAGCCATATATAGAAATACTCAATATATAGAACATCTGAGTGAAGCTGAACAGGAGGAGATAAGAAAGTAGAAATAATGTTTGCTGCAGTCAGGAATATATTTGGACACAGTTTTTCCCATTGTGGTGGGGATTCATATAAAAGAGTACTTTTTCCATCCGCTGAACTGGAACACCTGACCATATCTATTATATGCTCTACACATTTTCATTACTAGAAGTCCCTGTGAGTCTGTCAAGGTCATTGCAAAATTGATGAGGGTTAGGGATATCATTTTTTTTAAGTGCATAATCAAACTTCCACTATTACCTCCAGTAAAAATGCTAATATTATAGGCCTTATCCACTAGATAGTCTCAGACTAAGGTGAAAGGGCTTAATAAAAATATTCTTTCTACTTTCATAAACATTAAGTTTTCTCTGAAGGCAATTGGCTACAGAGACCATAGAAGCACAGGAATGCTTTTTTTGCCCATACCACACAAAGGGCATAACTCTGCAGCCAAGGCACAGCTTTACTTGGGGAGAATGAGGGAAAAGGAGCCAAATCTATCCCATACTGAAGACAGCACATGTGCTCACATGTCGCATGATGTGCTGCAATACAGCGCATCTGCCCCCAGAAACTCTTTAACTTCAGCATTGTATGGATGCTGTGAAACTGTATTTCTGTTGAAAGTTCCTTACTAGCAGCTTTGTGGGTAGCTAAAAAAAAACCTGAAAGAAATGGCATGGGGTGGTCCACAATATGTGAATTTCAAGTATCTAGTACAAATACTCTATATAGAAATGCCTATTATTAACAATACTTTTGAAGAAAAGGTCATCGCTGAATGTAGTGAATTACCATATGTCTTCACTCTAGAGATACAGCAACTGGCAGTTCTGTTAATAGCTGGTTTATCTACTTCATTTTACATCTCTATTTCAGCTACTGAAGAAACACTTTGGGGCTTGGGGAGAAATTCCTTTAATAAAAAAATGATGCTGTATTCACATGGAGCATCATACACCCCTCCTTTTGGCTAAGAAATAACTACAGTTCTATACTGGGAAAGACTTCAAGAGGTTTTGCAGTGAATTATGGGAGTTTTCTTGTTTTCTTCTTCCTTTTCTGAAAGATTTTTTTTTTTTTAAAGTGATACCTATTTTGGCTGGAGCTAAACTTCAGATTTCAGAGTGTGTAAGTCTGGCAGCCTCATTTATGTTTATCTGGTACATGAAAGCTGAGAATATTATTATTTTACGGGCAGAGGCACAGAACTCTCAACGCTATTTCCCCACTATTAACTGTAGCAGCCTTTGTAAGTCTGAAGCAACAAAAACTGCAAATGCCTCTATGCCCAGCTTTTAATGAACCCCCTCCTAAAACTTCCCGATTATCCTTATGTTGTAGTTGCGTACCTCTTTACTTCTGTTTTTTTATCTCCCTCAGTTCCCATACCACATTTAATTTTGAATCGTTTCACATCTTCCAGCTGCTAAAACGGGATAGGCAAAAGAGCAGCTTGGAGAGCTCCACATGCAGGACACGCAATGTATATAATTATAACACAGTAGGTGGCACTCTTCCCTTTAAATCCTCAAGCAGTGCCTTGGAGCTGTGCTACCATACTTGCCATGTTGCGATCAAGACCCAAAACCAAAGTACAATTTACCATGAGCAATTAAAGATTCCTTAATATTGTATAAACGTGAAGATTCAGTTATTTCTATGGTCATAGATAATGGCTTAGTTGCCTCACAAGACAGGACATAAAGAGAATAAAGACATGCAAACTCCAGTCTGCCAGATTTGCACTTTAAAATGGAAGAGTCCACTTCTACCTTCACAGACTCTAAGCACATCCAAGTTGTACTCCACTCAAAAGACTGGTGTGACAGGCTAAAACCAGAAATACTCCTACAGAGAAGTGTTAGGCTCAGGCCCAGGCTTTCCCTCAGCTGCTTGTTTCTGACTTTGAACACTATTCATCATTGCTGTATGCTGTTGATCAGCCGCTGTACTCCATGCTACTACTGACACTATCTTACTTACAAAATGATCTCTGTGTATGCCTCACTCCCCTCAGAGTAATCCTGATACACAGACTAATGAGCATAAAATGCTCATATGGTCACCAGTAAAAAGCATTGCTTATTCCTCTTATTTTTTTGTTCCTCCATCAAGACAAAGTTTGTCATAATTTGTCTGACATGACTTGCTCCATAACACTCAGATCTAGGTCTGACTTAACGCTGAAGGTCGATCCAGGGTGAATGTACTCACACCATAGCTTCATGTCCTCACCAATTATTCATTCCTGACAGAGAAAAGTATTTTCAAATTGGTGCCTGAATATGAAAAAAAGTCCCTATTTGAGTAATATTTCAGCAATTGCCCTTGTTATCAGAAAATTACTTAGGCAAGCAAGGCTTCTTTGGGTAACCACAGCTTACTTGGGTGAATGAGACTGGGAAGGATAAGGGCTAAAGGTTTACCTCTTTAATAAATTACTAGTAGGAGGTAAAATACCACAGGATCTGTATCAAATTAGGATAGTGAAAACTTCTGGTTTGGTATGGTTCAGCTTTTCTCTAACGTATGCTGCCTCTTATTGTGTTGAATGTTATTTTTCAGAACTTACCCGGTTGTTCATTTTCAGTACTCTGCTGTAGTGTATGGAAATCAGGTACTATACATAAAACTTTTTTGGGGGTAGCATAACAATCTGTTCTTGCAAACAAGTTGGATGGAAGGCATGTATTAACTCAAGCCAATTTAATTCTAAAATTTTTTATGTGTCCCCTGCTGTAAACCATATAAACTCCTTTCATGTATATTTATGTATGGCTCTTCAAAACAAGACGACAAATTTCCCCTTCCCTTCACAAAACATACACAAGCAAGTTCACAATCACCTACTTCCTTTTTAATGCAAACAGTTCTAGTCTGGATTTATCACAGGTTATTAATTTGATCTCTCTCCTTTTTTCTTTTTTTTTTTTAATTTTCAAAGATTAAATTAAGGCAACTCCTTATCCTTGGTCTGATCTAACTCCTTCAGTCATAAACTCCCATAACTGCGATACTGTATTTACAAACATTAAGAGGGCACTATGGCCTATACTCACGCTCATCTTCAAGTACCTAGAGATGTTAGCTAGTCATTATTCTCATAGATGTTAGTGCCCAATTATTTTTTGGTTCAAGTAGTATGAGCTCAGTTGATAAGGTTGGTTTTGCCGTTAATAACAACATACAGTTTTAATGTAGACTACTTGAGAGTACATAAAACATGTGTGACTATATGACTCATGTCCCCTGAAAACATTCATCCATGCCTCAAGCATTTGCTTACTACTACATGGAAAGCAAATGTTGCAAATATACTTTACAGTATTACTTACTGCTTTAAAATTCATTTAGCATTTAGAGAGAAACCTCACCTGGGCATCCTGCTCCTGAACTAAAATTTCATGAAAGCCAGAGATTTTCTGCAGTGAAGAGTGATGGAGAACAGCTTTATGCATAGGAAATTGTTTGGCTTTAAAGAGAGTTAGTATATATTCTCCTTGTCTTAGACCCTATGAGAAGTTATCAAATTAAAAACGGGTTCCTTTTTGATAAAAGCATACCCTAGACAGTGAAACGCCTTTGCAACTGCACAACTTCAACTTAAGAGTGACAAACCTTCCCGATCTTACTGAAGCTCTAGTATTTTGCTTTCAATTATATAAAAGGTAATTCCATGAAGAAAGGGATTTCCTGGAGCAGACACGAATTTCCTCACAAAAACCAAAATTAGTCTCATTAACAAGAAAAAAAAACAACAGAAAACCCCACCACCAACAACAAAAAACAACAAAACAAAAAAAGCTCAAATAACAAACAAACCAAACCAAACAAAAACAAAAAAAAATAAAAACCACCCAGAAGTTAACTACAGCAAGATCATTTTGCTTTTCTGGTCTGAAAACAAATGGCAAACGAAGGACTGAACACGGTAACAGCTGCGTAAATCTTACTCTGAGAGAAATGCCACAGACTCCTCAAAATCTCCATGAGTTCTGGGATTAGAAGAGCCTGACTCTGCGGGACTTTCTCACGTTGATGCCAAAGGATTTATCCGCCAAGCAAAGATTACTTGCATGAGAATGGGTCACCGGATGACACTTAGATTGAATTAATGCAGACCAAAAGCTGTCATTGGACTGACTATTTGCAAAGACAGTGGGAAAATCATGCCTCTAGCTACTATCTTGGAGGTTAACTTAATTAATATCGTTGCTGGATAACGCTAAGCAAAAGTTAACAGACTCTGTGTCAAATAATAAATCACTGCAGACAGCCCTGTAACAGAAAATGGTTGTGGAGATTCAGCTCTTCGGTATTTACAACACCTGCAAGCTGTGTGTGCCCCTTTAGAAGATCCAGCATTCACCTTGCAGAGTCAGGAATCAGCGTCTTTTACAGTTTATCATGGAGCTGACTCAAGCCTCTATTTTTGCTGTTCTATTAATGAAATAATTTTCTGTCTACAGCAGCTAGAAATCCGTGCTGCACAGACGCTGGCATAACCGCACATGTTTACAAACTTTAAAAGCCGCAATTAGCTCTGGAGAGGAACAGGAGAACAAATTTCCCCCTAAAGAATCGGTCAAGGTTAGAAAAAGGAAGAGCCATTTGCCTAAGGAAAACCCAGCAGTTACCGCCTTGCGACTCACCCTGGGAAGAGCCAGGCAGCAGAGAAGCGGTAGCTGCGGGCAGAAGGGCATCTCCCTTGCGACTGATCGCTCTCCAGCCTCTGCCCCGTTTACCCCCCCAGCCCCCCATCCGCACGCCGCCCGGAGCCACCCCCGGGGAACGCCTCCCTCGAGCAGGAAGGAAGGAAGGGGCGGTGGGACGGCCGAGCTCTCGCAAGAAGCAGGTACTTTCTCCACGCCTGATGAAAACGACCCAAACTTTTCGCCGCCCTCACCGTCGTCGGAGCGCGGGGCGGTGCTGACCCGCGGCCGGCTCCAGGGGCTGCCCCAGCCACCGCCTCCTGCCCTGCACCGCCAGCAGGAGCACAGCCCGGGATGGCATGGGGGCTCACGCTGTTGCGGGGCCGCAGCTACGGCTCCTAATTCATCTTGCCCTCAGCTGGGAGCCTTCCCTGCCGTTGCATATACGGGGACGGGGTGTATGTGTTTAGGGGAACTCTCTCCCCTCGCCAGCATCCTGTTCCCTCTTCAGCATCCCTCCCCACCTCATAATCGGCGGCACGAAGATGAACCGCTCTTAGCCCCCGCCCGGCCTCCCCGCGCCCCCCGGCGGCGCGGGGGCCGCCGCGTCGTTAGACCGCAGCCCCTCTGGGAGGGCTGGCCGAACAGGAACTCCTTTGTGCCGGCCGGCCTTGGTATTCCCCCTTAGAAAAACTTTCTCTTTTCCGCCGTTTCGCCCGGCTCCCCTGGAGCCGGAGAAGGGCTGAAAGATCGGCAAGGAGAGGGGCGCAGGGGGAGGAAAGGAGTTGGGCTGCTCCGCGATACTGCCCGCCCGCCAAGCCGACCCGAGGGGTCCGTCCAGCCTCCGCCAGGCTCGGCGCCGGGGCCAGCGTGCCTGCGCTCACCAGCCTGGAAGAAGCGGCTGGCAGCGCCACCGGCCCGCGGGGGAGAAGCTGGCGGCGCCTGGCAGAAAGGGGCAGGCAGCAGCCTTGCCCGAAAGACACACTCTCCTCGAGGCTGCGAGAGCACAGCTTGGCGGACCCCCTCGGCTGGGGAGAAGGCAGCCGCTGTCCGCGGAGAGCTAGCGGGAAGGGGAGCCCGCGACCGCAGCCCACGATCGTGAACAAAGCCCGCGACAGCGCCGGGGGCTGCGCCACGGCAGAAGTTTCCTCGATCCCGGCTCCTTTCCCCAAAACGCAACCCCAGCCTTGGAAAAAAAAAATAATAAAAAAAATCAACAGCAACCCAACTACCCCGCATGGAAGAGCTGTGACCACGGGGTTACGCCTCCGCAGGGAGCGCCCACATTGTCCCTGTAACAAAGACACCCACCCCCCCGACCCAGCCCCATACGATGCCCCGCGGCTCCGGGAGGGCGGGCGGCGGCCCCCTCCCCGGCCCCAGCGGCGGCGTCCCGCAGCAGCCCAGCTCTCCGCGGCGCCCAGGCAGGCGCGACCCCCAGCCGCCAGCCCGCTGCGAGCAGCGGTCGGGGCTGGGGAGGCGGAAAGGAGCCCCAGCACCGTGCATGCAAGCCGTGCCAAGGGGCTAGGGAGGAAGGATAACACGTTAAGCAGTTGTGGGGGGAGAGGGGAAGAAGGAGTGTTAAAAAAAAAGAAGAAAAAAGAAGGGCGAAGCCACGAGATGCATGAAAAGTGGCAACAGCAAGCGCAGCGCGTGCACTTGAAGGCGGCTCTTCTCCCTAGGCGCTGCTAACGCTGTAGAGACAGAAAGCAGCAACCAGCCTTAAACCACGCACCCTCCTCGCTCCTCCCGAGCCGGCTGGGGCGACACAGGCACCTTCCTTTCCGAGCAACCCCGAAACATTAGAGAGGAATACGGACGGGCGGAGTACTGTACCTTTTCGGTGCATGTATGTAGGCAGCTAGAGGACAGAACTAGCTGATGTAGTGTCCCATTTAGTAATCCATTTAAGGGGATCTCTCTGGGAAACTGGAGCCACTCTCTCCTTTGCAATCCTTTGTCATTACTACATGTGTGCTTTCCGGGGGAAGGAATATTTAATATTTCTACTTTCTGAATTGCAAATGCAATTTGTTCATTTCCAATGATGGGCGAAAAGAGGGGAGGGAACAGGGAGAAGAAGAAAAAACAAACAAAAAAACCACGATAGCAACTCCTCTCCAGACCCAAATTCCACTACGGTTCCACTCCAGTAAGTCCCCTTCAGTTGCGCCTCGGGAGGTAAGTAATTTCGGGGTCGTCTTCTCCCTCTCTACCAAAAGTGCTCCCGGTGTGACAGCTGCTTCAGGAAAACTCCTAGGCTGGAGGCACTCGCCGTGCCACGGCAGGAAGGCGCAGTCACTCCTCGACCCGGGCTGCCGGGCATTGGACTGTGAGCAGCGAGGACTCGGGGAGCCGCTGCGAGCCGCTGCGTGTTGCTGCCGCCGCTGCCCTGCCTGCCGCCGCTGCCTCCCCTCGGCGCCCGCCCCCCGGCCCCTGGGACGCGGCTCCGCCGGCGGAGGCGGAGACAAAGCCCGGAATGGAGTGGGGCGCGCCCGTCCGTCCGCCCCGCCCCCCACGGCGGGGGAGCACGTGCCCAGCAGCCCCGCCCTGCCGGGCGGTGCCTGAGCGGGGGCGGTGCTGGCGGGCCTGGGGGCGTTGAGCCGCCGCGTGTCGGTGTGAGCGGAGGGTGGTTCCTTGTTCAGCTGCTTTGAACCGACGGTGCCGCTGCCTGGGACACCTCCCTGCTGGCGCCGGGCCGGTGCGAAGCGCTACCAGGCTTGTATCGAGCAAGTGCAAGCGAAGGGGACACTCTGGCCCCTTCCCGTGTGCTCCCGAGATGCTGCCGCTTCCCGATCGTCACGGCCGTTTCGCTCCCGCGGGGGGCGCAAAGCCGGGCGTGCGACTAGGATAGCCCGGACCGCCTGCGGCTGCGGCGGGGGCACGGTCCTGGGCAGCCGCTCGTAGCCCCCTGGAGGATGTGCGGCTCTTCCGCGGGTTGCGGGCGCGGCAGTAGGGGCGGCAGCAGGGCCCTGCGCGCGCTGCTGCCTGGCCGAGGGAGCGGGGCCGGCAGGGCTGTACCCCCGGGCGCATTCCTCATATTCTGAGGGGAAAGTGGGGACTGGGGCCGCAGCTGGCGGCTGGCGCTTGTCTCCTTTTCCTGTTTCCCTCCGCCCGAATTCCGTCTCGGTGGTTTCTTGCCGCTCTAATCCCTGTCTCAGAGCCGATCCAGCCAGGGGCAGGAGCAAGCGGCGCTAATACATTAATCCCCCTTTCCCCGGCCCCGCGCTGAGGCCCCTCGGCGCCGGCAATCCTCCCGGCCCGGCCACGGTGCAGCGGAGTGATGCGAAGGTTATGTCGGGGACCGCTCACCTCCCGCCGCGCACGGGGCTGAGTCGCCCGCTGCAGCTCCCATGCCTTCCGCCCGGCAAAACAGCCCGAAGCCGCTGCGCTGGAAAATTGCGTGCGCGTTTCTTTGGCGGCGACATGCAGTCCCTCAAGAGTTTGAGCAGTAATTTCCACTCTTCAGATCTCCACGGAGTATCACTGCAAGGAAAGCCTCTAGTTATTTAAGCACGAAGGTATCTGGTTTCCAGAGGATTCATTAACATGTACAATTGCTTTAACATGATTTAGACTTTTTTTCCTTTTTTTTTTTTTTCCAAACCAGATAAGTGAAAGGACAGACTGCAACTAGGGGATTTGCTGTCAGGCCACGAAGTGTGGCATTAAAATAATTACTTGTTTATGGCAACTGTTTTCCTTCCTTTTATTTTCAGATAATGAAAGGACTTTGATAAATTGGTTTTGGTTCGGTATTTGATTTGCGATCTAAAATTACACATTCATTCAATGTCTGGTTGTTAGATTACAAGGAAGGACATTCATCTGTATCAACGAAAAGTTTCTTCTTTCCTTGCAGACAGTTTAAGCTGAATGTATACTTAGAGTAATTTTCTAATCTAAGGAACTGAGACTTAATATATAATTTCTTCCCCTGAAAATCTAAAACAGAAGCGAGTTCCGCACCAAAAAGAATAATTGCTGAAGACAGATAAATTTTAGTGAAGCAAACTTGAGCTAGATCTGAAAGCAATTAGAGAAACTGAACTGGTACAAATAATTTATGGGTGTGTGTCGGGGTAAACCAGATATATGTACCTTGATTTGCCAAGATCCCTAACCCCATTTCCAAAAAGAGGCCCCCCATCATCTTGTGCTACTATTCTGTCAGGAAACAAGAACAGAGATGGAAAGCAGTCAGGATTTGTGGGAAATACCCATTCAACAATACTAAAGGCTGACAGTCAATCATTCCATTATGATCAATCACTACATATGTCTTGAGGTGTTCAAAACTTCCACTGCCTTTGTTGAGGGTTTGAACTGTAAGCAGATCTAGGTTGGGCCCTTAACTCTGTGCTTCAGATACTTCACAAATATTTCTGCAATGCTGAATGGTTTATTTTACACTTGCATTTCTTCATTAATCAAAAAAGGTGCTCTGACAGAGAACATTTTCCCCCCTGTATTTAGGGTTTTGAAAAATACAGGCCAGATTTTGATATTTTGAAAGTTCTGAAAGAAGCAGAAAGCACTGAAAAACCCTATTTTCCAGACACTAGTACTAGTGAAGGCATCAGTAGCTAGAAGTTTTGTGTTCAGGTTCTTCTACAAAAGTGTTTTTCATTCATCCATTTTCTTTCTGTCTTTAACTTCCAAGCCTGCACTGCCTAATTTTTATACTTAGATTATACTGTGTAGTCTTTTTCATTTAGCCTTCTGACAAAACAAAATTCAGCTCTTCTGTCCTTCATTCCTGTACCGCTTGTTCTGCTCTTCACTCACTGGAATTGATCTGCAAAATCAGACATGTCTTCATGGCTTTAAAAAACACCCACTTTTCTTTTACCTGACTCGCTGTTCCCTTTCGCTTTCTGTACTCAGTCTAGTAAACTATTCTCATCCTTTCTTTCTCACCAAGTTTTTAGGCTGTTTTGGTGGAACTTTAATACCAATCTCAATTCTCCATGCTGTCAGACTTCCTGAAAACAGAAGCACAATCTAATTTTTTTTGCCTAGACTAGTTAACAACTGTGGGCTACTCACACTGGCTTGGGGAAGGGAATTACTACCCTTACTGATTGAAAAAGACATATTTTTTCAATGGCTACTTTTTGGCAGCTGCAGAGGTAGAGTGCAGTGGGTTTTCCAGTCAGGAATTCTTGGTGAGGTCTCCATGGAGCTATGCATTTTAAAAGCCTGACCCAAACAATTCACACAAGATACAGAGAAGTTCTTCAGCTCACTCCAACCCCACTTTAGAGCAGGTCTCTACCAAAAATTTGACTTGAGTTTATGTGAAAACTGGTTTTCTATGAAAACTATCCCTTCTTCCTAATCTTATATGAAATATGTTGGCTTAAAGTTGGTCGACACCTGGTCTGTATAGGGGAAGGGCACTTGGATCTCCTTCACTGACAGGAGCTGACTCTTTCCGTTGGATTGTGTGATGTTCAATGCCAGTTGGTGTGCTGAGCCCCACACTATATACATACATGTTTTCTGCTCTACCAACTTCCTAAAGTCATCCCATTAGATACAGTTCTGAGAAGCTGGGATACTGCAGGGGTGCAGTGGCACCTTGTAATTAGTTACATCCCCATTCATTATATTCCCATGTCAGAATAACCTGTGCAATGACATTCCCCAATTTCTATATGAGTTGTTATATTCATAGATCATTATATGCCCCTCTTTCAAAGTTTTGAAGTGCAACAGAATTTTACAGTGACAAGAAACAACACACAAGAGTGGCAGAGCTGAGGATTTTGACAGCTGTCTGAGAAAGACTTAGGTGTTTTGCCCAAAGGAAGGTAAAAGATGGGCTTGATGTCCAGGAGGCATTCAAAGACTGTCATCTTAGGAGGGATTGTAGCTCCTTTTCCCCTCCCATTCTGGCATCAGAGGAGGTGCCTTTACCTGTGAGGATTTATCTCACCACAAATAAAAACAAAATGTTGAGTGCAGGAACATCTTAATATTAAAAAGTGTTGACTTCTTTAATCTTACAGCAATAATGAAAGCTTATGAAACTGTAAATATGATTTTTGTCAAGACAACATTATTTAATGCCTGGCAAAGTAATTACTCCTACACAGAGAAAAATAAGATCTTTCTTTTAATCGCTTCAGAGGAATTCACCAAACTCAACTGTACTCTGAAAATGTGGTTGAAAGTGGGTAGGTTTTTAATAAGCACAAAGCTTTTCTTGAGCACACTGCAGCTAAGGAAAAGAAGAATGATAAAAACCAATATGTACCCAATTCTCAGTCTCTTAACATAAAATGGTGATGGGTCTTTTGCCCAATTCCTGCAGAGTCAGTGTGATGGTTTAAAATTATTAGCACTAGGCATTTTACAGACCAGTGTAAACATGTGACATGAGATTAGATTAAGAACTGGTAGTCCATTAGTTTCCTTCGTGGATGTGATTTTTAATGGTTGGTGAATCCCTGCAAAATTCTTTCCGTAACTAAGGACCTTATTAGAAATGCCACATTTTTAGGTTGCTGGATGCTATATGAGGATTTGCTTTTCTAAATCACTTTGTTAAGACATCTTCCAAACAGATACTCAGATGACTGTACATTGACCTGGGGTATGCTCAGCAGGGGCACTCGAAGTATTTAAAATTCAGGAAAGTAGTTCAGAATTTTCACTGGAAATACCAAGGTCTCCACTGGAAGGATTTTCCCCTGCTGGGAACCCAAAGGGAGTCTCTCTGTGCCAGTTCTGTGCAGGTTGGTCTTTTTCAACTATGGAGGATTTTGGAAGGCAAACAAGGCTGCAGAGCAGATGTTTTATGCAGGAGGCTGCCCTGGTCATTCCCTGCTGTACTGTGCCAGAAAAATCAGCAGAAATTCATGTTGCACTGTGAGCAACATTCACATGTCACTGTGTTATCTAGTTCCCAGAAGAGGAGAGTGTTACATGATGGTGAAATAAGCAGAGAATACTGTGGATAACAACTGGACCATATGGTGAAGGGAGTGGTTCCCCATTAAACAAACAAAACAGCAGAGCGTGGAAGATCAATACGGGAAAGTGATGTAGAATTTAACAGTTGTTAAAACCAACATAAATTTACAGAGATTCATTATAAAATTATTCTAAACACACATGGGCCTGATCCTTCTGTGGTGTAAATGAACATAATCTTAGCAATATTAGTGCATCCATACCAATTTCACCTGCTGATGATCTCTTTTATAACATTTCACCAGAAAGGGAGTTTATGGTAATTTTAAACTAGCCTGTAGAGCTCCACAACAGGAATATAAGTGATCTGTTTTATTCCATAGGCAGTTGTTTAAGTCACTAGAAAAATTATTTGCTATTGAACTCTATCGAATTTTCCATAAAGGGAAGCTTACTTTCTTCACACATTGGATGTTGATGATCTCACATTAGTCTCTTGTAGTTAGATTCTCTGAGAGGAAAATTAATCAGAAACTGTAAAGAGAGCATATGAAGAGAGTTTTCCGGATTTCTTTCCCATCAGTTTTATTATGGGAGAAGACAGAAGCCCCTCAGTTACTTTATGGTGGTTCAGTTTAAAGTATTCTGCTCTATATTTGTAGTTGACTGTTTCCAGCATTGTGCTTACATGTTGCCTCCTGTTTGAATACAGTGAGGAACTGAACAGAATAAAATCTGTCTCTCAAATGTTGATTAAGATTGGACACTAACTACAGAGTTGTTTGGACAGCAGTGAAGAGGTGTAGGGGCACTGTCTGAAAACATGCAAAATATATTTTGTTTGGAAAATTAAGTCAAATTAATACAGTTTTCTTGGGGTAAATCCTCTGTTCTCACCAGGACTACATAAAATCAGGGGCTCAATCAAGACCTTAAGGAAAACAATGAGAAAGATTTATTTTGGCTTTGCCTATGTTCTGGCAGTGGATAAATATAGTCCAAAGTGAACCATTGCTGTGGTTTCCAAAAAGCAATGAACATTTGAGATCTAGATGGGGGAACTAATTATAAAATTATTTTAGTTGAAAAGACAGCACTGAAATAATATTATAATAAAAATGTTTTAAATACAATTACAGAATCAAACAGAAAGCAAATCCAATTTTAAATAGTAAGACGTTAGTTTCGTGAGTCAAAATCATTGCTTTCAGTGTCTGTTCAGCTGAACCAAGCCTATAGGAACACTCAGGAAGTGGAATTGCCAGGCAATACAATATTACCAAAAAGAAACCTTTAATGGTTTCAGTATCTGAAAGAAAGAGGCTTTATTCTGTCCTCCTACCCAACATGCACTTTAATTCATAACATTAAATCTCATCCAGCTGACTTATTTTTTGTTTTTGTTTTGGTTTGGTTTTTTAGCCCTCAAATTGATGGCAGTGGGAAGAAAAAAGGGTCTGCAACTGACAGACAAAAGAAAAAAAAAAAGAAGAATGAGAAGAACAGAGAGGAAAAAGAACAGCCAGAACAAAATGGAAAAGTAGAGGAGAAGGCTCCAGCTGAGAAAATTTGTGAAAGCAGAGTGTGGGGGAGAGCGAGGGTAACCAGAGAGAAGGGAGGAGGGAAGATTTTTGAATTAAAACAAGGAATGAGAGGCTGAGTTGCTCTAGGTTTACACTTCCTTTTAAACAATATGAATATTTTTACATACTAAAGGAGAAATTAATGTCAAACACATTATGGCCTGCTAAGATACAGAAGAGTATCTTCTGTAAATGTGTTGAAAGACATGACAAAGTATTTGGGAAGAAAAGAGCACATCCTACTTTTGGCAAAGCAGTTTTCATCAGTGTCAGTCACCTCCCCACACAGCCTGATGAGCTGTTTGGACTTAATTCTGTGTGGAAAAAGGATAGCCAGAAAATAGCAGTGCTCTGGGATATGGGTTGGATGGTGGATAGGTCTAGAAGGGCACCTGGGTGACCAGCAACCATCGTCTCTAAATGGGCTGGCTGGAGTTTGGCTCCTCTTCTCTCACACCTGTGAGTGTGGTGAAAACAGGAGGCATGTGAAAACACGTCTCCCATCCTCCCCATGAACCTGCCCTCACCAAGGTTGAGTGAATGTCTCTGGTGTCTCACAGGGAAGAGCAAAAAATTATTCCTCTCCAAGGGAGGATGTGGGATGAGCTGTTAGTTTGTAGCACAGTGTGGCTTGTACAGAATATGGTGGGCAACTGGTGCTAGGGAGTTGATGGAGTCTTTTCAGTGATTACCGTGTATGTTTTATCTAGCAAAGATGCTATTCATGAAAAAGAGCTGAAGTTGATATTTTCCTTTGTTCTGTTGTCTGTAAGCCTTTTTCTAAGCAGGAAAACTGATAGGATGGCATTTCTAGCACTAGTTCAATTTACTGGTGTAGAAAGAGCTCTCTTCCCT
The DNA here is from genome assembly GCA_020745705.1 of Hemiprocne comata. Lineage (NCBI taxonomy): Eukaryota > Metazoa > Chordata > Aves > Apodiformes > Apodidae > Hemiprocne > Hemiprocne comata. The sequence goes on along the minus strand of CM036616.1, from coordinate 66,195,428 downwards.
TTCCCTATATTGCATTAGACCAGGGAAAGTAATAATAAGGATGATGGAGATGCAAATTCAATAGTCTAGGTTTTTTCAGATATGTATCTGTACTCTGCCAATGGTACTTGTATTTCAAAGGGTTTTACTTCACAGGAAGTTGGACTGAAGCTGTGGTGTTAGATGTTTCTTACTGTGTGCAGAGGTGAAAACTTCTGGCCCATCTGAAAACGACAACAGCATTACTGCCAGGTACAGCCCCTCCTTCCCTCCGGGCTGGTTGTAGTCTGGAGTTTCCTGGTGATTATTAGAGCTGAAAAGCAGTTGCTAATGAACCCTGCACTATTACCAGGGAATGAGGGAAGGTGAGTGGAGACTTCCCGTGTTTGCTCATTCCTGGCAATCATTAGCACCCCATGGTGCCGGGTATGACTGTCCCAGGTAAATCACAACCTAGACATTCCAGCCCTGCCTGAATGCGTTTCAGTCACTCTGCTGTGCCTGATACTAGTGCAGCAAAATTGAGAGGAAGTGCATGAAAGCTGTTTGGAAGCTTGGTCACTGATCCAACAGAAAGGGCAAAAGACCATGCACAAACTAATTGCTAGGAGAAGCCTGTTTGACTCACCATGAATGGAGGTTTTCCACTGCTTGGAGATACATACTTGATTTCTGAGTCAAAGCTTTGTTCTTTCCTTAAACCATCATACCAAACATGGTATGTTAACTGTGTAATTACATGTGGAAGTTTAGTAGATAAAGGCAATGTGTGGAGGTTTAGTAGATAAAGAAAGATACCTTAGTGGTGTAGAAGTGGCAAGACTATGTAAAAAAAGAAGAAATTTGAAGAAAATATCAGCTTGCATGAAATAAACCACAAGCGTCCTCATTTATGTGCCATCAGTGATGAAACTCCCACTAGCTGAAAAATAAATTCACGTATTATTGCCAAGGGTATCATTTATAGCAATATTCTTGGTGACTAACTCTTTATTTGTGCTTTCCTGAAGACAACATTATTCCTCACTTTCAGCAGGGACTTCCTGTGGATGTTGTTTGGATTGTACATTCAGCCCTGTGTGGAATATGCATTAGCGTTTACAGAGAATCAGCAGAAAACATATGTGCATTTTAATATCTAGTTACATCCTATGTCAAAAACAAATAATAATTTAGGAACACTAAGTTTTTGCTTGGTCCTATATTCTGTCAAAATCTTTAATTTGGGTGTTCAGTTGATTAAAAACCAAAGTAGATTCATAAAAACTATGTTTCACGTGGGCTAAAGAGCTTGAGGTAAAGAAGGGACCTTACAGAAGCCTTTGGAAGTTTTGTCATTGACTTTCATGGGACCAGAACATCACCTGCGATGAAAAATGCATACAATTAACCAGTTTGTAACCATGCCTCCTAACTCTGTGAAAACAGAAAATTCGTAAGACCATAACTGTAAAATAAAATAAAATAAAATAAAATAATAAAATAAAATGCCCAGGCATTAAACTGGAAAGTCTGGTTGAGTTCTTGGTCTCACTGTAGTCAATGGCAAAAATGTAGCTGACCTCATTGTGATGAGAGACTGATTTCAAGTCCAAATTCAGATTTTGGCATAGTCTTTGGCATGTCAGATAAGACATTCACCAGCCACCTTTTCCCATAGTCTACTTCATGCTAATGAAATTAATATCCCATTCCTGTGTCTTGACAACTGGCTTCACGGTAACTTTATCTGTACAGTTTGCTCTCAAAGCAGTGTCTGATACCAACAGATAGATGTGGTTCTGTGGTTGTTTTTTGGTGTTATTTTTTTAAAATGGCATTTATGTTCTTTTTTGTTTTGGCCTGTCCAGAATTTAAAAATAGACAAGACTAGAGCAAAAAGTCCTCTTTGGTTATCCTTAAATTTTCCGGCAGTTACAAAACCTTTTAAGTAGGGGGTTTATAATGAAAACTCTATAATGACCTTAATGGTGGCAGATTATAATATGCAGGTTGCTAAAATGTCTAGTTAATGAATGTCAGTAGGATTAGACAATGATGAGGGCACTTTTTAAGGTCTCCATGCTGTGATAGATTTATATCACTAACAACAATGAAAGGTACACAGGAATCTATGGACACTGCCTCTTTCCTGCAGAAATCGGCACTATCTCTCATTAATTAAATTGCACACAGAACAATATAAATCTCCTAGTGCTTATTCCACTCATTTCATACATACTAATGAGGATGAGCTTCTGAAGCTGGTGGTTGGGATCATTTATTCAGTGGTGGGAAAAATAACATCAGGATTCAGACCCCCTGCTGACTTTGTGCACTGTTGTGCTAGATTTATATTGGCCTACTAATAAGTAACTGAATACATTAAAGGATTTGCCCATCACTGCAACGGTTACAAGGGAGTCCTTGTTTTTCTTCCTTGTGTATTCTTTGGTGAGGAGATTAGGGGAGATGGGCCCATTATGTAAGTCTCTCCTCTTCCTATTTCATCCACCAGTTCAAAGCCCTGTTTTCCAAACAGAAACTATGCCAAAGCTCTCATCAATCATTAAAAGTCCTAACAGTTACAAACTCTCTGATTTTTTTGTGTGGAGTGCAACAGTCTTGCCTTTTTTTCACCTTAGAAAGTGAATCACACTATGCTTAGCAGTTCAAACTCTACATCGCACAGTATGCATGATTAGTGAAGAGAGAAAATACAGGGCATTCAGCAGCCAAAGAAATGTCCCTTTAGAGCTCCTCTTTGGAAGCAAATACAATGGAACAAGCAAGCTGGATATTCCAGTACTGCATGTGTGGCTGCAAAAAAACCAAAACAAAACGGGGGAAGTCCTGTAGTTCCACATTTAATTTTGAACTGATAGGCTCCACTTTTCAGGCTTCTAGATTGAGGATGAGAAAACAGTACGCACTGTGCTGCCAGACAAAGGGCTCACGTTACAAACCTAACATACAACACAGTTTGTAGTGAATGTCCTGTGTCCATGTGTGTGAGTTTGGTAAGGAATACTTGAAAACCATACTGTATGGTAACTGGCAGTAAATGAAGACTATTAAAAATCTGTGACTTCTGTATTTTCTTTGTCCACCAGTTAGACAAAATGCACTGGTTATTTAGATCAGCAGACTGATCCCTTCTACAGATGACTTTACAGTGTAACATGGGAAACTCAATTAGCCTTATTAGCTTAGCTTGTATTACTGGGCAGGTAATTAAGAAAGGGTGACCTATTCCTTGAAAAGTTTCAGCTTCACAATTTCACTATACACAAGAGTGGAAGGAGCTTTCAAAATGTTTTGCAAGCAAACCGATGGAAAAATACAACAAATTCTGAGAAACAGTTAATATATTGGATGCAGATTTGTGGAAGTGGGGCTCCTGTGTAATTGTCTCTGAACCAGCTACACAATTAACTTTTTTTGGATGAGTTGAAGAGAGGGTTCCAGTACACATCTAATCGTTCTCAAGTTATGTGACTGGAAGATCAGGATTAAATTAATTCAGTGGTGGATAAGGAAAAAAACCCACAAAACCAGTGGAGATTAAATGCAGTCTATTTCTTATTTGTATTGTGTGTGACAATGTAGAGATGAAGCTTTTTAAGAGATTTTACCGTATTTTCCCATTGATTTTGCACTGTGCATATCACTCTCTGAAAAAAATATTTTAAAAAAATCCTGTAATCTTTGCATAGCTTGCTTTGTTTTTGGTTTGTTGTTGTTTTTTGGTATTGTTTTATTTTGTTGTTAAAGTTTCCATATCCAGTGCTAGAAAACCAAGGCAATGCAGTTCTCTAGAGATAATGAGAGCAAGTGGAGGTTCTCCTTTGTGTGTCATTAAGGAGATCTCAGTAAATTTACTTTCCATTTTTCCATCCTTCTTGCTTGCTACGTTTCTTTCCTCCTGACAGCTGTTGTTCGTGACCTATTTTGTGAACAGACCTACTCTTCCCTTTGAAGGTGTAATTTGTCTAGGAAGAACTACCTACAAAGCACTCTTATTGTCAGACCTTGGAGCAGGGTGGGGCTTGTTAGTAATCTCTGAGCATGTAGCTAAATCACAAATAGTTTCTTTTACTTTAGTAACTCAGTTTTGCATTTTAGCTTTTTCCTTCAGAGGCCATGCTCTTACACACACTCTCTTGTGTATGGAACTTAACATTGCAACAACAGTGCTAAACCTGATTTATTGATAATATATAGCATGTCAAAAGCTGGTGTGTGCAAACAGTAACTATGAAGTAGAACAGTATTTGGAAGCATTAGGTGAAATTTAGACAACAGTCAAAATAGTTTTGCTGTACTGACAGGAGAAAGATGTAGGATTTTTTTATATAGACCAGATTATATGTCACTGAACTTACCTCCCTCATCTCACTACTGTGAGGTTGGGTTTGTTTTTGGTTTGTTTGTTTTTTTTTCAATTATTGCTACCTCTTAGAATCACACGTTTTATGTGTGTTTAACTATATAGAGGAGGCACTATGTAGAGGAGGACTTTTCAAAACCATGACCTCTTCGTTGTGGCTCCAATAGCTGTAGGACAAAGTATTTATAACCCATCAGTTATATGCCCACAATAAAAGAAAGAAAAGAAACTCAAGAAACCTCTGTTACTTGAAGTATGAGTACTGAGTATGGAAACAGAGCCTTAACATATTTTATTCACCAATCCTTTCTTTGCAGTCCTAAGAGTCAGTTGCCCTGTGTATTTGCTGGCACTATCTATTAATGCATCCCCAAAGTATGGGGCAGAAGGAAAGCAGTCAGCTGTATGGATGAGGCAGAGATGGAAGTTGCTATGGTAAGTCTGTAAGAAGTTGTAGGAGCCAGAAGATCTTCTCTGGATGCTATCCAACCCTGGGATGGAAATTTTCCTGGCTGCAGTTTACAGCATTGAGAGTCTAAAATTATGGCAGATATTTAGTACTTCAGCTTCTTCCTACTCAAATGTCTGATTCCTAGACTTTTGGACTACATCTTAAATTACACCATTGCATGCTGAAGATTATAATCCATTCTCCACTAAAAGAAAGTCCATTAAAACTACAGATGTTATCATTACTCACTTATACTTGCAAGTCTTCTACATCTGTGCGCTATTTACTTTTTTATTACAAATATAATGACAAAAATGATGTGTAGGGATTTGGTCTGCAAAATATCCTATGTAAATGGCACACAGTATACTTAGGGCTGTCAGGTGAAGTCAGATCCAGAAAGATATCTCGTATGCAATTTAAGGATACAATATCCACACTGTAACCTGTATTTGATAATGTATATATGATACTGACTGTTGCCAGTTACCTCTGCATTGTCGAAGCTGGGAATTAGTTCACAATGTTTCCCTGGACAAACAAATCACGCAAGAGCAGGGTCACGCATAAACATGTAAACATGTAATGCTGGAATTCTGTGTTTTAGATCAGGACCACTGTAAAAGAAGGACTGAGCAGCAGAGCTGGACCCAGATCCAGTGCAAATTTCTGTAAAAGAATAAACCTATCCGGATAAACAGCTTAGCACAATTTCTGCAACTCTTAATACGCTTTAATAATTACCAAACCTGTTTTTATATGGATTTGAATCTGTTAATTCCTTGGCATTATTCCCGATTTCCACCTCAGGTGATATACATTGTATTACTAGTATCTCATATTGTATAAATTCTCATTTGCCTTTGCCTGCTTCTATTTTATGCATATGCATACATTAAATGACATACAGAACATATCTTATTGTCTGAGGATGATAGAGATTCTTAATACATTACAGTGTGACTGAATTCACCTGTTTATTCAAGCAGCAAACAAATGTCACTTTGCTGGTTTAGGTCTTGTCCTTTGGCTGCTGTTTTCTGCCCTTGCAAGACTCAAATGCCTCCTGGAATGATGAGGCAGGCAGCTCCTCTCATGGCCCTCATCTTATTTATCCATTTATGAGGAAGCATTAAGGTAAGAACGTGCCTGTGTGCATGATCAGTAGGCCTTGCAGCAGGTAAAGTGTTTAATCTCCATGATGTGTGTTATCTCAAGCAGCCCTAGGAGGTGGATGCTGGCGCTGTTCCTAGCACTGGTCATTTGGATTTGACCACAAGTTAAGCAGGCTAGATCAACCTCCAGAATATAATTTTTAACTGCAGCTAGTTGCAATAAACACTGTCAAAGTTTCAAAGGATTTAGCAACATTTCTGTGGGAAAAATTTAAAGGGCCTTATTAAATCAAACATTCCCATCTAGCTCCAGAGACCTTCATGTCCCAGGACTGCAATGTTTGGTTACACTTCTGTTGTTTGATGTAGAGCTTTGGATCTTCAATTAGTATGCAAGTCACTGTTCATTGAGACAATGGCAGGATCTACTCAGCATTTTCGCAGCTTGTGAAACTCAGATAAACTCTAACCTTTGCCAAATATAAAGGATGATAAAAGCAGAAGTTGCTCTTTCCAGCGGAATTAAAATAAACCGCCAATGACGTTGTAGCCTTCATCTTTTTTTCTGCTTTTGTGTGGTAACCTTCAGCTGGCATTTCATGGTGCCTATAAAATACCCATTGCAGAATTAATAAATAGAGCTGCAGCAGCAAGCAGGAAGCCAGAGACATGAGTCTCCCTCAACCACTTCTTTAGTTTAAAAGAAAAACATGTTTTGTTAGATTTCTCTAGGCTGTCCCTGGAAATAGGTAAGAAGTCCAATCTACCTTAAAATGCCTTTGAGTTCAGTGGGGCACAATTTCACCGATGCTATTAACTGTGAGCAGATCAAGATAGTACCATTAATATATTTTTAGGGCTGAGATGTTGAACAAGCCAAGTACAAAACCTGCATGAAAACATGTTTTCCTGTAAAATTATTTGCAAATTAAGACATCACTGTTTTCTGCAAAGAAGATAAAATGTAAGGTTAGTGTTTACATGGGAGTCAGTAGATGTACAGGGGCAGAAAATACCCAAAAGCAAAACCAAAGACCTAAAATATGGTTGAGGTTTTTTGTTTTGCATCTTATGAAAGCCTGTGCATGTGATTTGACAGTTTATGACTATATCTCAGGGCTGAGATCTAGCCCTGTGTAAAACAGGGCAGCATATTTATGATTACCTTTCTCTCATTTTACCAGACATGGGGAAAAAAGTTCCTATGACATGCTATTTTTAGTCACTCACAAGTTGTCACAACATTCCTACATTTCTCCTGCTTGGTGCAAGGTCCGTTTTGTCTCTGAAATATTTTCAGGGAGAATAGGTGTGAAAGACTCTTGTGAGCTTGTTTAAACAGTGTTTTATCTGTGTTTTATCTGACTTAAACAATTCAAGTGGTAGGGTTTGCCAGCCTCACACATCCAGATTTAAATTTATTAAAGAGAGAATCACACAAACAGCTCCCCTGGCAGGTTGAAGAAGATGATAATCCAGGAGAACTGCAGAAAGCTGACCTCAGAGATCCAGGGTGGGCAATGGGTGGTGGAATTTTTAGAAGATCAAGTGATTAACCATGGTCACATAGGATTGTGCATCCAAAGATTAACATGATGTGGGTTACAGCCTGGGTAAGCAGACCAGGAGGCTGAGGGGTGAAGAGATGAAAACTTTACATGCTCTGTTTCCAGTTGAGCAGAGTCTGTTTGTTGGGAGAGTTTTTAGTAGTGATACATTGGCGTAAATGTAGTTGCAGTGGCAGCTTCATTCACCTGGTAGTCTGGGGGCTGGTCTGTTCAAGTGCTCAGGCAAGGCTTGGGTTCAATCCTCTCCTCTGTCTGAAAAGATTTGGAGCTCGGAGACCCCAATGTGGTGGTGCTGCTGCTGTGCTACAAGGCACACAAGGCTGAATTGCTGCTAATCTCATTTATGACACTATTCCATTACATGTGACCAATCCAAAGAGCCATTGCACCGAGACAGCAGTGAGGCTGACAGGATGTGAACAGGGAGATTGACCATCCTGGAATAAACTTTGGTGTGTTGATAGAGGCAGTGTGCTGCAAGACATGCTGGCTGAAATCCCCATCAGGGAGATGGGGGAGCTGATCTCGGGTAACCACATGTATCACTAGCCCGTGAGATGAAAAGGGGCATTGGTAGCATCAGTATCTCTTCCTCGATATTCTGAAGTCTGCTTTGAAGATTACTTTTTTTTTTTTTTTAAAGCCAAAATGATTTAGCAAGTTTGTAACTAGCTTTGGGACCACTAAGCCAGAGTTATGGCTTAAATAAATGAGCTTGTAACTGGTTTCAAAAGAAAAAAAATATCTGGACATAGTTGTGTTCTTGTCTAACTCCTGTTAAGTGATCACATCAGAAATCATGCCACCTGGAAACCAGTTTGGACATACAGGTTTTACAAAGTTATTTCACACAGGGAGACATTTATGGAAAAATATTTTTAAGATTATTTTTATTCATAGTATGTGTATTAAGGAGCTATTGCACCTCTAGTGATCTTGAAGAGCTTAACACATCCATGATCAGAGCTGATGATACCAGTTAAATTACTAGCCATTTAATTCTGTTCACCTTTCCTCTGTTGATGTGCTGCTTTAATTTTCTACATTTGATTTCTAAAGTGATTTTAAATTAGCTCCTCTTCAACTTAAAATAAAGGCTAGATTGTCAAACTTTCAAGTGAATTTGCTGACCAGAAGAATCTCTTAAGAGGCTCACAGTAAATCCGGTGGAACAGTACATTTTGTTTAAGTGCTTGTCGTTAAAGGTTGGAGTGCACAGTAGAGTTGAAAAGAGTTTAGAAGACTGATTCAAGTAGCAGCATTATTTTTCACATGAGTGCATCAAGAAAGAGCATAAAGAGTTATAGGAAAAATTTGCAACCATGGAAAAAAATCGATTCATGTTGTCATCTCCTTTTAATTGACTTGACATCTTTTCAGTCTTTGTGATTTACACACTGCCAGTAAGGCATACCTTGGGTCCCACTACTTTGACAAACAGAACAAGGAATTAATGTATAGCAGTGTTTCTGGCTATATAATAATTATATCACCAAAACAGGAAAAAAAAAATACATATGAAGACTTGGACAACAAGAAAAACAATCCAGAATAAAAAAAAATGTATTACTGGTTGACTGACATGAATGTGTTCTCCATCCACTGAGTATCTTTTCCCTTTCTCTTTGTTTATGGTGTCTGAATTAGTCACTGAGCACTATCTTTTCAGCTTCTTCCTTAAGAAATCTTCATGATAAAGCTGTGAAGTTTCCAGTATAAAGCTTTACTCACAGAACCAGCACAAATCCTCACGTCCAACATCATGTGCTTTAGCTGACGCTGACAATTTCTGGCATTAACCTGCATACCCAAGAAACCGTAACTCCCTGCACAGCACAGCACAGCACAGCACAGCACAGCACAGCACAGCACAGCACAGCACAGCACAGCACAGCACAGCACAGCACAGCACAGCACAGCACAGCACAGCACAGCATTACTGCTGAGGTGACTGGAGGAGCTTAAGCTGTTGCTCTGGTGATTTAAACAATGGGGTTGCTAGTGGGACAAGCTCGACATGTCCTCACAGGCAAGAATTTCCTTCCCTCTCTCAGTCCACTGGCTCTCTGACTTTTTTTACAGTACCCAATGGTACTGCAAAGCCTGCCTTCTCCTTCCAGCTTGTGGGAGTGACAGATGTGAGCAGCGCTAGGAACCACAGTGGCGGCTAGAGACAGAACCACATCAAAACTGACACCACAGCCAATGGTTTTCACATCAATGCCTTCAAGCTGTGCTTTCTGTCTCCCCAATGGAGCTACTCATAGCTGACGGCTGCTAATAAGTTGCTTTTCCCCCTTCACCACCTCTGCTCCTGCACTTTGAAAAATCATAATCTCCTCCTTTTCCCACCTCCTCTCCCCCTTATCCTTATTCCTTTGCTTTCTCCTGCTCACCTTCTCTCTATCTGTAGTGCTCCATGGTGACTCAAGGGGAAGAATGTTGCATAGCTATACCAGAAGGTAGCATATGGGACATCTCTGGCTGTGCAAATACATGGTCTTTCATTGCAGAGCCTCTTAGCTGCCTTTCTCTGATGGTGTGTTATCGCTGCTTCTAGCCTTAAGTCTAGCAGTGACCACAGGGATTAAATTAAAGGCATTCTGTTTAGTATGAAAGGCATCAAATATTTCCCTATTAGTACAGCACCTGGCTCAGAGGAGTCCTACATTTGATGGGAAACACCAAAGCAATTGGCGACTGATGCTATTTATTTATGTATATATTTATGTAGTCGTTATTATGGAATGAAAAGATCATTGCCTGGTATCTAGGTACATATGCTGATTGATGCTTCAGATTATGAACGTTTACTATATGACAAAATTTACAGAGCTTGAAGACTGCAAAATGAGTGGATTTGTAAATCAAAAGAAATAAAAATAAATTTACCTCAACAGCTTCACAATCCTACATTCTGAATAAAGCAATATAGCATAATACACCTGTATCTATTTCAGTTTTTAACTGAATTATTGTTCACCATTTTTATCTGATGTAATTCCCTGCTTTGCAGCATTTGGTTCATTCAGTGAGTTAGTCAGTAAAACAGAAATGATTGAGGGACAGACCCTCATCCAAAAAAATGTGCTACTTTTTCCATGATACCCTGTCCTTTCTTGCTATCCAATGTACATATATGTACATGTATGTGTCTGTCTAACAGATACTTTGAGCAATCTAAAACAATTTTCAAAAGCCAGTTTGTTTGTGTGTTGTAGAGTGGTACTATTATAGCAGTGGTGATAATGATAAAGCTTGATGTAGTAGGAGCCCTTATCAGAGATGTTGTAATCATAAAAGTCTTAAAAAGAGTTACAGTCTTATGGGAGACTACTAATATGTAGGTGCTTGGGAAGTCTTTATGGAGGGTGAGCTAGAGCTGGGAACTTACTGAATAGGTGCAGAGTTTTAAAAGTTAAATATCTGGAGCTGGTTTTATAGACTACGGTACACCTTTTATAAATCTTTTTAAATACATTATATACAGCTTAAGCAAGTGCAGAAGGTGTTGAACACGAGTCAAGAATAAACCTTGCCCAAATAGCTGCAATAATGAAGATAAGTATCTACTGCATCTTAATCTCTGATTTACAGGTATTTTTTCTTATCTCTGAAAATTAATTACAGAATCTTCTACTATGAATTTCAGTTCTTACATCTAAAGTGAAATTTTACCTTAAGTAAGTAATATACTTACTTAAATATATGAAGTAATATACTTACTTTACAGTAAGTAATATACTTACTGTCAGGGGCAATTGCCTAAAAGAGAAAACCAGAATGGATAGAAGTCCACAACAGAATTAATTATGTAGAGTTTATATACTATTATGTAGAATTATATACTTCTACATTGTGATTAAAAAAAATTGCTCATAACATGATAACCTAAGGATACAAAAATCCGTCATTTATATTCTCTTCTTCACGAACAAGCATATCTAAAATTATCTTAAGAAAAACAGTTTTAGCTTGAGATATTATCTTGAAAAAGTAGAGATATTTATATTAAAAAGTCACTGCTTTTTCATACAGATGTGTGACTATTCTCAGGACTAGAAAAACATGCCATAAAAGAGCTCATCAAAGAACTCTCTTTTATCTCTGAGGGGTCTTGTGAGGTCTGAATTTTAATGATCACAATCACAACTTTATCAATCATATGCATTTCCTATTCCAAGATCCTTATTCAGTTCTGCTCACAACCTCATAAATCAAAGATTCCATATGATATTGTTTTAGCTTCTTGGGCTAAGACCAAAAAAATGCTTTGGTTGTCAGCTGCGAAAGGAAAAAAAGAGGGACAGGCGCTGTGTGGACAGGTGTGAACACAAGAGAGAGATGAAACAGCTCACCCAGAACTTACAAAGTGTCATGAAACGCTGTAAACTTATGCTGTGGGTTGTGTGGGATAAACACCTGCAATTAGCTAAGGCACTTGATGGTTATACGTCTGACCACTGTATTTAAATTCCCTCTCCTAGAAATGCACCTTTGTGTAGAAATGGTGTACAGCAATGCATTTGAGGCAGAGAACCAGTCTTTCCCAGTGAAACAACACGAAGAGAGGCTGCTGTTGCTGTGCAATACATCCTGGGGTGAGCTGACCTAACAGAAATACTAGGTTGCAAAGATGTGGCTATGCCATCATAACTCATATAAGACCATCCTCCAGAGTTTGCCCAGGCTCCCGAAGACAACATAGAGTAAGTCTATGCAAGAGACCTTCACAGAGCACAGGCTTTCTCAAACATTCTTCCTATTTCTAGGCACAAACCTTCTTGTAGCAAACCCTGACTGCATTCTCATTGTGCATGCAGGCAGGTACAATACAAAACTCTGTTGCAACAGTTGCTTTTGAAGATGATTACTATAGAAACTGAGGAGAAAGACAATTTATTGGACCATTTGGAACAAGAAGGAATATAGATCTTAAAAACTAGAGTAATATGAAGGAGACAGTCTTGCAGACTGCTCTGCAGACTGCAGCCATGGTATCAGCAAATTTATAAGGAAAGCAGTCAATGAGACAGTTTTTACAGTCAGGCAAAAGTCCTGACAAGAGATGCAGCACTGAAATTACATAAATACACACACGTCATGCCCCAAACTATATCTGAATGTGTGATTTCCAACTGCCGTTTGTGATGGTATTGCACCTAAGTTTAAATGTTGACAACTTCTGTTGTTTTAAAAACGATCAATTTCTTTCAAAATCAGTTATTTCACAGGCAAGGTCAAAATTACAGGGTTCATAATCCCTGGGTTTAAAAAGATTTGAAATATCCTAATTCCCCTGACAGTTCCAGAAAGTATTCTCACTCTCTGCCTAGCACCACAGATGGTCTTACCTCTTTATAAGCCTCACACTGATTCAGCCAGAGAGCTAAACAATACCATGCAAGTAAGAAGATTGCTTCACTAGTGAGCAAGGAGAAAGATATTCTCTAAAAATTTTCAACAGGGGATAGCTGCAAAAGGTCCAGGTGTCTTGAAAGAAACTGTGCTTCATTCAAAATTTCTTAAAACCTCAGTGCTTCCAGTTGTACAAGTCAACTAGCCAGACATTTTGAAGTTGGTTATTGTTGTTTTGTTTTTTGTTGTTTTTTTTTTTGAGGGAGTGGTGGGAAGGAGAAGGGTGTAAAATAGTATCTTCTTTTAAATTTGAGGAATGAGAAAGTTTGCATGATATACTGTGAAACATAAGGGTGAAGTGGTAGGTATCCCTTTAAGCAAATAAATAGATTAGATGCAACTACCCAATACAATACATATTACAAATTAACAGCAGAGTTAGACTGTGCCAAAGAAAATAATTTATTTATTTTTAATTTGCAGCATTACTCTGGTACACTTATTGTTTAGAGGACTGCGAGGCCCACAGATTTTCACATATGTGGCATTATGCTATTCAATCCAATGGACATAAAATAAAATATAAACCCAAACCACTTAAATCAGTATGTAAAGAGATTTCAAAGAGAAAGCAGAATAAGCAGCCTATTTTTTAGTAGAAATTGTTCAAAGTTAACAAACAAAGCCCGTGTGGTTTGATATCTGCAGCAGTAGTGAAGCTACTGACAGGAAATGACCAGGTGCTCGACAGCTTCTGTTGGCTGCATCAGGTTGTCTTCCTGGAGGATGCAGCTGTTCACCTATTCTTTAGCGAAAGCAGATGGAAAATTCATGTAACTAATTGGTTCTACTGACACGAGAGTCAAAGAAATGTTGTTACCTTTTTTTTTTTCCTTTTGACTTCTTTTTCTTCATGCCAAGTATCAACATTCCAGATGGGGAACATTAAACTATGCAGAATTTCAAACAGAAAATGTCTGAAAGTTGATTAAAAATGCCCATAAAATAAATAAAGCCTGCTGAAGTAAAGACGTTATCTATTTCTTCAATTAGTAGTAAAGTCCTTGTGGTAATCTTAAGGAACTGTGGGACCTCTGACTAAAACATTAATTATTTTTGAGGATATCACTGTTGGATGAAGGGAAAAAAAATTTCCCAGACTGAGCTGTGGAAAGGTGCTGCTTTGTAGATGCAGGGGTGCTGGTAGCAAAGCTTTATATAATTATGCTAAATGAAGTATTTGTAAAATTCTTTCTTGGTAGGATCCTAAGAGATTACTTTAATCTGCTGAACTGAAAGTAAGACAGATCACTCAATTTCCCTTTCAGAGAAAGTACAAATTTATAAAAAATTAAACTTCAGAAGTATACTGTGTCTAGGGCTTATTTATAATGCCTTCCTCAGCTTAAATATGTAGGATCATTAAGAATAGTCCTAGAAATAAAGTGCTGTGACTTGTCTACCTTCCCATATGATTTAAATACTAAAAAATATGAATCTATTTTGTTTTATTCTGTTCAGTCAAAGTAAAGTTTGATGGAATTAAAACAGAAAAAAAATTTCCTTTATTTTTCTTGTTTTCCCTTCTGCTATAGCCCAGAGAGAAAAATCAGAGAGTCTCATTTTTCAACAAAGTGCTTGATAAAATTATTAGCTTTACTTACATGCAGTATATTTCTTCTAATTACTTGGAATAGCCATGCAAAACACTGAGGTATCTTAGGAACCATAATTCATTTACAATGAGAGTCTGGATTGTTCCCTGAAAAACCTGTAATGAAGTGACCTGTTTTTGGTTTTTTTTACCTCAGTGAAGGGGGAACTTAATCGTCTCCCTCTGCCTTCCCCCACCAAATAGGCTGAAGGCCTGTCTGCAAGAAAGAAGTGTAATAAAAAGACAGGACAAGGCAAGAAATAGGAATGACAGGATTACTTTTTTTCTAGAGTTTTCTTGGAATGTGGCTATTCCTCAGGAAGTATCATACAGCTTACGCTTGTATTACTTTGATATGTTCCTGGGAATAAAGGAGTAATCTAGAATTACACTTCTGAGGAATTAAAGAATGGGAATAATAGATGGCTGGGAGACCTCTAGGCAAACGTACATCTCATTGGGAATCTGTACAGATCTTCGAGTGGGGTTTAGTCACCATTTTCTGCAGGTGGGCCAGCTGTGTTGTGTGAAAGCCTTGGTGAAGGCAGGCCAGCAGAACCACAGGGACTGTTAGCTGATGTAAAGTCAGAGTGAACTTCTGCCATGTGTTAGTGCAATTCTGGTAATGTTGAAAATGGTAATGGCTTGACACAGGGCTTTAACAGAGCTTGATGTTTCATTTCAAAGCTTAATCAAACTTGCCTAAATGTCTTTCGATGAGAAACAGACCTGTACATTTCTGGAACTGTAACTCCACTAAAGATTTTTTATCTTCTGCAATATTTTTCTGTTTGCTTTGACTGAAATGAGAAAAAAAAGGAAAAGAAAAAAAATAACCAAAGTATGGAATTCTGCAACAGAACGACACTCTTGTAAAATCAGAGAGTCAACTGAGTTTGGCAAAACCATGCACACTCTCACTCGCTCACAATGGATGGACTTCTAATGAGAGACAGGAATCATCAGCCATCAAACTATGACTAGTTTTCAATAGAACATACGTTCAGCACTATTAAACAATGAAAGTTGTCAGGCGAGACAATCCAAGGATACAAAAATACCTGTGCTGCAAGCACTGTCCAATGTCACAGTAATGAGGTTATGAGTTTCTCTGTCTCTTTTTCTCTTTCTCTCTTTCTTTTTTTCTCTCTCTTAGAAAAATTCCAGGAAGGAACTGCTTGGAAGTTCTGTGCCTCGTTGACTGCCTCACTCTCAATATAGGTCACTGTAATCAAATTCCTTTAGCTTATTAATACCTTGCATATGTGCCAGCAGGAATTTAGAGCAAACGGTCTGCCTTATTCTTCCTACTTAGTTATATTTTACATTAAACAGTCATTTGATAAAATATCTGATGTCAGTGTGCAGGGACTAGAGTTTCAGTATGACAGATGGACACACACTCGCTATCTGTCTCTATTTTAGTCCGACTTACTCAATAGCAAGTGGATCAATTACACGAAAAGCTGACAATAAAGCAGCTCTCTCTTACTGTGGCAGGTCACAGGAGACGAGGGTTGGCTCTGGGCAGATAGATAGTTTGGGATGTTCTCAGGTAGGGAAGAAAAGCAAAATACATTTACCATAAGCAAAAGGAGCAGTGGTATATCCTGTCCATCATGTGACACAAATGGGGGCCATGCAACTGCCATGCTTTCTGCATGACCCTGTCTGGAAGCTGTGCTCTCAGTGTGGATTGTATTGATTCACTCAGAAGACAACAGATCTGGACTCTGGGACTCAATGAGGCTTGCACATGGACAGAAAGTGCTGTGTGGTACTGCCAGGGCTTTCAAGTCATTTTGGGAATGACCATAGGCTGAGGTTTTTTAAGTCAATGTAATGCTGAAAACTTGAGCGCTTTCCAGATTTAGGCAACAGCTGAGTGATGTTTCTGAGGACTGCAGTTTGTATATATGCAGCTAAAGCCTATCTTAGATGCCTAGAGGCTTTTCTGGGTCCTTGCTTATGGTCTGTGAGACAGGAAGCATTTTGTACAATAGGGGGTTGAATACAGCAGAGCCCTAATTCAGCCAGGATAGTAGGAGGGACTTGAGCAAATGCACAAAATTTACTCAGTGCCTGCAGCCAGCAGTGTCAGTTGCAGACAATTTTTATTTGTTCTTTTTTTTTTTTCCAAAGAGGAATAGATAAATTCATATGGTTATTAGATCTGAAGAAGAGGAAAACTACAGGGAACATACAAAGGTGAAGCTTTGGAATATCACATCCATTTTCAGGGTAGTAATGCCTTAATTGTTGGACAGCTTCTATGGACTAGTTATAAATGAAGCTCAGTCTGTCATAAAACTGAATATGCTCATGCACAAAACAAGTTATGCCCAGATGCACCTCTGAGTTTATTTTCACCTAGTTTGCTTTTATCACTAGGGGATGGTATTACAGAGTGGATCACTGCTGTAGTAAGGTTTTCTTATAGAGATTTAGAAATTTAGAAATAAATACACATTATTAAAATATCTGTTAATGGTTCTCTCACACTAAATGCTGTGTATCATATCAGTAATTTAATTTTTGTGCTACATGCTTATTTTGAAAACTTAAAAGGAAGGAACTTAAACATTGAGGAACGTTTCAACTTCAGAGGCCAGCTTAAACTTAAACTGAAACTGACCTTTCACAACCAGGTCTCTGTGCCACTCACTACTGAATAATGTGAGATGAGTGTGAAAAATTGTAGAATCATAGAATTATAGAATGGCTAGGGTTGGAGAGGACCTTAAAGATCATCTGGATCCAACCCCCCTGCATTGGCAGGCACACCTCCCACTAGATCAGGTTGCTCCAAGCCCCATCCAACCTGGCCTTGAATACTTCCAGGAATGGGGCTTCCACAGCTTTTTTGAGCAACCTGTTCCAGTGTCTCACCACCTTCAAACTAAAGAATTTCTTCCTAATGTCTAACCTAAATATCCCCTCTTCCAGTTTTGATCCATTATCTCTTCTCCTCTCACTATAAGCCCTGTAAAAAGTCCCTCCCCAGCTTTTCTGTAGGCCCCTTCTGGTACTGAAAGGCCACTCTAAGGTCTCCCCAGAGCCTTCTCTTCTCTGGGCTGAACAACCCCACCTCCCACAGCCAATCCTGACAGGAGAGGTGCTCCAGCCTTCTGATCATCTTTGTGGTCCTCTTCTGAACTCATTCCCAGCAGTCTCATGTCTTTCTTATGTTGGACATAGAACTCTAGGTGGGGTCTCACACAAGCAGAGTAGAGGGGGAGAATCACCTCCCTTGGCCACAATTATTTTGATGCAGCCCAGCACACGGTTGGCTTTCTGGGCTGCAAGCTCACATTGCCGGCTCATGTTGAGTTTGTCATCCACGATCACCCCTAAGTCCTTCTCCTCTGGACTGTTTTCGATGCATTCTCTACTCAACCTGTATTTCTGCTTAGGATTGCCCCAACCCACATGCAGAACCTTGCACTTGGCCTGGCTGAACTTCATGCAGTTTGCACAAGCCCACCTTTCAAGCCTGTCAAGGTCCCTCTGGATAGCATCCCTTCTCTCCAGCGTGTCAACCTCACCACACACTTTGGTGTCATCAGCAAACTTGCTGAGGGTGCACTCAGTGCCACTGTGCATGTCGCTGACAAAGATGTTAAACAGCACCAGTCCAAGTTCCTTGGGGAACACCACTTGTCACAGGTCTCCATCTGGACATTGAGCCGTTGATCACAGGTCTTTGAGTGTGACCATTCCTTACCCAGTGAGTGGTCCATCCATGAAATCTGTATTGTTGCAGTTTAGATACCAGGATGTTGCGGGGGTCAGTGTCAAACACTTTGCACAAGTCCAGGTAAATGACGTCAGTTACACAGAATCACAGAATCACAGGATGGTAGGGGTTGGATGGGACCTCTGGAGATCATCTAGTCCAACCCCCCTGCTAGAGCAGGATCCCCTAGAGATTACAAGGGAACATGTCCAGGAAGGTTTTGAATGTCTCCAGGGATGGAGACTCCACAACCTCTCTGGGTAGCCTGTTCCAGTACTCTGTTACCCTCAAAGTAAAGAATTATTTTCTTACATCCAGGTTAAATCTCTTGTGCACCAGTTTGTGACCATTGCCCTTTGCTCTGTCACTGGATACCACTGAGAAGAGTCTGGCCCCATCCTCCTGACACCCACCCTGTAGGTATTTATAAGCATTGCTGAGATCCCTCCTCAGCCTTCTTTTCTCTAAGCTAAACAGCTCTCTTAGCCTTTCTTCATATGGTAGATGCTCCAGGCCCTTAATCATCTCAGTGGCCCTGTGCTGGACTCTCTCCAGTAGTTCATTGTCCTTCTTGAACTGGGGATTCCAGAATTTCAACCAGTAGCCCAGATGAGGCCTCACCAGGGCAGAGTGCAGGGGGAGGATGATAACCTCCCTTGAACCTGCTGGTCACACTCCTCTTAATGCACCCCAGGATGCCATTTGCTATCTTGGCTGTGAGGGCACATTGTTGGCTCGTGGTCAGCCTGTTGTCCACCATGACTCCCAGGTCTTTTTCCCCAGAGCTGCTTTCCAGCAGGTCAAGCCATAACCTGTACTGGTGCATGAGGTTGTTCTTCCCCAGATGGAGTACTCTGCACTTGCCCTTATTGAAACCTTATCATTAGGTTTCTCCCTGCCCAGCTCTCCAACCTGTCCAGGTCACACTGGATAGCAGCACAACCCTCTGGTGTAGCAGCCACCCCTCCCAGTTTTGTATCATCAGCAAACTTGCTGAGGGTACATTCTGTCCCTTTGTCCAGGTTGTCAATTAATATATTGAACAGGACTGGATTGCCGGGGGACACCACTAGTCACAGGCCTCCAGCTGAACTCAGCCCCACTGACCACAACTCTCTGGGATCTGTCCTTCAGCCATTTCCTAATCCATCTCACTTCCCAATTGTCTAATCCACACTTCTCAAGTTTGGTCATAAGGATGCCATAGGAGACAGTATTGAAAGGCTTGATGAGGTTGAGGTAGCCACATCAACTGCCCTCCTTTCATCCATCTAGTTATGCCATCATAAAAGGCAAACATTCAAAGGCAAGATCGGTCAAGCATGACTTCCCCTTGGTGAATCCATGCTGACTACTCCTGATAACCACATCCTCTTCTCAATGTGTTTTGAGATGGCACTAAGAGTGACCTTTCCAGGGTTGGAGGTAAGGCTGACTGGCCTATCGTTACCTGCGTACTCCTTCTTGCCTTTTTTGAAGATTGGGGTGACGGTGGCTTTCCGCCAGTCCTCAGGAACCTCTCTTGTTCTCCAGGACTTTTCAAAGATTATGGAGAGCAGCCTAGCAATGACTTCTGCCTGCCCCCTCAGCACCTGAGGGTGCATTCCATCAGGGCCCATGGATTTATGAATGTTCAGTTTACTTAACTGATCCCAATCCTCTTCAACTGAAACAAAGTCCTCCTTTTGCTGGACTTCCTCTGTGGCCTCAATGGTGTGGGACAATGGTGTAAGGGTCAGCCTTAGCAGTGAAGACAGAGGAAAAGAAGGCATTCAGTAACTCTGCCTTCTCTGTATCTTCTATCACCAGGGCACCAACTTCATTCAGCAGAGGGCCCACATTCCCTTTAGGCTTCCTTTTTCCTCCAACGTACTTGAAGATACTTTTGTTGTTGTCCTTGACCTCCCTCGTCAGGTTCAATTCTAAGGAGGCCTTAGCTTTCCTCATTGCATTCCTACATACTCTGATGATATTCTTGTATTCTTTCCAAGTGGTCTGCCATTTCTTTCATGTTCTATAAACTTCTTTCTTTCACTTGAGCTTCTTCAGTACCTCCCTGCTCAGTCTCGAGTTTGGAGGAAAAGATTGCTGCTCTTCCTTTGTCCACCAATGCCATGAACCTTATCATAGAAGGCACCAAATTAGTCAGGTGGGATTTGCCCTTAGTGAAGCTGTGTTGGCTGTCACCAATCACTCTTGTTTTCCATGTGCCTTAGCAGAGCCTTCAGGAGGATCTGCTCCATGATCTTGCTGGGCACAGAGGTGAGACTGACTGGCCTATAGTTCTCCGAGCCTTCTTTTTTTCTCTTTTTGAAAAGTGGGAGTTATGTTGCCCCTTGTCTAGTCAGTGGGAACTTTGCCAGACTGCCAAGACCTTTCAAATATGATGGGAGAGAGGCTTTGCAACTTCATCAGCCAGTTCCTTCAGACATCGTGAATTAATCCCATCAGGTCCCACGGACTTGTGCACCTTCAGGTCCTTCAGGTGGTCTTCAATCTGCTCTCTGACTACAGTCTTCCATTTCCCAGTCCCTGCTTTTGCTTTCTGTAACATGGGTGGTGTGACCAGAGTCCTTGCTGGTGAAGACTGAGGCAAAATAGTCATTGAGTACCTCACCTTCTCTACATCTTGCATGACCATGTCTCCAGTTTCCTTCTGAAGCAGGCCTACATTTTCCCTCATCTTCCTCTTATCGCTGACATACCTGTAGAAACTTTTCTTGTTGTCCTTAACATGCCTGGACAGATCCAATTCTCTCTGTGCTTTGGCCTTCCTTACCTGATTCCTTGGTTCCCTTATAAGTTGTCTGTACTTCTCCCAAGATACCTCTCCCTGCTTTCACTTTCTGTAAGCCTTGTTTTTACATTTGTATCCATAATCTCCTTGCTCATCCACACAGGCCTCCTGGCACTTCTGCCTGCCTTCCCCTTTGTTGGAACACATTGCTCCTGGGCATGGAGGAAGTGATCCTTGAGTATGGACCAGCTTTCCTGGGCTCCTCTCCCCTCCAGGGCTTTGTCCCATGGTACCCTACCAAGCAGATCCTTAAATTTTGAAAAATGCATATCGATCTTCATATGTTCGCATCACTGATCTTTGGAGGACTCATCTCACAATAATCACAACTAACACTTACCGAAAGCATGAGCACACTGTATCAAAGGGGAACTTGCAAATAGTTAAGGGATAAATAATTTTACCCAATAGCTTACACTGCATATGCTCTTCCTGGAATGATTAAGAAACAACTTCAAGATTGTTTGAGGAGAATCTTCCAAGGGCATTAGTTTGAAGCAGGTAGGTGAACATGAAGTAGTTTCTCTTTCATAGGTCTTTCTAAGATACAATGCATGCACATGGTATTATAGGAAAAAAAAAAAAGAATATATGTAATTGCTGGTAGTAATTTCAAAAGGTGTACAATCAGTTGCCCTTTAGCTATGATATTTTTAGCACATTCCCTCACACCAGGGGCAGACATACAAGAACCTCCATATCTGATGGACTACTTGTGGCTTTTCTTTGAAAAACATTATTAACAAACATCCCCCCTCTCTTAGATAAGGAGTTATCTTATGAATCGGAAGTTTCCAGTCTTCAACGTTTATTCTGGAGTTAGGGAGAGAAACTGTGTTTGTGAGGATGACTGTTTGTGAACCTTCCTAAACACATGTGCTGGTGAGCAAGTCAGGTTTTCTGAATTCCTGTAGCAGTCTGTAGCGGCAACATTGTTGAACTCTGATGTTTCCTTCCTGTAGGTCAACCTCCTTTTTAATTTGTTTGAGTCAAGGGCCTCCATTGATTTTAAGGTGAAATTAATTTTTCCTTGGCACGTGATATGCAGGAACAGGTGAAGTAGAGATCTTGTGGATCTATGTGATTTTAAAATCTCTTTCAGGCTTGTCTATACATGATGAGCAAAATGGTCCTTTCTAGGTCCTGTGTTTCTATGCAAAACCCATGTGGGCATCTTCTTTGATGTGCTGGAGTTGGAAAATTCTTGCAAGTCACTTCATGCTCACATAACAAGGTCCATATTGATTGTTTGACATGCTTATTTTGCAACCATCATTGTTCTGGGACAAGAGAGAGCTGAAAGCTTAAATGAAGCCAGCACAGCACAGACTAGATGCTTTTCTGTGTGTCAGCTCTCACTTGCATCTCTTACCTTCAAACTTTCACCCAACCTCAGTCTGAAATCCTGAATGGAACATTTTGTCTAAGCTTCTGAAGATGTTCAGGTTTTGTGCTTCCCTCCCGTTACTATCTTTGGCCTAATTTATAAAGACCTTTACTGATGTCAAAGCAGGCCTAATGTATCTGGGAAGATGAAGCACACAGGTATCACACAACATTACCTGAGTTTCTCATATATTCAACCAGATTTGAGTTGTTTGGTTTAGTGTTTTTTTCCATTTAGTATTTGAATTTCATAAATAGGATGGTGGGAGAATATGCCAAACAACATTAACTGATACTAAGTCCCATGACAATGCATTTCAGCTTATCAGTTAAACAATCAAACTTGCAAAGGTTTGTCCTAATACAAATCTTCAGTGAGATGTTCTCATTTCATATTTTACTATGCTTTTGCAAGTTTATCTGCAAAGAGAGACCCCAGAGCTCACTGGAGATGTTAGTACATGAGACTCCTTGGACCTGCTTGCCAAGCCACCCGCTTTCTAACCCCACTTAGAAATTAAATTTATTTCTGAGAGAAAATTATATTCCATGCTATTATATCATCTTAAGTTACTAGCACAGAAACTCTGCATCTGGCACATGAAAAAATCCTAACTTACTGTTTCCACTTTTAGAATTACAACATATATTTAAAACTAGAATGTGATTCATCATCAGAAACAATATGCCAATACCTAGTCTGATTTGCTTTTTAAAAATGATTGACAGTTTTTCTTAAAAGCCTTTCAAATTTATAATGCTTTTCATTCTGGAAACACACAGCTGCTTTCCAGCCTTTGAACACACCAGTATCTGAGAGGCAGATCCACCTTTTTGAAGAGGATTTAAAAAATCCCTGTCCAAGACAAAGGTAAATGTTAATTTCTCTGCAGGATTCTTCTTTAACTTAGTTGGTTTTGCACTTTTTTCCAAAGGTGGCTTGCAGTTGGCTATTCCATGTACCTTTACTTCAAGACCATTAAGACCACCTAAGGAGAGGACATGTACAGGCCTGCCCCGGAGAACTGTCAGCATTACTGATGTATTAGCATATGTTGATGACCCAGCTGTCTTCCTACTCATCCATAGCAGGCTCTTGCTTGCCTGGCTACAAACTGGCAACTTCTAGTCCAGGCTTCACAAGAAATAACACTAAAAAATCTACCCTGCTGCTTTTAAAGACAGCCTGTCTTCTGAAGGCTATCATCATGTGCTGTCCCTGATGCTAGGAAAGCAAAGCAAAGAATAAGACTCTAAAATAGGTTCAGCTGTTTGCAGGGTCCAGTTATATCTGTAGATCAAAAATTAGGCAGCTTTTTATACCTGAAATTCAGTCTTTCAAAGACATTAAAATTAGAGTCGATGAACAGGGAGACAGACAGTTGCACCTGGGGATGCAGCTCCTCTTTTGCCCCTGTTTTCCCTGGCTCAGACTAGGCAGATTTTACTTGACAGTGGAACAACCCCAAAAATGTTGTTTATTTGTTTTCAAGAAGCAGAGAAAGCACCTTCATAGAACTGGCATGCAGTACAGAGCTGCTGTTTCATTTTGGGGTAACGCATTCCCTATTATACTTATTGTTCTGCATTTATTCTATTGCCTGGTACTGTAATACACTGCTCTCAGTATGCTAATGGATTTCATGGGGCTGCCATCACCAGCTTGATTTGTAACAGGAAGCCAGAACAATAAAGGCTTTGAGAAGATTAATGTGAGAAATACATGCCTCTGTAGAGGGGTATCAATGCAAAATGAAAAACAACACTGTCTTCCATTGCTTGTTACTGCCATCTCATTTTCACCAGTAAATAACTAGTGCATTTCTCTGCACAATGAACACCAACAAAAGGAAGACAGCCTTTAACAACAATGGGCGTACTATAGGAGGGGACAGAGAGGGCAGCATTCCTCTCAGGCATTTCATATAGTCACCTGTCATTCTTCACCACCCCCAAGACCACTGTGTTTAAAGAAACCTCACTGATCATCTCCTGACAACCTGCAACTTTCTATCAGAAAATTCACAATGGGTTAACAAAGGCAGTTTAAGAATAGATTTTATTATCTGCTCATGAACATACTCTAGTGAAGATACTTTGTCTACTAACACAGTTTAGATGATGAACTGCATATGGTAGCATGGACTGCACAACTGTCCCATTGACTTAAAACCAGCCAGCCAGCAGCAAAGTAAGGTGGCCTCAGGAAATGGCTTTTTAACTTTTGTGGGAGATTATCACTACACACACTGATCAAAAAAGTCACTGGCTGTTTTCTGAGTCACACAGTGCTCTTGCATTAAAGAAGATAGGTATTTTTATTCATTTCTGTCTTATCTATTTGCATTTCAATTATGCTGTTATTTCAGGGCATAAACTACAGCAGGGGATGGGAAAAAAAATGGGAAGAATGATTTATATGAGGTTATTTCCCTTGATGAAGGCCAGATAAATCTTTCAGGAACCTTTGGCAGGCCACTCATCAGGTGCCATCTGAAGACATGAAAACAGAACCAGCTGGTATGGCAGGCATGCAAAGACAGTGCAGAATGTACATGGCCCACAGGCTGCCAGGACAAGGTTGCATCAATATGCAGAAACCAGCATTAGCCTGGACAAGTTACTCAACAGTTAAGATAGCCCTGGAGCCTTTTACTTTACCTTACCCCTTTGGGAGTCCCACCACTTTAGGGTGGTGCAACAAATGGCCATGGTGCAAACTGATCACTCCAGACCACAACTGCCCCTGCTTAAGTCCCTCCACAGCTATCCTCATGCTCTGCTGCCTTCAGGTTGTGTGTTATTGACTGCTTCCAAAGGCATTTTTTCAGTGCTATTTCTGTGTTAAGTCTACTTCTATTTAGCTTGGGAATTTCTTAGCTCATGTATCTTCTATGCCATTTATCTAATTCTGTCTACATACACTGACTTTGGGAAGCTCAAGAAGCTGTGCATTAGTGGGAGGCAGCAGCTGTATATGGTACAAATCCTTCCAGTTTCCGTATGTCTAGTGGTGTCAGAGTTTATTGACCCAAGACACACAGCTCACAAGCTAGCTCAAGTTTGCTAGGAGGGCTTGACTATGATAAAGACAGCAACATTTTTGAACAGTGCTTGTCTGTTAATAAATTAGCACATGAATAAATAAAAGAGTAATGAGGAACTTGAAGGACATTTCTGCCTCCTGTCACAATAAGCATGATGGAAGACTGCTGTGGGTCTATTTGCTATTTCTGATAACAATGCAGTGTGTTGAGGTGTCATATTTCTCATGCACCCTGGACAAGTAGGCATGGCAGCAACACCTGTAATCTGTTGTAGTAGCTCTATTGTGGCAGTAGTAACAAACAGGCTACTTTGTGACATATTTCTTCCCTTAAGTCTTCTAGAGTGGTTCTGAATCAATTTAAGTGTGGCTTAGTTAAACTGGATTAAAGTCTACAGTCCATAAAAATATAGCTAACTGGTGTGCCTTGCAGGAATTTTACTTTATGAACAGGACTACACTTTAGAGATAAGTTTTTCCAAAAGATTGATTTTGTATAATTTTTTCCTCATCAGCCTCCTGCAATCTGGATTCAAATGAACACATGAGCAAATCATTCACACCTGTGGCTGTTTCACTGTTCTCCTCTATAGCTCTGGTGTCTCTGTAACTCTCTCCCTTTACTGCATGGGTGTGCAGACGTACATAATTGACTGACACTGAGCAAGGAAACTTTTTGCATTTGATAAGGGTGAATACAGAGGTCACAAAGTTTACTGACAAAACCAGGTTGCTGAGGGTAGTAATGATGGAGCTACCTGTGCGGAACTGCAGAAGAACTTCATGGGACTTTGTGCTTGGGAATTAAAATGACAGATTAAATGTAATGAGATAAATACAGATTGATGCACACAGGACCTCACCTTGCTCTCTTTTTCCCTGTGAGTTTGTGGGGAAAAGACAAAATATATATGGTCTGTGACTGACTGTAACAAGTCAGGAATGAGTTCTTGAGTTTGTAACAGACAGTTTCATGACAATGTCAGCTCAGTGGTCAAAGAACACTGGCTGTTGGAAATTACTAGGAAGGAAGTAGGAAAGAATACATAATTAGAATTTTACCACTGTATAAACCTATGATGTGTTCTATATTTTTTTTTCTCTGAAAAAGGTTGTAGATTTAGAAAATGTCCAAAGAAGGACAAGTAATGAAAATCAGAAGAGGTGGATCTTATACACACACAAAAAAGTAATTACACAGTGGAAATGCTTCACCACAGGATGCTGTGAAACCTAACATTTCACAGAGTCAAATGAAAAATTGAACTAGCTACTGGAAGATGAATACCTGAAGCCCTCTAAATATGTGAAAAGTCATCTCTGACTCAGGAAAACTGCAAGCTGCAAATTCGGGGAAGCTAGAGAGAATTTAGGGAAGTCTAACTATATTGTTGCTTTGCTCTGAAGGCACTTCTCTGGGAAATCGCTTTTGACCCTCCTTAGAGAAAATGTATTAGGCTGGACGTTCTGACCCACTCAGGCATTTCTTATAATCAGATGATGTAAAATACCCTAACAACCCTCCTAAATCCCCTACAGAGAGGGATGGCATAAAATTAACAGAAAGGCTCAGGCTTCTACATCTATGTCTATGATAATGTTCTGAAAATGTATAGTGGTGCACATAAAGACTGAAATTCAAACTGGTCATAAAACACTGATAAACATCTGAGGCTCTTTACATAAGAATTCCTCTAGGTGACAAAAGTTAGTTGAATATTGCAGTTCGAGCTTGGAGTTGTGGATCTTCTGTGTAATCTAAATGTTTATCTGTGAAAATAGTAAGTCATCCAGAGATCAAGCTGACGAGGATTTGTCAAATTCTTGTCTTTAAGTGAGGAAAAAAGTACACAATGAAGAAAGAATAAACATGTTGAAAGAAAGAGTGGTTTTCTGTTTGTTTGGGTTTTTTTTATTTTTTATTTTTTTAACCATGCACAGTTAAAATGAACTCAAGGTTGTGTTAATTTCATTGTCTTGTACTTGGACTTGCTGGGAGCTTTGGTTTTCTGCCAATTTGTTTCCAAGTATTATTTCACATATGCCTGGCCAGGAAGTATTAGCAAATAGAGCTCCAGTAACTGCATGTTCCTTTTTTTTTTACCATCTATTAATGGGAAAGTTATTTTAAATTTATTAATAATTATTTATGTAGCTTCTATTTTCCTCTGTATATAACATTTTGCTACAAGACTGCAAAATTTGTAATACTGATGTACTGAAAGTAAGAAATAGTTTGTATAAAACCAAGGAGAAAAATTAAAGTTAGTGCAGAATGCTTTTCTGCTAGTTTTTTTTGTTTGGTTTTTATTTTGATTTTTTTTAATAAATGAAGAATATTTCTCTATATGTTCCTATTTTGACACAGACGTTTTCTTCACTGAATTTCTGTCAATGAACATCTCACTGTTTTGGAAAGATGATGGCTAGAGTATCATGAAGACATCAAAGGTTACTTTTGTCCTAGAGTTCCTGGTAGGTTTGAGCATGCATATAAAATGTAAATCTAATATAAACACGTCATATTCTCATCCTAGCTTTTTTAATTTTTATTTTAAAACATCAAACATCTGGAAACACATCAAACATCTAAAAAAATCCATGATTCAACTGTAGTTCATCCTAATTTGAAGATCCAGTTATTTGTGTCAAGATGAAAGCATGAGCTATGCTCAATAGAGGGCTTTGATAGCTAAACTAGAAGTTGGGAAAAATGTGGCATGAAAGTGTAAAACTAAGGACCAAATATACCTTCTTCTATTTGCTGCTTTCTTAGCCCTGGGCACATCCTTCTTTGATTTCAGTGTCCCCTGTGTGTGCAGAGCTCTGCTTCAGAAGTCCTAGTGCAGCTCACAGTGCAGCTGAGCTACTTGTTTCTGCCTCATATGACACAGGGCTCCACCCAGTTGCTATCCTCTAAATATGTGTGGCTGCTTATTGGCAAGATCAGATTCTCATCCAAATGCTGATGTGATCAATTTGTCTCAGGAGAGAGCGGAGCAGCCTCTGCTCATTAGGTAACAAAAGCAGTCAGCCAACTCAAGGGAGACTTGGGTTCAGTCCTTGTCACAGCCTGGGAAAGCTTGCATGTTGTTTCTCACTTACATGTTACCAAAGCAAGAAGGAAAAGTGCTGATTGTCCTCATCACCCTCTAGTATTTTAGCCTGGAGAGAGGAGGCTGCAACAACAGAGTTCTGTGCTTGGTGAGAGCGCAGGGTCCCTGTCTCTGCACAGCACCATATTATCTCTTCTGATAGCTGAGGCATGGAGGACGAGAATGAACTGTGGCACTGTGGTGAGAAAGTTTCTGTATTTATTATAAGAAGTAGAAAACAAGAAGTTACAGGGACAGACAAAGTTTGTTCATCCCTCTCACTTTGCTTTGCATCTCAGTAAAGCACAGGTTACTTTCACCCACTCATTAAAGCCAGCCTCTGAGATGGAGCATGTGGAGGCATATGGCTGCAGCCATGACTCTGGCATGTGCCTCTGGATGGGGTGCAGTTTCATGCACATGGATTTCCTAATTGCTTGAGCAATTTATGAGATGCTCAGGCTGTCCTCCTGAGAAGATTCTCTCTCCCTCAGTGGTACCACATAGAGCAAAAGCACCTAATTCAGAATTCTTGATCCCACCGCAGAGGCCTGCATGTTTAATATAATTTATTACATCTAATTGTACATGGCCTTATTTGGTGATTCATCAGTCTACATATTGCCTAAATTTTTGTTTTCTGAAAGCTCTCAAATTAAATGCAATTGCACAGTGGAAGTACTCTGCTATGTGGGCCGTGTGTCATCGTTGTTGGACAGCCATCACAAATGCATGTATTTTATATTTTTTAAATTAAAACTACATGACATAGCAGTTGTAATGAAAATCAACTAAAAGTAGAAAGAGGCAGCTACTAGCCAGCTGTCATCTTGTCTGTCATAATGTAGCAACAGTATCTGTAAATCTACCAAAGGGATTGTTTACAGCGGAACTGTTTGGTTAAACTGCACTTTAAAATTCTACAGGTTATTCATATCTATGGAGGTAGCTCTTCTTTTGCTTATGTTAGCAACAGTTTAACTCAATTGACATACATAGATGTAAAACCAGTAAAAAAGAGGAAATAAAATGAAGTTCATATATAGCTGTGTATACCAACAAATATATTAGACCTAAGACATGGTTCAGGTACAAGGCTGTAGTAGCAGTAGTACGTAGTATGCACCACTGAGTTGTGATAGGTGACTATATGTATGGTTATTTAAAAGGTGAGGCAAAATGCATTCTCCCTCATGAAAGCTGAAACCCTTTATGCTATTGCATTTTACTGCATGTTTGATACAGTGTGTGAGTTTGCATGTGTTCAGTTTTCCTAATACGAATTATTCTAGGTTCAGTGTGTTAAGTGAAAGTAACACAGGCTGTGGGCCATCTAGGACCTGATTCCCACAGGGTGTTGGGATAATGTGTGGGGAAGCTGGGCTCATTTTGCAGAAATCTCAGAGCACCTCTTCCTTGCCCCTTAGGTGGTGCAAGAATAATGTTTGGTATAGCCACCACCTACACCTTCTCTATGGTTCTCCTGTCAGAGGAAATACCGAGGGCATATTAAAGGCAGGGAGAAGTAACTAGAAGAGGTGACTGGAATGTCTTTTTCAATTGCTGAGGATAACTCCATATCCTGACTAGCTATGACTCTCGTCAATGTCCCAGACTACAGACAAAAGGAAATACCAGGCCACCTCTCTGGCGCTAAGCAGGAGTTTAAAAATTGTATCTAGTTAATAGAGAGTTTTTGATAAACGTAAAGTAATCTGGAATTAGAGAAGCCTCAAACTCTGAAGATGTGTCATTGTAAGTATTAGTTCCTTGTTAATTTCAGAGATTTGAGAAGTATCACTGTAAGAGGTAGAGCCTTCCCAATATTCTTCTAATAGGAGGCCTGAAGTGGGACTGCCTGCTTCACACTGGTGTAACAACTGAATGGCTTTTTCTACTGTAGCTGCTTTCATCCTGGTGAAACATCCGGCACATAAATATTCCTGGATGTTAAACATCTTTCTGGAAAATCTCCACTGTCTTCATTCAATCTATGTGTGCAACTGCACAGTCAGCACAAAGCACTTGTGCACCCACTGCTCCAGCAATAGTCTCCTTTAATGTGTCCTGACACTGCTGTGCCTTATGTTAGCTGTTTTTTGGGGTGTAATCCTCATTCTTCTAATAGTGCTGGATACATTGGTACAGAAGAATTAGAGGGTATTTTGTGGTTATGAAATCTAATGATGAAACTAAGTCAGCACTTTGGTGCTCGTGCTTTGAAAAAATCAGTACCAGAAGGTTGGCAAGTCTTTGGCAGGGGAAGGTTCTTCTTTACTGAGCTAGCTGTGTAGGGCCCGAGTCTACTACTTTTTTTATGCTGAGTGGCATTTTTCTGTTTGAGATGGTTGTTCAGCTGTTTTTGACTCATCTAATACAAGAGATGAAAAAGGCATGTGAGGATCTGTCCCTTCACACAACTTTTTCTGGGGTGGGGTAACCCATAGAGGTTAAAAGGAAATGCAACAGCATGAAGTCATGCATTATAAATGAAGGATGGACACTTGTCCTATAACAGTGGCTGTCATTTTGCAGTTGACAGTGATGACCCAGCCTCTGCAGAAACCTCTTCTGCATTGAAGTTCAGACCTCACATTTTCCTCAGAGGACAAAAAGAGAGTGTCCTACACATTTTACCAACCCATTTCCCACAGTGGGTGATGTAATGACAGATTCTGGCAATACTTCTAAATAATATAGAAAGAAATGGTCTGTAATCTGTTACCCATTCCAGGAGACAAGCTGTCCCTCCACCATGAAGAAATCCTCACAGACCTCATTCTGTTCATATATGCAGAATATAATGTATATTCCATGTTAGATTTTAGCTCTAACACATCTGAAAGGCTTATCTTTTCTTGCTTCTCTGTAAAATATTTTAGATGGATCCCAAGTCTCACATCAAGCTCCTACAAGAATTCCAGCAAAACCTGTTTGCTGACTATCATGTTACTGTCTTACTTTCCACCTTCCTAAAGTCACCTAATTGTCCTGAATTACCAAATGAACATGTAATGTAGAAAGCTTAAAAATTCAATGCAACCCTTGATTCAGCTTCCTTCCTGCTCTTCAGTTACTGAATTTTTAATTTGCCATTTCTTGCTTGAACAGAAAAGTTTAATCACTCTAATACAAGATTCTTGTAACATTTTACACATTTTTTGTGTGCTTCCATCCCACTCCACACACTGTGTGTACTATGGGTGAAATACATTTTTCCCTGCTGAATGGCACACACTGCAGAACTGGAAGGATTTGAAATATGTGTTCAGTTATAATTTTAACAAGTGAGTGTACTGTATTATTTCAAGCCTGGTTTCTGCACAGTATTTGAAATGGTTTAATTGCATGGAGTTGTGATCTGCTGGAATATTCTCCTACAGGTAATATTAGTAAGTGATAAACGTTCTTCATGGACTTTTAGCTTACTACTATTCTCTTACAAGGCTAGGTTCCATGGATTTACATACTTCTATATCAAGCTGACTGCATCTGTCTTTGAGGGCAATGTTACACTTCAATGGTATTGTTAAACACTACAACTTTTGTATGTAGACAAACCCTCAGGGCTCAGACAGACGCTGAAGTTATTGCAGCTCAACAAGTTAGTGCACATCAGCAGACCCACAGTAACTGATCATATACATGCACTTAGTCTGTCCCAAGTGTGAGGTAAAATGTAGGTGCTTAAACCTCTCTTGCTGAGCCTCTTTTTTCTTACTTAGCCAGTACTACAAGTATGATTAACTGCTGTACAAGCAAGAAACAAATCAGGCTGAACCTTTTAACGTAGTAGATTACTCTTTGAAAAACTGGAGTCGACAGAGTTGCATGGGACAGAGCTGCTCCATTTAAAAAAGAGGTACTAGAGGAAAATAACTAGATTGGAAGTTGCTTTTAAAATGAGTTTACTGACCTTTCCCTCATTACTGTAATGAACTTTAAACTTCAGGTCTGGGATGCACAGCAGTTACAGCATGAGTATGCTATGACTCCAACCTACTCTTCTGATAAGTGTGTAGACCTCTCTTGTGGTGCCTGGGCTTACATGGAGAGACAAACATTTTTTTCCCCAATTTGTTCCACAACTACGTACATTGTGAAAGCAACTTTAAAATAAATTGAAACTCTGAAAATGAGCCAATGCCGTTCCCTCAAGATTAGTGTAACATGCTGATACTTCTCACTCTGAATTGACTGAATTGCACAGGTCAGAGCTTTGGTAGCATGATGCAGAAAGGCATAAAGTAAACCAGCACAGTAGTCCATCTTACAGATCATAGCTACCTGTACACCATCCATCTGTGACGATAGCTTTGGCTGAACTCCATCTCTGTGCTGGGAGTGACACATGAGACAGATAGGCTGAATGTAACCTCCCCACTCTTCACACACAGGTGGGGTAACCTGCTCGCATGCCACACATTGAGAAAGGGCCTCCATACAGCAATTGGAAGCAGAAAGCAGGAAAAATTAGTGGTAGTTGAAGCACTGATTGTGTCTGAAACCTAGAATGGTCCTAATGGACCAGTGATTCGGGTAAATAAGCCACTGTGCTGGTAGCAACCTGCCCTTAAACTCTAATCAGACCAATTCTGCCACTGCAGAACCCGAATGTCCCTCTAGCTAGATCAAGTGCTACGTTAGCCTTTCTTAAACTGAAACAGAAATGTGCTTAGGAAAAAAGACACTTCTGCAAAATTACTATTTTTACACTGTCTCTCTCTGCTTCACACTCAGTTTTCTGCTTAAAGCCTTCTCAAACCCTTACTCTCCTGCCCTGTGCTTGAGCTTAAAGGAAACAGTGCAGATTATGACTATCACTTTCAATGAAGCCAAAACTGGGATGAGGTTGTTTTTGTTTGTGGTTTTTTGTTTTGGTTTGTTGTTTTTTTGTTTGTTTGTTTTTTGTGCATCTACTCACCAAGCCTGTTAGGCATATTCTAGAAGGATCCCTTAATAAGGTACATTAAGAGCTGATGACAGTCTCAGACTGATCCAGGGTAAAAAGTAATGGCACACCTTCAACAGACCAGGCTCACTACTACTGTATAGTCTCAATATACAGTGCAGAAATTTCTGTCAGTTTTAAAACACTTTAATTTTTCTTCTGTGTTCTTTTTCATATTTATACATTCAGACATTCTCAGGTACTAAAGCTTTATAATACATATTCATATGGCAACTGAAAAAATTATGATGACTTATTTAGAAATTGAAAAAAGCAGTTTTAAGACTGAATTGTCAGTATTATTCAGAAAATGACTTGAAGATGTTATTTGAGGCTAGCACAGCATAGTTGTTATTCTTGCAGAGACATAAATCTGCATAATAGCAACATTCAGTACCTCTAATTTTTCTTAAATATCAGGAGAACAGTTTCTTCCAATGTAACTGATCTGGACTAAAGACAGTAACATGAATATAGCAGGATGAAAATGTGATAGGAATATCTATTGACTATGTGTACATGTCTGCATAGTTGGAACCGACTATCAAAATAATTTCAAGAGTATTAGGCATATATTCTGTGATGGAAAGCAAATAAAGTGTCACATGAAGTTAGGCCCTTCCACAGACCATGTGAAATATCTTTACAATTAATTTGTCTCAGCATCAGTGTGGAAGCTAAAATGCATTGGTATCAAAATAATAGGAAGACTCTATAGTTTGCATAAGAATAAAATCTGATCATTTTTGCATTAGTCTAAGCAACTTCAGGCAGGTTTGTCACAGTTATAAGAATAGGAATGAATTAATATTCAAAATTACATGGGGGCACGTGGGGGTTATTTTACAACAAAAATAATTTCAACCTATTAAAAAATTATAGGCATGAGAAACATTCCAGGCTAGCAATGTTCATTGCTGGGAAAAAATGTAGCTGTTGATTTAGAGTGAAATCGTTTATGTGTAGCATATATTTACTCAATCTTAATGAACGTCACAGTAATCTAAATTGTGATTAAATATTAAGGTGAAAGCTTGAGGTCACAGAGGGCTCCGTTATATTCTTCTTCAAGAACTCAAGGGACATACAGGGCAAATTATGGCAAATAAAGTTGTGCACTGCTTCCCTTCTCCCTCCCCTTCCCTCCTCCCTCCCCTTCCCTCATGTCAATATTCCCCTTGGGGACTGTTCCTACAGAAAAACAGTGTGGCAGGTGCTGTCCGCATGGCTCCTCCAAACTGCTGTGATCTCCAAGGCAGCAGGCATCAGGCAGGCCAGGTGGCAGTGCAACCCCGCCCCAGCTCAGGTGCCCCTTGCCTCTGGGGCTGTGAGAGAAGGAAGCTAAGAAGGCGAAGAAACAAATGCTGTTTGCAAAAGGAGAAACCAGAAACAAGATCTCTGATTTTAAACGCATGGGAAGCCCTTCTTGCCAGTTGGGTTTTTCAGTGATAATAGAAAGCACAAGCCTGAGGGTGGTAGGAGGAAGAAAGCATTCCCCTTTGGAATTACATAGGATAAAAATAAGGGCTTGAATATGAAACCTTGGCTCCTTTTGCCTCTTTTCCTACCTCCCACAGAGAAATGGGTAAAGCGCAGTAAGCAGAATGAGTGTATCAGCTATTGCCACCAGAGAGCTGCCAGATGTCTGCTTTGCAATTGGAAAACAAGAAAAAAAAATAAAATCCCAAACAGCCCAGAGACACAGGGGTGGTGGAATTTGATAGCTAGTATCAGAACCCAAGGAAATTAGCTAATGTGTATGTCAGAACAAGAAATCCTCCATTTGTTGCAATTACTCAAAATCTTGGCTTGCCATTGAGAATGCATTTCAGAGCCTGGCATAATTAAATGGGGAGCAGGAGCCAAAAGGGAAATTGCAAAACCCTGAAAAAGAGAGCTAAGAGACTGAAATTGTATCTTATTTACATATTTTGCCATATTTCAGCAAGTTTAGCCAAATTGCATTGGGCCAAATTGATACTGATGTTGAGCAGCAGCAACACTGCTGGCTCAAAAAAGTTAGTCTGGTCTTGTGTTGTAAAACTGAGATCCAAATTTGGCTCAGAGTTTGAAGAGTGCTTTGATCATATGTAAGTTTCCTGGTATTACAGAACTGGAATTTGAAGAAGAGCTTGCGACTGAGCTACGTTTCAGCCTGCTGCTCCTGCAGAGAGGAGCTATTATTTCAGCGAGCATAGCTTGACTTCAGCCCTCTTTTTGTCCTTGCCTGGTGGCCATCATATCAGCCCCAGGAGTAAGGAACAACCTTACTTCAGGTCTGCACTGTGCTGACTTTTATCTTGCTGACTCTTAAGCTAGTACAGGCACTTGGAAGGTGGTGCAGTGCATCTGCATCCAACCCTGACACTTTGGCTGGGGGAGAGAAGGAG
Organism: Hemiprocne comata; assembly: GCA_020745705.1. NCBI lineage: Eukaryota > Metazoa > Chordata > Aves > Apodiformes > Apodidae > Hemiprocne > Hemiprocne comata. The sequence goes on along the minus strand of CM036616.1, from coordinate 66,159,533 downwards.
GAGGCTGGGCTTCCCTGTCTACCAGCCAAGGGCTCCCAAGACTTGCAAGAAACCTTTGGTCCACTTTAAGTTCTGCATTTAGCAAAGAGGGCTTGGCAGAGAGGAAACACTCCAGAAACCTGTCCTGCCATTCAGTTTGACCTGGACGGTCTGGAGAGTTGGGCAGAGAGAAACCTTATGAAATTCAACAAGGGCAAGTGTAGGGTAGTGCATCTAGGGAGGAATAACCTCATGCACCAGTACACGTTAGGGGATGACCTTCTGGAAAGCAACTCTGTGGAAAAAGACCTGGGAGTCCTGCTGTACAACAGGCTGACTGTGAGCCAGCAATGTGCCCTTGTGGTTAAGGCGGCTAATGAAATCATGGGGTGCATCAAGAAGAATGTGGCAAGCAGATGGAGGGAGGTTATCCTGCTCGTCTACTCGGTGAGGCCACATCTGGAGTACTGTGTCCAGGTCTGGGCTCCCCAGTTCAAGAGAGACAGGGACTTACTTGAGAGTCCAACAGAGGCTACGAGAATGATTAAAGGACTGGAACACCTGCCTTACGAGGAAAGGCTGAGGGAGCTGGGGCTGTTTAGTCTGGAGAAGACTGAGGGGGAATCTTATCAATGCTTATAAATACTTAAAGAATGGGTGTCAGGAGGATGGGGCCAGTCTTTTTTCAGTGGTGCCCAATGACAGGACAAGAGGTAAGGGGCACAAACTTGAACATAGGAAATTCTGTTTCAATGTGAGGAGGAAATTCTTTGCTTTGAGGGTGGCAGAGCATGGGAACAGGCTGCCCAGAGCAATTCTGGAGTCTGTTTCTGGAGATATTCAAAACTCACCTGGGTGCCATCCTATGCCACCTGCTCTAGGTAAACCTGCTATGGCAGGGGGGTTGGTCTAGATAATCTCCAGAGATCCCTTCCAACCCCTGACATTCTGTGATTCTGTGAAACCCAGAGAAACCACAGGTTTGGGGTGAATTTGACCTCAGCTTTTGTTTTGTAAATCTGAAGCCGAAGCTAGCCAGAGAACGGTCGCTTTACCAATGCTTAGCCATGAGATTTGGGGATTTCTCTGAAATTCTCATGAACAAACAAATAAACAAACAAATGCCTACCAAGTCCTGTGAGCTTTTATTAGCTTTTACTATTCCAATAAAATAAAAATTTTTATAGAATGGAGAAGGGAAGTAACTTTCTAAGTATTGTAAATGGTTAACTCATTGCATAATGTTTATTTTCCAGGCCTTCTGCTTGTCATTGAGTATTGAATTGTCACTACAACTGACAGAGCCGTCTCTTCTTCTAGAAACAAACTGAATTAGTAAAACTGAGATTAAAATGACCTGTTTTGTGAGAATCTTAGGAGGGGCGAAGGGACAGACAAGTGGTCTCACCAAGGACTAAGTGTAAGCAGAAAGAATAAGAGGCATTTTTATATTGCACAATGAAAGCTCTTGAGTCCCACACAGTATTTATTGTTTGTGTTACTATTAGTTAAATGGACTGCTAATTTTTTTCCATCTTCTGGTCTGTATCCACTGGATTGTTATTTTTGTTCAGCTGCAGCTTCAGTGCATTTAGTGATTAAATCTCCCCTAAGGATTTGGTTTTTGCTAAGCCTAGCAGTCTATGCCACCTTTATACATTGGTATACTTTGGCTGTGGCTAGGCTAATGGGAGAGATGCTTTCATAGCATTATTATGCATGTTAAAGAACACGTATGCTAACTCCAGGCTGGGAGAATTAACTGGTGTACTATTTTAGTCAAGGTACAACTCTTGTAATCTTTTGGGGCTGGAGCCTAACCCTGTAGCATTTAGTCTGCAGTCATGAGACAACCATCTGTATCAAAAGGAATTACAATGGGGAAAAGTTGGGGAAAAAAAAAAGAGGTTGGAATGTGGTCCAGCATGCATCAGAGCCAACACCCACATATGTGAGGGCCTCCATCCCAACACACAAACCATCATCAGGCCTTTACCCTCACAGACAGAGGAGAAGAAGACCATGCCTGGTGTTTGAAGGTCTCAAAATTATCCCTTCATTGCAAGGTACTCCAGCTAATTACAGACAAATGTGGGGAGCAGACAGGCAAAGGCCAAAACCAGAAGTATGGCAAAGTATCATCTGCACTGGCATTTATAAACGTAATCTACAAATATTCAGACTACACAAATGCCTGGTATTTGCTGCATATTTGGGCAACCCAAGAGTCCCTCTGTTTGGAGTGACTGCCTCAGCTGGGCAGTCAATCTCCTTCCTTAAAGTTTCTCTGTGTGTTCAGTTGCAGATGTCGCCTGGTGCTGGTTAAGACAAGAAGCTCTGAGAAGTAGATCCCCACACCTTCCTCTCATATTAATGCACTCACCTATGAGAAAAGGAAAAAGGCTCCAGCATAATTCGGATAATCACAAAAAGCTTTTCTCTGATTCAGTTGTAATACAACATGCTAACACGTAAGTAAAATAATACTATTTAATTTTAATGTGTAAAATTCTCAAGTAACAGCTGGGATGAAGCAGAATCAACTGTAGTTTAATAACCTAAATCTGCATTAACTACAGCATTTTTCATTGTTCCTTTCACCAATACTTGTAATACCCAGTGCTGTTTAGGAGACAGGATGCCTGACTACAAAGAATCCTGATGTATCTCTCTGTACTATCCCTCTTTCTCAGGATGGTTGTGCAGATCTGCTTCTTTCTGTCACATTTTCCACAGAAGCGGTAACTGCGGCTTATAGGATCCTTTTCATTCAGATTACATAAAAAAGATACACTATGCAGGACCAGGTCTTTTTGGATATAAGCTGTCATAGGTCTTTTGGAGGATCTGTCCTAAACTCTGTGGGATTCACGTTAGTTTAGGCAACTCAAGGAAGATAATTTCCTTGGCTTGGCTTTAAACTGATTGTGAAGTATCTCTTGTCCTTGAGTTTATTGATCTGTTGAGGTCACTGTGACTTCCATCTGAGCTTTAGGCCTGGATTTTTTTTCTGTACAAGCACAGCCAGAGGTTTTGTGGACTGAGACAACATACACTCAGGATAGGTATTCAGATATGTTACCTTTTAAGTCCTCCTACAACCCATAATTAGACCCAGCCTTGCCTTCTTTCAAGTGAAAGGCAGCCCTTTCCAATGAGTGATTTAACAGTGCTATTTGGTCATTTCCACCTTCAGCGCTGACAGATTTCAGCCCATGCAGACTCAGGCAACAAGGACCGCTTGACCTGACAGCTGGTGAAGGAAAATTACACAAGAAGTAGTGCAAGGACCAGAGCAGTTCAGGTCCCCCACCATGCTCAGGAGACACCCATCCACACCTGCCAAAGGCTTTGGTATGCTACCAAGAGGAATGTGGCTCAACAGGATGGCCAGAAACGGTGGGGGTGTGTGCCAGGTCAGACTAGAACCTTAGGCTTTGTGTCACTGGTGGTTAGTATGAGCTGTTTGGCTGTGATGGCTGGTGTTGTGACATCCCAGTGCCCTTAGGTGTAGTGAAAGGGGTTGATGGCTGGATCATGGCTGCTGGATCAGCAAGTCCACACAAAACAACATCTCCTCAGTGGTGGCACAACTGGGATCACTTTCAAGTGTGATGTGAAGCTATGATCAGAACCATTTGTGGTAATGAAAAACTTGTGCCATGTTTAGGATATGCTGATGGAATTACTATGAATTTTGTACTGAATTAGAGCTGATTTCACTTGCTGCATGCACTGGTCTGTGGAAGGTCTGGTCTAAACCCAGTTCTCTACCGTGGTTTCGGATAAGGCTAGAAGAAACTTCCAGCCTCTGTAGGCGAGAAGTGAAGAACATCATATTGCATTAATTTTCCACAAATTGCTCAATATGGTATCAATCTACAGTAGGACAAAAGTCCTTCCTTTTGTGGAAAAAGCTACAGGACCACCAATGAACTCTATTTTACCACTTAAGAAAAAAATTAGCACTGCTGTGCCAGCCATAATAGTACAGTTGCCCTAGGCAAACAAGCACATCCATGTTTATAACTAGCTAGCCTTCTCCCACAGGCTTTAACACTGCTCTGGTGATTCTGAGAATCAACATCTCACATCCACAGCTCCCATACAAGGATGAAAAGTCACAGCTCAGTTTATGTCTGTATGGCACATCTCTATGGATACCTCCAAAAGTCCCTGAAGGAAGAAAATAAAGTTCAAGTATTTCTTACAGAAGAAAGCAACAAGTTTTAGTTTACTATATAAGAAAAAAACCAACAACCCAACAAAAAAACCACACATCCTTTGTCACTGTAAGTACACCATAAAGAAAAAATACCAAGAGACTGAAAAAAACTGTAAAGTTATTGTTAATAGATTAGATTCCCAGTAATTTCCTCAGCATCATGGAAGACAATGATGGAAGTTTTTACTGCATGAGGTATCTGATATCTATGTTTTTAACAGTGCCAAAGTGGATCATGCCCTGGCAGTGTCATTAAATGGTGCTCACCCAAAGAGCTCAAAAATGAAGCCTTCTGTGGTATACTGTCCATGGGTGAGTCTGCATGCAGCTGCACTGGAGTAACTGGGATGTTGAATGGACACACTGGTCTTCTAATACAGATGAAGTTGTGGAACTGGGATCCAGGCAGACAGGAAAGGTCATGAGAAGAAAAATACAATGAACAGCTGCCTGAATGTTTTATTAGCCTGGCTTCCTAAGGAAGTAAGACTTGCCTAACAGTACTGCTTGCCCATTTGTTTTTCTGTCCTGCCCTCAAATAACTTCTGATTCTGTTGGCTTATTTCAACTGAATTTAACAGAGAGGTATCAGCCTTAGATATATTATGTTCCTCCCGGTTTCATGAAAACTGGCAGCTAGACAAGGCAAAGAGAGTAAAATTAGTACTCTCAATGAAGGGAGTGTTTCAGTGTGAATTAAACAATTACCTGCTCTGTTTTGCCTGCCAGCTGGCCAGCCAACATGGCCAAACAACTTCAAGCCCATCAGGGAATAATGAATCAGGCTTTTTTTCACTTGGTGTAGAACAGAACTGGAAACGAGGCTAGAGGTAGGTGTATGGTGCCCGAGGGGAGGTGCAGAAGAAGCAGGAAATATTAAGTAGGGAATGGGGCAAGGGATACATGGAGAGAGAGGAGAAAGTGTGGGCTGAAGGGGCTCTAGGAACAGAGCAAGGGGAACTGAGGTTACAGAGGTGAGAGAGGGCCCTGGTGAAAGGACTGGGAGTTACTAAAGGGCAGGCAAGTATGAACAGAGTCTTCCTGAAATCAGACCTAATTAGTACGGCTGCTCACAGGATGGCTTGTATATACAAAGCCTGTGGTGAATAAATTACTAGCCTACTTTCAGAAATTATGAGCACCCTTACCTTCTACAGATTTCAGCAGGAGTCGTGGGTGCTCAGCATCAATAACTCTCAGGTCCTGACTATATAATTTTAGCTAAATAAATTTGCAGCAGCTATATCTGACTGCCCTGCAGCATGAGAATTATTAGATCATTACAGTTTCTTTAATCCATCACAGTAAAAGCAGATCTGCAGAGGCTATTAATTTACATACACTAGTAAAAAAAGAAAAAGAAATATACCACATACATTGTCATCCTGATTATCAGAGGTCTACAGACTACGTTATACTGCTAGATACCCAATTCTTTTTTCCTTAATTGCTGTAAAATATATACAGAGTTCAAATCAATTAAAAAGAAGTGTTTGGGCAAAATCAATAGTGAGTCAGCCACAGTAAGATTTAGCAGCCACAACTGAGCTGAAAGCATTACGGAATTACAAGAGCTGATTCACACCTAAATCAAGTTTCATGTTGGAGTAACTTCACTGACTGAAGCATAAACCAGAGCAACAAAGAGGTAAATAAGGCTAACAGAATGAATAAGCCTGGCAAGAGACCTCCAGAAAGGACTTTATCCTCTGTGTAATAGCTAAAATCCATTATCCTTTGAGGTAGCTGATCAGGCATCCATACCATATTGAATTATTTTGCAACTTCTTTTAGAGACATGCAATCCTGAAATCAATTTCACAGTTCTAAAATGAAGATGGGCTGGAAAAAAACCCAATCTCTAAGGTCTTGGAGACCCTTGTTACAATTTTGCCACCAAGTAAGTCTGGACTTTCTCTTAGCTATTTTTCTCCCCCTCGCACAGTCTCTTTCTGGTTACAGATGAATTATCCTTGCCAGAGTGGACTTCTCTTAGGGGCTTGGGGTCTTGCTGTTGGAAAGACTGAGTCTCACTAAATGTCACAGTCATTAGCACATATTTCACAGGTAAAATATTTCGGTCTTAGAAGATTGACACTCAAACCTGCCTTTATCTTATGGGTTGAATGCTAGGCAGTACAGTTTGGTGTATCTGAAGGAACAGTATGTCATCATTTTTGAAAAGTCCTGCTAGGGCTACATTTTTCCAAGGATTTTGAGAGTTGAAAAACTGAGTTATGAATGGCTCTCTGTACACCTCATTCTCTAATTATTTTAATTGTCCCTGCAATTACACACACAGAGGAGCAATTTTGCTGATTTACTCTTGTATTTAAATTGCAGGTGCAAATTCCTCCCATAGATAAATTTTGAAAACAATCTAAGGCTGAAATTAGGTCTACCCATATTGCTTGATATGCTTATCTTGCTCTCAAAAACAAGAAGCCTCTGCCTTCTGAAATTTTACTCATTTGACATACCATGGTCCCTGCTTTCAGGCTGAATGTGTTTTTGTTTCAACTGAATAAGTTTCCCAGCAATACAGCTTGAAACATAGGATATGCACCCAGCTAAGTATGGAAATGCATAGGAGCTTTTGTCAGAATATTCAGCACACTTTACTGTTTCAAAGTTTCTCCTACCAAGACACGTATGTTACCAGATATCATACACAGAACTGTAATTTACACTGGAGATTGTTTTGCAGATAACATAAGGATGCACTATATTGTCAACATTTCAAGCAGCTTAATTTAAATGTTTTGTGCCAGTTTTTATCACAGTGCCAGTCTGATAACGTTTTACTATATGAACTCTAGCATGCTGAAGCAACAGCAGTGTTACTGGACTCTTCTTTGCTGGTTCTCATGTGTCTCAGAGAGTTTGAGCAGACTAAGTCACACAGGACTTCTCAAGAGAGATACATAAATTTAACAGATAAGTATGCTCTAAAGGGTGAAGCAGCATTCCCCAGATGGCAGAGCAGTTGATACACGAATAGAGTAAGAGAACCAGTGACTCAGTTTACCCTACTTTCTGTGATCTGCAATAGTGTGCTGCCTCCATTAAGGGAAAGAATAACAGACCAAAGAAGTGCAGCTGACTAAAGCTCATCATAATTTTCAAACTGACTAATGCCCTGGCAGACCATGGGCCAATCTGGATCTCTATTACATTTTCAAAGAAGAGATTGTGATCTTTCTTTACACCCAATTTAAACTTCTGAAACTCTGATGTATTCTTAGCAATTCCTGCTTCAGCATAAGCAAAATCAGAATCAGGTGGGGAGAGTGTAGCTGCACCAATCTCTTTTAGGTAATTAGGAAGTTGGCCAAGAGACAGTGAGGTATATCATGGTGTGGATGCCCCACATAGTATTCTTAAAAAATAAATTGTGTCCACCCTAAAGCAGTGCTCTTCTCAGGCCCAAAAGCTGGCTAGAGTTGAGCTGAGAGCTAGCACTAAGATGTCTCAGAGTAATTTTAATTATTAGTTTATTACTTTACTGGGAAGTCAGCCATGTGGATCTACTTGCTGTGCTGCATACTGCTTATCAGCCATGAATACGTGCAATGCACTTCTTAGAGCACTTTGAGGAAAATGTAAATACAAGCTGACCTGATTTACATAGCTCTGAAAAGTGGATTTAAACATAAGGGCCAGACTCTCAGCTCTCAGAATAGGTACTCTGCTTTACACCAGCCAAAGAGCTGGTCCTGAAGGCATGTGTTTTGTGCATATGTGGGCCTGTTACTGAAATACACACAAATAACTTGCAGCAAGTTTCTAATTGCATCTGTAATTCCAAATGACTAATTTTACACTTATACTGTGATCTGAGAATCTTCCTGTTGCTGCTTAGTTACCCAAGTCACACGTTCAGGCAAAAAGAAACAGTATAATGTAATTTATCTAACTAAATGACACATCTTCATTTCTGAATATTTGTAGTGAACTATTGCTGAATGGGCTCTAGATTAAAAAATGATTCATGGAACACATCAGCAAATACCTTTGCCTGCTTTTGAGAACATAACTCCTAGTAGACACCTGAACAGAAAAGAAGCAGTATTAGTGGAATAGTTAAAAGCTTTTAATCAGTCATCCTTGTCTAACAAATACATGCTTGTGGAAGATTTAAAAAAACAAACCTACTATGGAACTAAAGTGCCTTAGAACCACATTTTAAAATTGGTTTAAACTTCTAAAGAGCCTGTAGATAAGGCTTGTTTCTGTTTTCAAAAATGTCTACATTCCTGCTTTATATAGAGATTTGATGCTTACATGTATTTGAAAATGTCTTGTGATTTTCATTTGCAATTTTGATCACTGAATGTATTACTGGGGTGCTTGTGATACTCTAAATGTGCTCTCAGTCAATATGAAATAATAACACCTTAAGCTGTCACAGGTGAGAAAGAGCTAGCAGTGCACATGAAGACAATTTGTTATGCTGGTAAGTCTTGATTTGCTTATTCACAGCAACCTGTTTGTGTATGTGAACTCATATTTTTTTTCTGAAACAACATCTTAGGCACTTTGAAAACTCCTCCTCATGGCCAGGATTTTCAAAATATCTCAGCATTCACAAGTGTTTTTCTCATAGTGTTAAAAACTGAGGTCTTTTGTAAATATACCATGGCCACAGATACCATGCAGGGGCAGTGTTAAGCCCTGAGTGCTTTTGGAAAATTCAGCTTTCACTTCAATGCCTTGCTTTTCTGAGAAAACTGGCCTTACTGGGGAAGCTGAGCTCCAGCAAATATCATGTTAAGACATGTGTTTTAAAATTAATGGAAGACACCACAACAGTTTTGCTTCTGGTTAATATAAATGTAATCTTTGTAATGTCATGAGGTCATACTGTTAATGATAGAATCAACTGTATGTGTGTGGTTGTGTTAGTGTGAAAGTGATGGATGTTGGTCTTATTGTTTAATTATTTGTGTAATGGAACCAAAAAGCATCTTCTGTTTAATATGAAGAACTATCGTTCTTGTTGTTGAGTTGCTCATGAATAGTTTTTACATGGATCTCAATGGGATGACTCACATAGGAAGTTACTCCCAGCTGTCATAGCACAAGAAGCTGGAAGAATTGTACCTAGGGGGAATTATATGGTTAATTGTGGTATGTATCAGATATAATACCCACCTTCTGCAAGCTACATATTGAGAGAAATTTACATAGAATTAGACTAATCCCAAACAAACTGACAATTAATTTCATAGGACTTGCAGATATGACAGCTCCTGTCTAATTATACAGTAAGGGCATCTGCACATGGCATGAAACTGCCATATCACATTTTCACTGAAGTTCAATAATATGCTGTTGGACTTGTTTTCCATCTTACCTTCATTCTCTTTTTCAATATTTTTGGAAAGCTTTCCATTAAATTTCTACTGTCAGCAGATTTTCAGCATGAGGGAAGGAAGAAGAAAATCTCAGAAATGATGAGTGAGATTCCCACACACCTATCTAAACACCAATCTGAATTTTTGGCCTGCTTAAAAAAAAAAAAAAAATCTCATAAATTGATCTCCTAATTTTCTGTGGTTACAAAAGGAAAGGAGATGAAGGGAAAAATGTTGTATCTAATCAGGGCTTAAATAGCTAGTGGCTGCTGACTGTATTTTGTGTGACCTTTTACCTCTGCAGATTGTTACTAATTGCTGAGTGTTTCAGATACCATAAAGGGAAGGATCCATAGACTTCTGTCTTGAAAAAGACTGACACAAAATACAGAAAAATTACTTTATCCTCGAGCTATTTGCTTATGTTGAACAGAGAGGCATTAACATTGTTAAACACAACATACTCACCATTACTCCCTGACATCCTGATATGAAAGGCATGGTTCTGTGCTCCCAGCAAATAAAGCAATAGAAAATGAAATAATCATCCTAATCTGCTTTGTTAAAGTGACCTTTGGTGGCTTTTAGCGAGAAATAAAAATCTTAATTATTTTCTTCAATTAGAAAAGTATAGTGCTCACTAAAACACGGAGTTGGTGTCTAATGTATATAACAGTACACTGCCCCCCTCACAGCCAGCACTTAACATTAAGTACTGTTGCAAAGACACAAACCCAGGTTTCTTAATTAATGTCTCAATCTTCACCCTGTTTGCTGGGTCTCAAACAGCAGCTCTGCCTTGCCATGCAACTAGATGGGTTTCCATAGCTTGTGCCCTGTGGTCTGACTGTAGTGGGGACTGGACCTCACGGGGTGTGCAGCAAGCAGAGCAGTTTACAGTTAATAAGTGTTGGAATATGTCTCACCTGCCAAGAAGAAAGCTGTCCGTGTCTGAGACTGCCAAAGGCTACTACTGGCTCAAGAGTCACTCTCTGAGCTACAGGCAGATATTCACTTGAGCAATAAAATAAACAATTATTATAAATTATCTTTTAGAGTGAAGGATGTTGTAAAGTTGCATAATGTAATTTACTATAGCATGCCAATAATTTATGGTGTATTACCTCATATTCATGTCATTTCATGAGGTACAGTACTGCAGTGTTACAGAAGGGAAACTAGGGAGGAAAAAAAGGCATGCTTTAAGCTGATGAGATGCTGAAACATCTGTGTTGCTTATACTCCAAAGAGCATGCCCTTTTTTCCATGACATTACATGGTTTGTCACATAATCGATCTGTCTTTAATTATTTTTTCAAATGGAAGTACCATTAATTTCTACCATTAATATTGGTATTCCATATAATAAAAATACAACCTGAGTAAAACAGAGTTATTGACCTCTAAAGAAACTCAGTGACAATCAACCTAGCTCACAGCTACACAGCAAAATACTCTGGTGTTTGCTAGGGATTGTCTGAAGAAAGCCTCTGAAATCACTGCAAATCTTTCCAGCAAGTACTGTGGATTTTGATTCAAGGCAAAAATTTACAGCAAAATACAGTTTTATGTTATCAAATAGAAGTCATACTGACACAACCCTCTCAATACTTTCAAAATCAGGTACTACAGTTTTAGGATGAAATACTAAAAGGAGAAAGAAATTAAGAGATACAGACACAGCAAGATTAAAACATTTTTCTCATCTAAGTTTTGAACTTAGGCCTATTTAAAATGCAAGTAAAAGGCATGTTGTCTCACATGTGCCTGCTATGAGTTCCAGTGAGAAGCACGATGGACCTCAAGCTATGTTACATTAAGCTGCTCCTAAACTCATGTACAATAGGTATTCCTGGTAAGCTCTAGCTAAATTGTACAGTGCAGTTCCTCCTAACGTGGACTGTCTTTTTGGTAAGCATTTGTGCAGAGGACAGCACAATGTAGGAGTGGGCCTTCAGGCTCAATAAGCTGCAGACCAATGTGAGTAATAGTCAGATATACTTTCTAGGCTGAAGGAGATACAGAAGTGAAGGCTGTTTTGCTGCTGGAAACTGGTGGACACATTCTAGGTTAAAAAAAAAAAGGAAATATAATAATAAATATATTATTAGAGCTGGAGGTAGGAAGTTTTTCGGATTTTTTTTTTTTTTTTACATTGTGATTTTTTTTTTCCAAAATGTGAAAGACATACTTTACATAGGCTTTGAAGTCAACAAAGTGCAGCAAAAACTTCGGTAGGATACAGGAGTGATGGTTTGCTAGTTTGGAAAGTCTGCTAGCAGAGATTCTGGTGCCGGATCAGTGGAAACAACAGAGAAAAGCAAGATAAAAGATTTTCAGTAACTAATATCTTACACTAGAGCTAAAATATTAAAATCTTAGTTACTTGTCTGAACTTCTTGGTCTGTAAAATGGAGGTACCAAAACTTGCCTCCACTTCATAGGCAGTGCTTGTATGGTGTTTTCAGGATGAAATGGTGGTATTATTATATAAGTGCTGAGGATGACTATTATTAGGGTTTTTTTAGGTATTAGCTTAAAAAAAAATAAAAGGAAGTCTTTCTATGAGCTGTGACTTTCATAACCCTGAAATTTCTACATTAATAAAACAAAGTTAATGGAATAATCTTGAATGAATAGTAGTCATATATGCAAAACTCTACTTGCATAAATATCCTTTGTTCAAAATTAAAACTCTCTAACAAGAATAAAACTTCAGATAAATATATTATGAGGGCAGGAGGGTTGCAAAGCCAAGTGCCCTTGCCTAAGTGTGTTGAAATCTGTTTCCCGCCTGCGTCATGCTGCAGCTGAACAAAACAAAACATCTGCTGGCTTCTACTTGGGTGCAGCTGATTAAAAGCCCTTATCCAGCTTTGCAGCCTATGGTGACCAGAAGCCTTCCAGTTGTCATGAATGCAGGGAAGCCTCGTTTGCTGTGTGGTGTCCCAGTGCGCTGACACTGATGCATAAACATCACCTTTCGCTCAACAAATACCTGATGCTTTTGTAACAACTAAACAATTTACAAGTCTGAAAAAGCTTTGATGCAAAATACCTAGACAAGAGCCACTGGAGCAAGTGGTTTCAAAAGTTCAGGTGGGAATATGATTTCTCCTCCCCCTGCTTCATCGCTAAACTTTTGCCACTGGGTCTTTTATTATCCTGTGACATCCTGCACAGAGGTATGAAACTGCTGTGGAAGTGCCTATGAAGTGCCTAATCAGAAGTAGCAACTAATGACATAAGAAAAAGCTGCAAATTTGTTCGCTTTTCTGAGGTCAGGGCTCATGGCTTTTGTTTTATTTTCTGTTGTGTTTTGGTTGTTGGGGTTTGGGGTTTTTTTTGTTTGTTTGTGTTTTGTTTCGCTTTTTTTGTTTTTTGTTTTTTTTCCCCTCTCACAAAGAAGTACAGAAAACCAGGATTACATTTAATAATCCTGTGACCCCAGGTGGCCTCACTTTTCCATGCTTGTTATCCACTGAATGCTATCAGAACTGCTTAGCTGAAAGGTGCCTTTTGCATGTTGATGGGCATTGTAAATCCTCCTGCAGAGTCGTTTTCATGTCAAGACAATATCAAACACAGCAAAACATCACCATATGTCCTTTCCTCCACTTATCCCTGTGCTTTGCAGGTTGTGTTCTCTTTCTCTGCCACGCGATCATTTTTGCATGTGTATGTGTGCACATGCGTGCCTATGTGTGTGCGCTCACAATTGTCATCCTGTGATGAGAGAGGGGCGGGAAGCACGCTGCCTTCACTCCAGATCCTTCTTTTTCGCTAAAAAGAATAGCCACATCTGCTGCTTTGTCCACAGAGTGCCTACTCTCATGGCCAGTTCCAGTTTTGATTTATTAATATTTAGATCCTTAGATAAAGAAATCCTTCTTTCAGAGCAGATGAATGAGTATTTCTCACCTTTTTTCCCTGCTGATTAGCAAGTGTCATAGCTTTCTGTTTCTTGACAGGAAGAATTAATTGTGTCACAGAGCCTGATTCTTTGAGGGGGGAGGAAGTTCCTAAAAGCACCAAGGAAAAGATGAAGGGAAACAACCGTGAATTGCTTTAGAATCCTATTCTTACTAACTTGTTCTATTTTTGGAGGTGAAAATTTTCTGCAAACTCTAATTTAGTGTTAGTACCAAAATGATAAAGATTAGAAGGAGGAGAAAAGAAATCCCACTTCGGAGCCTTTAAATGCTTATATTGGAATTATGCTGAATTTTTTATTTCTGTCATTTGATTGAAAATTTAAATAATTTTGTATTTAATGATATTGGTCACCTCATAAGAGACAGAATTTGACAGTTTATCGCCGCAACACACACTGTCTTTAAAGGAACGGTAGTAAAAATGAAATTAAGGAAAACATAAATGTCAAAGTCCTGTGTTGGCGCTTATTGTAATCATCACATCTGCTATAAGCATCTGAAAAATATCTTTGGAAGGCTGCCATGCTGCAAACAATTCACACAATAAAGGGGAGCAGGGCAGTAAAGGACAATTGATTATGAGATTTTTAAATGGACTTCTAACCTTGTAGCAGGAGCTCTTACCCATTCTACCTTTTGCTGTGACTCCTTTCTGATTTTAATCTAAAAAATATTTTCCTGTTTCATGATGCCCTCTGATGTCATATTTGGAAATGTGGCATGATGACAAATTAATCAGTGACAAGAAGAATGGAGGAAGGGGGTGAGGACTAAAGAGGAAATTAATTCTTAAAATTCCTCCATGGAAAAGCTTTAGCTACTGCCACTAGTGGCCTTTGTCTTTTCATTCTTTTTCCTCAGGGTTACAGACTCATCTGCAAGGTTTCTTAGCATAAGGCACTGTGCCTCTGGGAGCAACTTCATTTGCCTTTTGTTACGTGACGTTTAGAGTCTGAGCTGCTGCTAGTAGTGCTATTTTGTGACTTACAAACCTGCAATACTGTTTTGGGCTGAAAAGCTTATTGGAATCACTAGTTGAAAAGAGATGGAAATGAACTTGAAGGAAATTTGTGATCTCAGCCCTTGATCCTCAGATTAATTATCTGTGACCAAGCATGCATATTGGCACATAATTGCATGTTCAGGGCATCACTGCAAAGCATCTTTGTTCACAAATGACTCATCAGTGATTTGGCCTTGTGCTTCTAAGTCATTTCAAAGGAAGAAAAACTGACAAGATAGTAAAAATAATAACTAACTCCCTCAAAATAATCAGTTGTTTTCAGTAAACTTTTATACAAAGAAACTTTACTTTGTCTTTCCTATTGACACTATTTGGGCACCATTAATACATCAGGAAGTAAAGTTCTACTTCTTTTTGAGTAAAACTAGAAAGATTAAGGCCCTGTGGGGGTATGAGAGGGAAAAAAGCTATTGAAGGTATCAGCAGAAGGGCTACTACCATGGCTTATTAGTGATATTCTTAACATCTACCATTAAGAAATTTGTTTGCTGATCTCCTCTGCTCAGACATATTGAATTCATTTCCTGTGGGCTGGGAAGAAAATGCCTGTCAACTCAGAGAAAACTGGAAAGCCTTCTGGGACAAAACCTTTGTCCTACTAGGTAGAGAAGAAATAGACTGTACATGTTTCCCTTCCACTCCTAATGCTCACAATAAAAGGTTAGGAGCAGCACCTTCTCTTCTTTTACGGGCCACACTCTGAAAGAAAGCATGAAACCAGCTCCTTTCAATAAAGTGTGAGGCAGGTATCACAACCCTTGGAAGATGTAGAGTCTGAGTGTAGGAAGGCATGGCCTGCTCATTATGGCATTAATAGCCCCACAGAGAAGCAGGGCTTCCTTTTCTCCCCATTGGTTACTTGGATACCTTCTTGTCCATGGGGCAGATGCTGCATCTCTCTGTACTTGTCCTTGTGGATTACCTCTTGCAATGCCTGCTTCATGATATGTGTTATGCAGAGGACCTAGCCAACCAGCTCAGCATGTGGCAGGGCAGGCACAAAAACTTTTGAGGCCAAAACACAAAATCAATTTTTAATTTTTTTAAATTTTTGCACTAAATATTAATGAGCATCCCAGAGAAGCCCGTGAAGTAAGCAACCCTAAGAACAGAGCAAGCCTTTTGCACTGTGAGCACCCAGTAAGAGCCTGGGGCCAGCCACAGAGCAAAAAGAGTACACCATGTTCATCAGCTACGTACTAGTGTATTAATGAATGAGACTGGGACCAAGTGGAAAGCACTGTAAGATTGGACAGTAGATTAATTTACAGGTGAACACTATGACAGCTGGTTTCTTCTGAACTTTGAATCCTTGACTATCCAGCATTGAGTTCTCCCTCAATGTAATGAATCTTGGTGTGTTTTTGTATACACAGCAGTCACATATATGGTCATCCCCGTGCCTTTCAAAATGGAATGACAAAAAGTAGAGTTCAGTGAAACAGAGAAAACCAAATCTCAGTGTACCATATGGCCTATGGTTCTGCATATGCTGCCTTCATCCAACCCAGGACACCATTCAGCCCCGGAATACCACTGAAAGAACAGTCCCTGTGATTACTTCTCAGGGATGACTGCTAATATAACAGATTCATATAGACCCTCTGCCATTTTTCTTCAGAAACCTCTGTAAGGACCTGTTACATTTCTGACCCAAATCTTTTAATATACATTTGTGCTGTTGACTCCATGTAAGGCATCTGAAGCTATTACTATTTAAGATGTTGCTTCAATAAACTGCAGCCAGTTTGTAGCAGATTTCTGGGAAGGAGATTCAGAAAACAACCTGCTTCTGTGCTGTGCTGGTCTCTTTCTATTAATATCTTGGATAATTTTGGCAATATTTCTAAATATAAATAAAATATTAATCTGCAGATTAAATACTAAGACCTACTTTGAAATCAGTTGTGCTACAATAAATTAGGTAGGCTGAAGAACTGCTCTGTATCTATACCATGTAATTTAGATCAGAATGTGTTCAGCTCTGATACTATTCTCTTGCAACTAAAGCTACTGTATTTTCTCTGACAGGATAACAATGATGTTCATGATAAGCTGTCATATACAATTTTGAAGACTTTTTTTTAAAAGCCTCTGCTCTTCTCACAAATGAAATAAGAGTAAAGACCAGACTTCACTGCTCTTACAATGTAAATATCTGAGGAGTACACAGTCTTCAGCACATGCAGCAAGATCAGAAGTCAACCCAGAAACAAACCAACGAAAGAGGGCTCAAAGACCTTGCAATGCAAGATTTGCATTCTTTTCTTGTCCATCACATAGAAGTGCTATGGGAGCCCATGAAAACCCTCTGTTCTGGCAGGCTTCTATGTAAGTACGTAATAGTGTACCACAGCTGCAGTGGTGTTAGTGCAGAAGAGCTTTAACTATGAATTAACTGGTTTCATGCAAAGTTAAAGCTGACAAAACAGACCTTTGCAGTCTCTCCTTATTTAATTGTTGATTATTATGTAACTATTAGATAGAGCAAAGATGTGACAATGTAAGGAGCAGATCTCAATACCAGCAAAAAAAAAAAAAAAAAGGTTATGTGATCGGACTCTGCATTTAATAAACTCTTCAGGTCAGAGATGTTCTTTATACTTTACACTTACGTAATGTTTATTTAGTACTAAAGAACTTCTGGGCCTCCAGGCAGAAGAGTAACATGTATAATAAATGGTAACAACAGTCAAGCAGTGTAGGGGTTAATTCCTAGCTCCCAACTCCTATAGCTAATGTTGCAAAGTAAAATCAGGAAGTTCCATAGCTTTTGGTGTAGGAGGATTATTTTCTGCCGTAATTGTTGTGGTAATCTTTACTTTTTTTCTCTCCTTCAGCTGTTTTATGGGAAATCCTAAAAGCTAATTCTTTGAAGCTGGAGATTTGGCAGAAAGACAGCAGAAAATGTTGCCCCATTCTCATCAAAGTGGTTTCTCAGGAAACAGCCATAGGAGTCCTCTGTGCTCAAGAAATTACTGAATTTACTACATTAAATGAGAAAGTAAAAATCCTGGAATCAAATAAAGAAATAAAGAAAACTCCCTTGTTGCTTGACTGCTGGGAACACTGAACACCTGTGTGCTAATGATCATGAATTTATACTGCTAGACCAAAAAGGAGAGGTGAAAGCATGGTCAACTTACTGATGTGGTATGAAAGCCATCCTTCCACTTGTCAGGCAAACAGCTTTTCTTAATTCTGAGGGTGAAACTGTAGGAGGTTTTCAGAAACTGCTCTATTGTCCTCTTTTTCCAAAAGAGAGGCTTGTTATAATCACACAGTGACATATAACTGCTCTGAGGAAAACTGGCAATGGCACAGCACTGAACAAGTGCTTTAAATTATTTGCTGATAGGAGCACTCAGGTTTCCAAATGCCAGCTCCTGCTCTAGCACTAATTACTGCAGTGCTCTCTTTAATGGGCACAATAAATAACGAGAAACAGATGAGAACTAAAACTGATATTGTGTTTGGTTTTGGAAAACAATCATCATCATCAACAGGTAAAACTCTTTGAATTAGTCAGGTGAACTAAAAATCTTCCTAAAACAAAGGAGCATGGATGAAACTGACAAGTTTTGTAGAGCTAATATTTTTATTGAAGTTGCCTATTCAATGTGGTTGATTCTTTTTGCCCATGTAGGGTGCAAATCACAGGTGCAGACACCTAAGTATTTCTGAAAATCTTCCAGAGGCTTGTCAGTAAAATACTGCACCCAGGATTGCATCTGTAATCTGGCTGTGTACTTTGTAATCCCTCTCAACTGCCCAAGGATACATTAAATTCTACCTGTCACCATCTTGTCTCTGCCTTTCCCTTGGTCTCAAAAGGCAGGAAACTGCACTAGTTCTTCCCACCAAAGCACACGTACTGCTGACTAAGTACAGCCTCACCTTCACCTGTGTTCCCATACCTACTCTTTCTACTGCCTGAGCTGGGGACAGCTAACAGGAAGACGGATGGCAAATTACGACAAGTTACTCTGGGCTTATGTCTCTGAGCATGAGCTGGCCTGCCGTGCCTGCCATCCTCTGCAAGAAGGGACAGAGGTAACACTCTTTCTCTCTGTGTTGCAGCTCATGATACAAACTGTCGCTCAGGGAATAAGGTAATCCCCTATAGCTCTGCACACCAGCTGGGGCTGGCATCTTCCTCAGCCTCCTGCTCATCCACAGCATGTGGCAAGACTGGGGTGGGAAGCAGAGAGCAGATGGGCCGAGGCATCTGGGCTGCCAGGAGAGCTTGCAGGATAGCATCAGCACAGATCAGTTAACAGCAACCAGGTATTGCCATTTCCTAACATTTATGAAAATGAGGCCTATGGGCTGTATGCAGTATCCTAAGGACTAATGATTGTCTCTGTTCACTGTACCTATGGGAAGTTCTTGGGCACTCCAGGACCTGATTTACCTAAGTAAGTTCATATTGTGTTCCCTAATTTCATGGTCTAAGCTTTAGTAATGGGATAAAGATCTGATGAGATCATCAGGAATTCGAGGAGGTAGGATGTCTTCAGGAACCCCAAGGACAGTTTAAACACTGAAGACTTATGGAAATTGTAAACACTTGTCCATTTTTTCCACTTTAAAACCATTAGATTTTAATGAAACAAAAGTTGTAGAAGAGTTGCATTGCTTCCAAACCCAGGGGAAAGGAAAAAATCTGAACTTTATTGTCCAGGTAGCAGACAGAGTTTTTGTTCACATTTTTTCATTAAGCCCAGTAAATGTACATCTATCTGTGTTTTCTGTGCAGCCAAAGAAATTTGACAATAACTGTTTTAGGATCACCATCCAAGCCCCAGTATCTGAACTTCTGGCCTCTTCCTGGGGGGCAAGACTAGTATTAAATAACTTCTCTCTGCCCTAAAACAAGGCATTAGTCTTGCAAAGTGAAGAAGCTGAATGACTGATCTCCAGTTCCTGTGACCTACCATCACATCACATCAATCATGTGTATCACATCTGCATGTATGTGATTGTGAAATTAGTCTCAGTTTCAGAACATTTTACATGGGATCAGGAGAATGTGGAGGTTTCACTCTAATTTATTTATTTATTTATAATTATTGAAGAACTTACCTGCCTTTAATAGAAGATTCAATAGGCTGCAAGAAAATAAAGATGACAGTTATTTCCACATAAATAATTTTTCCCGTTATCGCATACCATATTTTTCTCACCTGAAATTATCAAATCACCTTCCCTACTAGCATAAGTTATGGGAACACTAATAAACACAGATAATTAAGTGCCAACTGCTATTGAAATACAGTTGGAGATATGAGTTCAAGTTTATTTTCTTTGCATCTATAAAAAACCCAACTATCTCCTCCAGTCTCATGTAATTGCTTAAGTGTTTGAGTCTCTAAATCTTCCTTCTTATAGCTTTTGCTAAAATCTTTTGGACATGTGATGGCAGAGCAGAGGAACCACAGACCTACGATGCAAAACTTTTGTATTTTTAGCACCCAACAGTCTCAACATAGGAACTAAAATCCAGAGCTGTTTTGTCATCCACAGAGGGTCCACTCCCAGCATAGACATGAGTCACATTGGCAGGAGATCATGCGAAGGCTCCCTGAGTGGCTCCTAACTAAATTTCTGTAAAATACTTTCAAAGCCTTACACTACAACTGAAGTTACACCACTGGGAGGGATCATAAAACCTGGGAAACACTGAATATGGTACAAGGAGCCAATAGTCTTATTGGAAACAGGCCCCAGAATCTTGGCTGCTCTGAGACACACCCTTCCTGCAGAAATGAGGCTTCCCTGCAACAGGAGTCTTAAGTTACGCAGCTAGAAATGAGAGAGACACCAAAATCCCTGCTCCCCTTGGACAGCTGAGCCTTTTTGATCTGTTTGCATCTCTCTGAACTTCTTCAGTTGCCTGAGTAGCTGAGTCATGACACTGAAATCTTGCAAAGCAGTTGACTTTGGAAGTACAGGCAGGCAAGGGCTCATCTCCTGCCCTTGCATCAAAAGCCTAATGCGCTGGTGGCTGGAGAGGACATCCTTACATGGCCACCATCCTCAAAGATTAATGGAATCAACTGGGGCAACAAAAATGTCACAACCAAACCTTACACTTTCACTACTCAGCATAGTGTTATTTAGCCCCAGAAAATGTAAATAAAGGAGACTCAGAGAGGAAAGAAATAAATCAGCCAGTGAATAATTCCTTCTATTTTTAGGACAATAATGTCTTTCCCCTTCACCTCACTTAATAGAATTGGTTTGGTCTGATCCTTTTTTAAGAATCAGAATAAATGTTACATCACCATTTTATTTCATCCCAGAAAAGCAGAGAAATGTTTCCTTGCTCATTTTTATTTATATAGTATCTTCTCTGAATTTATTTCTATCAAGGGATGCACTTCACACATATGCTGGGCACTCAGACATGCATCAAGTTCTTATGCCTTTCAAGGTATATATTTGTAAAAATTTATTATATAGGAGGTTAAGTCTGTAATGTGAAATTGCTTGAGCCTGCAGATCCTAATTTTGAGAGCCATCCATTGAAAAAACTACCTTACTTCACACAATACCTTTTTTTCATTAAAATACTCCTCTAGTATTATCCCTTAGTGTAGGATGCTCAACTTGTCTTATTTTTAGACATTGACTAGCTCTTTATTAAAGTGAATTATTCACCTATACAAGGCAGCAAACAAAAGATTAAATGGGAGCATGAATAATCTAAAGTGGATGTGGGGAAATGCTTGAAAAATGACCCTATTACTTATGCCAGCTTGGTCTGTGTGTGGTCTCTCTGCTCTATTTCTTTCCTCCTGTTGGTGAGAGGCTCTGACGAACCTTCTAGTGATAAACATCTGCATAAACCAGTGTGTCATCATCGTGCATAGGCTCCAATTCCTTTCCCATATTGCTGTACAGAGTATGCTGTACAGCAATGTCATTTTGTCATTCTGCCCTGTATCTGATACATAATCCCTTTCCATGGAATTTTATCAGCCTTTGCAGGCTGATTCCTGGAGCCTTTTGGCAAGTTTTGGTCCTATGCTTGCTCTATGATACCATGTCATTGTACAAAGCATTTTCTGGTATCTTCTGACCAACCACAGCTAATTAGGTACAAGCTGGAAAAGCATTACAGTAACGAAATGGCTAATCAAGATGAAAATAAAAAACCCAACCAACCCTCTTTCTTATCCATCGTTGTCACATTTCTTCCAATAATTTGTTCAATAATTCAAATTTTCCTATGTTTTATTTCTGTTTATTTTACCCTAGACATTGAAATTTTTTGCTTGGATTTTTTTCACTGGCCATGTCATTTCCCAAGTATGTCTCTATACATAAGAAATGACCAGTAGATATTCTATTGGCTATACTCTCATTTTCATGTAAATGTAACTCCCAGTTGCCTAAATACATTAATTAAGCTGAAAGCAAACTCAGAAGCCAAAAGGTAGTCAATGAACATCAGCTTCATTGAATACATGGAAATACTGGAAAAGCACTTACAGACATCACAGGCTGTCAAAACAATGACAAAATAAACCTTGGAATCTGGATACATAATCTTTTTCATTAGCAGGAGACCTATTGTTAACGGGTACTATCCCCTCACTTTATGCAGTCAGGAAAAGACCCTTTCAAAGCATTTTGCAGTGTCAAAGGAGTATCTTTTCCTTCTCTCGCTTCACATAATTGTCTCAGGCAGTGCTTTCTGCAGGCTTTCAGCTTGCCATTACCTAGCAGTGGTGGAAGTTAGACTTAACTTTTCTGACTTTGCTCCCCTGCTTCACTCTGCAAACCTCTGAATAAAAGAAAACCTGAAAGGTCTCCTTATAGAGAGTTGATCGACCACAGCTTTACCAAATGGCAACATGCAGGTGGTTCTGGGGAGGACAAGGGGGACAAGGCTAGCACAATGGAACAGTTTCAATAAAAACTGAATAATGAGGTAACCCTTCTGAGCAATGAAAGACAACAAAAAAGCAGAATACAGTGTACTTGAAGAAAGAATAATCCCATTAAGATGATCTACTGTGACCATTCAGAATCTCTTTCTCCAGCAAAAAATTTTGCTTATTTTGAGAAAAAAATTTAAAAAGCGGTTACATTCCCTTGAAAGTTTACACGGTAGCTAGTGTTTTGTAACTGTCCTCATTAATAGCTTTCTTTCTGTCATCTTTTCTTAGCACTGATGTACAAAGAGAGGTTATGGCAAATTAGAAAATGGTGTATTTTGTTACAGCATTTCAGAGATGATAAATTACATATTTATGAGTTTACAAGAGTCATGTAGCAGGGAGCCAATCTGTAAGACTAATCTTGGGTTTGTAGGTTCTTGTGGTGTAAAAATGTTTGGTCCATTGGCTAGGTATACAGCTACATTATGGTCTAGCAAACTTATGAATTTCCTGTTAAAACAAGATAGAATCTTAGTGGTGGAATTACCTGTGCATTTGTAACCATCTATAGCAGCAAATGGATCAGCAATAGGCCTGGAAGCTAGGTATTGCCCTGTTTTAAGTTTGCCACTGATTTCACAGACAAACCACAAGAGATCATTGTCTTAAGCACTGAGGCTCACTGGTCTGCACATTTGCAAAACCAGCCTGTGCAGCTCTTGATCTGTGGAAACTAGATACGTACTGAAGTTGATGATAATTACGGGGTTCTCCACAACTTTGATGGTTCAACTATTTATGTACCATAAATCTGGTTACAAAACCAAACATTTCTGGCCTTCAGAAACTCTGGACTTAGTTTTCCTGTAAAGAATATTTCAAAAAAGAAATAAAAAACCATACACACAAAATCTAGAAGAAATAAAGAAGGGAGCACAAAAAAGAGAACTGAAGCGGAAACAAATGTGCTGCAAAGAACAATACATTTTCAGCAGAAAGAGCCAGCAGTCACAGGTAAGCACAGCTTGTACATGAGATTAATCAGTTAACGATGATACATATAATTGGAAGAATAATAACATCAGTCTGATTCAAAATTCCCTGGCCCAGAAGTTTAGTGTCAGACACATTTCAGACATATTTCAGTGCTGATCACAGCTCTGCATGTTTGCAAATGTAATTGCTGAATTTGCATTTACATATTATGAAGTCCATATGTAATTACATGCAAAACAATGGTTTATACTTGCAAGCAGGTAAGGCTCTTGATAGTGTAATTTTTATTGTGAAAAACATAATGGTGGTAACTGTAAATTTCAAATATCCAAGGAGTTTTGGCCTGTAGAGTCTCTAAGTAAGGTAACGACAAACAAAACATAATCACATTGTTGCACATGAGCTAAAGGAGATTTTGAATACCTCATCAAAGTCCCTGCCAAACCAGAGGGTTCATTTTAGGAACTGCATTCATCTGGCAAGACTGATACATGCTCTCCCCAAAGTGTAAATTAATTGCATACAAGGTGTTGCAAAGACGTGCCGTCCCTGTAAGTGCATACTGACTGATGACAATGTACCTTCCCATCTCTGCGGATGTACTCTTATGTGCTCTATGATGCTGTCAGCTTAGCTGCTTAGTGCTTGGGCTGCTCAGGTACCACAGAACAAGCCTATTTCTAAATGCTATTGCTGCTATTTCTAAATGGACAAGTGACAGTGTCACAATCCTGGTCAATGTCCCTTTTCTCAATAAAAGTGATTTCTTCTGCCTGCACGTGGTAGAGATGTAATTATAGCATACACAGCGAGCACTCAATTCCTCAGCACAGTTGCACAGCATGCACTTCCACAACCACATCTGACCTGTCCTATGCCATGCACCAGCACAACACCATGTGTGTTGGGGGGTGTGTCTGGGCAGTGTATCTGCTCTTCTATGCTGAGCAAAGCAAGAACAGAGTCAGGTCTCTGCCTAACCCAACAGTGTGAGTGTGGAAAGCACTGCAGTACATTATTTCAAGCCTCTCTTATTTAGCTCTTCTACCATACCACTATTTATGTTTATTACATTAAATAAGAACAAACATTAAGTGGTCATAAGAGTGTAGATGGTACTACCTGGGTTGGTACTGATGGGATAATGGTTTTACATGTCAGTATAACAGCCTGACAAAATATTTAAATGGAAAAGGATACATTTTTACCAGGGATTTTTAAAAATAGATGTGTGGAGATTTTCTTAAGTCAGCTTATAGTCAGCTCCACTAGATAATTTCTTTTATGAGAAGATGAACATTTTGATAAGGCTGAAACTTGTCCACTTCCCAGTTTTCTTAAGAAACCAGGTTCTCCTGAGAAACACCAATAGATTATCTAACCGGTCCCTGAGCAAACTCCCTAGATCTTCACGTGGTCCTTACAGAAAATAATAATGGCAGTCCTTAGGAAACCCATATCCCATGACAAACTTGTTTCTCAGAGCAATCAGTTAGAGGGGAGTTTTAAAAGAGACCATGAAATAATTAACAGTGGTTATCACATAACTGCATTAAAAAAGTGGACATAGATTAACAGGTCAAATTTTTGCACCCTTTATGGGAGTTAGTACATGCCATTCATAGTCTCCTCCTTGCTGAATTGAGTTCAGCGTTCTTGTAGTGAGACACAAACTGTGAGTCGTTTGGTTGAATTAACAGAAATAATAGGGATAAGTAACAATAAGCATTCTGGTCAGTTGTTAAAACAATTTGCCTAGAGGTATAGGGGGGTCAAGAGTGGATGCTTTAGTTCAAAAAGGAGCTACAGACTTACTGAAAAATAATGGACACTGCTAAACATTTTACATCATTGTTCTGGTTTAAATATTAAAGGTGAACCCCAAACAAACTAGAGGACAGAATTGCTCTCTATTACCCCCCCTCCACCCTCCCCAGGGAAGATAGAAAGGGGAATACGAACGAGTGACTTCAACTTTGGAAACTGAAACTTGAAACAAGTTTACTATAACACAAGGAAAAAAAGGGTAAACCTGGGGGGGGGGGGGAATGGGTAAAGATTTATATCTAAATACACAAAACCGACCTCGATGATGGCAGGGACATGGGAATCGCAGGGCGGCTCCAGGAGAGGTCCCTGGCTCCTCACAGCACCCGATGGAGTTGGATTCTGGAGCGAGCACGTGGGAAGCCGAAGGAAACCAGCAGCACACCCGGCAGGGGAAGAGGAGTAGCAGGAAGGAGAGAGCAGCTTCCGGCTCTCCTGGCTTCTATAGATTGTGACAGGAAGTGGGTGGGAATACTGACCCCTGCCAGTCTCTCAGATTGCTAAGGACCCTCTCTCTTTCATTGGTGTCCAACACAGTGATGGGGTCTCCCAAACCATAGTACTCATAGAAATGCAGTGGCATTAGGAGAAGTCTGACCAGGTAATCGCTTTGCTTTGTGTCACCTTGAATTTGATTGATCTCTTGATTTCAGTTGAAGTTAGGTAAATTGGAAAGGAATTGGAACCTCTTTAAATGTTAAAGAAGTGAAGGTAATCCCCTTTCCAGGGCTCTAATTGCAGTTATTAAGGTTTTCTTGTAAGTTGCTTTAGAGCGGTACACACATATCTCATGAGAAAATCAGTCATAAGATCTATAGGCCCACATATACATCCAGAACTACATTCTGCTATTCACAAATTTTTGCCAAACATGCCTCTCTTTGATCCCAAATATAACTGAAAAAAGGGTGGAAACAGCTGCAAAAGACAGTCCTCTGAGGTGAAGGTAAATACCCACCCTGCCCTTTCCCTCTTTTCTCTGTGCTAAATTATGCTCTCTGGTTTCTGAGGATCAGTGCCAGACTATACATTAGCAGCATACTTGTCCTACTATCCTCAGAATTATAAGGTGAAGCTACCACAGAGAAAATGCTTGGATGTTGGCATTTTTGGACTAACACTGGCATATGTCCTGCTTGAAAGTTGATTTGTATTTTACTAATGAATTCATCAGTGGTAAATATGCTTTAATGACAATTTTTTGGATGAGGTTCAGAGTCTCATTAACCTTAATTATATTAACCTAATACATTTATTTATATCAGGGAGAAAAAAGTGCAATGCTTCACCAGGGGACATTGTTCTTTAAAGATAATACCAGTGTGGAAATTAGAAGAACCTGTAATACTTCTTGCTTGCTGAGCTGTGTGGAATGATAATGTCAGACTCAGGTGAATCTCTATTCTGTAAGGGTTTCCCTGAAAAAAATTAATCATGCTGGTGAAGTTGTTTGTCCTTACAATTCCTTATAGTCAGAGAACATGGTCATTATCCTCAGCACAAGAAGAACATGGACCTGCTGGGGTGAATCCAGAGGAGGGTCACAAACATGATCGAAGGGCTGAAGAGGCTCTCCTATGAAGACAGGCTGAGAGATTTGGGGTCATTCAGCCTAGAGAAGAGAAGGCTCCAGGGAGACCTTATAGCGGCCTTCCAGTATCTAAAGGGGCTACAGAAAAGCTGGGGAGGGACTGTTTACAAGTGCATGGAGTGACAGGACAAGGAGGAACGGTTTTAAACTGTAAGAAGCTGGATTTAGATTAGATATTAGGAAGAAATTCTTCACTGTGAGGGCAATGAGACACTGGAACAGGTTGCCCAGGGAAGTTGTGGATGCCCCATCTCTGGAAGTGTTCAAGGCCAGGTTGGATGCAGCTTGGAGAAACCTGGTGTAATGGGAGGTGTCCCTGCCTATGCAGTGGAGTTGGAATTAGGTGACCTTTTAGGTCCCTTCCAACCCAAACCATTCTAATGATTCTATGAGTACATACTTATATAAAAATTTGTACAAGTCCTTACATGTGGCTGAAGATACAAAGTAGACAATGCATCTCTTAATGTTTAGTTTGTTTGAGTTTGGATCAGATGATGTCCCAGATGTCTAAGTGATATTATGGTTATGGTTTCTAGATACTAAAAGAAGGCTGGGGTGTGGATAAAAGGAATAAGAGGAAGCTAATACGAGACAAAAAAAAAAAAAAAAAAAAAAAAAAAAAAAAAAAAAAGAGAAGTAAAGCTGACAGGAAAAGGAAACACCCAAGAGCAAACTAAGTAACTAAGTTAAGGATTAAGTTTTTAAAAGACTGTCTCTCATTACTGATTATGAAATTCATTGCAATTTGCTCACTCAGACATATGACAGGCATAAACATATCATTTATTTCTCATCTGTAATTTGTTCAGAAACTGTTGATCACTTAAACAAGGCTTACTTAATTGTTAAACCTTAAATATCAAAGGTAGAGTAAAATTAAGCACTTTAACCAGGGCTACTCTTAAGAAGTAAATAGAAAACTACAAGTACCCAAGTTTGCAGCAGCTCAGCATTGTGCAGCGCTGTTTGCCACCAAACTTAATTTTCAAGCCATTAGATTAATGAAGTTCAAAAGATCTGTAACACAAGCATCTTTTAATTGTCCATTATAGTGATCTCATTTTGTTGGGTACTGCGAGTAAGACAGAAAGCTCCAAGTGATCACTCCTCTCCCTGTGATGTTTGCAGCTCCTAGAGTTTGCCAAGCTCAGAGGGTGAGAGCCATCTTTCTGGCCTGCCTCTTATTGAGCAGCTGTCATTACACTAAAGTTTGTGTGTATGTGTGTGTGTTAAGGTAGGGCTGGTGATAAGAACACAGCATTCACATTGGGAACCTCAGTTACAGACTAAAATCCAGCTTTAACCTTTTAAATAACCACCTTAAGCAGGAAAAGAAAAATACAAAACAATAAGCTTAGCACTGTGGTCACCATTACAGTGGAACTTAATATAGCATGAGTGTCTGGCTTTAAACATTTAGGATAGGTCTTTTAATATCAGCATGGCTCAAAGTAACCAAAATAAACATTAGGCATTCGCGTTCTTCCTGCAGCTTTGAAAATCTCATCAATAAGTTTATATGCCCTATTCTAATAGTTGTGAGACATCCAGGTTCCCAGAAGACGAACACCATTTAAAAGTTTTGAATATCTAAAAATTAACTAATCTATTAGGAGTAATGCAAAAGTGAACTGAAAATAACGTTCATGTGGTGTAACCTTCCTGGTTATTCTTTCCTTCTCATACATGCATAAATTTTTCTTTTTTCCAGTTGGAAAAAAACCCCAAGCCTCTAAAGCAATCCTCTTTCTCAACCAAAATCTATATTGTTCTATCCATTTTTGGAAGAAGGCAGAAGAGGCTGATTTTTCATAAGGCTTGTAGCTGTTTGACTCTGCATTACAGAAAGTGTTTAATATAGTTTTGAATGTGTTGAATGACATTTTATGAAAGTTTTCCCCATTAAATCTTCAACAATGCCTAATGTTTCACTATTTCATTTTTTTAATATGTTATTAGTGCTCAGTGTTTCATTTTAGCAGGTCAAGAGACAGAGAGAGAAGTGTCAAGGTAGAACTGACACAAACCCTCAGGCAAGATGATTTGAAAACAGAGCAAAGTAATAGGCTAGTAAAACTGCATTCAAGACTAACACAACTGGTCTGTTCTTCAAACTGGCACAATTATCAGAGGTCTAATTATCATTAGAGTCTTTGCTCTTTAGCTAGATCCTCAAACAGATTTGCAGGAAGAGTGTTTCTGAGTTTTGAACAGGAGAAGATTTTGAAGAAGTTAGTTAATCACTGACTCCTAAAGTGATTTTCCACTCATCTTGTCCAAGGATGGATGTCATGGGAACAAAGTCACGCTGCCTACTGTGCCAGTGGCTAAACTAAAATGACCAAAGATGAATTAACAAGGTAAGCTGCATACTGCAGTTTCCTGCTGCTCTCATCTTGACCTCCAGAGTTCCCCTCACTCTGCAGGGCACTAACACCCTGGTCAGATTCCCCACGTTCTTGAATGTTTTTCACATTTGCAAGGTAGATCTGTATGAAATGGGAGCAAATCCAACTGCCATTTGTCCGAGTGGAGGGGAAGGAGAAGGGAGCTTCCCACCCCAAGGACACGCTCTGTGTATGGTCCAGAGATGCATGCCAGTATGCTCACTGAAGGGCAGGAAAAAGTCAGAAGTTCAGTTCAGCAGTAAGCTTTCAGGAGGCCAAGCAGAAGGCATACACAGAGTCACAGCTTGCTCTCCTCTCCCGAGCTCCCGCAGGGATCCCCAGCACTTTTAAGTTATCTCTTCCTTCCTCCCTGTTCCTCTCTCACAGTCCTTGCTGGGATATGATGCCTCCACTGGATTGTTCCCTGCTAAGGATGGTGGCCTGTTGCACTATCATATCTAGCAACGTAGTGTACGCCACAGCTCTCTGCAGCATGCACACAGCATGGCAATGCAGGTGTGGGGGGAGCAGCGCTCGACTTTGCAGAGGGAACTTTGCCACTGGTAGAGGCAGCAAGCCCTCAAAACAGGCAGTCTATTTCTGTAGAAATGACAATGCAAAGGCCAAGTGAACATGAACATTAATCTGCAGTGTAGCAGCCCTCAGCCAGTGACCTTTTATACCCAACACTCCATTCCCTTGAGTGGAAGAATTAGGCTTCTTCTTTGTGTTTGTTGTGCAAGAATTTGAAGTGAAACGAATGTGCTATTGGCCTGCACTGAGGCTTAGAAAAACAGCAGGAGGCTTAGAGACAATGGCAAACAACAGCTAAAGCAAGATGCCCCAAGAGCCAAGTTCTTCTGCAACAGCATTCTGAGCAATGACCGTCCAACGGCTCAGAAAGGATAACTAGTTATGAGAAGACAAAGCTATTCCACAGACATATCTCTTCACAGTGCTAATGCTTACCTCTCAGTTGCTTTTCGTTGTCTACTATTGTTATTCATTTTGATCAGAAAGAGAAGGAAATGCAGTTGCTGCATTTTATGTAACAGTTTCTTGAAATTATGGCTTACCAGAGAGCACAACAAGGAAGATACAATGCAGCTCAGACACAGGCATCCAAACATGATTTTCTTGTTTTCTGTATGAAGCTTTTGGTGACATGCCTTGCCATGCTATGAATGTGGTTTTAATCATCAGACGGCTGGTGGAAAGAAGTGTAACAAGAACTGATCTTAGGAGGGCAGCTGTGTTGCTGCCTGCTTGATGAGCTTGTACCCACCTGGCAAGTTCCAGCATCTCAAAACTAAAAGGCAGACAGCTGTAAAAAGTCCAAGCCCCAGATGACCTGAGTGTTTCATGTTATGCACTCCTCTGAATCCAGGCTTTGGTGGACAGTAGTCAACTGGGTGATGACAGTGTTTCTAAAAACACATCTGCTTTTTTCCCTCTTCTGATGAGCTGGTTGGGTTGGTGCAAGGGACAGAAGCTGTAACAGCCCACTGAGGATCACTGGGCTGAAATATACAAAGCACTCTGATCCAACCCTGCACCACCTGCCCCAGGCAAACCTCAACTACCTCGAATGGGTCAGCCAACAGGGACTTCCTAAGGGCAGCAATGCTAGCTTTCAGCAGTCTGGGACTTCTCCAGTTCTTTCCCTGCAGGAGTCCTGTTGCCCATCAGGGTAGCTTCTGTGTTCCTTTGGTGGTAACAGCTGTGCAATATGGCTTTAGTCAAGCAAAGATTGTAGCCATCCTTTCTGTTTTAGATTAAGTTTTATTCTTAATTTTGCAAATATCCCACTCAACTGTGCTTTATATCTGGACATTATCACACTTTTCCCAACAGGAGGTGGGCAAGGTGTCTCTGGCCAAGAAATACAGGGACATATCTGACCTTTCGCCCCTGTTCCTTCAGACGGTGTGTCGGTCTGGCACCGAGTTGGCAGTCTCTCGATTCACCCCTCCCCCCCCTCCTCCCCAAGGTATGGAAAGAGGGAGATAAATGAGAAAGAGAGGCTTTCTGGGTTGAAAAGTGAAACAGATTGATTTTAATTATTAGTGACAAGGGAATATATTTTTGCAAAGGGATGTGCAATACCCGACCCCCTCCCTCCTCCCCTGACCACTGTCACAGTCTCCCAGCTGAAGGGGGCAGTGTCCGGGCACACGGACGGGGACCTCGGTTGTCGGCTGTAAGGAAAAATGGAAAAAACAAAGCGAGAGATCCGAAGAGAGGGTGATAGAAGTGACAGTAAGCAGAAAAGTGAGAAAAAAGGAAAACGAGAGGCTTGACTTGCGTGATGTAATAGCCTATACTGAAAGCCAAATAGAGAAAATATTATGAGAAGGGAATATTCTGGTTCGCTGATCCTGCCTTCAGTCTAATCTGCTCCCCTGTAGGGGGGGAGGCTGCAGAAGTGACCTTGGTTCTGCTAAAAAGTTCACTGAAAGGAAGAAAAAAAAAAATCAGCAAAGAGCTTGCTCAAACCAAAACAGAAGGAAAAACCAAAAATATGCCCTTTCTCACCCAACAAACCCTAATAAAGGCAACTTGGCAGTGCCTACTATGTACAACAATTGCTGTAGATGGGGCCCCACAGTTAAAACATCCAGAAGGATTATGAAGCAACACCTTTATCATCTCTGGTAAAAACCTAAATACCTAGCTGGCTCATGGACAGAGTTACTTTGTGCTGATTTGCACTCTCCTCCAGACTGTGCTCTGCTGCTATCTAATTGCAACTTTTAACCTTTGTGAATCACTGCCACCAGTCTTACTGAGTCCAGTGGTTTAGTAGGATTCAAAAAGTAATTAAACATTTATGTAGATAATTAGATCATCGACAGCTACATTAGATAGGTTAAAATTGTAATTAGGGATAACTCTTCATGCTTTAAGGTGTGTTAAAACCAGCTTCTAGCCTCAATCCATCTGACAATGTGTGTTTATGCAGGCAAACAGGTGGGATGGATGAGGCCCTAGTTTGAAAACCAGTCCTTAATAACTGTGCTCTTGTGTTTTACTCGGGCACTCTCAGCTTGTTTTTCATGATGCGTTTCACAGCTTCTGGCTCCAAGATTGTTATCAATAGTCCAGATGCTGCCTCAAAGCTGAGAGGGGAAAAGTAATGAGTCTTTCAGACAGACCATCCACAATAGGCCAGGTTCTGATCTCAGGCTCACTGACGCAAATTGAAGCTACTCAACAGGATTTAAAATTCTGAGTTATTTGGCTTTGGAGCCAGGTAGCTGAGAGCTTACTCTGGTTAAAAGGTTACGGTCCTCTGGAGCACTGAGAATCCAGAGCTTGGGACTGAAGGACCCTGTTCTGCCACGGGACTGCAGAATCTCTCTCCCAAAGCTGCCAGCAAAAAGTTTTCTCTTTAGACTCACACTCCTTTGCCATCCTAATGGGAACATTCAGGCTGCATAATAAAGAGTTTTTCTTCATGGGAAAACAGCACTCAGTTTGTGAACTTAGAAGGGATTGTTTGCTGCATTTACTTTGGAGGTGAACAGTTCACTGCAGCTTTCAAGCGCACCCAAATTCACCACATGGTATTACACGGATTACTAACAGCAATTCTTATTTTTTTAATTGTGTATGCACAACCCAGGCATTAGACATTCTGCTGTAAATCCAAGACCGAGCAGAGGGGGGACATTTTTTAAATTCATGGTGGGAAAGGTCAGAAAAAGTGGAGCATTTTTCACAGAGAGGATTCAGACCGACTGTAAAACAGAGAAGAAATAAACTGTTTCCTTTTTTTCCTCCTTCATCTCTGTGTGCTAGAAACCTAAGGAAATGCCAAGTCTTATTAATTTTTTATGGTTTTGCAGTTCAAGAAGTAGGAACCCACTTGACTCTCAAATGTGGGGGAAAAATAATTTCTAAACTTGCTGGCATTCTTTTTTTGTCTTTTGTTTTTGCAGCTAGGGCACACTGCTAGCTTTGTGTCCATGATTTTCAGCACTTTATAAAGAAAGATAAAAATTCAGATTTCCATAGAGAGCAAACATGGCTTTTGTTCACACCTGTGTAAATCCAGTTATGACTCCAGAGATGTAAATAGTGGAACTCCAGCTTTTCACCACTGTAAATGACACCAGAAACCATGTAATGTGAACCTGCGCTTGAGAGAGAAGTGATTCATATAGAAGATAATTTGATGTCACCTTTCTTTTCCTCCCCACAACCTACATGCGTGTGTGCCTGTGAATTTATAAAGCTCTGATGGCAGGAGCAGAGACTGCGTGACAGCTTGTGAGGAGAGACCCTCTGCAGAGACACATCCAGCTTGGCCAGTGAAATCTATCTGTGTGGCACCTGTTAGTTACGCACAGCGGGACTGTCCATCATCCCTTGTAGTAGCTTTGCATTTCCATAGCACACTGCGGTGCAGGCAGAGGAGAAATTACTGTCTAACTATAAGACAGTGAATGAGAAATTTCCTTCCCTGTTTATGCTGTCAGACCACCACCCGGGATGCTGTACATCAGCTGGAGAGGGGGAAGGGAATGTAGTTCATTTCACAGGCAGCTGCCAAACCTGACGCCTCAAAATAAGCACCCAAGCACTTATCTTTGCTTTCTACCTTGTAAGATCTTGTAAAAATATTGTTAACGAGTAGAAAAATGTTTAAAGAGGAATGTGGAGTACCTCATGCCATTTAAAAGGGAAAATCTCCACATGGTGTAACGATTGTGATAAAACAAAGGGCATATGGTGCCTATCCATTTCATGATTTGATGCCTGAGTCACAAATGGATAGACAATAATTTTTGCTGTTGAACTGCAGAAAAATGTCCTTGAGAATGCTTGTATTGGCTGCACTACCATGAAGAACAGAAGGAAAAAAATAATATCATACACATGGAAATGCAACAGAATAAAACACTCTCAGGTCTCTGCGGCTTGGAGAACTTTAGCTCAGTATCATAATTATCACGAGGAAATTTGGAAGTGACACTGCATATGGTTTTATCAGCTTTTCCAAAATGGGACACCAGCTACTTTTTTCTCTTTCTGACCTGAC
Source organism: Hemiprocne comata (assembly GCA_020745705.1). NCBI lineage: Eukaryota > Metazoa > Chordata > Aves > Apodiformes > Apodidae > Hemiprocne > Hemiprocne comata. The sequence continues at coordinate 66,125,276 of CM036616.1, read as the reverse complement.
CATGCAGCATGAAGAACTGATGGATTCTTGCTGTTTCCTGTGGCAAATGGGTCACAATTTTAATGTCACTTAGACACCCCATGGTAACTGAGTGATTACTCCACCCAAAAATCAAAGCATTAAGCCAGCACTTGTTAGTGCTATGTATAGTCTGATACTCATATGAGCACTGCACTGTAAGGCTAGAACTGTATTTAAGATCATATTATGGCTGCATAATCTGAAGCAATAAACAGAGGTAGGATGGGGACTAATGGCATTATTTAGGTAGAAGGGTAATTTGTTCTGAATTCAAGACAAAGCACCTGTATTCTGAAGCATTGCCTTGTTACCTGTCTCATTCACTCTCATGACATCTTTGTCCATTACCAATATGGGAAATAGACTTATTAGGGAAGTACAATGTTCCCATATACCATTTGGAACAGAAGCTCAATGCAATTTATGAAGCCAAGTAATGTATACCCCCTCCTGTAGTCTTTTCTTTTGACCTGAAATGATGGTCAGAAGGTGGTCAAGAACAGAAATCCTAAAAGCTGTGGAGAACATTACTGAGAAGGAAAATCTATCTTCAAAGCAGCCTTTCTGCTTTTAGGTCTTAGCTAACCCTTATCTCATGAGCCAGTGCAAACCCAGTTTGTTCAGTTATTTGAAGGAGACTGCATCTGTTGCACTGGAATGTTAGCTGCAGTGAAATATCTCATTTTCTAACGGATAATAAAATAAACAAACAAAATGACTAAAAAGAAATGGATTGCAGAAGTGATCTTGGTACTGCTAAGAGGTAATTGTTATGGAAATGCAGCAGTTATACTGACAGTACATGTAAAAGAATGCAAAAAGAAATTAAATGCAGAAGGCTCTTATAAAAAAATTAAATGTTATGATCTTCTAAGCTATTTATTCTGTTACTGCTAAACAAGGTGGTGTGAAGCTTTCAAGTATGACAGGAAGTGTACAACAGGAGCTAAAATGCTGTAGGCATCTACCCTGTGTGATTCTGATAGGAACTATCAAGGTTTAACCAAAATCTTGAGAAAAGCTACTCACATTTGCAATTATACTTACACATTCAAAGCATTGCTGGGGGGTTTCAGCTACATGATACCACAAAGAAAGGTGGCAGGTGACGTAAGGTGCACAATGTTTTCCAAATGTGAATGTTTGTATCTGTTGATTTTGTTTTTCCTTCATATCTTATCTGAGTCATATATATAGACTGCACCTAGAGTGCATCATTAGAATGGCTGTGTGTCTTTTATTTATCTGTGGATTTATTTGAAACTATACCACCTTTGTTCTCATGGCTTATTTCGTCACTAAAACCCTTTAATCAAAATCCAAATTTGTATTATTTTTTGGCCATGGTTTGAGGAGTCCAAGAACTAAACAAGTGACACCCTCATGATACCACTTAAACACTGTGGATTAAAAAGGCTGATTTATGTATTAGTGAGGGATAGGGTTTCTCACAGACCTTGCCCAAAACTCTTGCTTCTATACTGTATACAAATACAGAGGATAGGTTAGAAATCAAGACAATAAACTTGCTTAAATCATAGGAAAAATATTTTTTAAACTAAAGTGAAAAAATACTTTGAGAAATTCAAATGCTGTTAACTCTGCAAATTTTTCTCAGTGGAGTTTTACTACTATGGTTACTGTCTCCTCCCATACACTCCCATACGAGGCACTTTGCAGTATAAGTAAGACATGGTCTTTCTCTCAAGGGACCGCAATCTAAAATCCACACAATATTAGTTAACATGATCACTAAAGGCAGTGGAGCAGGTGTTAGGCGTTTGGGCTGAAGCTGCAGAATTGGGACCAAATTGAACCACACCAGATGCAACAGAGGGTAAACCAAAAGAACAAAAATCACTTCCTTCTCCCCTGTTTCCTCCATATGTACATAGCAGGAAGAAGCCAGAGGCAGCAGAGTGTGAGTGAAAACAAGAACAAGATTATATGATAACTCAGAAGAGGCTAGTGTCACAGAAAATAAACCAGTGTTGGTAAAATGGCGACTTACGAGTGTCACAGCAAACATGCGTCAATTTAGAAGGTGTGTTTGAACACAGAAAAAGCAACAGTGGGAGAATATTTAGTCAAATTAATAGGTAGCATTTTTTCACTTGCACTAGAGCATTGTCAGGGTGCACAAATGAAGAATCACAATCTACTTACTAGGGAATTTTTAAAGCAATTACCCTTTAAAAATTATTCAGATATTTAACAGGATTTTTAGACTTGGAAAACATTTGGCTAGTGAAAATGATCTGTGCTTACTATGTATGTGTCAACCAGGAGCCCAAGAGACATCTTTTGCTTTACAGTACCTTTCCAGTAATAAAATTAATGCCTTGTTGCATATGAATGATTTTTTTTGTCCCAAGATACACAAGGCACTAAGGACAGGCACCACAGGCTGATATCTATCAGTCTCTTCTGTGACTCTGGGCGGTCTTATAATGATGCATGGATAGCCAGCTGTAGCTCAGTTACAGCTCAATTAGATGTCACCAGTAATCTAAACTTAGAAAACAGGTTATCAACTGTAGCAATTTTTAATGATGAGATTGAATATAAAATGCTTTAATTATCTTTTGTTCTGTCATATCTACTAATTAGCAACCACACATAGATACAAGCACATGGAGACAACACGGCAAACACAAGACAATTCACAGTGTGTAATTCATGCATATGAAGATACTAGGTTTCTGTCCTTGGTTTAAGTGTGTTTTCCTGTTTTCATTAGAAGTCATGTACTACATTTTTTTCTTCTTGGTTAGAAAACTGGCTTTCTGCAAGAATGACAGTTCTATATCCCTTTTGCCTTTGCTATGCTCTTTACCTCAGATGCTGTTTCTCAGGACTGAATGAAGCAACTCCTCAGGTCTACGTCTTTATCCACACTTTTTGCAGCTATTATGATTCTGACCCAGAGAAGAACAAACATTTGACATCTGAGCAGCACTTAATATCACCTGTACTTTGGATGATGTGCTGTCTTGGGAATGTGGGCTCTCCTCTCTTCTGCATTGTTCTGTACACTGCCAGATTCTCCAGTTGTACTTGCAGATGCACTGCTGAATTTTTAACCTTCTACTCACACCAGCCACCTAGAGTGTGTTCCCTGGTGCTGCCGAGGAGAGCAGACTGGAGAAAACTCTGTACGCCACTTGGGTTTGAAAGAGTTTATCCAGAGACGCTGTGAAACATTAATACTGTTAAAAAAATAGTGGGAGATGTGAATGTCACTCAGCCACACTGGCATACCTCAGCTGAAAATTAGTTGAAAAGTCTCTCTTCTAGGAGCTTAACTACATAAACGAAACATTAAAGAAATCAGCACATACCTACACCAAATCTATATGTAGATACACAGGCATATGTAGATACGTATATAAGTATATATGTTTGCTCCATAGTGACATTGCTACAAAATATTTTTGGAACAGTGAAAAAAACTATCAAAGCCAACACCCCATTACTGTCACCTCTGACAAATATTTACTGTTAAATTCAATAAGGAGATTAATGAGTGAAATATCCTGGTTTATGTCTTGGTAGATGGCAAATTACATTATGTATTTGGTAGATGACCAAATTCCCATTTGGTCTTAAAATCTATAACTTGACCTCAACAAGATTAGAGTGACTTACATCACCTGAGGATCTGTCCCTCTGCCTTTTTTAGAGCTAACTAAATAATTTGCCACAAGGTAATTTTTTAATTTCAGCTCCTTTCCTCCCTCCCCGCATGCTTGTGGCAAGACAGAAAACAGCTTGCTCCTTGGTGTGATTTATTCTGTACGCAGAGACACGCATTCTGTGAGCAGGTCCTGGGCTGGCCCTGACTTACTGCATGGTGAGCCTTTGCTATTTAGAAGTAGACCAGAGTGGCTGGTCATTTACATCACATGGTGAGTGTAAGTTACAAGCCCTGGGGAAGTTGCAGCTTGTGCATGCTCCAAAGAGACTTGTTAGGGCAGGGTAGCCTTTTCTCAGAGGAGCTCCTCTGTGCTGTGCAGGCCACAGTCTGTGGCTGCAGTCTGAAGTGATTGAATTTTCTGCACCCTTCCTCCCTTCCTGCGCATGTCCCTGAGAAGCCAGCGTGATTTTGAGGTGGAGGAACATGTCTCCTGTGGTCTCTGTGCAGATGCGCAGGCATGCAGTGCTGGCACTGAGGAATAAAAATACCACACTCACTGGTGGGAGGCTGGAGCAGCCTTGATCAGGACAGACTCTCCTGACTGGAATCAGTGTGAGAGGGGGATGGGGACCGAGAAATTAAGGAGCTGTAAGGCAGCAGAGCACTGAAAACAGAGGGTGGCTGATGCTGGACAAGGACTGCTGGCAGATCTGGCAGGAAAAGGGGACTTGCAGGAGGGAGAGAAATGACAGCAATGTGAATGGAGGGAGGGGCTGTCTGGCTGGGGGCTGGTTACCTGAGAGGAAGACAGCCAGTGGCCTGAGGTGAGAGATGGTCTTAAATGTATCCCTTCTCAAAGCAACTGAGATTGCATTGATGCAAATTTTTTAACCCATATCAAAGTGAGAACGGAGGGCATGTTACTGAAGTGACCTGGTACGCACCTCTGGGAAGACTTCCTCTCCATTGCTGCTTCTGCAGAATGAGCAAGAACTAAAGGGAAAGCATTAATGTAGGGAAGAGGAAGAAAGTTGTTTTCTAGACTTGTACTCTGCACAGGTGTAAACGACCATGTAACACCACACTACAGCGAGGAACTGACTCAGAAAGGTCATCAGTAGATTAGAAAAACATGTAATTTCCTGTTCAGGTGAATTATGTCAATGTGTTTCTCTTGCTGTGTCAGTAAAAAAGCTGGCTTTTAAAAAAATTCTATTCTACTGAGACACTTTTTTTCCTGCTTTCTTGCCTTTAGTCAAATGTTGTGTTTTGCTGACTGTTTCAGCTGGAAGTCTGCAGAAACCTTGATGGAAGAGGCTTGCTCTCTCTGTATGCAACTGTACATGCATCCATGGAGACTGCCATACACACACGCCCTCGGATACAATAGTTTTACGCACAGGATGCTCTCTGCCTGAGGAGGGCAGGTCACACAGCTCTGGGCTTGGCAGCATCAGCTTTAGGGGACATTTTAAGGAGTAGTTTAGCTGCTATCAGTCAAAGTCAAGTATCCTGGAAAAGGAAATAATAGTCCCTAGTTTTGCATCAGGAAGGAATCTCCCATCCTGAGGAAGAAAGATTAGCTTAGCTGTGTGTGCAATAGCTCAGGAACAACTTCCCAGATTACAATGCATGAAAAGATCCCAATTTAGTACATTATGGGAGTAAGAGGATAGCGCTGCATGAAGATTAAAGCTCACATTCATTATTGTTATTAAGTAGTCTAATTTTAGAAAAAACCCTATTTTACTATTAGCAGAAATTTGAATAATAAAGGTCATATCTGCGTATGTCTCTGAAATAATAATACAGTGCAATGACAATATGTGATTAAATATGAAAATGTTCTGTGTTCACAGGGCTAGCATGTGAGTACATTTTCTTAATATCTTCTTTGGATAAACACACACACATACATAACAGCAAACTATATACATCTGACCTCAGTTTACATGAAAATTTGATGACAGTTTCATTCTTGCAAAAGTGAGTGATTCTGGTAGATCAGACTCAGGTTACCTAAAGTCTAGGAATGTGAAAAATCTTAACAAGTTTGAAAATCTGTGAAAAGGTTGAAGCAGTGGATAGCATTGGAGCAAGTTCAATGCATAAGGAAATTCCTGATCAAGAAAAATAAGAACGCTGCACAGTAAAAGAGGACACAATATTTCTTTATGTTTTAGCCCAGAAATGCATCGTGTATTATCTTTGTAACAACAATTTTTGGGCTGTGCTTCCCCACTGTCAAATGTCTCTTCATTCAAAGATAATTTATTTAGGTTAACTAGAAATTAACTGACTGAAGATAAACTAAAGTAATAAACTCTGCCCTGTAAGCAACCTGTGCAACAGGACACCCACCTACTCATGCTCCATTCCCGTGAGGTGTTATTCTTCAGAGAAGAGCTGGAAGTGGTCAAGCTAACATGAATGGTCACACAACATCAGTCAAAGGGGTGAGGACATTTCCTCAAGCCCTGTTTTCAGCTAAGGTCCTGCCTGAGTTGAGAGTCTAATGATGCAATTGGAGCTCCAATCCAGCCAGATGGTCAGGGTCTGGCACAACCAGGCACAAGCGTGTACCTTTGGGACCGTGGCACCTACAGTACATACAGCCAGGCCTGGGGATGGACAAGCTGTCCAGTGAAATCTTTTGGGAAGAAGCTCACTAGCCTGTATTCAAAGGCTAAACATTGCCATCAGCTCCCAGAAAAGTAATAGGCAGCATAAACAATGCGTTTATAACCCCACCTGCAGTGTACGTTTTCTGAAGCATCAGCAGCTTTACTTCAACAGTGAATTTGCAGGTTCCTTCAGGGGAGTGGGCACTGGTCACAGAAGCAGGGAACCAGACCACTTGCCTAACAGCTCACTCTTTTTGCAGTGTGATTATTACACTGCAAAGGGTCAGCATAGCCCTCCTTGGGTTTCAGTCCCTTATCTGTAAAACATGAGCAATAATCATGTGTCCTTCCCACACTTTCCCTGCGCTGCCTATTCAGGTACTAATCTCTACCAAGCAGCCTCTTACACATATTGCTAGAGAAATCAGCACAAAGGTTCCTTGCTCTTGGCCACAGCTGTCTTAATATAAATAAAAATACTAGATTTGTAAAGATGCTCCCTCAGGTCTATTCCAATAAATAGTATGAAAACAACTCCCAAAGGTATTAAAGGTCAGGAATATTCTCTTTCTACTAAATAAATTACAAGTTTTCCAGTGTGAGTTCAAAATCTCTCATATAGTCTCTCTTTCATTACAAAAATGGTCTTTTCTTAGTGCCTAATTAGAGACTGTTAAGACAAGCACTTTAAGATGAAGGGTATATACAAAGCCAATGGCTATTAGGGGTTGGATGATTAAAGAAGCTGTAGTTGTCAATGATAAATGGCTTCAAGCCTGAGATACGGCAGAGGCCCTTCAAAAGAAATCTTTCATGTCATGGAAGAGGAAGCAAATTTGTGAGTGGACATTAAGGATTGCTATTTGTTGCTCTTTATAGCCAATGGTACAGGAAATTAATTAGTTGTTTTTCGTCTGTACTCAGTAAGTCAAATCAGCTGAATCTGATAGGAAATAGATGCATGGGGGTTTGAGTCAAAATACTAAAACAAAACAGAAAAAGGAAATATTGTTACTACAGATAATGATGTCACAGCATGCTACCTGTCACAACTGTGTGAAAGCAAAAAGAGAAAAATGAATGCCATGGCCAAACATTGCACTCACATTTCATGCAAAGTCACTGATAATGTGCTTTTTGTTATATTACCTTTGGAAGGAACACATATTTTACATTAAAAAACCCAGAAATTGGATTTAAACTAGCCTGTAATTTCAGATGGAAAGAGGGAACAGCCTAATGGTGGTGATGATGTTGTAAGTTGTAAGAAATTTAAATCCCAGTTCCTATATTAAAAAGTAAAAATTCTGAAACTATGCTGGACTGGGTCAGAAATCCTTCAGAGAGATGAATGGGGAGAGATAGAAAAGGGCTTAGCTCGGAGACTTTTTTTTTATTATTTCATGCATTACTCATTTTCTCAAGAGAAGCAGGTAGGAAACACAGTCCTTTCTGTGAATAACTATATATGGAGTTAACTTCTTCTCTACCTTGCACAGTAATTTATACTTTTATAAAGTGTGTCAAGCTCTGTGCACAAGATAAAAAAATACCAGATGTCTACTTATGCTAATGGGGGCATTTTATTTGTGTTTTGGAAAGGCTCAAACAAGGTGAGGCAAGAAATAAGCTGGTTCTTGCCATGAAAACTTCACTTCAATTAGTGAGAAATCATATAAACATATTGAATTTCAACTCTGCAAAACAAAAATTGGAAGAAATACTATTTATCCTGCTGGTGTTGTACCTTCTGCTAACTGCTGTTCATGTTTGGGAATGAGAAGGACTGGTGTAACTAAACTGTTTCTCAGACCTGCTCCTCCCATAAGAGGAGCTATTCCACCGAATTTGTCACCAACTGTAAGCACACAATGTTATCAGTTTTCCTTCAAGCACCCCCTGAAAGAACAAAGTCGAGGCATATCTACTATTGGGGATAGTTTCTCAGATGATGAAAGCTTTGTTTATTTGAGTAATTTCAAAGTGGGGTGCCCTTCTATCACTGCTGGCAGGGTGGCCTCGTGCGGGGTCTGGGAGCTGCTGGGACTCTTCTTCAAGGGGTGCTAGGAACCCCTAGTTGAGCAGTCCTTGCCTTGGCCCAGCGCAGGGGGGCATGCCGTCTCCTCCAGATCCTTTCTGGGATCTGGGGAACAGGGATAGCAGGGGAAGCCAGGACCCTCATGAATAGCCAAGGCTCCTCCAGAGGAGCTCCTCCATGGCCTGGTCTGCAGGGCTGCCACAGAGAGGCTGGATCTGAAGCAAAAATCTCCACCCAGGGAGACAGCAACACAGGGGTCATTGATGGGGCTTCTGCTGAAGGCAGAGATGAGGAGGATCTCCATAGCTGCAACCTTCCACTGCTGGGCCACAGAGAGCACCCACAGCTCCTGTCACTGCCAACGCAAAGAGGGTTCAAGGGCATCCAAGCACTCTCAGAAAAGGGCCATCCAGATGCCCTGTCAGGTCACTCTGGCTGTGGCACAAGGCTCTGGCAGAACTTCCTAAGAAGGCTATTTAACTTTGAAAGGTCTCACTGACTGGAATTATTTTCAGTCCCACAATAATTCTTTCCAGAAAGTGACATATGCCTCAGTAGATAAAAGATCATTTCTTTTTTATCCCTCCCCCTGAAAAAAACCCAAACACCACAAGTCAACGGTCATGAAAATGAAAGAACTTAAAATGTTTGTTTCTGACTGAAACTTTCTGCTCACACTTGGCAAATAAATTAAGACTCAGGGGAAAGAAAGCTTTGGCATGACCAGTGAAAAGGTGGTAATATCAACACCTCCCAGTTACTTGGTAGAGTGTGGGTAAAGACGCTGTCTACCAACGTGAGAGAAAGCATCTGCAAAAACATTACTTCTTCACAGTGCATCTTGCCCTCCTCTTCAGAACTTGTGCCTGCTAACACATGCTTGCCCTTAAGTCAGCTGTCATGCTCCAGGTGTATGTGCCTAGTACTGTAATCTGTCATTAGCTCTGTATTTGAGACAGAGGAGTTATTTCTGTTAATTTTCTGTTCCTACATATGCATTTAGTTGGTATTTTTATATATATATATATATGTGTGTATATATATATATATATAAAAGTTAACTTTAAGAACTGTATGATAATGTAGATCGTAAAAGACGTTTGAAGGTCCAACTTCCCACTGGAATCACAGTCAACTTAGATAAGGTTGCTCTGAGCCTTGTCCAGGTGAGTTCTAAATGTCTTCATATGGTGCATTGGGTGAAACAATTAGACAATTAATTAATATTTGTGAGTATAAAAGAAGGCACCAGTAGAAAATAAGTGTTTTCCTTGGTTCATAGGTAGATAGTGCATTTGTGTTAGTATACACTTTGACCAGCTCCACAGATAATTTTTTGGGCTGTAAATGAAAACAGGTATGCAATCAGCTATGGATAAGTACAAATTGTCTAAACTGACATGCTATGTACTTCAGTATGTCCCCATCTTCTACATCTAATGCTCTTTTATCATCTTTGCTGTGTTTGAGGCTGGTGCTTACCTAGCATTTTCATAAGGGGAAAAAAATGCAATGCCTATCTGGAGTATGTCCTTCAAGTGATTCATTGTTATAAGAGGCAGTGAGCCGCAAGACCTGTTCAAAACTTTCACTGATAGAAGTGGGATGCACTTCGAAGAATTTCAGCCTTGTGTCCCTGGAAAGCTGCTTAGAGAAATGCAGCCACATTGTGTCCTAAACAAATGAAAGCTAAGTATTTCCTGCAAAACTCAACTGATTTATGAATACATCAGTGATTTTTTAATGTTGTTAAATATTCCAAATAAGAGAAGTAATTCAATAAATCAAAAAACCAAAATGTTTCAAATGGGAACATTTTGGCTCAGAAATGGCTTTCATTTTTATGAGATTAAGGAGCTTAAGTTTTTGTCTGTCACTTCAGCTGACACTATATTTTATCCATCAAAACAGGCATCCCAACAACATCAAACTCAATGAAAACTGATTTCTGTATCTGCAATTTGTTCTTACTTCTAGAGACAAGTGAGGGTTGTCCTGTCTGTTCAACCTGTTACTAAGTGTTGCCCAACTAGAATGAAATGCTCACCCGAGCAAAGAGCATAAGCAACAAAAATCCATCCCTCTTGAGTTGCACTTACTTCTCAAATAAAAACATGTGGAATACAGATGGCACATGGGCCTTGTGACCAGTGATGGACTGTATTGCTAAACTAGCTGGAAAGGGCCAGAGTTTTCTGAGGAAACATCTCCACTACTACTTTTTTTTTTTAAGTTTTTATTTTAATGCTGTTTTGTTCCCTGCTGCTTTCACCAGGGAAACAAGACCTATATAACCACACTGCCTTTTTCCTTGCCTTGCATCCTCTCCCTCCCCACTGGCAGCTCTGAGCCCATTAGCCAATTTCTATCCGTCAGGCATTTCAGAGTTACCACACATAAATTAGCATGAGTTTCCAGAAAGTCAGTGGCTGAATTTTCTCAGTTTATGCTTGGTTGCTCACTGCTTTTTCTGCCTATTTATCATTTTCTTGCACTCTCAATTAGTAAAACAGCCAGTCAACATGCTTAATAAGACAAGTCAGCAAATGCAGATACCTGTAAATTAAGTGTGAGGCTTCCTGTCGATTTGGCAAGCAAACAGGCAGCAGAGTCCTAGCTGGGTGTAATGTGATTTACATCATGAAAGGACACAACAGGACCACTCTGCAGTGAAGAGCATCTCCAGTGGTTCAGAAAGAACAAGCAAAGATTGAATGAGGAAATTTTCACATTAAACTGCTGCATCTCCTGCAGGAATTGACTGCACTGTAATATGTATTCAGAAAACAAGTTCTTGTTATTGTGTGGGGATTTGAGGCACTTCTACAGGATCTGCTGTAATAACAGTAGTGATCTGTGGCAGCAGAGTTATGGTATTGGACTCAGGATGGATCTTACACTCTGTCCCTCTCTGAGCATGCTGACCTATGGGCTGTTCCCAAATTGGAGCTGGGGCAAAGATTTCCGATACTGAGCTGCAGCCAGCCACTGTTCCCACATGTTTAATAACAGTGAGACAATGAGAAACTGAGAATGAGTCACAGCAGCAGCAGTGCTGCCATTGGTAAGTAGTTGAAGGGCATTCTGGTGATGATGCAGTTTTTGCTCTACATTCTTAACTGTAAAGGATAAGCACTGAATTCACCATAATGCTTGCCTGTGGGTTTTCACTCTTCATGGTCCTTCATCAGAAGAACTCCTCCTTCCCCCACGTTTTTTCCATCCTCAATGGAAGTTTTCCTCTGATTTTTAGGGAACAGGCCAGGTAGATTCTGAGCAGACCCTCCTGTTCTTTCTCTGGAATTCACCATAAAAGTGTCCTCTTCCTGCCTGTGAATTGAACAGTTGCCTTAATATTTTAAAGTGGAAAGAGAGTCTGCCATGCTAGACCTACTGTTTACGAACAGGGGAGGGCTGGTGGAACGTATAGTGGTTGGAGGTCGTCTTGGGCACAGCGACCATGATATGACAGAATTTTCAATATGTGGAGAAGTTAGGAGGGTCGTCAGCAAAACCTCTACCTTGGACTTCCGGAGAGCTGAATTTGGTCTCTTCAGGATGCTGATTCAGAGAGTCCCTTGGGAATCAGCCCTCAAAAACAAAGGAGACCAGGAAGGCTGAGCTTACTTTAAGAATGAATTTATGAAGGCACAGGGACAGGCTGTCCCTATGTGCTGAAAAAGGAGCCGGAGGGGAAGAAGACCAGCCTGGTTGAGCAGGGAACTATTGCAAGAACTCAGTAAAGAAAATAAGAGTGTATAATCTTTGGAAAAAGGGACAGGTGAATCAGGAAGTATTTAAGGATATTGTAAGGGCATGTAGAAAGAGAATTAGAGATGCAGAAGTTCAGCTAGAACTTAATCTGGCCATCTCTGTAAAGGATAATTAAAATGCTTTTATAAATACATTAATAACAAAAGGAAGGTCAGGGAAAATCTTAACACCTTCTTTGCCTCGCTCTTCAACAAAAAAGACTAGCTACCCTCAGGACAAATGGACTCCTGAGTTAGCAGACAGGGATGGGGAGAAGAATCCCCCTCCTGTAATCCAGGAGGAAGTAGTTAAGGACCTGCTGTGCCACTTAGATCCCAACATGTCCATGGGTCTGGATGGGATTCATCCTAGGGTGCTGAGGGAGCTGGTGGAAGAACTGGCTAAACCGCTCTCCATCATTTTATCACCAGTCCTGGCTGACTGGAGAGGTCCCAGGTGACTGGAGGCTGGCCAATGTGATGTCCATCCACAAGAAGGGCTGGAAGGAGGATCTGGGGAACTGTAAGCCTGTCAGCCTGACCTCGATGCCTGGCAAGGTTATGGAACAGATCATCTTGAGTGCCATCAAGTGGCATGTGGAAGACAACCAGGGGATCAGGTCCAGCCAACATGGGTTTAGGAAGGGAAGGTCCTGCCTGACTAATCTCATCTCCTTCTATGACTGGGTGACCCACCCAGTGGATGAGGGGAAGGCTGTGGATGTGTTCTACCTCAACTTGAGCAAGACCTTTGAAACAGGCTCCCACAGCAACCTCCTGGAAAAGCTGGCAGCCCATGGCTTGGATAGGTGCAACCTTCACTGGGTCAACAACTAGTTAGATGACTAGGCCCAGAGAGTGATGGTGAATGGTGCTGCATCCAGTTGGCACCCAGTGACCATTGGTGTCCCGCAGGGATCAGTACTGGGCCCAGTCCTGCTCAGGATCTTTATTGACAACCTGGATGTGGGGATTGAGTCCACCCTTAGTAAGTTCGCAGATGACACCAAGCTGGGGGGGAGTGTTGATCTGCTGGAGGGTAGGAAGAAACTGCAGGAGGACCTGGACAGGCTGGGTTGATGGGCTGAGGCCAATGGCATGAAATTCAACAAGACCAAGTGCAAGGTCCTGCACTTTGGCCACAATAACCCCAGGCAGCACTACAGGCTGGGGGAAGAGTGGCTGGAGAGCAGACTGGCAGAGAGGGACCTGGGAGTACTGGTGGACAGCCGGTTGAACATGAGCCAGCAGTGTGCCCAGGTGGCCCGGAGGCCAATGGCATCTTGGCTTGTATCAGGAATAGTGTGGCCAGCAGGAGTAGAGATGTCATTCTCCCCCTGTACTCAGCACTGGTGAGGCCTCACCTCGAGTCCTGTGTCCATTTCTGGGCCCCTCACTTCAAGAAAGAGATTGAGGTGCTGGAGCTGGTCCAGAGGAGAGCAATGAGGCTGGTGAAGGGGCTAGAAGGAAAGTCTTATAGGGATAGGCTGAAGGTGCTGGGCTTGTTTAGCCTGGAGTAGTCTCAGGAGGGACCTTATCACTCTCTACAACTACCTGAAGGGAGGTTGTAGTCAGGTGGGGGTCAGGCTCTTCTCCCAGGCAACTAGTGACAAGAAAAGAGGGCACAGCCTGAAGCTGTGCCAGGGGAGGTTTAGGTTGGATATTAGGAAGTACTTCCTCACAGAGAGGGTGATTAGACATTGGAATGGACTTCCTAGGGAAGTGGTGGAGGCCCCGTCCCTGGATGTGTTCAAGGCAAGGCTGGATGTGGCACTTAGTGCCATGGTCTAGCTGATGTGGTGGTGTTAGGTCATAGGCTGGACTTGATGATCTTAAAGGTCTTTTCCAGCCTTGGTGATTCTGTGGTTCTGTGGGAATAAAACTAAGCTAAATTAAACTCTTATTTTGAGTCTGGTGAACCAGCACATAGCTTTACAGAAAAAATGTACATATGTGATCCACCTATATTTTTGTGATGAAGGTAATCAATCTTCCTCATATCAGCTGTATAAAAAAAGACAGTGAATCTGTTTTAGCTCAGTGTTCCATTGAGCACAAACAAACCCATACTAAAGATGAATACCGACTGTAGAAATCCTTCAAAAATTAATATACTGCATAACTTTCCTTGTAGCTTGATCAAAACTGGTAAAAATATTTCTATACCTCACCTACCCTAAAGCACTTGGCAGAATCGCTTCCTTTTTTTGTTTTCATCTCTACATTTTTACTGTGCTTTGCACCTTTGACAGCTCAGTTCCCACAAATCCAAAATATAAGATTATATACAATTTTTTCAGTAGGTGGTGGTTTTGGAATTTCATTTCACTCATAACTGCATTAAAGGCACGAGCATATAGGGGCTTATAGCCCTCTGAATAGCCACCTGGAGGAGCTGAAAGTTCGCAGGCTAGCTACATACAGAATAAGTTGGTCATTGACTATGTACCAGTATGCCCTTATGTATTTCTTTCATCACATGAGAACTGTATAAACAGTAAGATGGACAGGCTATAGTGAGACAAAGAAATCTAGTTCACAAGAACAGGAAAGCTCCAACATGTTTCAAAGACAGGTGGAAATTCTGATCCTACAGTATTCAGTAACTCTAAAAATACCCTCCACTCAGTACAAGAGCAGAGCTTCCTTTCTTGCAGATTAAAGAAAAGGTTTTAAGTTGCTCAGTTAAAAAGAACTATAGTGATGCTTTCCTAATCAGAGATAAATATCAGCTGCTTCTGATCTGCTACATTGTCAGCTAAGTAATGACTCATTTTCAGCATTGTTCTCAGAATGTGAAGGACAACAGGAGAGCAAACCTTATCCACAGGCTCCTGTTACACTCGGCATTTCCTTCAATCACAGGCAGGCATTATGAAACACAGTTAGTGCATTCACAAATTAAGAGCAGAAACACAGTCAGCAATTACAAAGACTGTTGCTACACCTAACTGATTGTCCTGTTGCATTTCAAGGCTCTATAGATTTGATTGGCTAAAACAGCAGGGTAGTAAGTAGGTCTGCAGGTCAGTTTAGTGCCTGAAAACTCCTTATTCTTTTAAGGTGGCTTCTTTCCCCCTTATTTGTACAAATAATTTGAAACTTTTCCTAAGATAGACAGGATGGGTTTTTCAGCAATCTTTTGTTAACCTGTGCCTCACCTGCCCTTGACTGGTCTGTCGGCTATTTCCCACTGCCTGTGCACATATGCATCCCAGCTCATACTCACTGAATTCAGAAAAGAAAAAACTCAGGGTGTCTTCTCTGTCTGGGAAGAGGGACAACTGGAGGGCATGCCACTACTGTTCACTTTGTCACTTGGAAAAATCAAGAAAAGAGATTTATTGGGCAGCTGCTATGAGACAAGTTACTTATGGAGCTGTGCTGCCCATAAAATGCCTTTATGCAGCATGTCTGGCACCTGAATAGGAGATTAGATTTAGGGCTGGAATCCAAGGCAAAACTCTCCATTGCATAAGAATCAAGCAGTATATATTCCTTGTAGGGGTTCTTGAAAAACTGTCTGTATATCAAGTTCCTACCTATCCTATGAGTGCTTCCTCTAGATGGCATGAGCTAAACCTACGAGGACTATCTGGTAAATGCCAAGATTCTAAACAATACTTTGACATGTGTTCTACTCCTTTCTACCTAGCTCATTGTCTGGCAAACTGCATCCTTAACTGATACTCTTCCTACCTGGGAAGAGAACAGCCTTCGCAGACCCTACCTGATTCTGTCATCTTTTCCTTATGAAATCAGGATAGATGTTGTGTCATCTCCTGAATTACAGTATTTGATTTCAGTTTTCCCACTGTTTTGCATAATTTAAACTTCCTCCACTGAAAACTACATATTACACAGATTTCAGTAGTCAGTGCACTGTCATTCTGTGGTCATATTGCATTATACCCCCTGGATTTAATGCATACCCTGTATAAGGTGAATTTGTGTCATGGTGTGATCTATTTCAGAGATTTACAGCCGACTAAGCATAATGCTGAATCCTGTCCTGCAAAAGTTTAAACTGTGACTGCAAGCTCTTTGCATCAGTCTTCTCTGGCAAGTGCTCCAGTCTCATCACAAAGGCCACAGCAGGTGAAAGAAGGGACTGGGAGACTGAAGTACCCCCCGCTGTAGGCAAAGAACAAGTTTGTGACCATCTAAAGAACCTGAAGGTGCACAACTCTATGGGACCTGATGGGGTCCATCCATGGGTCCTGAGGGAGCTGGTGGATGCAGTTGCTAAACCTCTGTCCATCATATTTGAGAGGTCATGGCTGCCTGGTAGGGTTCCCACTGATTGGAAAAAAGGAAACATAGCCCCTACTTTTAAAAAAGGGAAAAAGAAAGACCTGGGAAACTACAGGCCGGTCAGTCTCACCTCTGTGCCTGGTGAGATCATGGAACAGATCCTTCTGGAAAATCTGCCAAGGCACATGGAAAATAAGGAGGTGATTGGTGACAGCCAACATGGCTTCACTAAGGGCAAATCATGCCTGACCAATTTGGTAGCCTTCTATGACAAGGCTACAGAGATAGTGGATAGTGGCAGAGCAACTGATGTCGTCTACCTGGATTTGTGCATGGTATTTGACACTGTCTCACACGGCATCCTGGTCTGCAAGGTGACAAGACATGGATTTGACAAATGGACCACTCAGTGGATAAATAATTGGCTGGGTGGCCACTCCCAGAGAGTTGTCAATGGTTCAGTGTCCAGGTGGAGGCAAATGATGAGTGGTGTTCCTCAGGGGTCAGTATTTGGACCAGTGCTGTTTAATATCTTTGTTGGAGACATGGGCAGTGGGGTTGAGTGTATCCTCAAAAAGTTTGCTGATGATACCAAGCTGTGTGGTGTAGTTGACACCCTAGAGGGAAGGGAGGCCATCTAGAGAGACCTTGACAGGCTGGAGAGGTGGGCCAATGCCAACCTCATGAAGTTCAACAAGGCCAAGTGCAAGATCCTGCACCTGGGTTGACTCAATCCCAGGCACAAATGCGGGCTGGGGGGAGAATGGTTAGAGAGCAGCCCTGAGGAAAAGGGCTTAGGGGTGGTAGTAGATGAGAAGCTCAATATGAGCCACCAGTGTGCATTGGAGCCCAGAGGGCCAACCTCATCCAAGAATGCATCAAAAGAAATATGAACAGCAAGGGGAGGAAGGTGATTCTACCCCTTTACTCTGCTCTCCTGAGACCTGCGTAGAGTTCTGAAGCCCTCAGCACAGGAAACACATGGAGCTGTTGGAGGGGGTCCAGAGAAGGGCCACGAAGATGATCAAAGGGCTGGAGCTCCTCAGGTATGAAGATAAGCTGAGGGGGTTGGGGCTATTCAGCCTAGAGAAGAGAAGGTTCTGGGGAGACCTCATAGCGTCCTTCCAGTATCTCAAGAGGGCCTACAGAAAAGCTGGGGAGGGACTTTTCATCGGAGAGGGCAGTGATAGGACAGGGGGTAATGGTTTGAAACTGGAAGAGGGGAGATTTAGGTAAGACATCAGGAAGAAATTCTTCACCATGAGGGTAGTAAGGTGCTGGAATAGATTGCCCAGGTAGGCTGTTGATGCCCCCTCCCTGGAGGTGTTCAAGGCCAGGCTGGATGAGGCTTTGTGCAGCCTGGTCTAGTGGGAGGTGTTTCTGCTCATGCAGGGGAGTTGGAATCTGATGATGTTTAAGGTCCCTTCCAACCTTAATCATTCTACAATTCTATGATTTATGCTGCTAAAAACTGTTTTATCCTGAAGAATAAACAATTTTTAAAAGGCACAATGATTTTTGAGCCACTGAGTAACTAATGTTTTATATACCTCCAATTGGAATATGTATTACTGACAAGAGAATGAGTTATGATTATTTAAATGCAAACATTCATTTGTTTTCATTTAGAACAGCAAACAATTATTCAGATAACCAATAGTGAGAGCAAGTAAATTTCCACCCCAGTAGGTTTTGTTTTTGCCTGAGAAGAAACACAAAGCAATTCTGATAATGCATGATGTGCCTACTGTAGTAATGTCCAAGTTCCTGGCTTTCAGTGAAGATTTGCAGTTAAATAACTTTAGAGGAAGGTATTAGAAGAAAAAAGTAGCCAACATAGTTGCACATTCATTTTCTTCAGGAACTCCCAGAATGGTCACACAGGAAATAATGGCTTTATCCTGAAAGGCTCTGAGTGCTCTTCCTGACTTTTGCTACCTAAGGACTGAGTGCTGACCAAATACCTGAAGATTACCTTTCCAGTTTGAAACACTGTAAACTAGTCCTGCATAGGTCTAGGTAGCCTGTTATTCCCCCTTCCTCCTAAAGGGTCAGGTTTGGTTACTCAGATTCTTGGAAGTTGCGCATGCTTCCTGGTAGGATAACCAGGTCAGACTGTGAATCAGAGCTGCTGAACATTACTTATAAAGAAAAAAATCTATTTTACCAGTATAGGCAATTTGAACATGCATTTGTTTCATATACAGGCCTTGTGCAATAATGAGCTTAGCCTGTGTTGGGAGATGAGATTTCATGCAATACTAGTGTCTTCCTGTTCAAGGCTGCAGCTTACATCCAAGAAAAGCTGTGAAAGACGGTGTGTAGAAGAAGAAAAATAAAACTTCACTTGCTTTTTAAAATCTGGTATTTTCTTAATATTCAATGAAAGAACCCTATCAAGATAAATTCAGTATAATATAATATTACATTAAGTATCATATAATAGCATACTACTGAAAGAACAAGTTTGTAAAATACTTATTGAAAATACATTTTTTGCAATACTTTTCTTGTTAAGATATCAGTTTCACTGGGAAAATGCAAATAATTACAGAAAAACATTGTTCATTAAACATCTGAAAAAAACCAACCCTAAACCTGCCTTACTTCTAACCCTGTTTGCATATATCATTAAGATGACAAAGGCTAGGTATGGACAGAAGAGTCATTAGTAATGAAATATGATCAAAACCAAGATTTATTGCAAATGAGGCACAAACTTTAGGAAGCTAGCTTTACTGTGTGCAAATTAAGATCTGCTGTTCTGATGAACTGACAGGACTGTACCATGCAGCAGAAAGGCAGAGAACAGAACTACAAATGGTACCTACTACTACTGCTCATTCTTACCCTCATTATAACATGGCCTGAGGCCTGGAGCAGAACTTTTTTTTTTTTTTTTTTTTTTTTTTTTTTTTTTTTGCTAGACTGTAACGAGCTTTGTAGATTCTTTACCGTAATGAAAGTGTTTGAAATGGATTTGACTGCTACTGTTATAACAGTTCCAGATCAAAGAATTCAGTATCCACCCAAAATGAGGTTAAAATGTCTTTTCAAAATGGCTTTGTGTAAGAAATATAACCCCATCAGGCCCATTTGGTAGTCTTGAGGAGTGCCTTTGTTTTCAACAGAAGCATTTAAGCCTCTTTTGAAATTTTAAAAAATGTTTTACATTGTAGGACTTTTAAGCATGCAGACAATAAAAACAGTTAAAAAGCTCTGTGTGCAAAATAACTTAAGGCAACATTATGTGTAATTGCAATTTTATTCAGGGTGTGTTACTCTGCTGAGGTGGGTTTGTGGTACAAAGCGAACAAATTATGGCCATTTCCCTATTTCAGTAGTAATACTTATCTTCCATCTAGTTTATCTTGAGATTTTATTTTCATTATTGCTGAGGCTGAACACGAATATTCATGTCTTGGTCTAGCTGGAGAAGTCCCTGCTTATTGTATGGGGGTTGGACTAGATGACCTATATATGTCCCTTCCAACCCAAGATTTCTATGATTGTGTGTCAGGGTGTGAGTATAAGAAGCTTCAGGATGAGCACACTACTTTTTTTAGTTTTAGGTGAACTGGACAAAAAGTTCATAGAATGGTTCATAGAATGGTCAGAGTTGGAAGGGACCTTAAAGATCATCGAGTTCCAACTCCCCTGCATAAGCAGGGACACCTCCTACTAGACCAGGTTGCTCAGAGCCCCATCCAGCCTGGGCTTGAACGCCCCCAGGGATGGAGTTCTGAGTTCAGTTCTAGCATCAGTCCACTATCACAAGGTAATCTGCCATGGAGCTACCTTAGCTGTTACATTGGTGAGATAGCTGTCATTTTCTGTAAATAGATTTTGCACCCAGTCATTGTTCTTACTCATTTCAGGGAAGCACTACAGAAACTGACACTGGGTTGTATCCACATGCTTTTATTTTTTATTTTTTATATAATCAAGTGTCAACTTGCTTTCAGCTAAGAAATTGTCATGGATTCTAAGTGTGTCAAAGACATTTTCTCTTACTTAACAAATGCAAAAGCTTCTGGGTGACTGCCTTAATTTTGCAGTAAGTGTGATTTCCCCTTGCCTGCTGTAATTGTGGTTGTTAAATGAGGAGAAAATAGCAGAGGCCAGCAATCTAGCAAATTTCTGGCTAGTTTCTGGTTAAAATTCAAGATGACAAGGAAAAAAGAAAGATAAGAGTATTAAGAACTGCAACAGACAAGTACTTTGCCTCCAGAAATATTCAGAAAACACAGAAGAAAAGCTTTTGGGAGACAGTTGTGGGTCCATAAATACCTGGTGTTTGTAGGGTCTCTTTAAAAATGGGGGGATTTTTGTAACATTTCAGAAGGGCAGGAGAAAGGCAAAACTCAGGGGACCTTTTCTTTGATTATGAGTCGCCTCGCCTGGGGATACTTGCCTTACAGTCTAGCCTATGATCCCTTCAAAGTACCCAGACTGTCATGGGTTCACCAACCACATCCTGAAAACTCTTCAATAACTTTGAGAGGTTTTTACAACTAATCTAAGTTTTCTGAAGATTTCTTCCTTAAGTGTTCAATGAGCTTTTGGTTATAAAAAAAGGTTACTTCTAATCTGAAAGATGTGCGTGTGGAAGGTTCTTGCATTCTATCCGCAGATCTTTTTTTAAAGAAGGCAAAAACAAGGGAAGTCTCAAACACAAATTTTCTAAAGAGATGAACTGACTTTCAGTTAATTTTTTATATTTTACTTCATACTACATTTTTGTGTCATTACTATCTGAACTGACATTTGATGCTTACTGTTTTAAAGGTGTTGATTAGCTGCCACTGGTTAAACGTGGAAATCTTTTTTGTCTTCTGTCAAGTAAAACTTCCCAAATACTTTTCTTGTTGTGACTGACTTGTATATCTATCTACTTTAAAGTTTGTTTGAATCTGCAACAAATAATCATGTCAGTAAGACTGAATGTCTGCAGATTGTAAACCCTAAAGAACTTTGACCAAGGTTAATGTAGCTTTTTTTTTTTTAAATAAATATAAATATTTGTTGTGTAACATGGTGTAATCTAAGGCTTGCTGAACATGTTCTGTATCATCCAATAAGCTTGAGCCATGTCAAGTACACCATGGTGCTGCTGTAGGTATTAATAGTGCAGCATCGTAAACAATGTCACTAAGTGCTTTCAATTTTCTGAGATATATTAATTAACAATTTTGAGAAAAGGTGAACAGCTATGTTGAGGACTAACCCAAATGCTTATTGATACCCAAAGAAGGAAAAACTGCTATTGATTTGTATAGGTATTGGATCTTTAATAAATGATAATAGAAACTGCTAAGTCTGTTAAGATTTGCTTTGCTTTCTTTATGTGATCAAAAGGAGATTTTCTCTGCCAGCAATATAAATCCAGGCTTATGTGTATAGCCTAGATGCTGCTATACTGCCACATGCTTGGGGACTTCAACAGATGAATATAGTGTTGCCAAAAACATACATCTGCCCAAAGTGAGAAAGCATGCAGAAATGAAGATACACCCGCATCAGTGAAATGCTGGTGAGGAGGAATGTAACTGTGTTGAAACAGTGAGTCACATGGCAATGGAAAGTGAGAACTAATTTTATGAAGCTGCTTATATTTGCAGTAATATATTCTGCTCTGCTGTTCTATTACCTACTTCCTGTAAATATGTGTTTACTGCAGTCACTCTACAGCAAAAGAGAAAGGTCACACAATGCCTACAATACTTTTTATCCCATTAGTTCTGCTATGGAGATGCAACAGAGTAAAACAAATCAAAGATACACAAGCATGAGTGTTTGAAAGGTTGTTCAATGAACTTAGGAGAGAGCAGGTGTTGGTTACAGTGATACGGCAAGCACATTAGAAACCTTTTGTTTGTGCAATTAACTTGATATCTTCCTGTAGCCTGAAATATGGACAGTTTTCAGGGTTTTGTATTGCTTTACTTTGAAGATGTGATGGATTATTAGAAAACTAGAGTCCCTCACTGAACTTTAAAGTGGCCACAGATTTTGAAAGGGGTATTATCTTTGGTCCTCAAGATTTTAGCCAGTCACTATTAGCAGAGATCAAGGGATAGTTTATTCAGCTTTTGCCTAAAACCTTTTCTGGAGGACCTTGCATTTATCACCACCAATAGGAGATAAACTCTCTTACATGGACCTCAGGGCTGATTTGGTGTGATAAATGGTGTTTTACTTTGTATCTGTATCGAGCAGAAAACTAGAAAAGTGATAAAAGGGAAGATACTTCTTTCTGTAAGAAACATAAAGAGTATCACAAAAAGAAAATATTATTCAAATACTCTTTTTAATTTTCAGATTAATTTAACTCAAACATGTTTATAGTTGTGTGTATGTTACACACATACTGAAGAATGTTTGTGAGGAATCTAAGTACATTAACTGAAAAAAAAAAGGTAAGTTATCATCTCTGTCTCTTCATTGATGAAAAATTTGATGCAGAAAAACGTCTTACCGAGCTTTTTCAAATGCTGACACAGCAAAGTTCATACACTGGACCTACTAGATAAATAAGAATGCTGCAATTAATTTGTAACCAGTTAAAAAATTATCAAGACTTCTTGTTATTGACAACAGCACCAAGTTTCTCAGATTGCTTGACTGATTCTAATACCAGCTAGTTCTAATTCACATATACTGAAGTGAGATGCTATGCTTTAAGTTATGCTTATGCATTGGTTAGCGAGAATAAAATCACACATTTTATACAGGACTCAAACTAATTTCTGACAGAGAAAGAAGGTGAGGTAAATTCACTGGGGTAAATATTGAAATTATATATATTTACTGAAAGAATTAAATTGATAAATTCTGCCATTTACTGCCAGTGATGTCTCTTTTCAGCAATTCTACCAGGTACAGAAGAACTTTTGGCTAAAAAATATACATTCCAGCTGGGTGCACTTCTTAAAATAGACATAAGATTCATGAGGCTTCAGGTGTTCATGTATGTATCCCTTGTATCTGATAAAAACAATACTGTTGGTAGTGACCTGTTCTACTACTCTACTGGGAGTGACACAGAAATATAAAGGTATAATATAAACTTAAAACTGTTAGACATGCAGAATCAAAACCCTTTGCCTGTTGGTGTCTGTATACAGATTTTGAGCACTATAAGAGCAAATAATGCAGCTGGAGAATTGCACTGTTCAGAAGATGATGTCACCAAGAGACTGTCACTAATAAATGAAGGAAACCAAGGTTTCCTATGATACTAGGACAGTAATTAAAAAAAAATAATTTGTTGTTTCTCCAGTGACTCAATGATAATGCTGAAGAAATGAAAGAAGTTGTATCCCACTTGGAAATCTGATGTCCTGGGAACCTGGGAAATGTATCTCTGACCAGCGCAGGTGCAAGCAGTCTTATGATGGCATGAGTGGGATTCTTCTGGTAAGACTTTGAGGGACAGGTAGAAAAAAGCTGTTTTTCCTGTCACCAACCCAAAACCCATATGTTTGGAGGTTTGTCTCATTAGGAAGAAACTGACTTAAGCTTCATAACAATCATCTTTCAGATATCCTTCTGACTGATCCAAATGTCAGAGGGTATCTTACCCCTCCTAGGCATTACAATAACTTTGTATAATAGAGATTATGAAATCGAGCCCTTGCAGTTTCTCTAGTGTGAGTATTTTGTTCTGTACTTCCTAATCCGTGCATTTTTTTCACTGTGCTTTTAAAAAATTTGGTGCTCCATGATGTGAATAATGAATTCTTTGTCTCTTTCGCTCTGTTTTGTTCTTGGGTGAGCTGCTCAAACATGCTTTCATGTGTTGACGAGCTCATGGGTTTGACGTCTTAAACAGGAGAAAAAAAAAGAATGGGCTGATGAACTTGATTACACTGAAAAATCAAGAGAGACAATTTAATTTAAAGGTTCCATCATTACAGATTCACTGGAAATACTGCTGATCATAATGAATTTATTTAGTATTCATAGGATGCTACATACATTTCCATACATTATGCTCTTGTGAGATATAGCCTCACTTAACCATTGGCTATTGTTACTGAGTGAATTAGAGTAAACAGTTTTATCAAACAGTGAATTCCATCTATTGTCAAGTGTTTAGGGTACAATTGTTACACTTGACTAGCCAGATATTTAGCTTATCTCTGCTACAGAAGTGACTGACCTGTTCATAAACATGCATAATTTACCTCAGGATTACAGCTAACCAGGAGCCTTCTGTACACTACTACTTCCCCCCCCCCCCATTACTTTTTCCTTACTCATTTTGTCTGTACTAAAAATGCTGGGGGAATCTTGCACAAATGTTTAGGCATCTTCTGTAAGCACCATTAAGGCATATGTTTGCTAAGGTGCTTTCTCATGTCCACCCAATGGTACCAGAAATCTGCAGTACATTGCTGGTCCATTGAACAAATGTTTCTTAAAAACCTCAACATAACATCTTCTAGCAAGTCACAGTCAAATAATTCTAACTCCTTCTGCCCAAGATGATATGCCTGCCCTCCCTCCCTCCCTCCCTTCCTCTCTCCTTGCCTTATGTCCACAACAGCCTATTTTCTTCATGGTGTGTGTAAACGAGAAGCACCAGCAGCTATCCCTAATGCACTGTGAAGTACAGCAACTGTTTTGTTTGGCTCTTCCACTGAGTCTCTCTTCACTTTTTCTACATAATGTTGCAGAGAGCTACCATTTTACATGCAGAGCATTTTGGTAAGCTTGCTCAGTCAGTCAGCAACATGGATGACTTAGGACAAATGTTCTCCTAGAACAACTGGAAGAAACTTGCATAGCAATGATAAGATCCTATAACTGTCTCCTTCAAGGAGTTAGCAAAGTAAGACAGCAAGTGTGTATTACTTTTGGGCCCCTAGTTTGCCCAAAGTGAACCATTTAACCATGCATGCATTACTGATGTAGATGATCCTGCTGTGAAAGTCAAATTCTCTGGTTAACCATGTAGCTATACGATGCAGTGTCAGAGTGGCTGCTTGAGATTAGTAGTCACCAGGCATACACTGAACTTTAACAGCTATCTATCTTATCATGGTTATGATTGAGCTCACCTAAATATGAAGTTTCATGAATATGACATAGGCAAGATGTTATTTGACGGAGTATCTGGTATTCTGCTGACTAGAGGGCATGGCTTTGTAGTCTAAACCAGCATTTCCATGGCCATCCACAGCACTTTAATTTTTCCAGGCAGACTGCATTTGGTAAAAAACTATTTTTTTAATTTTTTTTTTTTAATGGTTGGGAGGGACATCACTAATAACCGTTAAAAAGCTGGATATTAAGAAAGCTCATGGCATTTTTAAAATTACAATCAGTTCACCATGAAGCTCTGGGTGACTTCAGTTTCCTGTGCCAGGAATCTCTTCTCTAGAGATCAGAATAGTTGAGGTAAGTAAGATTCCCAAACACATGTGCTGAAGATGTACATATAAATGGGATGTGGGTAAATGACCCATGTAGAATAGAAATATATGTCAACACACAGTTTGCCAGGAGCTGAAGTCCTCCTATCTTCAAAAGACAACATAGGAAAGTGAAATAACACATTATCCACATAGGGAAAAACAACCCCGGTGAAAAAAACCAAACCCACTCAAGGAGGAAAAATGTGTTGGTCTTACTTATGTAAGATATACATGGATGTGTATCCATTTCTAGGGCCTAAATATTGTCTGACATCCCAGGGATAATTCATATTCAGATGTGAACTTTGATACCAAACTCTTAAATACTAGTCCCTTGATGGTCTTGCACAGACCAAATCACTCCTATAACCCAACACCACTTTATTAGTGCCTCCCTTCTGCATATATTTATGGCTTAAGTATTACGGAACTATGTAACTCATTTTCTGATAAAACAGAAAAGTAGATTAGCTTCACTTTACATTTTGTTTACATATGAAGTTGTAAAGTAAGGAGTCACTTTTTTTTTTCAGTCAGCATTTACAGCTGACTTTTCATTAACTTCTCTCTGTAATTCTTAATATAGTTATTTTGCTGAATTATATTTCTATTCCACAATAGCTGAAAGTATGGCCAGTGCAGCAGAGAGGGGAAAAAAATAGCCCTACATTGCTGGACCATTATATTTGCAGCAGCTTTATACTAAGAGACTTTTCAAAGCAGTCAAACAATAAATTCATTAGAATGCCAAAATTGGGCATCAGGGGCCAAATCTTGTTCCCATTGAAATCAATAGCTGAATACTGCTAGTAATTGGCCCTTAAAACTATTCAAATATCTTTAGTTCAAGCAAAATAACAGACTTTTAGCGCAAATCTAACATTCATTAAATTTTCTATGCACTTAGATCTTCTTATGAATTGGGGAATAGGTTTTGTTTGAACTGAATATTACTAGTATTTGATTTTTAAAATGATTTTTAATGTTGTATTCTCTCCAGATTTCTATTATTCTCAGGGAACAAAAGTGCAGCTAGTAAACTCCCTTCTATGTACGCTCCCATGGAGACCAGGTAGCCAAGTGGATAACAGCCCTACTTCTTATTTTAAAGGTTGCAGGTTCAACCTGACTGAGCTCTGTTTTAATTAAACTTTCTATTTGTTTATCCACAAGCTATGACATATAAAAGTCAACCATGGTTAAAAATAAGGCTATTTATGCTTATGGTTAGATGAGGTTCATTCCTTTGTGCATGACACAGAACAGAAGAAGATCAGGATAGGTTAGCGTGGACATAGTTTAGAGTACAAAACCACAGAATTGTTTTACAAAAACTGTGCAACTTTCTGGTTTTAAATGTGTATTTATTGGAAAGGAATCTCAACATGTGCTCCTTATTTCTGCTTCTCGCTACCAGTTTAAAGCATCTGTGGGGCAAAAATGCTGAAAGTGATCCAAAAATGCATCTTAGAGTCTAGGTCTGTGGCAGATGACTGCACGCACAGTACTATTTGGTCCTGTGGCTAACTAGGTCCAGTAGGGATCATAGAATCATAGAATCCTAGGGGTTGGAAGGGACCTCGAAAGATCATCTAGTCCAACCCCCCCTGCCAGAGCAGGGTCACCTAGAGCACATCACACAGGAACTTGTCCAGACGGGTTTTGAATGTCTCCAGTGAAGGAGACTCCACAACCTCTCTGGGCAGCCTGTTCCAGTGCTCTGTCACTCTTACAGTAAAGAAGTTTTTTCTGATATTCACCTTGAACCTCCTATGCTCCAATTTGCACCCATTACCCCTTGTCCTATCACTGGTCATCACTGAGAAGAGCCTAACTCCATCTCCCTGACACTCACCCCTTACATATTTGTAAACATTGATGAGGTCACCCCTCAGCCTCCTTTTTTCCAAGCTAAAGAGACCCAGCTCCCTCAGCCTTTCCTCATAAGGGAGATGTTCCACTCCCTTAATCATCTTTGTGGCTCTGCGCTGGACTCTTTCAAGCAGATCCCTGTCCTTCTTGAACTGAGGGGCCCAGAACTGGACACAATACTCCAGATGCAGCCTCACCAAGGCAGAATAGAGGGGGAGGAGAACCTCTCTTGACCTACTAACCACACCCTTTCTAATGCACCCCAGGATGCCATTGGCCTTCTTGGCCACAAGGGCACATTGCTGGCTCATGGTCATCCTCCTGTCTACCAGGACCCCCAGGTCTCTTTCACCTACACTACTCTCCAGCAGGTCAGCCCCCAACCTATACTGGGACATCGTGTTGTTCTTCCCCAAATGCAAAACTCTACACTTGCCCTTGTTGAACTTCATCAGGTTTCTTTCCGCCCAACTCTCCAGCCTGTCTAAGTCTCTCTGAATGGCAGCACAGCCTTCTGGTGTGTCAGCCACTCCTCCCAGCTTAGTGTCATCAGCAAACTTGCTGAGGGTACATTCTATACCCTCATCCAGGTCGTTGATGAAGATGTTGAACAACATCGGTCCCAGTACCGACCCCTGAGGGACTCCACTAGTCACAGACCTCCAAACAGATTCTGCCCCATTGACTACAACTCTCTGACTCCTTCCCATCAACCAGTTCCTGATCCACCTCACTACCTGATCACCAAACCCATACCTGATCAACTTATCTACAAGGATGCTGTGGGAGACGGTGTCAAATGCCTTACTGAAATCAAGATAAACCACATCTACCGCTCTACCATCATCTATCCACCTAGTAATTTCCTCATAGAAGGCTATGAGGTTAGTCAAACATGATTTACCCTTGATAAAACCATGCTGACTGCTCTTGATGACCCCCATGTCCTTGATATGCCTAGAGATAGAGACAAGAACAAGTTGTTCCATCACCTTTCCAGGGATGGAGGTGAGGCTGACCGGTCTATAGTTACCCGGGTCCTCCTTCTTGCCCTTCTTGTAGACTGGTGTGACATTTGCTGTCCTCCAGTCCTCAGGCACCTCTCCTGTTACCCATGACTTACCGAAGATGATGGAGAGTGGCCTAGCAATGACCTCCGCCAGCTCCCTCAGCACCCTTGGATGCATTCCATCTGGACCCATCGATTTATGGATGTCCAGATTACTCAACTGATCCCTAACCCAATCCTCATCTACTATGTCAAACTCCTCATCTATCTTGACTACTTCTGGGGCTATATGAGTCTGGGGATCCTGGGGAAATCCTGCAGGAGTAAATGATGATGAGTAAGAAGAGTGCCAGACACCTTCAGATATATGCAAATTCTATGTATCATCTCAGAGATACCCAAAATTCTGGTCAACTTTTCAAGGTATTTTCTTGGTCTTACCTGAAGGAATGGTGTATAGGACAAAGAGCAGTGCGGGTTAACTTATTTCCTACTTATGTGTGATTTTAGGAGTATGGGTGGCCAGGGAAGTAATTACTTGTGGAAATAAACAAAAACTATTTGCTTTCACAGATTCATTTCAACAGCCAAGAGAACAGACTTCATTTTACAAGTAAGGATACAGAATTTTTCCACAGAACAGAATGCTCTGTATCAACAAAGACCAGAAATTACAAGGCACACACATACCTCCTTGCAGAGGATTTGACAATAGACAGATGTTTTCTGTGTTCTGAGACATGCTCTCAGTGGACAAAGCAGCCTGTCAAAAATGATAAAGATGCAATGTATTTGCAACTGCAGAAGAGAATGATGTGTCTTTATGCAGGCTGGAGGTGAAACAAATGAATATTACCCACTTAATGGAGAGAATGAGGACTGGTACAGAGTACAATTAGCCTATGTTAACATTTAGAGTCTGCCTAGTATACCTACCACTTCTCTAATTAAAAGAAAATAATCTGACCCAGAACTTACCATGTATAAAAGGATTGAAATGATCAGTCAATCAATTTGCCCACCTAATGAACTGTCCTTAAGAAGGCAGCTGGTTAAATGAGGAAATCAAATATGCAAAGTTAAATATAAGAAACTTGAGCCATTGATTAATCTAAAGCCCATAGAATGCAACTGCAGTTTCAACAAGTTTACATGGCCAATTGCCCATGTTTCTGAAGGTCAAGGTCATTGAGCAGATTATTTTAAAGGGAGTTTTATGAAACTCAAAATTAATTAAACTAGTACCTGTGAGTGTGGTGGATTATGATTGCTTTTATTGTCATCTATATGCTACATAAGACTGTATCTTTTTAAACCACTTGAATGTGTTTTGGAAGTAGAGGTGTTTTAAAATATGTATTAAGAACCAGGCAAGTCTAACAGTTTTATTTACCTTATCAGCTTGAAAACAGTGTTTTATTTAAGTGATTATTGCATGTATCTTGCAACTACTTGAAAGAATTTTTTACATGTTAAATGCCTGATGCCAGTTCCTCTCTCACGCATTGTAAAATTAGGTCCAAAGCTAAAATACTGTAATTACTATGTATTTTGGGATGTTTTGGTAGGACTTTGTAATACATAGTCTTGTTCTTTTTATATTATTACCCTAATGAAAATTTTCAGAGGGAAGTCCAGATTTGTTATCTCTGACGTGGCTGGCTAAGTCACTCAGTAAGACATGAGACATTTAAAAAATATGGAATAATCTGATTTTACTGTATATATTCCAGAGTCACATGCACTGAAATATGCTTTAGCAAAGGTATAGCTATGCATTATGAAGGTCTACTTAGGTGTGAGAGCTATGATGATTTAAATCAGCTGCGCCCATTCATTTTAAGACAAGCTGGGTATGTGGCTTGCTCCAGAAGCAGGGTAACACGTGACCTCCCAAAAAAGTGTAATGAAGAGGACTAGCAAAAGCTCAGTAGGTTTTGCATGTGGTGAAGGCACTGGGTACATGCTAATGATCTGATAAATGCATAAGCACAAGTCATGGCCCACTGTACTTTGTGTTCAAGTAAGGCAAGGACCAGAAACAGGGTTGAGTATAGCCTGGAGGAACAGAATATTACCAACAGGCCATACAGTGATTTACATGAAAGACTATTGCCTTCTAAACACATTCAACATAATAATTTGTGTATCATATGAATCTTGAAATTTTTATTAGCTAATTAGCTTGCTTCTTGGATCAGAAAAATCTTACTCTCACAAGACGTATAATTTTGGCCGTTTGTCAGATTTCTATTAAGGTCAGGACAAGAACACCCCAAATGTTTGAATTTTTGTTTGTTTTAAAACTAATTTTGGCTGTTAGAGATTACATCCTGAACTCCTTCCCATTCTTTACTTTTTCCAGAACTAAGCTAGGAACTGAGATTTTTTTAAACTATATTGAATTCTGAAGACTTCAGCTGCTTTGGAGAACTTTAGCCACACTCATGTCAGGCAGCCAGGAAGAGAAGTGCATTTCAAAATGCAGCAGCAACTTGTACCCCACATGCTGGGTTCCGCAGTGTTTCATTTTTGTTATTTCTTCATTTATTGCTTTTTAAGATCTTTCCCAATAGGAAGTGGAGTGCTCACTGATTTCCCAAGTCAGACCCTTATATTAATAAAATGCAAAATGTGTGTGTCAGTGTATGCTGGAAGAGATACCTGCCAGGTCTGGAAGCAGTTCAGAATAGTTTGTCCACTTGTTCAGGCCATCCATAAATCCAAAGGTAATGTGTTAGACTAAGTCATGTACAAACCACGAGTATAAAAATTGCCAGCAGTGGCCCTGACAATCACAGTAGTTTAGGTTTTAATGCTACAAAAAGCAGCCAACTTTGAAGGGACATTTTTTCCCTTTGTGTGGGCTCTCATGTTAATCTGAAACATGTGGAGTAATATATTTGTAGTGGTTTCTGCTTCAGACCACTGGACCAAAAGCCAAGGATTAATTCTTTGTTTCTTTGTTTAAACAAAAATTTCTTACCTCTTTTTCCAACATACAAACCCAAAACATTGACAGATTCTGCTGGACAGTGACTATATATGTGCATGCATAGGATGACAGAAAAAAGTAAAATTTACTTGACAGGATGTACTAGTATCTGCATTTTCTACAGTGCTTATTTACTCACATAGTGAATAAACCTAGCTTTGAACATATTCCTCCAAGACATCAGCTTGTTCATGCTTCATAAACAGTAAGGTTACTCTGCCCAGCTAAACAATCACCAATTATGAATGAGGTGCTCATACACATGTGTGGAGCAAAAAAACCCAAACCAACAAAAAGGTTATAAAGATTTGCCTGATGTTCTGCTCTGATCCAGATTGTCTGAGTTTCACAAAGGTTACACAGTGTTTGCCAGGTTACTGGGTTAGAAAGCAACTCATCAAATGTCTGCTGTTAGAGAGGCTGCAGCAGCTGCGGGATGATTCACGCTGAGGGCGTGGGGGCAGCTGGGCTCTCACATCCTGCAGCTCCACAGACCCTTCCCCCCTAGACCAGCAGAAGGACATTTCTCCTGGTATTTCCTTGCCACAAACTTGGCAGGAGCTGGGTACCCCCCCAGTGGTCTGGAGATGGCAGAAATACGCTGGCAGAATTTGGGACGAGGCATATCTTTAAACTTTAAGATGAAATTACGTTTGCTTTTGTGCTTCAGGACCAAATGTTTGTGAGAGGCAGGAAATATTAAAACACCTCCCTCAGATATCCGTCTTGTCTTTTAAATTAATAAACTGACCTGGCTGACACAATGACACATAAAATATTTTGAGGTTGCATTTGAGAATGGACTCCAGCTTCATAATGGGTCTTAGGCTGGAAATGAGAGAGTTTTCATTGCTAAGGACAGCCAGCACTCTGTTGCTTTTCCTCATAATACTGCAAGCACTTGGGAGACAAATGATGTGCTTCACATGAGCATAGCCATGGATTATTTTGTTCATTTCCTGAATGGAAGGGAAATTTAAACCACATTTGGCTTAGAAGCACAAAACTGTTGGTACATCTGGAACCAAAAATGAAGACCACCTCAAAGAGCCCCCAAAAAGTGTGAAGGAAATTACCTTTATCCTATGATGATCAGAAAGGATATCACAGGACATACCAGAGAATTAATAAAACACACTTCAAGAATCAAGGCTGCACAATAGGAGGCTGGTTATAAGCAGGTTTGCTCAGTAAAATATTAAAGGCCATTTCTCCCTACCCATTTACTTTGACTTACTACAGAACACTTTTGGAAGGGTAAGGGACTAATAGGTACTGAAGAGGCTGTGACTGCAGAATCCAATAGAGGGTAATAACATGAAAGTTCTACAGTGAAAATCTGGTCACAAATTGTAAATCAAACGGGTTGCTCTGGAAACAGACATTTCAGTAAAGTTCACATCTTATGATGAGTATTTCATAGATCAGCATTTGTTTTAATAGCAGAATTGTTTGAAAAATACAGAAATGGCATATTTCACCATTTTATTTATTTTTACTTTGAAAAGACTTTGAGTAATATTAGAATATTGCAAATATTATACAAATATTTATACAAATATTTTGTGGCTTGGAATGTGACCACAGTTTTTTTACCAAAACAGTTTTTCCTCCCAAATGAACTTCATGCATCTTTTCTGGACATCTGCTTTTTCTTCCCAGTCTGTATTAAGAATTAGGAAAAAAAAACACAGTTAGGTGGAAATTAATTTTCTAACAAATTCTTCTATGTGATTCAGTTGCTGGTCTTAAACATGTACTCTGTTATAGTTTGTAAATACATCCAGATTTTATCCTGCTGCTCATCAACTACCCATATAGATACAAAGCACAGAAAAAATACCCAGATCAGCAGCAGAACTTAGTCATACTACTCCAGGTCTTAAATGACCTTGAAGTAGGTCTGAGTCATCAAAACACTCAACTGAAAGCACTGGAGCACACAGCAAGGGCACTGTTTCGTTGTTCTTCAAGTACAGCTGAGCAGGTGCAGCTTCCTCGCTGCTCAGAAGATCAGAGGAGTATTCTACTTCTAAAGCACAGTCCTTTCCCCAGGCTCACCTGAGACAACCAAACGATCACCAGACCTGCCAGAAGGCTGTTTGCTGCCCATGAAGGCAGAACACTAAAAAATTATTGTTAGGCTTGCCTGAATAAGTTGTTCCAAAGCTATCATTATTATGAATATTAACCATTTCTTCTCAGCCTCATATTGCAGTGATCAGTATATAATTTTGAAACAGATGGATGATAAATCAAAGCTTTAAGTGCAGTAAAATCTTATGGAAATGTAAAATTTTTAAAAAAGTAATAAAAGTCCTCCAGCACAGCACCTGTGGGTTTCTGTTTTATAGCTGACAAACAAGAGTATGTTTACAATCATCCTTTGAATACAGACTAGATTGAGGCTGGGAAAGAAGTGGGTGTTCACACAAAGGATTGTGGTATAATTTCTTAAATACTATACTTATTGAGAACCACCAAACTAAAGAATAATACTCCATTCACTAAATGTCTCAGTCATTCTGCCTAGAACAAACACTTAATTCTCCATTCCAAGCAGCAGATCTCCAGATTTTAAGTCCTGAGCTGTATTTAATGTTAGAAGACACTTTTGCTAATCTTTGTTATATCAAAGTTTGCTGAGCTTCCTCAGTGTTTGTTAGGTTGTCTTTTAATTGGTGATGGGTTAACTGTGTTAGCTTTAGAGATCTGAATGACTCACAAGGGATCTGAAATGGTTAAGGTGGTTTACAAGAAACTTAGTTGACTGGAAGATATGTAAAGAAGCGTTCAATAGGGTTAATCAACATGGTGACATTGTTCACAAAAAGAAACTCTGTGAAAGAGCACTAAAGGTAAATCCTATGTATTACTCCTTAATTTCATTATGTATTACCACACTTTGGTTATTTAGAGTTTACTTTCAGTAAATATATGAGATTTTACTCCTTTGTTGGTAATTCAGTGGGATAAGAGAACTGTATGATATAGAAAAAAACATAGAAGATCTTCCTAGTAATATTCTCAAATACAAAAAAAACCACAACCCTAGTGATAAAGCAGTGTAGTTTAAAATAAACTATTTTATGCTTGACCTGAACAAAAACCTAACCTTTCTAAACTTGGAGCCTCAGCTCTCCAATGGAATAATTAAACTGATGTTCCTAGCTAGAATGTTTTCATTTATATTATACCAGTTTAACAGTTCACTATGTCTAAGATTGACTCCGACTGTTCCTAATTTGGCTTGAAGAATGAAATTGTTCTGGTGTTTTGTTGTTGTTGTTTAGTTTTTCAGTCAGCACAGTGAGGACTGTTTGAAGTCACTCAGGAGGTGCAGTATTTTAGAAGCAGTCTCCTGTCAACACAAGGGCAAATAAAGACAAAAATGCTGTGAAAGACATGGAGTGCAGTATGTGAAGGTGATAATGGCATTCACCAACAGTTCCATACCACAATGAAACATAGGCCCAGAGGAGTGGGCTGGGTGCAGAAGACCTCCCTGGCCTTTCCTTGCATCAGCTGCCCCAGCTGCTCCAGCTGGCAGGTTCTGCTCCTGGTCTCACAAGTGCCATTGATAACTATGGTAAGACACAGTGAGCGAGATGTGGATCTGGGGGCCAAAGCCTCCTGAGCTGCCTTGATGCTGTGGTACAGGTTTGCCAGTATGTAAACACAGCATCCCTTCTGCATTTCAGTTCCTACATCTTCAACAGCAACAGAAAGGAGCTACCCAACTGAAACTCCTAGCATACTATCAGGGCCTCTTTTTATGACTTTCTGCTGCTACTTATGTAGTCTCTAGTCTCCTGATACTCTTCTTCTGGCAGACCTTGCCACTGACATCTTTAAAAGGGAATGCTTTAGAGAATTGCCTTTTTCATTCTCTGCTCCCACTCTCAGCTCTCAGTGCTTCCAGCATCAACTACAAGTTATTCTTCTGTAAATCTGCAAGTGACTCCTACACTACTCCCATGCTTCCTATGACTGCTCAATGCCCCACAGGTCTGAGGACTGACCACACAGACCATTCCTTGTACAACATGCAGAGACCTACCATGAAGGGCCATGACCTTAGAAAGGAATAGTTTTCATTTAAGAAATGTCTTTCGTAAGTGGGTTAAGAGTCTAATGAGAAAACAGAGGTCCTGGTCCTGAAGAAGCCTGTTCATCAAAGCTTGAAACAAATCTCACAGTGGCCTTACAGTAAAATCAAACAATTGCTTTCCCTGTGCTCTCATTTTTGTTTTGAATAATTTACAATAAGCCTGTTTTCAGAGGCAGAAACAGGTGGCTGGTGTGGTGGTGGATAAACTCAAAGCCCTTTTATAAGTGCAACTTCAGAGGAAATATGGTAAAAGGAGGCCCCACCCTTCAGATATATACATTAATAAGATCCCCTCTCAATCTTTTCTTCTCCAGACTAAACAGTCCAAGGTGTCTCAGCCTTTCCTCATAAGACAGATTTTCCAGTCCCTTAATCATCCTTGTAGCCCTCCATTGGACTCTCTCTAGTATATCCTTGTCCCTCTTGAACTGGGACACAATACTCCAGGTGTGGTCTCACCAGGGCAGAGCAGAGGGGGAGGAGAACTTCCCTCAACCTGCTGGACATACTCTTCTTAATGCACTCCGAGATACCTACCATTGGCCTTCCTGGCCACAGGGGCACATTGCTGTCCCCTGGATAATTTGTTGTCCATCAGGACTCCAAGGTCCTTCTCCATGGAGCTGCTTTCTAGCAGATCACCTCCTAGCCTGTACTGGTGCATGTTGTTACTCCTCCCCAGGTGCAGGACTCTACACTAATTCTTGTTGAACCCCATTAGATTCCTCTTTCCCCAGCATTCCAGTCTGTCCAAATCTTGCTGAATGGCTGCACAGCCTTCTGGTGAATCAGCCAATTCTCCCAGTTTTGTGTCATCAGCAAACTTGCTGAGGATACACTCTGTCCCCTCATCCAGGTTGGTGATGAAGATGTTGAACAAGACTGGACCCAGCACCGATCTCTGCGGAGCTCCACTAGTTACAGGTCTCCAGCTGGACTTGGCACCATTGATCACCACTCTTTGGGCTCTACTGTTTAGCCAGTTCTCAATCCATCTCACTGTCCACTCTTCTACCCCACACTTCTTGAGCTTACTCACAAGGTTGTTATGGGGGGGCAGTGTCAAAAGCCTTGCTAAGGTCAAGGTAGACTACATCCACTGGTCTCCTGGTGCAGTCTGAGCTGGTTTGTAATCAGCTTGGTTTGATAGTAAGCACAGTCTTCATTTGAAAACATGCAGAAAGTTACAAAACAGCACAAACAGTGACCCAGAATATTGGTTGTGTTTTAGCAGCTTCATGCTGACAGACTAGCATGTGAGAACCATAAATCCAAACCCAGGCAGCTTTGTCTGCAAAATCAAATCCTCAGGTGATGCTGGCCTCATACACCGTCTTACAGAACTTCTTTCTGCCAGCTGCTGAGAGAGGCAAAGAATAGACAAATCTGGATTAGTTCAGTGGCCTTTAGAGGCCTCTAAGCACTGACACAAAGCAAAGATGCTGTATGCTTCTTTAGTGCGCTCTGGGCTGTGAGTGAGGAGCCAGGCAGTAACACTGCAGAGGAAGAGCAAAGGACAGGCTGGACTCTGCCCAGAATCAATTCCACAAAGTGATTCTTTTTCTTCGGTACAAGGTATTTGCAATAATCATTCAGTACTACCAACTCAGAAATGTGAGAATGCAAACAACAGGTTGTGTCCCAGCACTATGGGAGAATTGCCTCTAAGAAACTAGCAACAAAGATAATGCTCTGTATCTTCTGTGACCCAGAAAAGGGTGCACACCCCATTCAGTGCTGAGTATCTAGATGAGATACCTGATCAGTCAGGTTACTGAGGACTTCACTTACATCTTTAATAGCCTTAAAATTAACCTAATTCATGAAACCTTTCCAAGGCCATATTATGGGCTAGCCCTTGTGTTCCAAATCTTCCCTGCACTCCCCTGAAAGACCTTTCCTTTCACACTGTAAGCTCTGCAGAAGCAATGCTTATTTTTACACCGGCCATAGTACTAAGTGCCCGGCCTTTAGAAAAGACATTGGAACACATAGCCAAAGTGCCTTTTAGTAGGCTCAGACTTCTGGGATGTTTTAAATTTCAAGTTACATGACATAGGTTGCCAACAAATGATCCAGTGAAAAGGGGCAGTGCAGAAGATGAAAAAAGTATTCGTAATGCCTGAAGACTTCTAAAAGATTAATGCAGTGTTTTTTGTAAAAGTAGTTCATCCTTAGGAACAAACAGCAAGAAAACATGAAATAGCATAGCATTCATTAAGCAGTATTCTCACTCATGCACGCCATTGTAAGAAAAGGCTGCACAGAAGAGTCAGAGGAATATTTTCTTTTCCAGAGGCACATTAAGTTGCTGACAAATATATTTGCACTTAAAGGCTTGATTGCACTTGGTCTAGACAAGCTTGCAAGGCAGCACAAAACCTCTGGTAAGTTCCAGCATAAACTAGTTGCACTTCAGGCCTGAGTGTGCAGGATAAGAACGTCCCATGTATCTGCAGACACCCTCCCAAAGCAAGCAGGTGGTTGCCACAGACAGAGAACAAATGGAAACTCAGTTCAGTTGGCCACCATGAGCAACTGTGGCAAATTGCTTTAATGCTGATGCTGGTGGTATTGCACATATTTGTCCCAAGCAACAAGCAGAAGTCTCATTTTGACTGGAGTGTTAGGGCCAGATGTCTCCATTCAAATATCCCTTGCCAAAGTTTCAGTCCATCTCTGAGAACTGATGCAAAGAGGACTGGCAATGCCTAACTGGGAGAAATGCTGAATCTGCACCAGAGGGATGCCAGGTGTGGACTGGATCCAGGGAACTTCCTGAGCCAAGTGGCACAGTGCTACCCAGAGGACAAGGTTTGGGACACTGTATCCCTGCCCCGTGTCACAAAGCTTCCAGTGTTTTGGGACATTTACAACTGAAGTTACTAAAAGCTTCTGGTTAGTATTTTGCAAGTTTTGAAATAAGGCATACAACAGAGCTGAAGTTTATTAGTTTTGAAAACTAAGCCATCTGGAGCATTAGATGCTTAATTACAGCAGAAAGAATAATGAATGAACTATGTGAAACACTTTCTTTTTTCCGTTGTAGGATTCAGAGTTTGTTCCTTGATTAAAAAAAAAATAAAAATGCAAGCAGTTATGTTATTCTGTTCCTTCAGCTTTGTTTTCTTCTTTCACAAAGTAAAAAACACAGAAAACCAAAGAACAAACCCTTACACCCCAAAACCAAAACCTAAACCCTAACTATGTTGTGATAAAATTCAGTCT
Source organism: Hemiprocne comata (assembly GCA_020745705.1). NCBI lineage: Eukaryota > Metazoa > Chordata > Aves > Apodiformes > Apodidae > Hemiprocne > Hemiprocne comata. The sequence goes on along the minus strand of CM036616.1, from coordinate 66,086,313 downwards.
CTCTTTACAAAGCAGTGATGACAACAATGGCCACATAAAGATGAGTATGGAAGAAAAATAATCAAAGAAAGATGTTTTGTTTCTTGGGTTTTTTTATTGCATTTAATGCAAGTTCCCCCCACTGGGTTGTAAATCACTTGTCTTTTTGTGCTTTCACTCACTCTAACTATTTCTGATCCCAGGGTAAAACTCAACTGAAACAATGTGGACTTGATGAGTTTACTCTGCTTGAAACAAGGGAGCCTTTGTCCCGTATGCCCCAGGCAACTTAAAACACAATGCCCCTATCCTTCTTTGGCATGAGACCTTCAGTCAACATTCCCTATGGTTTATGACAACTGAACCAACAATTACGCCAGAGGCATTCAAACATGACATTTAAAATAGAGGGTGCATTGACATGTATGAAGTCTGTAGTGTGCTGTGGTTGTCTCCTGAAATATAAAGGTACAAAGGTAAATTTAGAAGTTGCTGGTACAACTAATTGTTTTTCATGGTTGCTTTTTCATTATTGCTATTTTGCGAAATACAGCTGAATTTAGAAATAGCTTTACTTAGTGAGAGTTTGCCTGCATTTCTGAGAGGGAAATTTTACCAAACATTTTAACAAATGTCTCCTCCTGCATATAATGCCACAGCGTTAGCTAAAGCACTCTTCCACAGTGTCCCAGGGCATGCCTTAGCCCTAAAGCTGTTCCCTGTTGCATGCTGATAAAAAACGAATGCTGCCAAACAGGTTTGTCCTGAAGAGAAACTGTCTGATACTGCAGATTCTCACAGCCTCCAGTGTCTGCTTCACTGAAGTCCAGAAGCCCCAGGTACTGGTGTGACTAGTCAGGGGTGTTCAAAGTGGATGCTGAGATGTGCTGCATTTGTGCCACTCTCTGATGCAGGAGGGTACTGGAAGAAGGGAAGGCTGAATTCAGGTACAGCCAGCTAGTTAAAAAGGAGGTCATTAAACAGGATGAAACATCATTTCTGCATAGAGTGATCTCTGGGAGATCACTTCAAGGGGAAGGAGGTGGTGATGCTGTTGCCAACTTTTCCATGCTAGCTTTCTCCATGGTCATTCCTGTCACACAGTGGTGATGACTGCCGGTAGATGAACCAGCTCTCCTAGTGGGAAGGCCACACCTGGATGAATGGTTGCATGTAGATTATCAACAGTATAATTTGGGTGGTTACCTGCAGAAACAATAGTTTTCAGAGTCCCAGAAAAACATATTGCAAGATTCTGAGATGGTGGACCACTAATAATCAGTATTAACACAGGAGGGGAAAAAACCCCCAGCAGCCTACAGTTTTTATCAACTGACAGATGGACAAGAGATGATGATTGCCCAATGTCATAGGGGAAACTGAGGCAAAGAAAAAAAAAGCAAGGAATGTTATTTCCATGTGGATAGCTAATCAGTGATAGGGTAGAACTAAATTCTCCATTCCTTGTGTTCAGGCTGCTAAGTGACAGTGCCTTGTATCCTCTTATGTAAATAAATGTCTTGGAGATCTCTGCTTCCTGCTTTATCTGGTAGACTAGTTTTGAAACCTGTATAATGGGACAGGTGCAATGTACTACTCTTCAAAGGCTCAACTTCACATCATTCTAGCAGAGTGGCTGAAAGTCTCTGGTTTTTGATAATGACTACATGCATGCATTGTTCAAATAAGAAAAATACCTGTATTTTTTGCATTGAAATCAACCTAAACATTCAGATACCAATTGTGCACCGATTCGAGCAAATTAGTGCAAAATTGAATTTGCACTCACCCGTCTGATTCAAGAGGAGTGTACAAATACTTGTCACACCATTTTAGCATGTTACAGTAATTTGCTCAGCACAATTTCCTGGAGTTGGACCAAGTGACTGAAAACAGCTAGCATTCAGGACTCCTACCACAGCAGAGAGTAAAAAAAACAACCTCCCCAGAAACACTGGAAAGAAAGGAAACAGAAAGAAAAACAGACTGAATAGGAGACAAGCGTTTCTTAACTCTTCATTAGCTTTCCTTTAATGTGTTCCCAAAACAAAGCAACATCTGAGACATGGAAAGCTGTACTGCAGAAACATTTGACAGATAAAATACAACCAGATGTCCTGCAATGATTTGAGTTTTGTCATGGCTTGCCGTGGGGTGTTCCGGGAGATACTGAGCAAACAGGCTGCCTGCTACACAAATCAACTTCACTGTGCTCCAGTTTATTATTCCATTGGCTAAAGCTGTGTCTTACTCAAATGATGCGTCCCACTCAAATGATTTATCATTCTAGTAAGTGTAAATGGGGTAACTGAGAAAGCAATGCATTGCTTAAACACATCTCACACAGCAAAGCACACAGGCATATGCTTATCTTTAAGAAGGTGAATCATTCCAGTAAATTAAGCAGTGCTGAAACAGAGTGTCAAAGTCACGCTCATGCTTTTGTACTTGAATGGATCAAGTTGCCACTTAGGTATTTTTCTGGTTTTGCTCTCGTGAGGCTTTGCCTTAAATCACCAGTGCTGTTTGTACACCAGTCTTGTGTAGGTGAAACATGCAGCTACCATACTGCCGTCTCTGACAGCACCTTAGCTCTTCAGGGTACTGAAACATTTCTTGGTCTTTTCAAATCATTGATTCTTCAGGAGATGACAAAGAAAGGCAGATCAATCCCTTTGTAATGCTCAAGGGTCTCTTCCATTTCTTAGGCTGGCAAACAGCTGCTGCTAAGCTTTTTTTCAACATGTGTCATTTTGCTGGATGGTTCCCAAGTGTGAGTGGAAATAGCAGTAACAGCAGTTGAGGTTTATCTACAATAGGATTACCAGATTTCCTTCTACAGTTCTTGGAGGCAGATCACTCCATTGTGCTCCAGTAGAAGAGGTCTGAAACCTGTTCAAGAGAGGGAAGTCTCCACTGCAACTTCTATGCAACAACATTCAGATTTTTTTCCTACTGTGTTGCACAATCTATTTCCTTTGCCTTCTCACCTACTCTGTCCTCACATGCCTCTTTTCCTTTACTCTGGCACTGGCAAGGGAGCTGCTTAATCCTCCTGACTGCTCTGCCAAGGTGTACCACCCTACCTCCTTCCCTCCCACAAGGCTGTAGCCATACATTTACAGTTTTCTGCCTGCAACACCTGGAAAGCAATTTCTTATACCCTTCTGTCTTTTTCTGTTACTCATCTTCTTTATCCATTAATTCAATGGATTTTTCCACAAATGGAAATATCCTCTCTTTCTCCATGCTTAGAGTTTATGAAGGAAAAATATGGCAGAGCAAAACTGATATTATATTAAAACAATAAGGGATGAAGAAGTGTTTGCAGGAGAGACCATAATGTTCCTTGTACCTCTTACACTCCCTCCTGTCTCAGCTTTTCTGTAGTTCACATGAGATGATCACTGCAATAATCTGGGCATCATTAATGCCCGTTGTAGCACAGAGACCTCCCTTCACATGACACTTCCTTCCTTCTCCTTTGCATGTAAACCAAGTGAGAAGCAGCACTGGTTGTGAATAGATACTACTAAAAGTAGTCTCCCCAGCCAGCAGGCAGCTGCCAGACAAAATGAGTGTGTCTGTTTTCCCTACTTTTCTCCATAAACCTGGTGGTGTCAGTATTGGGGTTCTAATTCTTTGTTTAGCTGTGAAAGGTGTTAAATATGTGGGAGTTTCATTTCCTTAAGATCTCTTTTGTTTGTCAAATTCAGTAAAAGCTGACCAATAAGGAATGTTATTGTGAATAGTGGGAATGATAAGTAAAGCAGTGACAGGAACCTTCTTTTTTCAGATGAAACGCATACACATTTACCCAAACATCTCCAAAATCATTTGACCTCTTGGGGGTTATTTTCAGCCTTGCTGCATAGCACCCTCTTCTGTAATTCAGTCACAGTCCCTGCTGTCTGAGTATCAGAGGTTACATTTTATGTATAAACATAATTTAACTCTTCAACATCTAGAAGGAAAACATTACATGTGATATGCTAATATGAAGAAAGTAACTGATGTGCAAGCCATGCAGCTGAGCTTTCATTCAATTAATACCCTTTACCTTTTGTTTTTATCCAATAGCTAACTGCATTTTGGCATTTTAAATCTAAAATTGAATGCTGGAAAGTGGAGGTCAATTGTCCTTTGTTCTCCTAGCAAAATCAATCACCACAGAAAAATGATATGATAAACTTTGGTAATGTACAACAGAAAGACTGAACCCAATGTTGTATTTAGCTTTACTGACCTTTGACTTACAACTGCACATTCTCACTCTACTAACTATAGCTATTTATTCAGATGATTTTTTTTATTTTCAAGTTACTGCTTTTACAGTGTCTGGATGATTGCCTCAAGAGGTTACTCAATTATTTATAATGCTGATGCAGAGAAGCATACATTCTGAGGAAGACATACCATTAATTAGCATGTCTTCTTCCTTATCACTGCTTTTTTCACATTTTAATTCTATTGTCAACGATGTTCTCACTCATTAATAACTTGGGTGAGTGAGTTTTGCCACACTACAAAACGAGACAGTTGTTGATTGGAATGTAAAAAGGACTTATCTGGTTCAGCAAGAAGCTTTACTTTATTGTGATATCCCATACCTTAATAGCTATTTTGGACTTCATTTCAAAATACTGTAGTCACCTAGACTTCATTAGTGTTTTCTCCGCCATTGTATAAGCTGGTAAAATAAGTCTAGGGTAAGTTTATTGCCTCTGTGTTAACTTACTTTTTGCTGTAGGGAATTGCAGTATTGATATTCCTCCCTCTCCCTAAGTCACAAATCATTTACTTCATTCAAATCTGCAAACAGATTGCTCAGACTAATCAGTCCCAAACCACCAATTCAATCATTGATGCTGAGATAAGCTCATTGCCCTAGCATACTGAGCCAAACAATTTTTCATCTTGTTCTTAATGGTTTCCTAAAATGTTTATGAAGTTGAAAATATACAATTTTCATTTTCTAAATTATAAACTAATGCAGTATCAAATGGACCTTCTAACTCCTTAATTCATTTAAATGAGTTCAGTGGGGGTACCCTAGAGAACACTTGGACTGAGGTGGACAGTGTCTTCCTCTTATTCCTGTAAATACTGCATAACAGACTCAGGACAAATAAAATGTTAGTCAGGATGCAATGATGCACAGGCATGGTAAACTTTTTCTTCACAACATTGTCCAGCCCTTCTGCCTCTTTCTGGACAGGAAAGTTGATCTGAATATCTGTGGCTGTGTGGTTGGGCAGGAAAATTCTCCCCATGTCCCAGTCATTTACTGTCAGGAAGGGACTAGTTGTGCTCCCTCCTTTCCTGTGCAATAGAGTTTCCCTGAAGGAGAGCTTTCATATCCATACAGAGCCAGACAAAATCCCTTTGAGAGACAAGCAGTAAAGGTACCCTTTGAAGTCAGGTATGAAAACAGGGCTTCTATGCAAATATTATGCAAAGGAACTGATTCCGTATTCCTTTGGTATTGAGGAAGCTTTCGATCTCTGGAGGAGTAATTGAGAGGAAACTCATGGAAGAAACACTTTTGGTGTATTCCATCAATAATGTTTTGATCTTCCATATGAAGATGAGTATTTCTAAAAGTAGGTTCCAAATAATATAAACATTTTGATCACAAACAAAACAATATATGCATTTTAAACCTATGTTAAGTGATTGCAGAAAAGTGACAACAGAAGAGCCCAGGTGAAAAAAATACAAGCAATGTTAAGTGAGAAGTGGTGAATTTCACTAATTAATACCTTAAATTTATCTAGGAATTCTTATTTCAAGCTCTAGATTCTCTCACTAAGGATTTCTAATGTCTCAAGGCCCAAAAATAATGTCTGATGACCACCGGCACATGAAGATACAACAGTACTAATGAGGCATTTAGGAGGAAGAAAAATGCCAGGGTAATTTTAAAGCATTAATAATGGTAAACCACACTGATTTTTATGAATTCATTAGGATTGGCTGTGATAGGAACGACTTGTTATAAGGCCACAACTCTGTTCCATGAACCTTCAGCAGTTCCATACCTAATATAAAAAATAAGTAAAATTACAAGCTTAAATGATACCTGTTTTTTATAAATGAAGGAAGCCAATCTAGTGTTTAATATTTTCCAAATGCAGAAAACTAATTAACTTCCCTTTGGGAACAATCAACTGCATAGGTTATTAAAAAAAATCACAGTTGGTTTTGAGTTCCCTAAGCAGAAAAAGCACTTGAAACCATAATACTTACTTTAAATGGTTAAAAAATAGGACAGACTGACTGAAATTTAATTAATGAAACAATTGTTCATCCATCTGCTAAAACCTTGGGGTCTATTGTATCCTCTCTATATTTTTGAAGCTCTCAGCAGCATTACTTGGAGATAAATGTTGAAGCATATGCCCTTTCCAGCTTGTGTCTTAATGACAGTGATGCTTGCTAGAATGTACAGAGCTGAACTGATTCCCAAGTTTGAGGGCAGAAACAAATTTTCCTTCCCTGATAAAGTTTTGCCTTCCAAAGTTTTCCCTCCCTCTCCCTCTCCCTCTCCCTCTCCCTCTCCCTCTCCCTCTCCCTCTCCCTCTCCCTCTCCCTCTCCCTCTCCCTCTCCCTCTCCCTCTCCCTCTCCCTCTCCCTCTCCCTCTCCCTCTCCCTCTCCCTCTCCCTCTCCCTCTCCCTCTCCCTCTCCCTCTCCCTCTCCCAGTTGTCCTTAGTTTTATTTATCAGAGTTCCATTTAAGTATGTCAGTTTGTCCCACGCAATTTTACACATATAGAAGGGGAATGTGGACACTCTTACTCTCTGGTCTTTCCTATTTTTCTTCTCCTTTTACTTTAAGTATGTGCTACATGTATCAAAGGAATTGCACTTTAAAGCATTTCTCCAAAGCCTCAGAAAAAAACATGAATGGTTAGTATATTTGAAAGAATACATTCAGAAAGCTGAAAGGCTTGTGGCATCATGACTTGGTGAGGTAAATGACAGTATTCATAGCATGACCCTTGAAAAATAAATTACACCCTATGTCCTGCAATCACTGCTGCCCTTCCTGGCCAAAGGACTACATTAACATCTCCTCCTGTATGGGAGATACAGCAGTCTGGAATACAACTAGAGAATCGCAGGGAAGCCACTCCCTGCATATCTTCCTGGGAAAGAGCACGAGGGTAAAGTCTGAATTACAGAAAGGACAACAAAAAGCCTTTGTGAGTGTCCCTGTGGAAGATGATGACGGGGAAGCCCTATTCTAATACAAGTTCAGTGCCCTGAGCACAAAACGCAGCCTGCCCTGAGCTCAACAAATCTATACCATCCTCAAATACCATAGTTTATTGGGCTTGCATGACAAGGTTTTGGTAGTGGAGGGCTACAGGAGTGGCTTCTGCAAGAAGCTGCTGTATGTGAAAGAAACATGAATATGTGAGAGAAACAACTCTGCAGACACCCAGGTCAGTGAAAAAGGAGGAGGAGGAGATGATCCAAGTGCCAGAGCAGAGATTCCTCTGCAGCCTGTGGTGAAGCTTATGGTGAGACAGGCTGTCCACCTACAGCCCATGGAGGTTAACATGAAGCAGATATTCACCTGCAGCCCATGGAGAACCCCATGCCAGAGCAGATGGATGTGCCCAAAGGAGACTGTGACCCCATGGAGAGCCTGTACTGGAGCAGGCTCCTGGCAGGGCCTGTGGACCCATGAAGAGAGAAGCCCACGCTGAAGCAGGTTTTCTGGCATGGCCTGTGACCCCGTGGGGATCCCACACTAGAGAAGTCTGTTCGTGAAGGACTACACCCCATGGAAAGGACCCATGCTGGAGCAGTTTCTTAAGAACTGCAGCCTGTGAGAAGGACTTATGATAGAGAAGTTTGTGGAGAACTGTCTCCCGTGGGAGGGACCTAACACTGGAGCAAGGGAAGAGCATGAGGAGTCCTACCCATGAGGTAGAAGGAATAGCAGAGACAAGGTGTGATGAGCTGAACCCAACCCCCATTCCCTGTCCCCCTGCGCTACTGTGGGGGAAGAGGGAGAGAAATCAAGAGTGAAGAAGGGAGGGGTGGAAAGAAGGTGTTTTAAGATTTGTTTTTGTCTCCCATTACCTACTCTGATTGGATTGGTAATATATTAAACTAATTTCCCCAAGCTGAGTCTGTTTTGTGCATGATGGTAATGAGTGAGTGACCTTCCTGTCCTTTTTTCGACCTGCCAGACTTTCATTGTATTTTCTCTCCCCTGTCCAGCTGAGGAGGGAAGTGAAAGAGCGGTTTTGGTGGGCACCTGGTGTCCAGCCAGGGTCAACCCCACACAAGTGTTATTTTCACTGAGCAGAAAACACACCTGGCTCCTTAGTACAAATATATTTTTGGAATATTTCACTTCTATTTAAAACTTCTACTTGATCCTTCATTTTGACTAAAATTTGCAGCATTGCGTTTATACCAGAGTTTTAATTAGCTCTATTTTATTTTTGGGACTTCGTAAATGAACCTGTTATGCTACTGAAACCTCTCCTGAACATGTGATAAAATATGCATCACTAAAGGCTGTAAATTACTTTTTCCACCTACCCTAACAAAATTGCTGCTTGACTTTTTTTGCTGCTGATAGAAAGGCAACTCTGTTGACTTTTGCTGATGTGGGGAGGAAGAGCTGATGCAGGCAGAACACTGTTTGCCTCCCCTCAATGCTGTTTCAAAAACTTTTTTGTTTTAAGTTACATATAAACAAACAATTTTTTTGTGCTTTCATTTCTAAACTATTGTTGACATCTAAGGATGAATTTTAATAAGCAGGAAGAGTTATTTTTTTCCTTCTCCAGTCTTTGGACATAATCTTTCCCTCAGTTTTACTGGGTGAAACATGAGGTGTTTGAATCAATCCACACTCCCAAAATTTCCCAAATAAATGTTGGGTTCATGGTCCATCTGCAGTGGGTATATTTACATACACATCCTGTCTAGAGATGTCCACTGAAACACAAAGGCAAAAGTTTGAAATTTCTCTATGAGGTCAAAGTTTCTGCACAGTTTCTCACACATAGTGAAGGAGCAGTGTGTGGGCTCTCCAGTGACACCACATGTTGTCATCTCACTTGGATAAGCTCATTTGGAATCCCCAGCTTGACCCTCCAGTCCAAAAACAGAGTTTCTTGAGATCTGAAGCAACTCCTCCTTGTTGACTGCAGTACAGTTTCAACAGGATAAAAGGACAATCAGTCTGTCTTTAAGTAGTTTTGGATGACATAGTCCTATACAGTTTCCCCCCTTTTAACATCCTCTCTTCTTCAGTTCACAGGCTGGACTGAAATCTCTGAATTCATAGTCACTAACCTTGCTTTTTATTATAAACCATTCAATCCTTGAGCTCAGTGCAGACTCATCATTTTCCTCATAGATTTTTCTGTAATTCTCACTACATTATCCATGAGATTTGTAAGCACTGCCTTTATCCTTATAATCTCTATCAGATAAGATGTTATTATTTTCCTCATCTTAGATGGGGAGAAATAGGTCATGGTTAGATCAAGGTATTCAGAAGAGTGCATTAATTGTAGGTGTCCATTTTAAATGAGGGAGGAGCTGACTTTCTCAAAAGGATTAGATTTGCTAGAGCATGTTACAAGGGGCACAACACAGATCTCACTGATTTTCTAGCGGTGGAGAGCACTCAAAATTTCCTTAGTTCCTGGTGGCAAAAAAATCTGTGAGTACTCATCATCTCTGCAAGTTGTCCTGTACTTGATGGCAGGTGGTGAGTAGGGCATCTGTGGGTGAATTTCTTTAGAGTCTTTGGAGGTGAGATATAACCATTTAATGGCAAATGTGGATGATCTAGTTCTTTCTCTCTTTCTTTGTTCCTCCTTCCACTGAAACAACATGTCCACTAGGAGATAAATTAGCTGTTTGTCCCTGCTGGTCATATCCACTAAGAAAGTGGTAACGGAAATTTCAGTGTAGAATTTCTATGTACCTTTTTTTGCCCTTGAAAACTTCCTAATCTATTACCACAGAAAGTAGCACAAAACAGCAGCAAAATGCCATAATTAAAAGTAATTTCTTCTATTCAGTACTGCAGGGATATAAATGAATAAGAAACCATCCAATTCCAGAAACTTCTGCAGGTGTTTTCTTGCATCCAGTGAAGTGAGAACGAGGTTAATGAAAGCCTCCACTTGTACTGCCTTTGCAGTACAATAGGTATTGTTATATTCCTGAATGGAATAGTGTCTGAATGGTCATCAGGTTCCTGAGGCTAATGAAGTCCTGGTGGAGCGTAAAACATGAACAAGGAAAAGTATTTAGACCCACTTCTTAGGGCTTCCCATGCTGGCAACTTCAACAGTGAAATCACTGAGTCAACTTTTCTCAAAATAAGAGCTATGCAGAAAATGTTATTATTGTCTACACTTGCTAAGTGCTGCTGTCTGCCTTCTCAACAAAGAGGCAGAAGCTTTGTTTAAACTGCTCAAATGCTCCACTTCTATCCCACAGGAAGAATGTGTGGGAGCCCTTTCTAAAAAACCCACTTAGACAAACAAACCCAGAATCCCCCAAAATTTTCTCTACATTTCTGAAATGCTGAGGTACTCTTAAAACCAGTACTAACATCCTAGGGTTGCACACTGGATTACCATTTGTATTTGCTTTTGCTAGTAGTGGTATTTGTCTAGTGGCTATAGCAATATATTAAATGATTACAAAGTAGCCCCAAGAAATTCTCACAATGAATTGCAAAAGTTGAATGGAAAATCTGAGAAAGATGGACACTTAAACCAAGGAACAAACTCCCAGAAAGAGAAAAATATTTGCATAAATTTGTCACTAATGAAAGTCTGTGGAACCTGAATTTGCATAATCTAAATGATGAGAAAAGTCAGGGAAACTAAAGAGTGTTTAGACATGTTGGTGCCAGGGCTAGCTCTTAACTTGCACAAACCACTTTGTGAGAAGAAATCCCATGTGCCCTGATTTTGGAGCCAGAAAAAGCACTAAGACAGATTTCCCAGAATAAAGGGACAAAAGGCTGTAGTCTACTGGGAAACAACAGCAAAGAAAAAGACTTTGGAGGTCTGTGTAACAGTACCTAGTGGAGTTGCTGGATACTGTTCTGTATTGAGGAACGGAAATAAGAACTTTGGTAGCCTTGATTCTTATTGCATGTTTAGGGTTCAATAGGTAAAAACCAGTCTATTATAGTAATTACAACTGAAATGCCCACGAGCTGCTGAATCCTCAAGCTGACTGCAAAACTTGAACCGAGAGATGGAGTTGCACATCTGCCAGGAGCAGGAAGACAGACAAGATCAGCAACCATGGCAATGTGGGCTTAGCTACCCTGACACTCCTCCACTGTCTCTCTGTGCACTGCCTTCTGCTTCATGCCAAAAAATGAACTGCAGTTTCCCTAGTAGCACTCTGACAATGAGAGCAGAAGGCAGGCAGGCAGGCAGGCAGGAAGGAAGGAAGGAAGGAAGAAAGGAAGGATAAATAGGTGATGTTTCAGAACTGTAGAACCTCTCCCCTTTGTTCTTTGCCCTCTTTAATTTAGGAGTTATCTAGGTATAAATATGAAAAAGAGGCAGCACTGCTGGCTTTACTTACTCACTAAAGGTTATCAGAGGCTTAAAAATCCAGAGGGTCCTGAGCCTCTCATTCTTCTCTATGCCCTTTAAGAATAATTTAATATTATTAAAATTGAAACATATGAAAGAGCATATCCTATTAAGTTTACTCTTTCTATGAAGCATATAAATGCCTGGAAAACCTCACAAATAAACAGTTTGTGTTTTTAAGGTCTACTCTGTATTGAAACATATCAGAGGGCATAATTCAGTGAACTACATGCTGGGTTGCCTTTTAAGATTTAGAGCCTACCCAAGGAATGCTGATACTATCTTTAAACAGAATCTCAATTTCTGTCAGTATTCCATGTATGGGTCATGACATGAAATACGTGCTGAGGCTCTTTGCCAAGGCTGGTAAGTGGATGGACTCTGCCTTCCGCTTAACTGCAAAACACTGTTTGATTTCTTTGGTCTTCAGCTACTTGTCTCACATAGTAAATAGTGACAGGAGAGGACCCCATGTTTGCAAAAATAAATACAACCACTCCCAAGTTGAATATAAAGAGCACAATTTAGAGACAGTGGCATATGGCAGCTACCATTCAAAAGTGTGTGCCACCTTTCTTCCCAGTCCTATTTGCACTCTGGGTGCTCATCACCTGAGTGCTCCCATTTTCACTGCTTTCAGCAATGTCTACATTGCCCCTTTAATGGCCACTTATTTTATGATGTTTGACAACTTGCTTGCTCCCTGCTCAGTAATGAGATCCTGGAAGAAGCCATGCTCCAGGCATCTCTAAAGTCTTAATGGAAGTAGGGATATATTATTGTATCTTATGTGAAAAGTCGTGGATCACAAGTTATATTAACTGATGACAACATGTTTTCTAAGGGAAAGTCTGCACTGTGCAAAGGAAAAAATCAATTTGGCAAACAGGAGTTGCTATCTCTTCTTGTACAACTATGCTTACCCAGATTATGGGATTTCCTTTTACCTACACATGGAAAAAACTTTCTTTAAAAGGCCTTGAATGAAAATCTGTTTTTAATGAGGTGGAACTGGGTTAACAGAAAGTCTCTTCCCCAATGGTGATTAGTTTCCCATCACACCGAAGTTATCTCTACCATGTACAGCAAATTTGAGAGCTGGAAGATGCACCTGTTGACATTTGCCCAAAGGAGTAATAAATAATATTAAGAGCTGCCTATGCTTTCAGAGAGATATTGAGCAGAGTTTCTTCATAAACAAAACTAAAGTAATTTTACAGTCTGGGATGGAAATGGATTTATACTAGTAATCTGCAGACAGGCCTGATCAGAGTGAAAACAGTGTTTATACTTCATTGCCACAGTTGTTCCTTAGATAAAGACAGTTTCCAACCCCAAGTGCTTTAAGGAAAAAAGGTTAATGAGTCAGTTACTTTAGAGGGAAAAAATGTTACAGGGTCACATCACCCCCCTGGTTGAAAGCAGAGAGAAAAATCAGGCTGAAATTTAATTATTTTAGCACACATTAAAAACACTGTGCTTTGTTTATTTTACACGTTTAAAACTGGTTAATCAGCCTGTGCTACTAACACATAATTTAGTCTGTGCAAGGTACATACACTTTGTAGACAAAATAAATAATTTGCACTTTGTACCTTCCATCAGAGGATTTCCAAGTAACTTACAATGAACTAGTGTGTTTATTTCATGATGCCACTGTGAACACAGCCATTGCTTTTTTTTCATACGACAGGTAGAGAAATGAGATAACTTGGATAAAGCTTTTGCACGGGCCATCACTCTTCACATGCACCATTTTTCTGGGCTCCCTGAACTGTAACCAGTTGCACTCTCCTGCTTAAGGCGAAGCAGCACTTAGGACTGGGATTTCTCACATACCCCAGTTCTATGTTTTTGTCTCCATCGTGCTCTTTTTACAAGCTGCAAACTTAGGTCTCCAGAGACCTGTTGAATGTGGACTGACTGGTACATGTACTGACTTCAATATTTATACTCACTATTACTAGGTAATAAGATAAATGTCATAGTTATTGTCACCTAGGTGACTGTAATTACGTGGCTTAGTCAAGACACATGGTAGAAGCTAAAAATTTGGCTCTCAGTTCAAAGAATTTCGCAGAATAGTGCACATGGCTCAGTGAACAATCATATAAATTACATTCAAGTACATTTGAACACTAGACAGCTTCAAATTTGCTCTTTGGGAACTAAAACCTTTGAGAAAATATTTACTTTGCAAATACAGTTAACTTACAATGTCAGACAAGGTGACTCTTTAACATCATGGCAAACACTAGACATTCCAGTATAATCACAGGACCTCATTAAGCATGAAAAATAACCTTCATGCACAGGCATGTTTTGGGGTTGCCAGAAGTAACAAAGGAAATGTTACTGCATCTGACGGGCTCAGTGATCACCCCCTGGGGATACAGGTATGTAAAATGGTGAGGAGCATCAGGCCTTGAGAAGGGTTTTTAAGAAAGCCATAAAAGTGGGAAAGATAGCAAGATGCAGAAGAGAGAAATAATTTACTGAGAAGCTCCAATCCAGGTAAGCCCTTATGCCATTCCTGAATAGAAATAACTGAAGCGCTTGTTTACAGACCATGACTTTATTTTCATGGCTTTACTTTGATATTGACAGTGTGGCCATGTTATAGATATATTTTTTAAGATAAATATTAATATATATAAATATAAATACGTATATAAAATAATATAAATACAGTATTTTCAGATCTTAAAAATCCATGAATAGCACAGGAAAAAATGAAGACACCATGAGTCACTTCAGCTTACACTATTTAAAGATAATAATTTTTCCATTTCAGAAATTTAAAAAGTACTGTTTAACTAGCATTAATGACACAAAGTTCTACCGGTTTCAAGACATTCTACCTGGACCTGTGCAAAGCATTTGACACTGTCCCAGATGACATTCTGGTCTCAAAACTGGAATGTTATGGCTTTGATGGATGGACCACTCATTGGATAAGGAACTGGCTGGCTGGTCACACCCAAAGAGTTGTGTTCAATGGTGTGATGTCCAAATGGAGACATGTGATGAGTGGTGTTCCTCAAGTGTCCTTACTCAGACCAGTGTTATTTAACATCTTTGTCAGTGACTTGGACAGTGGCACTGAGTGCACCCTCAGCAAGTTTGCTGATGACACCAAACTGTGTGGTGAAGTCAACATGCTGGAGGGAAGGGATGCCATCCAGAGGGACCTAGACAGGCTCAAGAAGTGGGCTCATGCAAACTGCATGAAGTTCAACTAGGCCAAGTGCAAGGTTCTGCACCTGGGTGGAGGCAATCCCTCACATGAATACAGGTTGGGAGGAGAAAGGATTGAGGCAGCCCTGTGGAGAAGGACTTGGGGGTGATGGTGGATGAGAAGCTCAACATGAGCTGGCAATGTGCGCTCACAGCCCCAAAAGCCAACTGTGTCCTGGGCTGCATCAAAAGAAGTTTGGCCAGCTGGTTGAGGGAGGTGATTCTCTTCCTCTACTCTGCTCTTGTGAGACCCCACCTGGAATACTGTGTCCAGTTATGGAGCCCCCAACATAAAAAGGGCTTATTGCTCCTTAAGCAAGTCCAGAGGAAGGCAACAAAAATGATCAAAAGACTGGAGCACATCCACTATGAAGACAGCCTGAAGAAGTTGGGGTTGTTCAGTCTTGAGAAGAGGAGGCTCCGAGGTGAACCTTATAGCAGCTTTTCAATACCTGAAAGAGGCCTACAAGAAAGCTGGGGCAGGACTTTTTGCACACACATGTAGCAAGAGGACAAGGGGCAATGGTTTAAAACTTGAAGAGGGGAGATTGAGATTAGATATTAGGAAGAAATTCCTTACTATGAGGGTGGTAAGGCACTGGAACATGTTGCCCGGGGAGGTCGTGGAAGCTCCATCCCTGGCAGTATTCAAGGCCAGGTTGGATGGGGCTCTAGGCAACCTGACCTAGTGGGAGGTGTTCCTGCCCATGCAGGGGGGCTGGATATAGATGATCTTTGAGGTCCCTTCCAACCCTAACCTTTCTATGATTCTGTGATTCTATGTCCCTCATCGTCATCCTAAACATATATATTCTGATACAACTGTCCTTTTCCCAAAAATTCACTGGTTCTCCATAGCAAACCTGTCCCCACAATAGCATTATGTCAAATTGAGGTCTTCAGAAACACTGCAGAGTGTGTCAGGATGAATTCTGAAAGAATACAGTTTTGCCCACAAATGGCTAGAGAAAGATGGTCTTGCAAAATATATATTTAGGTTGCATCCATGCGTTAGTATTCAGAGCCTGTCTGAGCCTGCAAAACATGTCCATCCTCCCCCACAGAAATGTAACCTATTCTTGTCCACAAAGCAAAGATCCAGCCTACAGATTCTGAGAAGTAACCGGGAAGATTGCTTTCAGTTTACTGCAAATGTAACTAGTTTCTGGCTGAAGAGCTTGGGTACATTTATTTGTACATATTTGCCTATAAGTAATTTATTGGCCTATTTGCCTGCTCTCCAGCCATCTATAAGAAAAATACAGTAATGTAAATAGCTTACTGTGTATAGGTTTACACTTTCAAGCCCTGTTTTGAGAGGGCAGTCAGCTAAAACTAGTCTTTCAAGAAAAGTGAAGATTCTTGCTTGTTTTTCTACAACTCTCTGCAACACAAGAATCCAAGTGCACAAGATAAATCTATCATCATTAAAGTATTAATCACTTATGATGCTGTCTATATAGAATAGCAGATAATAAGTATTACCTGGTGAAAAGCAAGGTTAGAGCTCAGACTATATATAGATTGTAACTGTAGATATTTCTTGAATGAAAGCTTCCTGGTTAATAGTTTCATTTACAGTTAAGCATATTTCAAGCCATGCAACATTATATGACGCTTTCTCTTCATCATTCTTGAGGATGGTCAATTTCTTTCATACTGCTTGGAACTTTGTTTTTGAGGAGATTATTCAGACACCAAAACTGAAAGCCATGAAGATCCCTTCAGTAAGTTTTGTTATTTACCTGCATATTTAAGTTTCTAATAAAGGTGTTGCATTTAGAAAGGAGAGATTAGAAGTATTTTTTTTCCTAGAAACTTTCTTTCCTCAAGTGTTAAAATGGTGTCTTAGAAGCCTGCTTTGTTGTTCACATTGCTTCTTCTCTAGTTTCTTTTGTATTTTATTACTAAATTTCCTTTTTAAAAAAAAATTTGTTGTGAAATGGCATTAAACGTGCTCAATAACATTTTACCTTATGAAAACAAACTTTCTAGTTTACCCAAGGTGATAAATAATCTATCAGAAAGTTTACCAGGCTTTACAATTTTAAAAACTTGAAAATACTCATTGTAGAACTTTAAGTTAGTGCAGACCTACTAAGGAGAAAGGGATTAGGGTTTTTAACAGTAAGTCTCAGAAATAATCTTATGCTTCAGAGTTGTCTGGGATTTTTAGTGACAATAGTTCTCTGTATGGTCAAATCTAATAAGCACAAACACAACAAACCTCTTTGCATTCTCTGAACAGCATAACAGCAAAAGAATGAAGAGCAAGAGAAAAAAAACATAGGGGCAATATTTCTAAGGTGAATCATTTAAGCTGAGAAAGTGAGAGGGAGCAGCTTGAGAAAAATCATGCAAGAGCATGGCTAGCTTTTACTTCTAGACAAAATGGGTGTAGAAACTTATGCTCAAAGGAATTTACCATGGAAATCAAGTCCTGAGTGCCGAAGTAAATAGAAGTTACATGTGGAGATCAAGGGATCAGGATCCAGCCTGTACCATTGATTAGTCATATTACCAGATGCACAAGTATTGTAAACACACATGCAGTTTTTAGTGGGCTGTTTCCTGATATTAATGACAGATGCCATTAGATGCAAGTGCAGGTGATTATAACATTGCTATATGTGTCCTGTGTACTTACAGTATTTGGCCATAAATGCCTAGAAAAATTGTGATACAGTGTTTACAGTATGCAATAAGAAGCTCTATAATTTCCTAGAATAATTTCCAGAACGAGGATCTCTGTATTTAGTGGTGATTGTTCTGATTTGCTTTTCAGTCACTCAGGACTTGAGTGGAATGTGCCAAAGGACTGTACATTTACTAATTAAATATCCTTTAGATGATTGCCGCTTATTTTCATTAAAAATTGAAATTAATCTTACAGCAAACTGCCATGGAACATCAAGTGAGCCACTGGGTGTTTGCCTTTTCCATTCAGTCAGTATTCTGAACAACAGGGGGTTTTCTAGGAAGAGCTCAGCACCTGCCATCTCTGCTGAACTTGCTGGGAGCTGATACACTGCAGTCCTGGCTTGGAAATACTCAGCACCTGGCTGGATTCTGCTGTACACACCAAATAAAAAACTGCACTCTTTCTGTGAAACAAAGTTTTTTGATTTATTTTCTATTTAAAGTACATAGTAACTAAGCAACTGTAGAGTACATTTCCACCTTTGAATGAGAACCTGAGCACATACTAAGGAAGAATTTGGGTCTAGATTTCAATATATTATATGCAAATGTCATCTATTCCACAGTACAATGGCATGGTTCACTTCCTGCTCACCTTATTAATGCTGAAGAGTAACAGCATGAAGTGGAACAAGCAGTTTTTGCTCCAGTAGGTTCACAGTTGTAGTTAAGAAAGTGATGAATCAAATTAAAACCAGGGATTAGGAGCTCTGTCACTGCAGATTGCTCACTTCCCTATAGATCTGAGTCAGGGACTTTGGTTAAACAGCTCTTCCTTCCCCCCTGAAGATATTAAGGCTCTTTCCCTCTCCTTGGCCTACAGCAGAAAATATTTTCTGGCACTCATAATAATACTTCTGAAGAGCCTGGTTTTGGGGTAGTGCCACATCTCACTGATTTAAACACTGGTGTTCCCAATGGAGCACATAGAGAAAGACATAATTAAGGTCTAGCTTCATGCTTATGGTGAGCTTTTGGTTTAAGGTTCAGTCAATAGGGATCAAATTTCCTCATCACCTCCAAGATTCACAGTCTAAAATACACACCTCTCTCGATAATCCATCTAGCCAAGGTTTTAGAGCACAAATTTTAAACTCTTAGCAGGTACATGCTTGTGAGATGGTACTGCCTGCTGTCTGTGGGTCGACATGGGGACTTTCTTCACATATGAATAGATTTCCCCATCATGCATCAAACTTTGGAAGAGTCTTAGGGGAAAAAGAGGAGGAGGAGAAATATTTTCTAAAATATTTGCAGTACATCCCCAGATCAGATGGCAACAGCTGCTTGCAATCCAAATACATCTCTCTCTATTGGGTGTTCATGTTATGAATACAGAAATGGATTCTGCTAATAATAAAAATGAAGATAATTTCCTCGGAAAATAAGAGCCACAGAGAAACTGACCCCTTTGATTGCAACACAAGTGACACAGAGATGGTCACCATTCCTGTTTGTGTTAGAAATAGTGAGTTTGCTTTTCCTAGGACCAAGAACCTGCCACTGCTATTACACAATGCACTTGGGTCTCAGGATACAAAGAAACCTTGTTCCTCCATACAAGCTCCTGCATTTCTCAGGTCTTCCTCTTCCTCCTTGGCAGAGAATATTGCTGGATGGACCATGGCACTTTCCATTCAGTCATTGTGTCTGTGTCTGGCAATAACACACAAAAGGAAACTGTCTCAGAAAGCATGCTGATCCATAGGGCTCTTTCTTCCTTTTCCTCTATGCACCTCTGAGTTTGATGAAAATGTGCAACTTCCCCTTGCACCACAAATGCAGAGGGCAGAAGTTACATATGCATGGTACTGTTTGCACTGTGTTCCTAGGGTAATGATCTCCCTCTGAGTGAAAAAAAACCCTAATTGTTTAAAGAGGCACTTATGTCTGACTGCTAGTGTTGCTTTTAAAATTGGCAAGTGAAAACTGAATGTAATATAAAGGCAAAACAATTAGTCTCGTAGCCAGAGTCCTATGGTTGAACTTCTTGTCTGGCCAACTAAAGTTGTGAATGTAAGCCCTAGAGAAAGGTCTTTAGTATCAGTCAACAGCAAAACAAGAAAGAGGCAATAAACAGGAGTTAAAGAAGACACAAGCACATGCATATTTTACATCAGATTGGAATATGTTACAGAAATGTTCATATTATTACCACAGTGAAGCACAGAACTTGTGCTATTGTGCTGTTTGTAACACTGCAAAAATCTGGTCTATTTAAAAATAGAATTACTATGCTGTGTTTTTGTCTTATAAAGATATACCAACCATGAAGTTTGGCACAATATGTAGGAGTGCTTCTGAGGCTGCTGTATTTTGTAAAGACACAAGAGAGATACACATTTGAGCAAAGTAAAATGGCAATTTTTAATGTTTGCACTGACTATTCATAAGTACCTGTGATTGCTCAAGTGCTGAAGTAAATCAGTTTACCTTTAAAAATCTGTGAAATGTCTTCAGTCAAATAAGCTCTTGGGGAGAGAAGGCTAATTTTCGACTGTGCTTAACCTATTCATCAACACTGAACTTCCATAATAAGTGAGCCCAGCCATGTGGAAAGTTAAAAGAAACACATTTCATTGTTATTATTTCAATTTCCAGGTCCAAAGGAGAAATACAAGACACGTTACCTTTGATGTTTTTCAAAGATAACTGAAAACTGCTATAGCCACACAGCATGTATTTTGCAGTTTCACTACACCAGTTCAAAACAGCCTAGGACAACAGATTTCTCAACAAAATGTAGTATTAATTCCCCTTCAGGTTTTATGTTTTTAACTCCACTGATAACTGAGGGCAAGCTAATGTATGGTAGAGCAGGCAGCCTCCATCTGCTAGTACAGTGAGAGTGTCTCCTTTTCATGAAAAAGAAAAAACTTGCATTATGATATCTTGCACCTTATTGACCATAGTACCCTCATACCCCATTCCATACTGGAGTTCCACTGGGGAAAGCCAGAACTACACTTACCATAGCCCATATTCCAAAATGCTCTCTTTGCAGTAGGAACTTTTATGAACCGCCCTATGTGTTTTGCATCTGCAGCAGAAGAACATGTCATTATTAGTTTTATGTGTCCTACCATTTTCTGGATCATTTGCTTAGGATTTCTGGATGTGAAGCCTCTCATTTGATACATCAGCACAATAGTAATTAGTAAAACACTATCTTTCACCTTCTGAAAAGTAAGCATTCTCATTTTACTGAAAATGAATGGAAAATTCTTACTGGTAAAGCTGCTACCTCTGTTGTAATCATACATCAAAGCTACTCTAAACCCACAAAGACAAAAAACTACCAAAAAATAGAGTAAATAGATTAAGTCCACATTGCTTGCTCATCAAGAAGTGTCCAGCTAAGTGTATGGATATATTGCACATATGTGTACACATTTAAGAAAACCTTAGGACCTGTCACTTTTTGAATGTCATATTGAGAAATCTGAAGCAGAGCAGTAAGTGTTTCACAAGTATGTTGAATCAGTTCTGCAGCAAAGATAGATTTACAGTCTCCAGTGGAAATTGCATTCCACTTTCCTTTTCAAAAGTGGAAACTTTCCTTTTCATAAGAAAAGCTGCTGATTAGAATTTGTGACTTGAAGAGGGAAGTGAGTAAAAATAGGGTAGAAAGCAGTACCTTGGTGAAGAAGAGAGGGTTCAGGAAAGAGGAAAGGGAAAGGTTTGTTGAATGTAAACCTTTTGATAACATTTCTTTGTACTCCTGTGCCTTCTGCTCTTCACAGATAGCAGCCATCTTCTTGGAACTAGGACTATCAGTTTATTGGATATATGGACAGTGCACAACATAGGAAGGGCCTTGTACCCAGATGAAGAACTACGGTGCACAAATAGCTGCACAGGAAGAACAGCTGTTACAGAAGTTTTTAATCTGGACTACTGCTGCTATCTCTTCAGAAGACTATCTGATTTAAAATCTAGTAGTGAAAGGATAAGACAGTGTTCTTTGAAAATTTAATCATGGCACAGAAATTTCATCATCACTATAGCTGGTCTTTAACGCTTCCCCAGAAGATAAGGTTTTTATTTGCTCTCAAGCTATTCTGTTGATGAATTTTTCTTTAATACACAATATATCAAATTAACAATTGTGCAGTATTTGGCAGGTGCAAACCAATTTTTTTCAGTTTGGAATGCTTGATGACTTTTCATGATGGCTGTGACACTACATTTGTTTGACTAGTGCACTGAACATAAGTAAGATGCCAAAATACAAATTCATGACGGAAGGACTGACCTGAAAAGAAAATAATTGAAGAAGGTTGTTTGTATTGGTATTCTTTACTGACTGAGCAGTTTGAAAGCCTCTGTAACAACCACAGGCATGAAAGCTGTCCAGCCTGTTACAGGCTTGCAATACACTGCTCCTCTATAGAAGTTTTTTACAAAACTGCAACATACAAAAATCTTTCTTAAAATCTTAACTATTTCAGAAGAATTTAAAAGTATGTGTCTATATTTTTAAACTAGTTGGTTTTTGACAAAATTTCAAATTTTTAGACGGTAAACTTCATTCCTCCACAGGCACTCATGAAGTTATTTGTCTTTACAGAGAGCTTCCTTACTTCTCACTTCACATACTGCTCCAAGACAGAATTTGTGAAAATGGTATATATGCCAAGAAACATTAAATATTATACAAAAGCTTTTGAGAAATCTTGGCCAGCAAGAGTAAACACATGTAAATTTGAATCAGCTACACATATGAGCCTTTGTTCTCAACTGAAGGCCTGTCATTCTATTTCTCAAAGTGATTTTACATAAGTTTTCCTAATACTGTGTTTAAGTTTCCAGACACACTCACTTGCACATTATTTTAGTACTGCAGTGTTTTTTCCCCCCAGTTTGATTTTGATACTATAATATCCTATCTTCCATTACAATTTTAATCTACTTTTGATACTCTGCATTAAATGGCTAATGTCTCACAGCCTCCAGTGCATCTCTCTTTCGTGTAGGCACTAAGAGCCAAGAGTTGCTTCTCACAACACTTGCCTAAATGTATTCATTGGCATGACAGCAAGTCCTGGTAACAAATGTAGCAACAGCCACATCAGCCAAATGGATCCTTGAGTCTTATGTTCAGCCAAATAAATCCCTGGCATTGCAAACATGTAAATTCTTGAGGACACCTTTGACTGTACCTAAGATATGTTGCTGTTTTTCTAAAGATGCCTATTTTCTGTAAGGACTGATTGACATCAGAACCTACCTATCTAGCACAAAGCGTATGTTTTTAATAACTTCAAAAAATGAAGTCACATTTTTACATACGGAATGTCTTCACTTAAGAGTCAAATCCCTATAGTGAACTGGCTACCTGAACCTTCCTTTAGTAGAAGTGGAATTATCTGCCTTTTTAATAACTTCAAGTAATTCCCAGTAAAGGTAAGAGTACAGAAATGCACATAAATCTCTGAAAACCCAAAGGACTTTCCCTTGTTTACAGGATGGTTAGGAACTGGGTGCTATCCCAGGGCTTCTCTGAAGTAACCCTGTATTTTTTCAAGGTTTAAACACCTTCAGGATACATAGCAAAGCATGAGGGGTCCAGGATCTAGGCAAGGGAGAGTAAGATTTTATAATAAATTTTTTATTCCTTCTCTTTTTCTTCATTTAAAAATGAGCTTCTTACAAAGCTACAGAGCCTAGTCTGTTCATGACAGTTCAAACTGAATAAAAAGTATTCAGCAGAAAATCCTCACTTAAGACCCTTAAAACTTATACCTAACTGTTCCTGTTGATGTCATTACCATTCCCACACTTTCTTTCAACCATATCCTGATAGTTCTGGTTAACTTTAGCAGGTGAACTTCTAGTTTCCGCTTCATGTTGTACCCTACTAAATCAGGCTAAAGTCTGCAAAGATCAACATGTTCTGATGAAACATTGTTGTGAGTTTTAGTATCTAATCTATGCTAGGGCAGAGACGAGGAATGTGTGCTGCTGGAACACTACTGGAGACCAAGCAAAGGTCTACCTGTTTCTTAGAATTCTCTAGTACTTTACTCCTGCAATACATATGAAAGCACAGGAACAGCAATTCTGATGCTCCTGTTACAATCGGTATGGAAGAAATTCTGAACAGCCTTTGACTTCTGCAGGGCCCTCATTTCCTGCAATAGTTCTTCTGATGCCTAAACTTTTTTGGTCAAGCCTAGGCCCTTATAAGTGTTATCTAGATGCTAGTTTGCAGCAGATAGATACCAAATATGGGATCCAGAACCAACTCTCTAGCAGAACATGAGAATTTCCTTTGACCAGGTAGCTCAAAAAATCAGCTTCTGGCAGCACAAAGCTTAACTACAAGCAACAGATCTTGGACAGCTTAAAGTCTGTATAGAAGGAACTCATGTTGTTTCCCTTCTGCCTGCCACTCTCCTTATTTTACCTGCCCTCCAGGGAATCAGACACCTGGAATCAATTAGATAAACCAATATTCTGAAAAACTCTCCCAATAACTATTAAGGGCAAATGTGGGATTTCAGGTAGCAGCTGCAGATGTTCTGGCTAAGGATAACAGGAGTTTAACTCTTTGCCTTCTGTTTCCCAAGCTGGATAAATTAATATCTTTATGAGGTTAATGTAAGTATTTAGACTTGTATGTAACTAAATGGAAGACTCTCTACATAATGTATAACAAGTCATTTCACTCAGAAGTGTTGAGAGCATGTCTTGTGCTTAATTTTCCAATACTTTTTGACATCTGAGAGTGAAAAGAGACATGAATGAACTACAGTTGAAGCATAACCCTGCTTGGGTCAATGGGGATTTGAATTAAGCAAGGATTTCCCTCCAGTCAGGGCCTTATTGCAATACATAACTTACCATTATACATAAGGCAGTGTTAGCGAAATGCATATGTGAACTCATGGTTGGCATGAGTCCAATCAAAATCATTACATGAAACTGATGATTTCTGAGATTAACCAGTTACTTTTGTTTTTAACTTCCTGAGATACAAAGGCATATGACATATACTGAAGCAGCACACAAGGTGACCTGGCATTTAAAGGACAGCTTTATACTTTGCTTGTGAATTATTTTTTTTAATTTTTATGATAAAGTAAATAAATTTCTGAGTTTTAATCTTTTGTTTCATTTTCATCTTCTGAATCATAAAAGATTCACCTAGTTTTAGGCAAGCATGTGTCCACTTTCTGGGAAATCTTGGAGTAGCTTCTAATGAACTTGAAACCAAATTCAGTGTATTGTAGGTACAAATCAGGTATTTTTTCAACGACTTTGAAACCGTGCTAGACAAAATACAAGGTCGGGCTGATTTGTGTATTATGGGTTTGAGCTTCTGTAAATACAAGCCCTTCAACACTCTTATGAGGTACATAGAAACTCATATTTTTGACTTTTTCACTACTTATCAAGAAACTGAAGCACATACATGCCACAACTTTTTTACAGTTCACAAATATGGGCTCCCTATCATAAATGCAAGAACTGTAAGAGAAGTTTAACATTTTAATTATTTGATCATGCTTCTTTTAATTTAACTTCAACTCTGAAATTAATTGTCAAAACTGAGCAAAGTTAACACAAAATCGTGACATCATAGAATTAATTAGAAATTTGTATTTTAGCAAATAAAGAGTGTTTTCAGGAATAAGAGCTACCTCTTACATAACCCATTGTTCTCTGAAATATAATGAAAAATGTCATTTTATCAAGAAGTACAGAACTGAAATCCTGAAGCTAATGAAAAGGGCTACCTTAATAGGAAATTGCCACTAACATTCTGTTGTATTTGAAAAATCAAACACCATATAATTAGACCAAAAGTTGTGAAAACTGTAATAGCCATTGTGTGACATTCTACAGTGAGTAAGCAGTAGTAATAATCAGTGCTCTCAATAGGATACTGCAGTGTTGAGATTCATTATCACCTTGTCCAACAAGTAGATTTTTTTCCCAGATTCGTGTCTTCAATTCTACAAAGGATAAGCAGGGGCAAAACTCATGGCTTGGTGGGGAGGGAAGTATCAAAAATCTATGAGAGGAAGGTTAAATCTCTGAGGTGTCATAGATAAAAGAACTTGGGTAACCTTGTGTGTGAAATTCAACAGGAACCTCACTTCAGCTCCCCAAACTCATTTGTTACATAGCAATTTGTATTTACATTCTTAGAGAGTAACCCTTATATGTTCTCACATTATATATGAGTGATTAAACTGCAAAATATTTAGCATATTTAAAAAAAAAAAAGAAGCATCCATAAGTCTGGCTTAGTACATTCTCCGTATAGAGAGATACTAACATTTTTCTCATGGCTGTTACTACATTACTTATAATACTAGAACTGTTATAAGAAAAAGTAAGTAAGTAATCTTCAGACATGTTTGCTGCATGGTCTTCATCACTTATTCAGCAAATACAGCAAATTCACTCACAAAATGCAAATATCCTGGTTCACTTCTCACTGATGTAATTTTTTTTGTTTATCTGGAAGTATGCCTAAATGGGACAAGACAAAGCACACATCCAGTTCACCAAATGTGAAGAGACAATCAAAGGAAAAAGAAGGACTCACAGTCCACTTAGTGCTTTGACTTTTTGATTCAAGGGCTAGCCAGTATAAATTAGGGAAATGTAATGGCTATTCTAATGTATGATGCAATCAGCCTTGCTGGGCCCATACAATATATCAAGTTTGACAGGAACACAATTTTTTCAGAACTGGCTCAGGACTCAGAAGGCAGAAGCTACTACTTGGGTGATTTACAGCTCCATGGTGAACACCTCCCACTCATGGACAACTCCTCTCCTGGCTAGAAGCACTGGCTTTGAAGACAGCGGCAAATGTAAAGCATCACCGTCGCAGGTAAGAATTCAGAACAAACCACTTGACCTTTTCTTTCTTGGAAGGAATTTTTCCCAGAAAACCAACCCTGTTGTTGATAAAATTAAGTCAGGGATGCTTTAGATGGATTACAGAGCAGTGTCCAGGGTGTGCTGTGACCTGGGTGTTACACGTTGAAACAGCAAACATACTGCTATAGTTTTTACAGGAATAACACATTTCTATGACATACGCATCATATTAAATGTTAATATTGACTGGCATCGGTACTGGGAGGGTTCCGTGGAACCACGTGATCTTCAAAGTTGCCTGCTGAGCACGTTTAAATCAGAATCCTTCAGGTGCAGGGGTCCTACTTCAGACAGCTTCGGGTCCTACCCAGGGACTGGCAGGGAAGTGCTGAGCATCGTGTGGCTTTCTAGATTGAAAACCACAGCAAACAGACATCAAGGGAGGAACTGAGGTACTGAGTGGGAAGGGGGAAAGAATTGGGGTGAAAAAGTGCAAATATAAGGAGCTGACGAATTGATGAAACTGGAAACTTTTAAAAACAAAAGCAGCATAATTCAGACCAGTTGTTGGTATGCCATTTCTGTTCTTGCTGTGATTTTCTCTTGCTACACATTCACTCACAAAGGTTTGTACTGAGTATTTATTTCCACTCATGCAGCTTAGCTGTAGGGACACTCCATGGTCTTTTCTGATGTCTTCATCAGCTCCTCTTTAGGCAGCACTTCCTCTCCAAATGACTGGCAGGAAGATCCATTTCTAAGAGAATAAAACACTTACTATTTTACTACCTTTTCCTAAAGTATTCAAACAATCCTATGGAAGGTGATCTTTACCCAAATACTGAAAAAATTTCAAAAGGGTATGCTGTCTAGATGACAACAGCTATGTGGCCTTGAGAGTCGTGCCATGAACCACCCTCAGCAGAAGGGTGGTTCATTCTTTAGTTGTTACCACAATCAGGAGACTTGTCCTTATTTAGCTGTCATTGGCACAAAAAAAGGGGCAGCAGCGAATGAAAGACAGTTTTAGCCAACCTCACAGTTTTCTCTTTTGTCGATTTAGGGATACATTAACTTTTATCCATTCATCATAGTTCCCAAGGGGCCATATGTAGGTGCATGGCCCTTCAGCTTCTGACGTGCCTACCTCACTGTAATTCCAGAAGGAAGAAGCCAGCACAGCCCTGTCACCCACCTTTGGGCCCAGCCTCCAATGCATGCTGCAGGAAAGATGCTCCTGGGACACTGCTCTGCAGTCAGGTATGTGAAATTGTATCTATATGCTGCACAGGGATGGAAGAAAAAGAATGAGAATTCCATGATCAAACTAAAACCACCACCTACTCTCCAAAACTGTAAGACTTAATTTTCCCCTCTGATATGGGGAAGGGACATAAAACATTTATGGTAATAGCAATTAATAGACAGGTCAAGCAACAAATGTAGTTGCTTTGCATTTTGTTCAACATCTTTACTTTTTGCTATATTTTTAATTACCTTTTTAAATTATAGATTAGCAGTCTAAAGAAATAACAACCTTGCTTTCTTTTTTAAAATTCTGCCTATTTACATACATTTATATTCCCCAAAGTTATCAAGTAGCAGATGATAGTTCTAATTATCTCTTCAATAAACCACGCTTGTCACATCACGGTTAATTTTTTTTGACAGCTCCGACCTTTTAATCAGTTGCTCAAGAAAATAAGATGATCTGGGGTGCTTTGGCATTATCTCAGTAACTGCTCTGAAATAGTTTGGGTGACTGCAAGGGTAATTAGAAATACAGTAAGAGTAACTGCAGAACTCATGAAAAAAATTATAGGTCAGTGTTGTTTCTGTAATGCCATTTTCACAGTGATAAAATAATGTACTGTTAATTATCAGGTTATTACCATACTTAATTGTGATAATTCTAGGCTATCCAAACAATGTACAGAGACACAAATCACATTGTTTGGTTCCTCCAGCAAGGTGGCAGTGCAGTTCCTGTATCATTTGTTTTAGCGATGTTGTATTCTTGTTAATGACTTAGGTTTACTCCCTTATATCTGGTACACAGAGGTCAAAAAATTTACTTTGAGACATCAGCTGTTCTTTTTCAGGGTGATTTACATACATACATACACACACGGTCTCTTGAAAACATTACTTCAAGTATTGTGGCATAGTTCTTTTTCCTCCTTTAAGACCAATCTGGAAAGCAGGAGGCTGTGCCAAGGAGAAACAGGCTTTTCTGGCTATAAAACCTTATAGTTCAGAACTGCAGGCACAAAATCTCACCCAGACTACAGTTGAGGGGAAAATACAAAAACTGTGACTCTAGGGGAATACTGGGAAGTAGACCAAAATTAATTTATTTTCATTATGACTAATTCAAGAAAATGTCTCTCCCCTGGAAAGTGTTTAAGCACGTGCACCTTTGATTTCAGTGGGAGTTAAGGGAACCTTACAAGAAATGAGTTGGCAAACTTTCATCTTGAGGGTGTATTTTAATGTTTTGAAAGTATACACTTATTTTTCTTCTCTTTAGAAACCACATAGATGTCTTTTAACATACTGATTTTAATCAACACAAGGTTAGATCCTGTCTGTGTTTATGCATATAATGAGGTCTCACTGTTTTTTGATAATTTTACAGAAACTGAGAAAAATCTTTAGAAAATAATCTATTTGCTAAATCTGAGGAATGAGTCTTAAACCTACTGAAATGAAACCATACTTACTGAAATCCTCAGTTGTTACGGAATCATGTAATATTTTCCTGGAAAAAAAACTGATTTCATTCCATCAAACGTAATTGGAATCTTCCTAGAATAAATGTGAACAGCTTTTTTTTTTTTTTTTTTTTTTTCTGTAAAATCAGTAACAAATGTCCTTTATGTTTCACAGTGCCAAAACAGGCATTTTAGCTATTGTCCTCTACACTTGTTATTACCTTTCCTAAACTTTGAATGGGACACATTTTCTATTCAGCAGTTTTCCTCTTGTCTTGATAGCTTTCATCACCAAAAGGTTCTGAAAGTCTGGTCCCCCCATGCTTAGCTAATTTTTTTATTATTCTAGTGCAAATGATAAAGCAGGAATTATTTTGCTCTGTGCTGTTTTCCTCCTCTTGCTTTTTCTGCATGTATGGACTGAACAACTCCTGAAGAAAATATGGCAAGGAGCAGGCAGGAGGTGACTGTCAGGAACTAGTGGTTTGCAGTGCTGAGTGATACGAAAATCAGAGGCATGACTGACTTCCAAGCATCAAGAACCTGTCATTGTTCTTCACGCTATGGTTCTGCCTCTTACATTCATGAGCAATTGAATCAAAGGTGCGTTTCACAGGGGCTTACACGGAAAAAAGGCTTAAGTCCAGTCAGGATCAGTTTAAATTCCAAACAACATCTCTTGCAGCTCTGTGCTTTGAGTAACTCAAGTCTTTCTATTCAGTGCAGTGGATTTCAGACTGGATCCTAAAAGAGTCTGTGGCCTTAGCTGGCCACAATGTTACAGGCTTCTTCAGAAAGCTCTCATCAGGTTGTAAAGGAAGCTACAACACTAGGCTTATTTTTATATGGTAAAATAAAAAGAAAATGAAAGTTAAAATTTGTGGGAAGAAGCAAGGCTTGATATTGAAAAAATTATCTGTAGTGTAGAGTAATTACTCTAGTCCACTAGTGACCAATGTTCTGTTCTGCAGTAATACAGCTTTTCTCAGTAATGATTAAAATGAGATAAACTAAATTATGAATATCTGTTTTAGCACTAGAATGTAATGACCTTTCTGTAGATGGGATTCAGTATCTTAAAAAAAATTCAAAACATAACGCTACGAGACTACAAAAGAGTTGAATTCTCCTTCCCAATTTAATACTGTGAACTACAAAGTATGAACATTTTCCTGCATTGAATTTTAGAAAAAAAAAAAAAGAAAAAGCTAGTCTTAAAATATCTGAAAAAGTTCATTTAAATATATTAGCCTAAAACCCAACAACAATATCTGCAAAAATCTAGAGGAATAATTCATCCCTGAGAAATTTTGTGGATGCGTGTTTGGGAACAAATTTTCATCATTACAGACTTGAGTTCTGTACACTTCTTGCATTTTTCTAAAGATGATCAGACATTCGAGTTATATCTCTTTGGCAAAATACTATATTTTCTCTTTTCTAGTGATGTTTAAAATGTTTTAAGATGTTTTAAATCCTTTGCTATTATTTGAAAGAAGTAGTACATAACAAGCAAAGCGTCCCTGCTTATATTGCCTCTCCCAACTAGTACAGCTGCTGCCTAACATGGATTGCACTAGAACAAATGATCCTCACTCTAAACTGCCATTTGCTGAATAGGTGAGTTGCTGTATGACTCCTCATGAAATTAAATTGTAAGGAGACTAAGAGTACCCATGCAGACCTTTGAGGTGGGATATGTGGAAAACACCAGAAGACAACATAAGACAGTATTTCATGAATGACTGAAATTAGTCCAGTACCCCTTAAACACACAATGTAACATTCTTTGCTTCAGTGTGCCAGGTGTGCAGGCTGTAGTGCAAAGATACGACAGTTGCACTTACGTAGCAGAATGATGATGAGTTGACTTACATGAACTAGAAGATAGTTTCTCAAAATGTTAATGCTTCAGTAAACTGTACAGTTATTTTTCATTGCTGATTTGGTAATTTAAGTAAGTTTTTATTTTAAATGAGCTAAATAAATCACTCAGTTGCTAGTTTAGCTTTAAATTCAGTTCAAAGGTTTAGTTCATAAGACAGCAAGTTTTGAATAAAATTCAGGTACTGTTGAAATTGACTGCAAACACTCCTCATCTTCAGCATGATCAGGAGTGAAGGCTAACCTTTGATTAAAAAGTAGCCTGTACTCTCTTGAACCCAGTGATCTCCACGGGCCTGACCCAGGCAGCTTGTGCTAATCATTCTACATCTTACCTAACTGACATCAGTCATTCCATCGAAATCACTGGGACAACTTGCATAGGGAAGAAAGCCACAGTTAACTTTTGTTCCCTAATGCTCCTGCCAACTGCCTGAAAGAAAAACTACTAAAAAGATAAAAATTGAAAATCTGGTTAAAAATCCCAAATGGTTTTACATTTCCTTTCCTGGAAATGTCTAGAAAAATACAGCCAGTGTTTTATGATTCCATTATCTGGCTAACAGTCCATTTTATTGCACAGCAAATGGTCAGAATTTACCTTTCCATCTATTCGCAGGTTCTTTTTCAAACTTTGTGTCTTATTTATAATAATTTCCATGTGCTTCAATGAAGCTACATTATTTTTGTAGCTTTAAGCAATTTTCAAGACTCTATGTTGGTGTTTAAACAATTTTGCACTTTGGAGGAGTTTGGTTTAGGTGTTTTTTTGGAGAAAGCAGAGTTAGAGTAATAGATGCCAATGAGCATGTATAATTACATCCTTATAGCTGAAACGTTTGCAGAACTGGCATAGAATATTTTGAAAAGTGTGCCTTTTGCTCATTAAAATGGCAAAAATTTGTCTGGGCATAGGAGCTATGATTTCTATGAGAGGAAGCAGGGCCAGTCCTGAATAGCATTACTCATTCGGGAAACTGTATAGGCTTTGCAGGCTATTTGCATGAGAAAGGACTGCTCCTTAGATGGGGAAAGACTGCAGAAAGAAGTCTACACAGATTCAACTCCTGACATGTCTGACATGTTGATTAAGGCCTTTTATGAGTAGAGAAATTGGTTTCAGCCTCCCACTAACAGGTTAGGTATGGTGGAGTATTAGCTGTTCTGCAGTTCTGAAAGCAATGTGTTTTGGAAAAAAGGGGTTATATGCTTTGCTCAGTGTCTTTTTGCAGAGAAAAAAAACCTTGAGGATGATGTAAAAAACAGTCTGCAAGCTCTACTTCTAATTAAGAGAATCGTCCAGTAAGGACAGTGTGTAGAGGAACTGTGAAACCACTACCTGCAAATCCCTTTGGAGTGGCATCAGAGTGACTTTGCCTCGCCCATCCTGAAGTGCTGGAGGCTGTGGCACTAATTCCAAGCGAGGACTTCTGTGTCCAAGCTGAAGTGGGGTTAATGTTTCGTCAGGGAGGAGCCTCCTGCTAACCCAAATGTTGGCAATGAGGCCCCAGAGACACAAATACAACCAGAACAGGGCCTGCTGGAGGCTAGCTAGCAGGCTAGAAGACAGTTGTGATTTCAGCTCTTTTACTTGATCTGTCTGAACCAGCTCCAACCAAGCCATGAAAAAGGACAAGCTTTGCTGACTACTGTAACCAAGACTGGTCACTCAGGGCCTTTTGGTTATGCCACAAGCCGTGCAGCAGCACAGAAAGGGAAGCTGAAGAAGTGGCTGGTATCCATCCTTGCTCATCTCCTCTGCTTGGGCTATGAGTTGCGTGTTGTGTGGGTGACAACTCCAGCACAGAGTATCAACCTTCTGAGCAGGCACCCTGAAAAGCATGGGCTCTCTGGTCTGAGGGATGACATTAACTAAACTTATCTTACAGCCAGAAAGTAGACCTAGGCAGTTTCCCCAGAATGCTTAATCCTAATGAGAAATGGGAACACTAAGTTTTTGTAATGCACTTAGGGAAAAGGAGACAGGATAACAAAGGCTATACGCTAAAATTCTGCCTCAAGTAGTCTGGTGAAAAGGGAGGTGATGTAATACTCAAGGTCGTGAATACACCTAAGCTGGGGCCTTGAGCATATGGAACAAGCTCCCCAGGGAAGTGGTCACAGCACCAAGCCTGCCAGAGTTCAAGAAGTGTTTGGGTGATGCTGTCAGGCATCTGATGTGATTCTTGGGGTGCCCTACACAGGGGCAGGAGTTGAACATGATGATCCTGATGGGTGCCTTCCAACACAGCATATTGTAGGATTCTATGATTCTGTGACCAGAGCAGTCATATTTAAGAAGCCCATGCTAGAGCTCACTGGTTATATATATAGCTAAGCTAGTTGTATGCACAGTCTTATGGCAGACTTTCCTATCAGACCAATTTACAATCCTAATGAAAAATGCCAACTGTAACATACTATACATAGACAAACTGGAGTTTCAGTGGCCCATTATTCAGTGACATCAAAACCAATGTCTACTGGAGTAATGGAAGGCATTTATTGTAAATGAGGGATAATTTCTCACCTTCAGCCTAAAGCCAAGAACCATCTCAGCAACTGATTGAAAATATGGTCTTCTCTACAATATTTGCTGGAAGCAGAAATAAAGAGGTGATGGGATGACAGAATTCAAGGCCACTATTTTTTAGAGGAAGTGTCCTAGTCTGAGCCAGGGTGAAGCGAACTTTCTCTTTGCTGATTTTTTTTTCTTTTAGTGAACTTCTTTTAGCAGCCCCAGTGGACTGATAATAACCAAGGTCACTTCTGACTGTCTGCAGCTTCCCCCCCTACAGGGGAGCAGATTAGACCAAAGGCAGGATGAGCAAATCAGAATATTCCCTTCTCATAATATTTTCTCTGTTTGGCTTTTGGTATAGGTTAAGACATCACAGAAGTCAAGCCTTTCATTTCCTTTTCCACTCACTTTTCTGCTTACTGTCGCTTCTATCACCCTCTCTTTGGCTCTCTCTTTTTGTTCATTTTCCTTCCCAGCCGACACCCGAGGGCCCGTCCGTGCGCCCGGACACTCCCCCCTTCAGCTGGAGTCACCAGGGAGAAGAGTTGCTGTGACAGTCGCTGGGGGAGGAGGGAGGGGATCGGGTGTTGCACTACCCTTTACAAATATATATATTCCCTTATCACTAATAATTAAAATCAATCTGTTTCACTTTTCAACCCAGAAACCCTCTCTTTCTCATTTTTCTCCCTCTTTCCCTACCTTAGGGGAGGGGGGTGTGGATTAAGAGTGTTACTGTTATTGGTTGGGCTGCCAACTTGGTGCCAAAACGTGACGGGAAGACATGTGTTGTTGGCCTGATTTGAGTTTGTGTTTTGTCAGCAAATATTGAAAAGGAGATTCAGGACTTGATGTTAAGTGAACAGTTGCAAATGTCTGGGTCTCACCTCAGCCTAGCAGAAAAATTGTATGTTAAAATATCAAAGACTTCTAAATATGGAGCTCTGCTGTGCATATCTTCCATTGTTTCAGAGCATTACTTATTTAGAAAAACATAGTGTTAGACCAGAGAGACTTGAAGAAGTAGGACAGAAAGGATCAGCTTGTAAGAAGGAAAAAGGAAGGAATGAAAAGGGTTATATATGTAGAATAATGAATTATTGTTAATGACAATGGAAAGCCAGATAGCATGATACTTGTACCTTAATGGTGTGGCTTTGTTTTTCTCAAGTCTTCAGGGAGAAAAAGCAACTTCACAGTTGGATCAAGGCCTGAAACTTTAGAATAAATCTTCAATGGACAGTGGGTGCTGCTTTGGATCTTGTCAACAGCCCTTTGCTAGCTCATTTGCTTGTCAACTTACTCTGCAATCTGATTCTAAGTAACAATTATTGTATTATGAAACATGTCTAGGTGTCATAATGTAACACTGTTAGCCAATATCACTGACAGAAGCAACTGTACCTCCTTTCCATTACTTTTTATTGCTTTCACACCAGTCTCTCCTTCCACAGGCACAAATGTTTTGTATGGTCAGGGGATAAGTGAGATCTAAGGGATGATCCAGATCACAGTGAGATGTGAGCAGAGTAACTGGTGTCATGCCCCATCATAAAAATCCTTACTCACTCTTTCTTCCAATCCTTCACAGTGTCTAAACAGCAATATACGTGTGGTTAATACACCTAGAATCAAAGTGTGTTTGAATTGTATTCCCACGCAAACTTAATAGGATGAAGAGGAATATGCAAGGACGCAAGCTGCAGAGGCACAAAAGGATAAAGTGGTGACAGTGCAGTGTCTTATAACAAGAATAGGAGAATACTGTCTTTATTCTAACACTAAAATGAAGCAAACTTCTGGATATGAACAAAAGAAGGTTTACAGCCCTATAGAAACATATAAATATATGCCAAGACAAGAAATAACAAGTTTTTACCTAGAATATACAGGGAACCATTCTGAGCCAGGCAAGACACTGTAAGCTTGGCATGATAGCTTCTGCTAAATTAGAATCTGAACTCTGCTTTCACTGAAACAGGAAAATGAGCAGGCCTTCTTTGACTAGTGACCTTCATCTGGGTGTGGCTACCCAAATGCAGTTGTAGTTTTGGACTGAGCAGAATTAAAGAGGAATGTTCATTTGGAAATATTTGAATGTTATCCATTAGGAGGAGAGCATTGTGAAGATGCCTCATATGCTGGAATATTGTTCCAAAGACAATCCAAGCTTGTTCTCAGAAACCTTCCAGATGGAGTGAGAGTGCTACATTCAGGCAGCTCTGCACTGTGCATGCACATCACTAGTCCTTAGAAAACCTCTCTCTGTTCCTTCTGTTATTCCTTCACAAAGCCCTCTACATTCCTTGTGCTGTTTTTCTGCCCTATATGAAAGGAGAAAGGCAGGAGAGTGCTGATAATGCTGCTGCCTTGAGCATCAGCCTGCCATCCTCTAAAGCAGGGTGTGGTGTGAGGGAGGCAGTTATGAATTAATGCTCAAGACTGTGTCAGAGACAGTTTTCTTCTTAAATGAAGAATGCTGAGGCCCCAGGTCATTCTTAGCATACAAAAATATTGCTCAAACTAGTTTTATGACCTGCTACAAGGTACACAACGGCTTTGACACAAACAGTGATTCTGAGCTTATATGTTTCAGTGAGAGCTGAGAACAAATCATAATACTTCAGCTCAAGCTGTGAAATTATTCATAGCTTTGAAATTTGTGATACCTGTAGCCAAGTGAATGAACCAAACTCTGAGGACCCGATTCTGGTCTGCTGCTCACCACTGCAAACCCTTAGTGATTTTATAGAGATACTTAGCAATACAGATACCTGGAGGGAAGAATTTAGACACATATATATGTAGCTACTGGCTTAATTTTTAAATTCGAAAGCTACAGCTGTTTTTTTCAATAAATTTTCTCACACTTCCCTATTTTTTCCTCCCTATTTGACAAGCTAAGGAACAGCTGCATGTGTCACTGAAAACTGCAGCAGTGACAATTTGCTTCTTTCTCTTTTTGAATTCTTACGATAATTACTAACTATCATGAGACATTTAATTAAGTACAAATAGGATAGCAGTGACATCTATATAGGTACAACTCTTTAAATTTAAGCAAGACACTGTCTACACAGATGTGCAGAAACACATATTGTAAGTAAAGTCATATATGTGTTGCAATGTTACTTTACCTTTGAGTGCTGAGTGAATATAAATTTCAAAAGCAACTAGAAGTAGTCTGTGACTCATGTAAAGCTAGGGGGAAAAAGAATAAGGGGTTATAGCAAAAGTAATAGAAAACTTCAATATTTTTGAAAAACTTAGCCCCTCGGCATTTCCTATGGAGATTTAATTTTGACATTCCATTGACGTTTTTCTTTTAAGGTGTTCTACATCTAAGTAAAGCTCACACGAGCATCTGTTCACCACTATAAAAGCTTATAGTGACCTGTGAATTTGAAATTTAAATCAGGTAACATTTCAGGTTATAACTTTTAGATTAAAAAGAAACAGCTTGGCATTGTAAATGAGCTGACATTGGCAGAATGGTTGGAGCATAAGTACCTTTTTTTTTTTTTTTTTTACCTTAAAACTAAAGGCATATGGGGTTGATGTCAGCCAATGCCATTTTCTCAGGGTACAATTATATATATCTGTTATTGCAATAAAGAAAGCAGTTCTTTAGCAAGATGCATCTGCTGGCAGAAAATTTTCCAAAATTAATATTAGCGTATAAACCTGCTTTTTTACTGATACTCCTTCTTTCTATTCCAAATGTCCCTCTCATATTTTTTCAGCTACCTCCTGCTATTTTTCTCCATTCTACTTATGGCTTCTCTGATTGAGAGCCATACGGAACCAAATCCTGTTCACTTGCACAACTAGCCCCATCTGTCTTATTATGTAGACTTAGGCTATGTCTTCACTGTCAAAACCCCCCCATTTTTCTTACAATCAGATAACTGGATGCATTAACTAGCTTTCTGCTAAATCCTAATGGAAATGAAGTTTGTTACCATGATGTGGGTAGGTGAGGTCAGGCTGTAACGTTAACTTCACCTACATACAGTAGTAGCAAAAAAAATTATTCATGCCTTGTCCCCGTTAGGACCTTAAACTGAGACAGCTAATGTACATTAGTTATGTGGTGGTAAGATAGCCACTGGCTTTTGGAAAATAATTGAAAGAAAAAGCGATATAAGAATTATTTCTTTAATATTTCAAATTCTTTGGTATCATATGGTTCTTAATATTTGTATCAGCCAAGTTATGAGATTCAATAAATTGAGAGTGCTTTTCAGATACTGCTTCAAATTGTGTATTTCAGCTGCATTCTGGCTTCACATGGGCACAGAAGAAGTGCACAAGAAAGAAAGTCTTGATATGTGTAAGCCATTAGTACAGAGTATGATGTGGGACACACCAGTGGAGGGAACTACAAAGCATTTTATGTTTTTGCATATGTATTTTTCAATATACTTTTTTTAGCATCTTTGTCATGGATTTCAGTCTGAAGAAGTTTAGCTGCTAGGAATCTCTGTCATATGACAATTGTGATAGGATTTTCCTTGGCTTGATTGCTTTGCAGTCATATATGTGAAAATGTTAACAATGATTTCATGTTCTCTGTTGACTGAACCTTTGGAATAATCTTTTTACCAAAACTAGATGGCAGGAAGCTGATGCCACATAATCTAGGAAATTATTGTATCACCATTTATTAAATGCAGTTTAGTCCTAAGAAAGTTCTTGCTCCTACTCACCCATTGCTCCAGCTCTGTCTAGGCCCTGGTCAGCTAGCAATGTTTTCAAAAGACAAATATTTCGTATTCAGATGCATTATTGTTAAATTGTATATTGTATGAAGAAAAAGCTAGACAATAGATAAAGTTGTTCTGAAATTCCTTCAGTCAAATTGTCTAACTGCCATTTTTTGCTGGCTTGCTAACTTACCAAAACTCCTGCAAATCTTTAAAAAATATTTTTGATATTTTACAGTACTATAGATGGAAATTCTATATGACATTTTCCTTTTGAAAATAAGTGATCAAATAAATAAACAAACAAACAAACAAATAAATAAATAAAGATCCATCCCAGACTCTACTTTTTTTTTTCTTTTTTTTTTTGCAAAGTCATGTAATAGAGCCAGGAGCTGCCTTGTGAGCTAGATCCTCCTTCTGGTCGCTGTGTTCTCTTGGAAAGTGGCATGCCTTCAAAATTACGCATATTTGTCCCTCTTCCTTGCTCTCTGCTTCTCAACCACAAGTTTCATGAATCAAACTTTCCACATCACTTTCAGATTTTCTCCATCCATTTTTCTAGCTGTTTCTTATACTTGTCTTCCATTTCCACACTTGCTCCATATTACTTCTGTCACATACTCAAGGAGGAACAAAAATCACAGACTTCAGTTCTCTCGAACTTTTCCAAAACACAACAGTCAGGGTTCAGGTGAGGAACAGCAGCTTATTGTTCCAGCAGAGAATTCTAATGAACAAAACTGTGAAAACACGAGGTTCACTGCACCCACAGAGAGAGGCACAGAGGTGCTCTTCGATACCTGTATGTCCCAAACACTGTCTGAGGATACAGTATGAAGAATAACAGGGCTAAATGAGAAAGATTAATCTTTCACAAATTTTGCAGATGAACTGCCTGAAATGATTAGTA
The DNA here is from genome assembly GCA_020745705.1 of Hemiprocne comata. Lineage (NCBI taxonomy): Eukaryota > Metazoa > Chordata > Aves > Apodiformes > Apodidae > Hemiprocne > Hemiprocne comata. Next base: position 66,047,212 of record CM036616.1, on the reverse strand, counting down.
ATATTGATGGAGTATAAGACAACTACATACATTTTTATGTACTTTTGCATGTTAGTGGAAATGAACTTTCAGGCTTGGTACACACAGCACACTGTATGTTCATCTGTATGGCCCAGAATTACTGCTGTCACTTGAATAATACAAAAGAAACTGCCATGATGAACTGTACAATATTAATACAAATTTAGCCCAGGTGAAAAAGAAAAGTTATTTCCAAAACTGGATTCAACTTTTACATAGGCACGAAATCCATAAAGCTTCACGTGCATCAGCTGCCATATTCTTTAAAGGGATCAAATTTGAACTAAAATACTCTCAAGGCTGGTGTTACGGAAAAAGGTGTGCTTAAGTAACAGAACAGCCTATGAAAAACTGGTGCCAGTTGCAAGAGCTGACAAGTGTTCTCAGTTCTTTAAGTGCTGAAAAGAGAAATCCATGTAAAGAGAGAAATCCTGAAAAGCCAAAGGCATGGGCCATATTCAGGCTTCATCTGGACTCCAGAAAGCATGAAGAAGCACAAGTTCACTGCAGCAGCTTGGTAGCCATTCAGGAGCTGGGGGTAGGGAGGGCTTGACCAGAGTTTTGTTATCCATACATCATATATTCTTTTTTTATGATCATAAGCTACTTATGTTGGTTACATGGCTGTAAAGACTTTAATTCCTTTTACTTTGCAACCAATAGGGCATTAAGTTTATACAATGTGTACTTGCAGAACAGGATTTCACTCTCTGTAGCCTCTCACATTACCACTATCCTAGCATACTGCAATTAGTCTTGAATGACTGGAAGTACTTTTCAAGAACTCCAGATTTCAGTAACAAAGGGGAAATACCCCACAGTAACTAATAATTAGTTTTCCTAACACTCATTCTCCTGACTTGTGTTTCCTGCTCCCTGAGCAGAGATCAAACAAGTATCCCCGCAGAGAAAATTACAACACAATTCCCTATGTATCAAAAAATATATATATAGAACTGCTGAGCACTTCTTCCATTTGCTAATTCTGTCATACCGTAACAAGTCTGCAGGTTGTGTATCCCTAACTGCATGTTTCTAGAATCTATGTAACTTGAAGAAAATTGGAGTGAGTATTAAGGTGGAATAGTCAGTGATACAGCCTTTTGATAATGAATGTATTTGATCTAAGAGCCAGGACTGACTCAGAGGTCTTAAGAAAATGTGGACTGGCATTTTCAAATACAAGACATATAAAGTGTTTCAGTATTCATCTTACACCTAAGACCCTCTAGCTCCTTATCAGAAGAAAAAACCCCATTATATAACTTGCAGCTGGAAAGAGACGGAGGAAAAGAGGGAAGCTGACGTATATGGCTGCAGAGACCTAACACGTAATTACTGCAGAACCACTTTCAAGTCATGTAATCTTGTTTGAAGATTTATTTTTCTGACCTTGCTTAGTACCTGCATTAATTTTGTTTATGTTTACTTCTAGCATTAGCAGCCTAATCCTCCACTTACTAAAAGGCACTAAGTTGTACCTTAACTACATGTTGGAATCAAAGCATATTACTGTGTTACACCTTGACACAGATAAATAACTGTTGTCCTAAGTCTACTGTTAGGGTCTAATTAAAAAAAAAAAAAAAAAAAAAAAGCATTAAAGGAGTAAGATGGCTGATAGAATTTTAATTTTTTTTTAAACTTTAGTTTTACTGCAAGTGGAGAAGCTTAGTTTGTAATGAAAGAACATTTAAAAAAGTTAGTGACAACTGGTCATGCAGGCATGTGACAAAAAGTCACCTCCTAAAAAAGTGGGAAGTGAGGACGACTATTTTTGACAACATGAGATAATTCTTAGCTCAAAATAAGAGTTCTTGTAAATCTCTGCTAGTGATTTTAATATGTTTGGATGCTTTTCAGAAACAGTAGACTAGTCTGATAATACAAGGAGGAGCCAAAAAGTATTCTGTACATCACCAGGTTTTTCATCAGAGATAAATTATGCATTCCATCAGCATTCTTCAGTTTTATTATAGATGTAAACAATTCTGTGATTCTGATGAATTCATTTTTAGTGATCACCAGTGATCCTGTACTGACTCTCAAACCCTTGCACAGTCACTTACTCCATGATAATTCTGCACACCATATGTATATGTGGATTTGTCACAAATAATTTGTTTCACAGTATCAAATGAATGTATAATTTAGGCTAGATGTTATGGCAGCTCCCAGAATTTGGTGGACTGTAAAGTTTCATAACAGTGAAACATAAACTACAGAAAATACATTCAGGGCCTTAGAGACAAAACACTGGTGAAATGCCTTAAAAGAAGATTGTGTAGATTGTATTTGAATTAATGAATATTTGTACATTTCACAGCTGAAGCAACAGACCTAGAAAAGGATTACTTATTTCCAAGAGCAGGAAATATCTCTCCCTGGTGCTCTGCACATAACTTTGATCTGGTCTAGAGGAAACATGGTACTTCCAGTCAATCTCCATTCTCAGCATTTGCCATGAAAAATCTGTTCTTCCTGAACTCTGCAACGTTGTAAGGTGGGCACCGCAAACACTGTGTAGAGGCCAGAAGTTTCTCATGTTGAAAACAGTGTATAACCTAAGGTGGCAGTTCAGCTGCTTATACATGGTTTTTAGTACCACTTTAAAATGGTCAGTGTAATCCATTTGGACTTGCGCTGCTCCTGCAGACAGGCAGGAACAGCTGGTGGCCCTATATCCCACTGTATTACCCTGCAGATGTCTTAGATACCTGCAGGCATCTAAATTGGCACTAAATGCCTACCTTTTGTTTAGGTATGTGAATAAGACTGTAAGTAACTGGAGAGAGGAATGTTTCAAAAGAGCTTTTTCCATTTTGAAATGTAGTGCACTTGGCAAAGAAAAAGAGCCTGCCTCGTTTCTGCAATAACTTCATCTCTATCACTCTTGAATTGTGAAAATTCCTAAAATACTCATGCCTCATGGTAATATCGGGGGGATTAAATGGACAAAATATTCCACATCATGTGTAACAGCAGGAAGCTACTAGCTGAGTGTTGTTCCTCACTTATGGGTCAGTCACAAAGAGATGTTGGGTGGACATGGAAGGGTATAAGGATACCCTGCTGCATCCTCAGGAGCTGCTGCACATACCTAGGAGAATTCATCACCTTTTCAATTCTTCTGAGTGTGGACTGTTAAGTGTTGTTTATTTTAGAAGGGTAAGATGCTAATAGGTGAAGAATTAAGAATAACAGAAAAAAATTAGGCAGATGGAGTTATCTTTGCCTCCCAAGGCAGAGGTCACTGAGAGGCTGCTTGGGGTGTGGATAAGAAGACACCTGGTTTTTAGTCCAAAGATCACTTGATATAAAGTATTTAAACATGCAGTTACATCATAAAGGTATAGATTTCAGTAGATGTATTTTTAATATATTTTTAGCAAAACAAGGAAAACAATAGAGATCTGGCGCTTCAAAATGGAGAAGCCACGTATATTGATGATCTTAAGGGACAGTTCCTTTTAGAAAACAACACAAACGCTACCTCTACAGACTTTTTACAGAAGCATGTCTCTGTAAGACTGTCCTGGTTTAAGCCAGGATGTAGCCAGCTTTCCTTTGACTGATTTTTTTTTTCCTTCAGTAAGCTCTCTTTTAACTAGCTGCAAGTGTTCCAGCTAGGGGACTGATAACACTGGAATGTTTATGTTTCTGCTGAGACTCCAAGGTCGCTTCTTAGCTCTGCTGCTACAGAGGCTACTGGGGCAGGAGAATTGTACCTGTGACCCCCCTGTAGGGGAGCTGGACTAGACAGACAGCAGAACTGACCAAAGGTATTCCATTCCATAGATCTACATAAGCTCCAAGGAAGGTCAAAGATCACAGAAGACAACTTCCCTCCTGCTTCTTTTTCCCTTCTCTTCTGTCCATGGCCGGCGTCTGGGGAGGACTCCATCCATCCATCACCATCGACCCCTAGGCTCAGGCATCTCTTACCTCATAACTCTACCCTCAGCCCTTGTCTGCTCTGCTTTATCTCCTGCCTGCAGTCTGGGAGATTTTGGGACTACTAACTGCTCAGGAGAGTTCCAGGGAAGTTGCTGGGGGTGGGGGGAGACAAGAGGCTTTTGCACATTCCTGAATATACTTGTATATATTTGTACATATAATTAAAGCTGTCAAGTTTAGTTTTCAATCCAGCAAAGTCTCTCTCCTAATTCTCTCTCTCCTTCCCTACCTGGGAGAGGGGTGAGGGGATCAAGAGCTTGTTGCCTCTGCTTTAATTGCTGATCCTGAGTCAAACTGTGACAACAATTTATTGGCACCCAATGTGGGGCTCGATCGTAAGCCCAGGCTATACATTCTCACTAATTGGGAGTGTTTAAAATTCCACCATTGATGGGAATAATTCCTCAGATGGCAATGAGCAACACTTCTGCTGAATTTAATGATGGATTGAAAACTGAGCAGACACTTTCTGGAATGTTTCTGCTGAACTTTTTTCCCAACATGCAATCGTACATGTGGTATGCAGTCAGGATCATACTGCCCTGTGTAGCTGCTCTTGTTATTGTTTTATGGTGTATCGACAGAACTGTAGCCATAATGAACCCTATAATTACCAGCCTAGTGATCCTAGGGTTTTTGATACTGCTCTTTATGGGGGAACTGTATGTGTACAGTTATGGTACAGATCCTCAAGTGAACAAAAAGGTCTATGTTGGTAATGGCAGTAGCAGGTCCAGTTCTACCTCTCCGTTTTCTCTCAAGCTGAATCTCCCAGCTCTTGGTCTGAATAGTATTGTTTCAGTAGGGATGCGTAGAGTGAGGTGTTGTTCTACTCACTGCCAATCCCCCACAGGCAAGGCTCCTGCCACCCATGATGCTGCCATCACCACTGCTGCTGCTGCCAACACTGGTACTGCTACAAAAACAGCTGCTTCTGCAAAGATTAAGTCCAATCCCCTTTGATTCAAACTAAGAGTTAATCCTGTGACCAGGAGCAAAGCAGAGGCAAAAGGCTCCAGCCTTTTTACCCATTCCCTTCTGAGACATCCAGAGTTTCTTCAAGCAATGTTAGAGAGTGAAATTGAGAAGGCAGATGATTCTAAATCAGGTGATGGAGCAGGTACTTCTGAAGCAGATAAAGGAGGAGGCTCATCTCAAGCAGATAAAAAATCAGGCCAACAAGCAGATAGAAAAGCAGGCCCTTCTCAAGCAGATGGTGACAATGATCTTGTCCAGCCTTTCTCTCTAAAGGAACTGCGCCTCATGAGAAAGGACTTTACCCACATTGACAATGAGGGACTCCTTCCCTGGTTGCTCCAATGCTATGATAGTGGGGCTGAAACCTATGACATGGATGAGAGAGAAGCCAAGCAGTTGGGATCCCTGGCCAGAGATGCTGGTGTTGATAGAGCACTTGGTAGTAAGACGGGAGCTACCACCCTGTGTGGCCGACTTCTTTCAGCTGTGAAGGACAGATAGCCTCATAAGGGTGACATCAAATGACACTGAAGCAGAACACCCACTCTTGAGAGAGCCATCACGTATTTGAGAGAATTAGCTGTGTGAGAGGTGGTCTATGATAACAATGGACTTACAAATCCTGATGATGTTCTGTGTGACACACAAATGTTAAAGAGGTTTGAGCAGGCTGTACCAGCAGCACATGCCCATATATTCTCCTTCATGGGATGCATTGATGATGATGCAAGACCAACTGTGTGTGAAGTGGCTTTCAGAGCATGACATTATGGAGACATGATCTCTGACTCCCATCAGTTCCACACCTCAGCCATTGAAAAAATGACTGACAGAAAGAATAAGATGCCAAACAGATGGGAAGGTAAACCCCAATATCTGCCTAAAGACAACTGGTCACGTGTTGCAGCCAGTAAGAGGAGATGTCCTGCTACGAGACGGCAGCAAGAGAAACTGGACCGACTTCAACGCCACCTGTGGTCCCTCTTGCATAATTATTTTAAAGAGGACATGAGAACCTGGGACAAAAAACCCACTGCAGTTCTCCAGATAAGCGTGCAAGAGCTACTAAATAGAACAAAGGCAGAAGATGGTTGTTCCAGGAAGAAGGCTGCACCAGTCTCCACCCAGGATGGTGCTTCAACCTCAAATGCTCAACGTTAGAGGTGCCCTGCCTCCAGCCAGGAGGAGGAGAGGGACAACCGAGTTTACTGGACTGTGTGGATTCGGTGGCCTGGCACATTAGAACCACAAAGGTATAAAGCCTTGGTTGACACTGGGGCACCCCAATGCCATCAAATCATAAAGGGACAGAATCCATCACTATTTCTGGAGTGACAGGACGATCTCAAGAACTGACTGTTGTGGAGGCCAGTGTGAACTTCACTGGTAAAAAGTGGCAAATGCACCCTATAGTGACTGGCCCAGGTGCTCCGTGCATCCTTGGCATAGACTATCTCAAAAAAGGGTATTTCCGTGACCCGACAGGGTACCGGTAGGCCTTTGGTATAGCAGCTGTAGAGACTGAGGACACTGAACAGCTGTATACTTTGCCTGGCCTTTCAGATGACCCTTCTCTTGTGGGGTTACTGAAGGCTGAAGACCAACAGGTGCCAATTGCCACTTCAGTGGTGCATAGACAACAGTATCACACCAACAGAGACTCTGTGATTCCCATTGGTAAGCTGATCCGGCAATTGGAGAGCCAAGGAGTGATCAGCAGGACAAAGACAAAAATCTTTAGACAAAAGGCTATGTGGCTACAGGCAGCTAGAAAAAACTGTTAACACAAACAATGCATTATTCACAAGATAAGCTCAAAGCATATGAAATGTTTTAAGCTGAAGTACACTGAATGAGCTAGGTGGTAGAATTGCAGAATACCATAGGATTGAACATAGTAACTTGAATGAGAAGGAAAAAGAAAAAAAAAAGAAAAAAATTACGAAAAGTACCAAAAAAAATTAGAAGTCAATGTGTGTAAAAAGTAAATATATTTAAACTAGAGAGGAAAAAGAATTACTAAACTTTCCAAGAAAGGGAATTCAGAAGAAAAGAATGAATTGTTTATTCCAATCCCAAAAGCTGAAGTATCAAACAACACTAGTAGTTTTTATTGCAGGTTCAGCAAAGCACCGGCTCATAGTTATGGAATTGAACAGGAGTACCTGTGCTACACATCTACCTGAAAACAAACCCAGAAATCTGCATAGAGGAAGTTTAAAAAAAAAAATTCTGATTCAAGATATGGGTGAAAATCTAAAAATGCTGATATGTGAAAAGCATTTAAGATTGGTACTGGACTATGTCAATTTGTGTCAGCATTGTAATGTCATGTAATTTTGGCTCCTTCACTACTCTCTCAGAGCAATTTTCTGTCTTCTGAAATTCCATTAGCAGATTAAATACGTATAAATGAAATACTGCTACTCTTGTGTTATGGGGAAAAGTCTTGACCTCAGTGGTTTCAAAATTTTAAGTGGAGCTTTGACAAGGAAATAATCATAATGCTAATATAAGAAAATAAGAGAACTTGTAGGTGCATATAATCTAAATAATACGAGACAGATAAAGACAAAAGTTGGATGCTCTGATAACATTATTTCAGATGGAAAGGTGACTGGTACTGATAACAGTTGGCAAGTGGTGTGCAAGCAGTACATCAAAAGGCAGTTCTACAGAGGAAAATTAAGAAAACTGTAACAGGAAAAAAGCACTATGTTCCTTGTTTCTATGTAACTAAGAACTGCTGCTGGTGAAAGTATGAAAAGGAACGATTGAGGGATAACTGCTGATTTCCCATGAAAAGCTTTGAAACCAAAGACCAAACTCCTCATGCTGGACAAAGAGGAAAGCAGAAAATAATGGGCAGGAAAACATCCCCTGTAGTTGCATTCAAGTTGGGCTCTTACGGGTAAAGACAGCATTTGTTAAGAGTAATGAAAAGTAAGCTGGAATAATTGATCCAGGGCTACAAAGAGCCCGAGATTTTCACATTCACATACAGAAAGTGAGAATGTAGTGATATTTCTAAGGAGAAAATAATTCTTTGGAATACTATGCCTGAATGGTAAATTGCATTACAGAAGAACCAAGAAGGAAAAACTAGACAAGAGAAGTGAATGTGAAATTTGATACGTCATGCTGAGCCTGAGATGAGTGCAAGTTACCATTATAGAGACTGTCTAAGCTTTTGGTTTGAAGGAAAAGAGGCAGTCTGTGAATGGGGAGACAGGACAGTTGGTACAGAGATGGTGGCTGTGTTTGTGCTTTAGGCAAAATAAGGAAGGAGAACTAAAGGGTGGCAGTGAGGATTTTTGTGGAAGAAGAAGAAAGTAATGATGGAGATTAGTAAAAGACTCATTGAATTCATACTACAGATGTACACCAACACTGAAAGGGCAGAAGGATGGAAGCCCAGGTCTGGCAAATACTTGACATGTTATGGAATGAAGATAAAACATTGCCTCTGGGATTTAAGTAGAGAAAAATGGTGAAAAAGAATACATAGTAGGTAAGGGAAGAACTACAGAGAGACAAGGAGAGAAAGAAAGTGAGATAAAGGAACCATGCTTTCTGAGTGCTTTAAAGATGCTTAACATTGAGAGCACCTGTAGTTCATTTTACACTGTGAATTGAAAGAAAGAGACTAATAAGTTGAAGAGGACACCAAGAGAGAGATGAAACAGTAAAAGCATAGTTGATGAAAGATAATGGAACCAACAGGAAAGTGAGTTAGATGGTAAAACTGACAAGGCACAGCTTAAAGCAAGAAATGTTTAGAAGGAAAGTAGTAAAAATGGAGGAAGCACAGTAAGGCTATATGTTACAGTACTACTCTGCATTCCTAAGATATTCAAAGCCTCGTAGAATGCAAAACCAAAGAGGAACAATGGGATTCAGGTTATTCTGGAGACAAGAAATTAGTCAGAGCTGTCTGCTATACTGGTGATACTCCAAATTATGGTCATCTATAATGATAAACATAATTGAAATATCGTGGCCTTATGTTGAAAAGCCAGGTCAGAGGTATTTGTGTGATCCGGACAAATGGAAAGCATTTAAACCCTCTCTGCTATGCTATACAGTATCAATTAATATTTTAATTTTTCATTCATTATTATATCACCATAAGCACTTGTGTCACTATGGGGATCTACCATATGGTGTAGCTTCAGCACCAGCTGTTTTTCCAGCTATTAATAGGCAAGGATCTGAAAAATCTCCCAGTAAGATACATACAGATGATTTAATGGCTGCTGAAGAAGGGTTAACAAACTCAGTAAAAATTTTATGTTGTTCTAAAATATTTGGATAAATATGAAAAGATCATTTAATGGAGGTTTTTTTTTGGAAAACTGATTAAAATTATTCTTAGATCTTCAAAAATGTAAGCAACCCAGTTGTGTCTACCCTCCAAGAGGCTTTAAGGAAGCCTGAAAAAGGTACAAGATAAAAGAGGTGATTCTAATAATGTATTGGGACATCTTGGTAATCATGAACAGCAGATTTAGATGATGCAAAGGGAGGACTTGAAATAGAATTTTATGGATCACTGTCCTGCTCCATGTAATAGTTCAATGTTATGCCATTAGTGAACTTTAAATAGAGTTCAGGCCAATTTGGAGCACTCCGAAAAATCCCAGCCTCCCTTCCCCCCCTCTTTTATTAATGTTTGCTTGCATGTCCATATGGGACAGTAACATGACAAAACTAAAATGCATGTTGATACTGCAGAAAGTAGGAAATGGAGAGGAAGAGGTTAAAATTTAGAAAAATCAGCGGCTATTTTGGTGCTACATGTTGACTTAGATAAAAGCAAACAGTTAAATAGAATCCAATTCAATTCAAATGGACAGTTTTGACATTTAAATGAAATTTCCAAAGCATGTACTTGTCATTAAACAAGGAGTGTGGCTAGCTTCCAGATACATATGGTAATTGTGAGGAAGCAGTTTTATTGATGATGATCAAAGCTGGCAAGAGAATTTTGGGCCCATGAATGCAAGAAAAAGCCAGGACCCTTTGCATATTCTGTCATCTTCCCTCTTCATCTAATAAATTTTCCTTTTCCATGTTTCCCATTTACGTCTTTCTATAACACTCCCTAACTTTTCTTCTAAATGCTCCTCTCCTTGGTGGCATCCTCTCTTTGATTGACTGTTTTAATATCCACTTTTCACATCATTCTTTTTCCGTCATGCTTCCACTCCAACCTTCATCATTCTCTGATATGCAGATAGACTAGAAAAATACTGCCATAACGACCTTGCAAAGATCAGCTGAATCTCCTTGTAATCTCTGCACTTGATGCAGTTAAAAATACACATTTAACAACTGCAATCAACAGGACGGCTGTCAAAAAAAGGGCACAGATTTTCATTTACACCTGAAGAATTCAGTCTGTATTAACTGTTCAAACTGTAAGCAACAAACGCTTAACATAAACTCTGAAATGAGCTTAGTGTAGCAGCTCATTTTAAAAATGGAACAAAACAAGACAGTGACCAGAACAGTGTTGCCAAGAGCAGTCTGCAGTCCAAGATGGGAAAAGACAGAACAAAAAGAGATGAACCTTTTATCCTACCCTACAGGAGTCAAGACTGGCTCAGATTGCCAGCTGCAGAGAAGACCATGTTCAAGGGCTCTCTCAGTGGAGTGCATCTTGTCCCTGCTAATTCTACCCACTGAACTGAAAGCCAAATACTCTTTCAATGGAAAGAGAGAGGTATTATCAGAAAGAGCTGTGGGGTTGTGGGTCAGAGACTTGAATTAATCCCAAACTGATTTAGCAGCAACTAGAAGGTTGGACACAAGGAAAAAATTCTCTTTGGTCTGCCCTGGCTTTCAAGCTTTAAGAACTTCTAGGCAACTCTACAGCAGTAATAGGTGGAGGATTTTTTAATTGTCTGCTCTGGAAGGGATTAAATCACAATTCTCGTTAGTTAGATCTGGAAGAAGGAGTCAAGTCTTAGAATTACCTGGTGATACAGAAAGACCAAAGGAATACAAAGAAATCCAAAATGCTTTGAGATTACTCTCCTACTTCACAGAGAAACAAATACGTCCTCATACAAAAGGGACGCCAATATCCATGTAACTTCATCCACTTGTTGGCACTGGCAAACATCCCCTGATTCAATTTTAGACTGAACACAATGCAATCAGTTGTGGTCATTCACTCCTCCTCACTGAAATTGGCAGTAAATGTTTTGACCTCACTCAAGAAGGATCAAAGTGCAATATGAAAGGTAACAGAAGAAGCTGTTTTACCAAATTCTGACATTTCCCTTGACATTTTATAACCTATGAAGTGATGCCAGCAAATTTCAAGAAAAAAAGTCTCTTTCTGGAAATGTTGAATTATTTTGATATAGAATAATGTATATCTTCAATGAAATGAGAGAAGATTTAACTAAGGTAATACATTATTAAAACAAACAAACAAAAACAAAAAAACCCTTACAAACAGCAAAAAAACCCAAACCAAACTAAACCAGCAGGCAGAAATAGCTTCTAGTATGTCAGTGAATTGAAGATATTTTGTATGTCAGAAACTGAAGATGATGCTAGGGGAACTGTTTAAGATAAATATTTAGCTATCATAATCAACACTTTGAACAAGATGGCCCAATAAAGTATATACTGCTTATTCTAAACATGACTTTATGTTTCCCTCAGTCTTTTTGTTATCACATACTGGCACTATTGTTAAGTTTGCTTTTTCTTGCAAAATCAGAGAATGATACTATATTGATGCTGTGCAATGTGCACTTAGCTTCTCACGCAAATCCATTTTCAAGCCTCTCTGCTGAAGATCAGCCTTTCAAAATTGAAGCTACCCTCTTTTGATCAGGATCAGCCTTTTGAGATTCTGGCTCAGTTTGCGATTTTTTCCGTACACAATAGTTGTGTCAAGCAAGTGATGTTCAGATACTAACCTTTCCCAATTACTATTAGAAAATAGTTTCAAAATAGAATTTCCTTCTTCCCATTTAATCCACAGACAACTGTAATTTCTAGGTGGGCTGCCAAGGTAAAATTGGCATATACTTAACCCATGATCAGTCAAATAATAGCACACAGATTAAATGAATGCATTAAAGCTGTATCAGCTAAAATCAGATCCTTCAGTTTGCCTGCCATCAACATCAATTTCATAAAGTGCTATTTGGGCATGTTCTCATGTTCTGCTTGTCAATGTAAAAACTCAAGTGATCCTTTCATGACTATCAAGGCTTCATAAGACAGGAAATACCAATATAGTCTGGTAAAATACCCAGAGAAAGCTGCAGCTTCATTACACAAGTGTCAGTTTAAAAGATAATTGGATTAAATATACAATACATAAAAATAATAGAAAATGTGCTGCAATCATTGAATCACTAAGGTTGGAAGGGACCTTAAAGATCATCAAGTTCCAACCCCACTGCCATGAGCAGGGAACCTTACCACTAGACCAGTTGCACAAAACCTTGTCCAACCTGGCCTTAAAAACCTCTAGGGATGGGGCATCAACAACCTCCCTGGGGAACCCATTCCCGTTCCTCACCACCTTCATAGAGAAGAATTTCTTCCTAATATCTATCCTAAATCTTCCCTCTCTCTGTTTAAAACCATTACTCCATGTCCTATCACTATCTTCTCTGATGAAAAACCCTTCCCCAGCTTTCCTGTGGGCCCCTTTCAAGTGCTGGAAGGCCGCTATAAGATCTCCTTGGAGCCTTCTCTTCTCTAGGCTGAACAGCCCCAACTGTCTCAGCCTGTCTTCATAGCAGAGGTGATCCAGGCCTTTGATCATTTTGGTGGCCCTTCTCTGGACCCTCTCCAACATGTCCATATCTTTATTGTGCTGAGGGCACTAGAACTGTATGCAGTACTCCAGGTGTGGTCTCACCAGAGCAGAGTAGAGGGGCAGAATCACCTCCCTGGCCCTGCTGGCCACACTTCTTTTGATGCAGCCCAGGATGTGATTTGCCCTCTGGGCTGTGAGCGCACACTGGCGGCTCATGTCAAGCTTCTCATCTACTACCACCCCCAAGTCCTTCTCCTCAGCACTGTTCTCTAGCCATTCTTCCCTAGCCTGTATTTGTGCCTGGGGTTGTGCCGACCCACATGCAGGACCTTGCAGTTGGCCTTGTCATGAGGGTGGAATTGGCCCACCTCTCCAGCCTGTCAAGGTCCCTCTGGATGGCCTTCCTTCCCTCTAGGGTGTCAACCACACCACACAGCTTGGTACCATCAGCAAACTTGCTGAGGATACACTCAATTCCACTGCCCATGTCTCCAAAAAAGATGTTAAACAGCACTGGTCCCAATACTGTCCCCTGAGGAACACCACTCATCATTTGCCTCCACCTGGACACTGAACCATTGACAACTCTCTGGGAGAGGCAACCCAGCCAATTATTTATCCACTGAGTGGTCCATTTGTCAAATCCATGTCTTGTCACCTTGCAGACAAGGATGCCGTGTGGGACAGTGTCAAATGCCTTGCACAAATCCAGGTAGATGACATCAGTTGCTCTGTCACTATCCACTATCTCTGTAGCCTTGTCATAGAAGGCTACCAAATTGGTCAGGCATGATTTGCCCTTAGTGAAGCCATGCTGCCTGTCACCAATCACCTCCTTATTTTCCATGTGCCTTGGCAGATTTTCCAGAAGGATCTGTTCCATGATATCACCAGGCACAGAGGTGAGACTGACCGGCCTGTAATTTCCCAGGTCTTTCTTTTTCCCTTTTTTAAAAGTAGGGGCTATGTTCCCTTTTTTCCAATCAGTGGGAACCTCACCAGGCAGCCATGACCTCTCAAATATGATGGACAGAGGTTTAGCAACTGCATCCACCAGCTCCCTCCAGACGTGTGCGTGAATCCCATCAGGTCCCATAGATTTATGCACTTTCAGGTTCTTTAGATGGTCATGAACCTGCTCTACTTCTACAGTGGGGGATAATTCACTCTCCCAGTCCCTGCTTTCACAGGGTGTTCCCTTATCACTGCTAAAACATATGGAGGAACAACCTGAGTATTGTGTGAGACGCTTACATTTAAAATCTGAACATCCATAATGTAATTTTAGAAGAAAATAAGACTATTAAACCTGTAAATGCAGAAGTATTAAAATGAGATGTTAAAAAGATCTGAATTAAAAAAAAACCCAAAAGAACCATAAAAAGTGATTTTTAAGAATCTTTCTGAAAAACAATGAAATGCTTCACAGAGAAAGAGAGAGAACAAAATATGTATGAATGCATTTTTCAACTCAGCTGAAGTTCCAACTATTTCATAGTTACTTGAGAAATTGTGATTTACCCAAGGGTAGGAGTTGCAAGGTAGGCAAATCAGCCAGACTATTTCTAGCTGAACAAAGGAAGTGTATTTGCTTCTGACTTGTTAAAAATATTTACCTACAAATGCCCAATCTCAACAAAAAATACTTGCTTCCTCCATTGTCTGGGTTGGACCCTGAAGAGTATGAGAACCATGGTATACATTTAATAACTCAAATAGACAAGCAAGAAGTGAACAGTTACCCAGCAAATCTACTCACATGAAAACATTGTAATCTATAAAAGTGTACATTATTTTTTCAGTGATGCAACATCTCCCTGAGCTGCATGAGGTAATGACTTTTGTTTACTTTAAACTAATATGAGTCACCCTGCATACAACAGAGCACTGCATCACTACCGCCCATGAAGTTTCCATATGGCTTACAAACTTTCTACTTTTGTCTTATTTTTCTTTTTTCTTTTTTTTTTTTAATTAGCAATTATTTGCTTCTAACTAATAAATTTTGAGCTTACTTTTTTCTAATTCAATCCAAATCTAGCAAAAATGTACAGTGCATTCAAACCCAAGAGGGTTGACATGGTTAGAATGCATACAATGAATTGAGTAAAACCAAGGAAGCTATTAAATTTTTGTTGTCTCAAGATGTTGGAAACATACACAGAGAACATAGTTCTTTTTCAGTCATCTAGATTTTTGATAGGTTGTTCCAGTACATGTTAACAAAAGCTATTATCTTATAATAGAAATTTTTATCTCTATGCTTAGTTCATCACAACTACAACAGCCTGCCAGTGAAGAGGAAATCCTTCACATACATAAAACTGTCACGGTTTGACTCAGTATCAGCAGTTAAACCAGTGACACCAATGCTCTCAATCCCCTCCCCAATTCCCCAGGTAGGGAAGGAGAGAGATAATGAGGAGAGAGACTTCTGGATTGAAAGCTAAACTAGAAAGCTTTAATTAAATACTAATGATAAAAGAAAATTTGTACAATTACATACAAATGTGTTCAGGAATTTGCAAACCCCTATCACCTCCCCCCCACCCCCAGCAACTCCCCCACATCTCCTGAGCTGTGACCAGTCCCGAAATGTCCCGGAGCGCTGCCGGAGAGAGCGGCAGAGCAGACAGGAGCTGAGGGGAGAGTGATGAGGGTCAGGGATGCATGGGCCTGGGGATCAATGGATGGATGGAGTCCTCCCCAGATGCCGGCCATGGACGGAAGAGAAGGGAAGAAGAAGCAGGAAGGATGTTGTCTTCCATGATCTCTGAGTTTACACTGAGCTTATGTAGATATATAGAAAGGAATTCTTTGGTCAATTTTGCTGTCTGTCTAATTACAGATATGACTCTCCTGCCCCAGTAGCCTCTGTAGCAGCAGAGCTAAGAAGCGACCTTGGAGTCTCAGCAGTAACATAAACATTCCAGTGTTATCAGTCCACTAGCTGGCGTGCTGCTGGTTAAAAGAGAGCTTGCTGAAGGAAAAAAAAAAAATCAGTCAAAGGAAAACTGGCTTAAACCAGAACAAAAACACCTTTACATTGACACCTGTGTATTTCGTATTTTTGAAGCTACTCTTCTTTCTTAGACCCTACCAGCATTTATCATATAATAACTACATTAATTCATGTGCTATAATAAAATTGGTAATTGGATTGCTAAAAGTCAGTATTAGCACAGATTATTTTCTTTTTTGTTTATTTGAATTGTTTTTCACTACCTCATTATGCATCTCCGTATGTTACAAATAACAGTTTATTTTAGATTTTCTGCTACAGAATATGGGGAACTCCACATTCAAGTCCAACCTGGACACCTTCTATTGGCAGTCTACAGAATTACTGTCTTGCGGCAGCTTAATCATCTGGAATACTGTTGTGCTCTGTAGGAGCAGATTTCTCCTGGCAGGCACCATATATCACATACTTTCAAAGGCTTCTGACTGTTTTGGGAAACAAGTCTATACTCCTAACATCATGTATCTCTATGGCAACATATAGAGATATCATCCTGGGTAAAACATCTATAGTGGTCCTTTCATAGAAGTAAACTCTTGAGGTACATGATCTGGGTTTGAAGACGCCTGCCCTCAGCATGACAGCGTAACTTTTGTGATGACTCTCTGAAGAGACCTGACATGCCAGAGTTGTGGTTATAACCATCATTTCCACAGAAGCTGGAGTTTTCTCTAAT
The DNA here is from genome assembly GCA_020745705.1 of Hemiprocne comata. Classification (NCBI taxonomy): domain Eukaryota; kingdom Metazoa; phylum Chordata; class Aves; order Apodiformes; family Apodidae; genus Hemiprocne; species Hemiprocne comata. The sequence goes on along the minus strand of CM036616.1, from coordinate 66,030,766 downwards.
TGCCTTCCTCTTTGCTTGAAAAATCTCTACAATGTATATGTCCACCTTTAATTCTCTTACTAGATTCTCATTATTATGGGACTTTTCTGGTTGTTCAGTGTTTTCCCTAGTTTATCATCCTCCTCAGAGTTACCTTACCTCAACATACTGATTAACTTGCAAAAGCACAGATGTGGGACATAGTATGGGGAAAAGAAGCACAAACAATGTATTCCTACATAAATTACGATAGAATAAAGTATCTCTCTTCCTATGCAGCAATGTTCCCCAATATATATACTTTTTGGCATTGAGTAAGAGAGACATCAGACCCCCCCATAATGGTGTTTTTTTAGCACTAGGGAGATGAGAGTAGATTAGATGAGAGACGTCACTTAAAATGAGATACACAAATTAAATAGTGTACCTTTTAACTAAAATGGTCTACCCCACAATCAATACACTTCAAGCAAGGAGAACACAGAAATTCCCTTCTAAATTTTACTTTCCTACAAAATGAAAAGGAAAGAAAATTTTTTTCTTTATTTCATTCAGAAAGGTCAATTGTTCTGTTTTATACCCAAGGTAGGTAGTTATTCAATGACATTTCTTCAAACATCTGTATTTTTCAGCTAGGTAACAAGTTAGGTAGTGCTTCTCATATGCAACACCAGCCTCCACAACACCAGGCAGTTTTTTGCAGCTGCTAGATTAATTAATGTTCATTTAAAAATTCCTCATGTGGCCTTCTCCACAAATACCTATTTATCAACTATTTGAGAAGTACTGTGGAAAAAGGTGATGCTTACATCTCTGCAGCTAAAAGAATTCATAGTCAAAATAGCATGCTTCTCTGGTGCAATACTTGGTAATGTGTCCTGTGCAGTTAAAAAAACCCCAAAACAATAACAATTTCAAGAAAGAAGATGCCATGCAAGTTAAACATTTTGGGACAGGAATCCGTGTAGCAAAAATTATTGCCGTTGTTACACCACTGGAACACCATTTTCACAGGGACAAAAAGAGAAAAAACATCAGCCAAAACCAGGAACAGCATATATTAAAATGTAGCAACACTGAATGAGTAGGAAACTTGTTAGGCCTATCTACAGCTGACAGTTAGAAACCATGAGAACAAATATTAGAGAAATGTTTAAGTGACATGTACAAAGGCATGAAAAATAAAGATAAATCTCTCTAACCTGAAAAATCGTGCTATTCAACTCCTTTGCAGTAAGACTGAAAGTATCTTTGCTCTTAAAAGCGTTTATAATCCAGTGTTGCACAAGTAATTTTTATAGGAAATGTGTAGGTGGATTTGAAGCCCTTCAACTGCTATTGAAATGTTGTACCTCCTCTTATTTTTATACACATAAAATAATGATATCATTCATATATGGATGTTATACAGAAATAATATATAATACTATCCTTTCTTTCCTTGGCTGCTATACTGAAAATGCAACAGAAATAGTTTATATCTACTGTCCTCCTCTTGTTGCAGAAAATATTCTAAGTAGGAATGGTGCTGATCAGTATGTTTTCTTGAACAGCAGTAAAAGGGTTGCTGTTATTAGCACAAACAGATCTTTAGTTAGCCTTTGTGATTATTATTAAACGTATGCGAATTTCATCTGGATACAAATCAAAACCACAGATTGGAACATTTTTAAGTTTAGAAAACTTTGGATCTACAGCATGATCTGGCCATGGATTTTTGTACTTTTGACCATTTCTACTGTTTAGAGAACTGCTGGTTAATAACACGACAACTTAAAATACAGGATCCTAATGTCTTTTCTAGCTAGCCTCCTGTTTGAATTGGGTTGAATTTCAAGACAGATGGCAGAGGCAACTGGGAAACTGGCCAGTGAGTACCCTACAGCTACATTTCCAACAGCTTTTTCAACTTTCAGTGGAAAAGGGTGTTTGGGAGGTAGGTTTGATGATTAGCTGACAGTCACAGGTTTAAAAAAGAGTTTCAGAACATTCTGCTCTAAGAAGTACAGACTGAACTGGCAGAGATGGCAGTCCTATTCCCTCTGCTTCCTTCCATTCACACAGCATAGTTCTCTGTCCACATATTTTTTTAAACCATCTATTGCTTCTATAAGGAAGAGATGTTGCTGACCACTGTCAGTGCACCTCAAACATGGCAAGTTGGAACAGTTCTCTCTATGCAGTCTTGTGAAGTTCCGACTGTATAAATGGTTTAATCCAGTCATTCAGATTTTGAGTCCCTTTCTCAGGTGAGCTCTGCTCTACTACCAGGGTAATCTTCTTCAACCACTGTTTGTAAAGGGCGAAATTCCTCTTTTCTGGTAAGAGAAACAGAATTTTTTCTTTAGACAAAATTATGACATTGGTGTTTAGAGAGTTTTTTGAAAGAAAAATTTAATGTATCAAAAAAGACTACATATATGGTTCGAACTACATAAGACTACATAAGATTACATAACAGTTTGAAACTGAAGGAGGAGAGATTTAGGTTAGAGATGAGAAGGAAATTTTTTAGATTGAGGGTAGTGAGACACCCGAACACGAACAAGTGGCCCAGCGAAGCTGTGGAGGCTCCATCCCTGGGGGCATTCAAGCCCAGGTTGGATGGGGCTCTGAGCAACCTGGTCTAGTGGGAGGTGTCCCTGCTCATGCAGTGGAGTTGGAACTCGATGATCTTTAAGGTCCCTTCCAACTCTAACCATTCTATGATTCTATGATAAAAAAACCCCAAACCAACAAACACCCATCTCCTTCTTTCCCTGCAAATCTCAGAAAAGATTGAATAAAAGTACACCCACAGTACCCAATAATGCACTTAATCTAACAGACTGTGCATAATTGACTCATAAAGAGATCCACATGGATACTTGTGTAAACAATATAAACTAATCACCAAGGCATTTATTAATTTCATAATCCAGATGGAATTTCTGAAAATTGGTATAAATAAATAAAGAGATCCAGTACAAATAATACCTGAGATGGCAAGAATGAAGGTGTGAAGTAAGTATCTATTAAAGAGCTTAAATCAGATTTATATATTTCTGAATAGAAATTGTGCGTGTGTGTGTGTGTTCATGTATATGAGCATATGTGTACATGCAAGAATGTGTGCATATGTAGTTAGTAGAGTAGCAGGCAGTTTGTGTTCAGTTGCCTGAAAGATTTGGATTTGAGCTTAAACAAATTCTGCAGTTAGCCCAAAACCAGCCTGTCTGTCATATTATTGTCAGTCTGAGTGTCATATTACAAACAGGATTCAGATTGTCTTCCACCAATACGACTAATAAGCACAGGTATTAAAATGGAATATAACTTTCTTTTCTGCAGGCTGAGGGTAAGGGAAGAGGGTTGTTCAAAATGTTTTGAGACACCTGGCCTCATTAAAAAACCCAGGAATAAAAGGACAAAAAAGTTACTCTCAAAAGACTGAGCTCTGAGAATCTTCCTACAGAGCAGAGAAACATGACAGTAAATATTTAAATAAAAGGATAAGCTAGCAACATTTAGAGACCTCAAAGCACTTTTAAGAACTCTGGAACATAAAGAAATAAAACAAATACAAGTTTATATTTCATGTACATAGTCTTTCTCAAACTGCACATATAAAGGGTAAAAATAAATTAATATTCCAGTAGTGCTATAATGCTCATTGCCTGGTCAAGCTCAGCTGTTTTCCTGAAACTTCTTGAAAATTGTCTAGCCACACAGAATGTTTCACCGTTTAAATCTTATATGAGATTTAAGCTTAAGTACCAAACCTTGATGCTGTAAGAGATGAAGGAGAGGAAACAGTTCTCACTCCCCACTTCTCTGGGACACTTATCCTGAAGAACGCTACATGCTGAGTGCTGCTGAGTTAAAATTCACCTCCATACAGAGCTGAAAATAAAGCCTATAGTACTTCCTCAGATAACTAACTGTTCAGGGATTAGTTTTGTTGGGTTAAAATAGAGGGGTAGACTAACTTAACCTCTGTAGTGTATATACTCTGAAAGGGCAGGGACAGACTAACTGGAGGTTAAGACTAGGGCGACAGACAAGCCAGTTTCCTACACTTGTGCAGAGGTAATACACATTTTTTGTATTATTCCACTGTGACCAAGAGTTTCTATGCCCAAAGCCTTCTGTTCTCTACTGCTCCCATCCACCTGCTCTGCAGCCTTTACCAAAAGTGTTTTTACCAAAATTGTCACTAAGCTCATGCTTAATTCCCCCCATCCTCTTTCATAGAGTGCTCAGCCATTAAAGGTGATCCTAGGTAGCCTGCGTATTAAACAATATATTAATTGTAAAATAATAGAATTGTTTGGAAGGGACCTTAATGATAATTTAGTTTCAAACCCCTGCATGGGCAGGGACGCTTTCCACTAGACCATGTTGCTCCAAGCCCCAGGCAACCTGGCCTAGAACATTTTCAGGGAAGGGACAGCCACAACTTCCCTGGCCAACCTGTTTCACTGTCTCACTGCCCTCACACTAAAGAATTTCTTCCTAATATTTAACCTAAATTTACCCTCTTACAGTTTAAAGCCATTACCTCTTGTCCTCTCACTACAAGCCCTTGTAAAAAGCCCCTCACCAGCTTTCCTGTAGCACCTTCAGGTACTGGAAGGCTGGTATAAGGTCTTCTCAGAGACTGCTGGTCTCACTGGTATTACAAGCAAGTACCATCTGCAGACTACAAGCAAAATATTAATGGGATAGGTGAGTAGTACCTACACCAGCTTCTACACAGCACTGTACTCTATATGCTGACTGAGTCAAACCTGACTCCAGCTTCTAGTGCCAATGGATGCTGGGTCCCTCATATCATATGATAAGATGCCACCTCCTATAGGTAGTTTTACAGTAGAGAATTCTGCCCCAAAAATGCTTCTCTGAAGAGAAACATAATTTCACAAAGGTCACCAACTAACTATTGTTTCAGCTTCATAATGTAAGTTCAAGTCAGCATTTATCTTAGGCTGCTTTACGTGAACTGACTTGGATGTAAGAAGTTTTGATCTCCTTAGCATTTTTTACCTGAAACTTTGAGGAAACCTACCAGCTGGAGAAAATACTGCATTTCATGTAATGCTAAACTTGTTTCCTTTTTTGGAGAGCACACACCTGATATTACTCAGGCTTGTTTGTGTGTTTTTTCTTAGGCAATTACTTTATCTTGGAGTCCAGAATTTATAATAAGATGACACTGCAGGATAAAAATTAATGTACAGTTAGAGAAAATTTTTTTTTATTATTTCTCTTCTCTGTAATAAAAAGTGCACATAGATTAAACAAACAAAATGGAGGAGCCATCTCAAAGAAAGAAATACCTCTTTCCCCTCTGCTACCAGTTCCTCCCTGAGAAAAGAAAGTATTCAACTCTGCATTCAGCTTTTGTAAGAAAATCCTGGAGCATAAAGATCCTGGAGTGCACTTTCATACAAGTTTCAGAATTTATGGATAGAGTGCATTAAAAAACTCCCAGGGAACAAACTAAAAAGGAAAACTTAATGCTCTCGACATAGAAGCAGTATACACATATTAATGTATCCCATGTTAAACCAAAACTTGATATTAAATCAATGTAACATTAAACAACACTGGAATACTATTGACTAGGTGCAGCCTATTGCATAGTCAGCAAAGTTCACCATATTCACTACGATTTCTTGTAATGTTTTTTGCTAAGCCTATAAACAAATATTATTTGTTTCTTTCAGGTTGTTCTGTGAAACGTTTAGCTTGAGAAAAACATTGTTTCCCTTAATGAAATAAAAATATTTTAAAGATTATATGTCACTATATTTTCATAATGAAATAATGAAATAATAATTAAAGTTTTGGTACAGGAATTACTTGTCTTTTTCCAGGAGGGATTAAAGATGAGTAGCTCAGAAATGGAGAGGAAAAAAAAAATTAACTCGAACTTTAGTTGTGTTTCTTTTTTTTTCCCCCGAAAGAATTTCAAGAGAAAGTTTCCAAACTGATAGTGATTTTCAATTGACTCGGCATTTAAAAAGCAAAGCCATCATGCAATCAATGTACATTTCTAATAATAATGGATCTAATTCTACACTACATGTAGATAATTTTGCAATTTCACTAGTAAACATAACTCTTCCACAGCTATTAAGGACAAGGAACATCTGTTCCTAGTTATAAATCTGTAATGTCAACAGTAAATCCCACCCAGAAGACATTACTAGCATATTACCAAAAAAAAGCCACAGTTACATAGATAAAAAAAATGTGTCCTGCAGAACAGCTGCTGTGTCACCTCAAGTTTGTCTAAAATATGACAGTGTGCCAAAGCATACGTACCTTTATGATTTGGAAGGGCTATATCCTTACCCACTTATAAGTTTCAAGACAGGAACTCCTGTATGGAAGAATTAATCCACAAACATCATAGACTAGTATAAGAAGGTGAACTTGACTGCCTCTGTAGTAGGCTGCACCTAGTCAACAACCACTCCAGTATTCCAATGTCACATTGTTTTAACATTGGGTTTTGGTTTGTCACAGCTTACATTAATACCTACACTCCACTTCCATTTCAAGGTGTCCTGGGTTGAGCCAGGCTTAAGCTATTTTTCCTTTTTACTGATTTTTTTTTCCTTCAGTAAGCTCTCTTTTAACTAGTATTAACAAGTATTCCAGCTAGTGGGTTGATAACACTGGAATGTTTATGTTTCTGCTGAGACTCCAAGGTCGCTTCTTAGCTCTGCTGCTACAGAGGCTACCGGGGCAGGAGAATTGTACCTGTGACCCCCCCGTAGGGGAGCTGGACTAGACAGACAGCAGAACTGACCAAAGATATTCCATTCCATAGATCTACATAAGCTCCGAGGAAGGTCAGAGATCACAGAAGACAACTTCCCTCCTGCTTCTTCTTCCCTTCTCTTCCGTCCATGGCCAGTGTCCGGGGAGGACTCCATGCATCCATCCATGCATCCATCCATGCATCCATCCATGCATGCATCCATCCATCCATCCATCCATCCATCCATCCATCCATCCATCCATCACCGTCGACCCCAGGCTCAGGCATCTCTGACCTCATAACTCTCCCCACAGCCCTGTCTGCTCTGCTGTTACCTCAGACAGCAGGCTGAGACATTTTGGGACTGCTCACAGCCCAGGAGAGTGCTGGGAGAACTGCTGGGGGTGGGGGGAGGCAAGAGGCTTTTGCACATTCCTGAACATACTTGTACATAATTGTACATATAATTAAAGCTGTCTAGTTTAGTTTTCAATCCAGCAAAGTCTCTCTCCTAATTCTCTCTCTCCTTCCCTACCTGGGTGGGAGAGGGAGGGGATCGAGAGCTTGTTGTCTCTGGTTTAATTGACGATCCCGAGTCAACCTTTGACACAAGGACATCACATTTTTCATTTTAGTTTGTTCTCATTTGATTTTTTATGCAATCATCTATAAATTTTGAGTTTTGTAAGAAAATACACTGCAGAATCTTTACATTGTTTTCTTCCAAAAATTAAATGCAACAGATAAAAAATCAGGTATTAATGGAGGTAATTCATTACATTTCCTCAAGAAAAAGAGGACTAAGAGAAATTTTTGTCTGATGGGAAGAAAAAAATGCAGATAATTTATTACAAAACCTCATTTCCTGAACTGTCTTCTTGTGTCACAAAACATACTACATCTGAACCCTTTTTTATCTCAATCAGTGATTAGCTTAGGGAATGTATTAGAAAAATGTTTGTGCCTGAGACACTTGCTTCATCTGAAATTTTGAAGTGGGCTATGGTTAACACTTTATTTAGAGTGGTGTTATTATGAGGGCAGAACAACTGATAATCAGCTTCATTGGTAGCAAAGAAGAGTGAGGCTCGATATTAGAAAAAGGTTTACAAGTATAAGGGTAATTAGTGCCACTAAAAACTACCTAAGACAGTTGTGTAAAAACATGTTTAAAGTTTGCAACAACAGATTAGGCAAGGATGTGCACATATGTATCTAAACCTATTTCAGAGCACAGAGGCAAGATATATGACTTCTTGAAGTTCTCTCTGTTTCTTATTGTTGCTGAAAAGCAAGAAACATTCACAGGCCAAAATAGGGTTGTTGTTTACAGTGCCTTCTGTGTTCTTGTTTTCCTTTGGATCTCTGTTTCTGCAAAGCAGGAAATTAACTACACTGTTTTCCATTCCTGCACTCTAGTTTGCAGAAATTGCAACTGAAATTCGGGAAACCTGCATGGGTCTTGCCCTGCTGAAAAGAGCTTATCTCACTAATTCCAACAATGCTGTTAATGCATGACTGCTGAATTGTCAGAAGATTACAGAAGGATGTTCTAGCATCTATGGTCCAGATACATCTGGCTCACATTTTACATTACATTTATTTTCAGCTATGGCAATTAGATCTGTGGCTGCTTGACGACTTCTGAAGATGTTTCTGATGTTAGCAGTCATGGAAGTCTGCAATATTGGAATGGGCTGTCTCTGGAAACTATCCTAGAAATGTTATTCATAGTTGAGAAGACATCTCTGTGTTCCATATGCAAAAACCAAAGAATTGCACAATGATTTGATGAGGTTGCAAATACAGCCCTTAGCCTGACATTTTGCATTGCAAAATACCATAAATGCAATTCTTTAAACTCACAAAACACCTCTCTTTTGATAAGTACGACAATGGTGAATGTTCTTTTATCATCCCGTATCCCCTGGTGACATGCATTTGTGAAGGACCTCTATAGATTTTGGAGACTCTTAGGAAAAGATAAATGGCAGTATACAACAGTTTCAGAAAAATGGAGGGTAACATGTTTAGCTGATGAATTAAGGTTATCTGGGGCCTGTTGAAGCTCATGCATGTACAGAGTACAATTAACTGCATGTAGATTGTGGGTCTAGTTGGCACTGGCAAAGTAGTTGCAACCTGGCCCTGCCATGAAATTCACCATGTGTGTATTATAGGACACATATATCTGTGTTTCTAACCAAGGCAGAATGATAGCTATAAGCACATGTTCCTCCAACAATGAGGTCACAGGGTGATGCTCATTTGTGGCTCAATGTCTTGTAAAAAATCAAATATTTATAAAACAATAATAGTTTTTTCTTTCCTTTTCCTATTCTGGTTTCCAAGAGGCTGAACTTGCAAAAGCATTGTGTCTTAGAGCACAGGTGAGTTCAGCTTTTAGGCACTTTGCACAGTTTCAGAAGCAGATGTTGTACATTCAGGTGCCTATGATTCCTTCACAATGCTCAGGTAGTGTTATAAGCCAGAGGAGAGACCCGGCCTCAAAACCAGTGTACTGAGCTACGAGCTCTTGGATCTATCCACTAGGAATTGCCACCAGGTCTTTAAATATCACTTCTTTGGGTTTCTTTTTTCCATAAATTGAAAGACAAGGGAGAAGTTCCTCTACTCATGAGGCTTAGTTCTCTATCTTTTTTTTAATTCCTTTTTTTTCTTTTCAAACCTGAAGACCATTTCTCAGAGGCAAGATATAGGTAGAGGGAGGGGGAGCTGCTTCTCTAATCCTTTTCCTGAAGCCAGTCTCTGTGTTGATTTCCCCTATCCTTCCCATATAAGCGCCACTAAGTGTTAAGAGCATTTAGTTAGGAGATCTGAATTCTGTAATCTCCTCAACTGGAATGGTTTCAAAATATTTTCCCCAAATTCTTAACCTGAGTGGGCTGTCAGTCTTTTCATTCTAGGTGAATTGATTATCATTAATTGGGCTGTGCCCATGACCTTATATTGCTGGGGCTGTCACTGGAAAGAGACTGGGCTGCCAGTATCACTGCTGGCATGTTCCTGGCAACTGTTAAAGATATATTTCGTTTGCTGTTTGTTCTTTTCCCCTTTCTTGTTGGCAAGGTTGAATGGAAGAGGAACACAGCCCAGAGCTGGATCAGCTGTAGTGTGTAATGAGATTGGACAACTGAAGGGGAGATCACAACCCTCAACAAATAGGAACTCTTTTCAGTCGCCAATATACATCGTGATCACAGATCAATCAGACTTGGACAAGAGCTTCAAGATGATTGCTAACAACTAAACAAGAGTTTTTTTCTTACTTCAAAGAATTGGCATAAAACACATAAAGGTTTAAAATGAACTAGGTCACAGCCAGACAATCTGGTATATTGAATGATCAATGTTAGTACAAGCCCTTGTAACCACGAAGTGTTCACCTCCTGGAGCCACTGTATATGCCAAAGCAATAAGTGCCTAACACTGTTGAGAGGGAGATATTCATGTGCCTGATTTAACCAGTCATTTATTTCTTCATCAAATGCCTCAATTCTGCTAGTTTTTCCAGTTTAAGTTAACTTTTGCAGTTTTTGCTTCTCCAAAAGCAATCCTTTTTGAAGCACAGGCCTCTGCACCTGCTTAAAAAAGGAATTTCCAGAGTGGAAAAATCACATTCACACCCTTGTGTATGGGTCACTGGCTGGCAGCAGGAAGAAAACTGGTTCTGTCTTTTAGGTTAAGTGCAGTAAAAATTGAGCTGCAATATCTTCCTGTTTTAATATGTATATTCATAGAATCATAGAATCATAGAATCCTAGGGGTTGGAAGGGACCTCGAAAGATCATCTAGTCCAACCCCCCCTGCCAGAGCAGGGTCACCTAGAGCACATCACATAGGAACGCATCCAGGTGGGTTTTTAATGTCTCCAGTGAAGGAGACTCCACAACCTCTCTGGGCAGCCTGTTCCAGTGCTCTGTCACTCTCACAGTAAAAAAATTTTTTTGGATATTCACCTTGAACCTCCTATGCTCCAATTTGCACCCATTACCCCTTGTCCTATCACTGGTCATCACTGAGAAAAGCTTAACTCCATCTCCCTGACACTCACCCCTTACATATTTGTAAACATTGATGAGGTCACCCCTCAGCCTCCTTTTTTCCAAGCTAAAGAGACCCAGCTCCCTCAGCCTTTCCTCATAAGAGAGATGTTCCACTCCCTTAATCATCTTTGTGGCTCTGTGCTGGACTCTTTCAAGCAGATCCCTGTCCTTCTTGAACTGAGGGGCCCAGAACTGGACACAATACTCCAGATGCGGCCTCACCAATGCAGAATAGAGGGGGAGGAGAACCTCTCTTGACCTACTAACCACACCCCTTCTAATGCACCCCAGGATGCCATTGGCCTTCTTGGCCACAAAGGCACATTGCTGGCTCATGGTCATCCTCCTGTCTACCAGGACCCCCAGGTCTCTTTCACCTACACTACTCTCCAGCAGGTCAGCCCCCAACCTATACTGGGACATCGTGTTGTTCTTCCCCAAATGCAAAACTCTACACTTCCCCTTGTTGAATTTCATCATGTTTCTCCCCGCCCAACTCTCCAGCCTGTCTAAGTCTCTCTGAACGGCAGGACAGCCTTCTGGTGTGTCAGCCACTCCTCCCAGCTTAGTATCATCAGCAAACATTCTGTACCCTCATCCAGGTCGCTGATGAAGATGTTGAACAACATCGGTCCCAGTACTGACCCCTGAGGGACTCCACTAGTCACACACTTCCAACCAGATTCTGCCCCATTGACTACGACTCTCTGACTCCTTCCCATCAACCAGTTCCTGATCCACCTCACTACCTGATCACCAAACCCATACCTGATCAACTTATCTACAAGGATGCTGTGGGAGACGGTGTCAAATGAAGGTGTGATAAGTCCCACAGAAGTTTTTTGTGCTCATTCATGACAGAAATTCCTTCCTTTGCCTCTCTTCTTCACTCTCTCTCTTTTTTTAAAGTAAAGAACTATGACTTAGACCAAGGTTAAAAACACCACATCTTAAAAAAAAAAAAATTGTTGCATTCTTCAGAGTATTTAGTGATTATTACAAGTGTTTTTAAGCTTTTTCAAGACCTAAAGAAAAATATTTGAACCAGGGGAAAGAAGATAAATATCTGCAGTAAATTTTGCCAAAATCAGAGCTTCAGAATTCCACTTATGCTATCCTTCCTTCAAAATAATTCGTTTGACTCATTTTGGTTGAACCTTCTCTTTCCTCAGAGTTGTTTATAGATACATACTGCAGGAGGGTGTAACGTGCTTCCAGTCAGCCACTGAAATAAGCACGGCCAGTTCATTCAAAGCTGAGTATCTTATTGTGTTAAAAAAAGATGGTAAGAATTTCCAGTTTCTCTTCAAAGGAGGGCAGATAATGAATCCAGGAAATGGAAAGTATTTCAAAGCTCAGTGCAACAGCTCACTGGATCAGTCTCACAAATATAAGCTGACAAGAGGCTTCACTTACTAGCCACAGAAAAACTGACGGCACCCCTCAGCTTTCAGCAGATGGAGGAAAAATTTAACACTACTCATTTGCAATTTGAATGCCCAAGTCTCAGCTTCATCAGAGAGAAGTCCATTGCCATGATGATCTTACATGATCATCATTGCCATGTTGAACATACATAAACTTCAGAAGTGCAGATTAACTTAAAATCAATTAGGTATCAGTGAGACCAATTCAAACACAGAAGAAAGTGAAAAACAAAAAAACAAACAATTATCAAGACAGAAGAATTAAGCTGGGAGGAAAGGTTAACAAAATTAAAATAACTACCTTGCCTAATGATTACCTAGAGAGACCAAAATTCTCATGTACAAATATTTGCAAAGTATTACATGCAGAGGAATAGCAGACATTTGGAGAAAGAGAGAAAAATAGCTATTATTGGATAAATATGAAGAACATATTTGGGCAGTGCTTTAGCTTTTTCATTAAAGCTTAGACATTTTATGTGTTTTTGTTATTATCAGGCACAGATTTCCTAGAGGACATATAAGAGTGGTTACAAATCTCTATGATGAAGCATATACAATGTGTAAGTGGATTGAAACTCTGTGGAATAAATCGGATGTGTTGGGGGTGAATGGGGGAAGCAGAGAGACCTCACATCATAGTCTCTGCAATCTGACCCCCTACTGAAGCAGATTTTTGCCAGAGTTACATGAACAGCTGGTCATCCTGTTTTATCATGGTTCCACAAACAACAGTTGAAAATGTGTTTCAGGTTAAACTCAAAACGTAATTTTTTTGCAAATTTTTATTTTTTAAGCTTCCATTTTAAATGTACTTAAAGCAGATGTATTATAAAAATTAAGGTATGTTTTTCAACTGAGATTATACCATTCTGTTTTGAAAAGACTGAAATGAAGCACGGAGCAGTTTTTTCAGGCTTCCTTCCCTTGCTGACAAAACTTGGCAAAACCAACATCCATTTAATGTTTCCATTTAATGTTTCCATGAACTTGAATCTGCATTTTTCAGCAAAGACAGTTTCACTTAAAAATATTGGGGTTTATAAAAAGAAAAACAAAACAGGGTTTTGATGCATTGGACAACAGGGTTTTGTCACTGACATCTTACACTAAGCTTCCTCTCAATCAGCATCTGGCAGTTTTCTGACTGCTCTTCCAGTGCAGACCTTGCTGTTTACCTGAAGTTCTGGTCTGCAGTTCCACAAAGACCCCAGGCTTTTTATACCAGCTGCCCTTCCTGTATCAGCAAGAAGTACCAAAAGGTGGTGGCTGTTTCACCACAAGGCAAAGTAAACTCTCTTATGAACTGCAGAAAAGGATCCCATTCTGGCAAAATGCAAAGAAGGGAATGATCTAATGAACTTTTCTAGCTCTAATTTCTGTTACTTGCTTCCTGAAGATGAAGGTGAATCATACTTGAAGTAGCTGTGGTCAAAGAATCCTAATGGCGAAGGAGTCTCCACAGGAAGCAGTGTTTCCTAAAATGCAGCATACATCATGATCTCTCCAATAGAACCAGACCGAATTAGTAAATCCAACAAAGAAAGGCCTAAAATATATGAAACTGCACATAAGAAATTGGTATTTCCTCATAAATGTAATTTCTAAACAAAAAACATCAGGTTGCTTAATTAAGATTTCCCAAGTTTTTATGTTACAATGACTTCAATCACTAAAACCCAACAGTTTACTTCTTTAGGTTTTCTTTTTAACTTTACAGTTAAGGGATTTTGAAATAGCACTGAATTAAAGGAGTACTACAAATATTTCAATAAATTCAATTATCATAGCTGATAACCATCCTCCTTCAAAGAACACTCAACCATCTTGTTACTAGAAAAGAGAAAGTGACTTACACAAGAAAGTGACTTATAGATGACAAGTGGAGAATAAACTGTTATTTATTACTGAATAGATCATATGAACCAAGACCAATACTAAAAAAAGTATTAGTGAAATTTACCAGGCCATTTGTTCATGCCAGACATAATGAATGTGCAAGATGTTAGCTCTTCACTGATACACATTTTATCAGTAGAAACAGAGAAAGATTTTCTTACATAAATTATTAAGTGATTATTTAACTACAGAACTGCATCTCCAAAGAAAAAATAGTGACTGGGCAGCTCTTATTTAAGTGTTTTTACATGTTATAGCCAAGAAGAGAAGAGTTAAAATTACTTTTTCAGCAGATTTCCAAACATTGAAAATATGAAAGCATACAGATGTAATGAGGTAAAATAAATGGATCAGTCTTCTTCTCTGTTACTCATAATTGCTTTCATATTGTCCACCATTTCTATTGTCTTCACTCAACAATTTGTAAGGTTTAATTTGGGGTGGAGAATATGGTGGTTGGAAGGTGAGAATAAAAATTAAAAACAGATGGAAACTCAAGTTTCAGTGAGAAATCAAACACAATTCGAAAGACTGAGCACCTCTCTTTACCTGTAATACTTGTCTCCAGTAAAAAGTAAATATACTTTAGCTGTCACCCAGAACAAGACTTGATTCACAGGTATCTTCCTTGTCTGCTTGCACCACAGTAGTAGCAATTAGCAGGAGGAGAGGAGAAAGGATTGATGAAATTTGGTGTTAATTAAGGAAATCTCAGCGGAACATGTCTCAGAGCCAAAGAAATGTTAGGCCAAATCTGTGGTTGTGGCAACTCGATATAGATCTATTGAAGTCAGAGACACAATACTAATTGATACCAGTTAAATAGTTGCCTTATGAAGTTAAAAAAAAATCACTAACAATCATAACCATAAAATCTCTGAATCCAAAATAAGCTTTAGAACAGTAGGTTCATGAGGGTAAATTCCAATTGTGGAAAAATTACCCCAGAAGTGAGACCTAGAGGAAATATCTACAATAAGCTGTGTCAGTGTTAGGGACTGAAAGGAATGAAGCAGGGAACAAATGCACATACTTCATCACCATGCATCCTCAGATGAAAATTAGCACCACTAAGTATGGGCTTTTTTGTCCTTTAGATTGTTACTACAACAGCAATACAATGCCTTTATTTATATGTGGAAAGGGTCAGTAAAGTGGATGGGGCAGAAGGGATGCAGGAATTGCCACACACATAAGAATTTTTCCACCTCCGACCCCCCCAGCAAATAAAAGTGTGTGTATATGTACATATATATATATACACATATATACATAAACAGACAAAACCCCCCCAACAGGGATATTTATGTGACAAAATAACTTCTACTGAGAAGATCATTCTAAGTGAGCTAGATGGAGGGCAAAGAAAGGTGAAAATGAGAATAAAATGCATCAAAAGTGAAAAAACATCTCATCCATATTTATATTAATTGCACCAAATTTCATTTTTCTATCCACAATAAATCAAAGTCTGCCAAAACCAACCAAGTAATAGTATTTCATAAGTCTGCATGAGCGTGCATGCAGCACAGTTCCTTTCAGAGGTCTGATGACATTCAGGATGCTGCCTCATGGAAGAAGAAATAACATCACTCAGGTAATCATGTGAGTAAAGTACTAAAAGGCAATTATAAGACTTTTAGGATTAACACATAATAATAAAGTTTCAGATATATGGGAAGGAATTTTGGATTGCACCTTTCATAACATTCAGCAGTCAGATGACAGAGGTCACCTTTCTTCTACAGATAATACCTACTCACAATGAAAGAGACAGCATGTAAGCAACAACAAAAAACAGCTATATTCGTGCCAACAGCTTTTTGGTATTGTAAAAATGGATCATGGAGGAAATCAGAGGAAATAACAGACTAAGACTGCAGAGGCAGCCCAGCATTCAGAGAAATGGCAGGCTGCAGAAAGTCACTTGCTTGTGATCTATCTGCCAGTTAAACTCAGCTGGGATTGACTGACATTTCAATATATTTCCACATGGTTGTGTCTTTCTGTTTAATTAGTAATTTTGGAGTCTGTCTGAATATTATTTCAAAGACTACCTTTCCTTCACTATCTCAAGAAAATCTGTGCAAAGAAACACAAAATATTTATTAAATATAGCAAGTATATGTTGAATTTTGGAGACGTTTATAAAAACTGCCATAAGACAGTGTGTCCTGGTTTGAGAGGGGGTTGGAATAATTTCTAAGTTTACTGAAAAAAAAATATTAAAAAAATTGAGGCTGAATACCGAGAAACTAATGATTTCTGAATTGTAGCTGGCCACCTAAAGTGGAAAGGTAGAATTTCTAGACATTTTGAACTAGGTGTTCAGTTGCATATGAATTCGGATATCTCTATTTAAGAGATCCGAGTCTTCATCTGTTTGACCAGCTCCAGAGTAACTTAAAGCAGACACAGATCTTGGTGACTAGTGTTACAGCAGAATGCTAAAAAGTGCCATACTGAATCTGTCCCGAGAGAAGGCAGATTTCATAGTTTTTGCAATGCTAAAAAGAAGTTAAGCAGGTCTCCACAATAACCATATGTCTACCTGTGAGGACTATGGGATTGTTGCAGTGATGTTACTGAATGATTCATTCTCTGGTGTGGACAATTTGCCAGCTGTCCTGCATCAGCACGCAGCCTTCTGGGAACCTGCTTCTTTTCTGAGATACAGGTGTTCTTTTTGTTAAGAAGCAAAGGAAAACATTCAGAAAGGCTGCTGACAACCACTCCTAACTACTGAAGGTATTTTCTTTGGATGAGTATAAAAACCCCATTCATTTGAATATATCCAAACACTTACAAACACATCCTTTTCTAGTAAATGGCTGAAAAGTGTTTCATCTCTTCTGATGTCTCATGTAATTGTACAGCAGGTGGGAGTCATCACAAAAATTCAGAACTATGTAAAATTTACCACCCTTTTGTAGTTGGGATTAACATTGTCAATACATGGATTTATTTACTTTATTTATCATAACATACCAATATATTCTTAGCTTTTCTCAGTTGCAATTCAATGCAATTTATCTTGAAATATTTTCCATTGAAATTTAACTGAGACGACATTGTCTCCCAATTCAATAGTTAAGAATAAAAATACAATGCCAGTCACTTAACAATACTGGATTTACTCCAGTGTTTTGATGATAGTACCACATCCTTAAATCTGGTATTTTTATTTTACCTCTAGAATTATATATACTTTTGAAACAAAGAAGGAATTTTACAACAAAAAGCTAAATCATTTATTTTGAAACAAATCACCTCAAACCCTACCTTTTCTCTTTTTTGAAAATGAATTTAACACAAATTTAGTAGAAAACTTCACAAAGTCCTCTAATTTTCAGTTTTATATCACATTTCAAAACACATTTTAAAAACAGATTGCTATTAGAGACAATCAGAGAGTTTCGGGCCTCTTTCTTAAGAGATAAGACTAGATGTCTATTCTTTATAGCAAGTTTAATGTCCCACCCTCAAAGACACATGTGCTGGGAACAGACTCTTAAGAAAACTTCAGTTCCAACAATTTCTTTTCTGTCACGTCCCTCCTTTCCCCACAGTCTTGGGATTTTATGCATAAACATTCTCCAATAATTTCTTGCTTGTTGTCCAATTCTTTAAAATCACATCTGTGATGGTTTCTTCTTATCCTCATGTCCTTTGGATCTGAGGGAGGATATGCCTTCCTTGATTTCACCATCACTTTTTCCAACAGATGCATCTAATGATATGTCCTAAATTTATTTTTGCCTTCAGCATGGGAATCTACTAAGACTCTCAGGCCTCATTTGTATTTCCACAGGGTAGTGCTTACCTGTTCCACCTCACAATTTTGGGAACAAAAAAGATGCATCCCTGAAGAACAGCCTGGTTGATTTTCTGTAATTATGACATGTCTTCCCTGGAGAACATCTCTCCATGAACATTGTTATACAGAAATCTGATGTTTTAAAGTTAGAAATCCCTTCCCCTTCCCCTTCCCCTTCCCCTTCCCCTTCCCCTTCCCCTTCCCCTTCCCCTTCCCCTTCCCCTTCCCCTTCCCCTTCCCCTTCCCCTTCCCCTTCCCCTTTCCCCTCCCCTTTCCCCTCCCCTTCCTATTTTTCCCATATTAGTACCCAGAAGTCAGTAAGACTTTGCATCATTTATGCCTGGCACAGTATTAAACACACTATGATACTTTATATATGCAACATCTTCTGTTATTAGGATCTGTATTAATTGAAACACAAGGTTTTTTGCATTCATGTTAATTATATGTATACACAAGTCACTTTGTATTAAAGAGATCCATATATATATATATATGCCTGTTTTGTGTATTATTCACATGCCAACTTCATGATATATCTGCATTTCATTATTAATACTATGTATTCTATAGTAATACAAATATAATTTCCATATGGTATCTGCAATTTCCCAGCCCAAACTATTTGGCTAACTTCATATAAAACATTTCTCAGCTGACACTGAATGCTTCTTCACTAAAATAACTAGAAATTCTGAGCAGCTGGCTCGAGTGCAGAGAAAAACATGGAGTGCTCAGATTCTGTATGAAAATCTGCCTTGGAAACATGTGAAAGAGATGAAGTTTTAATCCTGTGGCTAATACATAGCTATAGTGGGTGTCAGTGCTAATCTCAGTCCCAAATTTGCAAATAGTTTTACAGGAAAAATTTACCAGATATACCACATTCCAGTGACATTTAGAAATTAATAAAATATTCCGTTAATTCTTTTAAGCCTTTCCGAAAAAGAATATTCCATGCAGGGAAGTTATGTTGCACATGTGCACTTGTCTGACAAAGGGTAGACATCCAGAGATTACTTCTTCCCTCAGATCTTCCTAGATTTTTTCTTAGTTCTCATATGACTAAATGTGAACTGGGATCACAGCTCAAAACAGCCCTATGATATGGGGAGGCTGACAGACACCCCAAAAGTATCATTTGAGTGTGTTAATGTAAAACACACAGCACAGACAGCTCTGTCTATAAATAGAATGAAGCCACAATTACAGATTTACTGACTTCCAAAGTGTTCTAGAAATTGCTAATAAATTCCACTGGAGTCAATAAGGAGAGAATTATTCTTTACACAATTAGAGAAGTCAATTAATTGGCATCAAGGCCTCAAAGCTGTGAGCAACTCAAAATAGTTTAGACTCTTTATACGTTTACATGGCAAAATATACTTTTTAACCTTATCAGGACAAAGCATATGTGATCATGTGGTACAAGTCTTGGATTAATCAGAAACACTCTACTTCCTAATACCCCAAGGCAGTATCTAGGAACTACAATGGGTAAGATTAACATTAATGTATTCTGCATAGCAATATTGGCTATTAATATTTTAATACCTTACAGTGTCTTAGTAAGTTTCTGTGCTGTTGTGTATTAGCTTAGCACAATGATGTGTGAGACATGACCCTTCCCATCAATGCTTTCATTATACCACTGCATTAGACAGATTTAGGAATAAGCTGCTTATACAGTATGGAGTCATATCAAGCTAATATTTTGATAGCAAGGTAGTCAAGCATTATGCAAATATGATTCATCCTGTTGAAAACAAATGGTAATACAGTGAATGGTTCACTAGAGGAAAAACACCCACTATACTAAAGTTAGTATAGAGGCTGTTCCTGGAAGGATTGTTGGGAGAAGTCTGTAGGAAGTGTGGCTTTATTGTTTTGGAAAAGGAGACAGATTTTTCCCTTTATGGTTTCTACTGTTGGAAACTACCACTGCCTGAGGAGTACACACCAGCTATACATTTGTTCTAGGTAAAGTACTTTAAGAAGCCCAGCCCATTATTGTCATCACACTTTCTTACATGCCAAAGAACACCTGACAGTTTTCATCAACAGGCAGGCTTTGCTAGATATCTATATTAGCATAAGCACTGAGACTTGGTGAAGATCACTTACTATATCATAAGTTGTTCTCTGCCAAGATTTGATACTGATAAAATGATTTTGGACATAGTACCAGATCATACCT
Source organism: Hemiprocne comata (assembly GCA_020745705.1). Lineage (NCBI taxonomy): Eukaryota > Metazoa > Chordata > Aves > Apodiformes > Apodidae > Hemiprocne > Hemiprocne comata. The sequence goes on along the minus strand of CM036616.1, from coordinate 66,010,629 downwards.
GCAATCTTATCTATTCTCCTGAATGAACAGAATTAATCTAGGGAGCAATAAATATAGAATGCAACACTTTATGAAAATGTGTCTATATAAAAGAATTATTATACAGGCTAGTTGAGTAATTACTTATATTCTTCCTTTTTTAATCTATTACATTAGTAGTTTTCATACTGTGCTGATAAATCATTAAATGTACCTTCCCCATTTAACTAGTTGGTTTTATTAAAACTGAGGTTTCGGCTTCTTCAAAAATACTTCTCTTTCCTCCCCCTCTCCCCACATTTTTTAAGGTACCTAAAGATGAAGCTCAGTGCTTGACTTACTTATGAAGAGAAGTATTAAGCCTTACCCAACCACCTCTACTGATGCTGCATGCTTAAAATGAGTATAAATAGATAAAAAGACCCCTACACTCTTCCCACAGTGATACCAATGCAGCAGTCCCATTGCACACAAGCTTTTTCTGTAGCTGCAGAGGAAGTAGAAGGATATGCTTAACAGGAAACAGAGCTAGAAAACACCCATTTGGTCACACTAGATTTTCCATTACAATGCCACCAGCTGGTTCCAAAAGCTTTATCTTTTTCCTTAGAATTTCTAGTTCCACTCCTCTCTTCTGCCAGCCTTCTTTGTTGCTCAGTTGCCTTCCTTGAATACTTGGGACTCCAAACTTGGACTTACCTTATTTGGGCCTAAGAAATTTTCTTTTTTGTACTATTACTTTGAAGACATTTTATAAGCTATCATCATGCCCTTCCCCATCTTCCCAACAGCCCCATGAGATTTCTCTTTTATAAGCTATGAAGTCTTATGCTCTCTCCTCATGGCATTCTTCAAGAACCATAAAATCTTTGTTATCCTTCTGTATATTTTTCATCTTTATCATATAAACACAGAGAAGAATGATGATTTTTGCCTAGTGTTTATTTCATTCAGCACTTAGGTGTGTGGCATCCAGAAAATAGAACAGATTCTTTCCACCCCTGTTTCAATAGTACCGAGAACCATGCCAACTGTTCCCGGGGTGATTCTCCAGAGAAAAAGTGTGTTCTTAACACAGTTTACTGATACACAGACTGATAGAGTTCCATTAAAAAAATTACTGGAGAAGCAAATTTCAGTTGTTATTTTAGCTGCTCTTACAGTCACTTGTACACTTTACAGTTATATCTTATTCCATATAGAAAACTGATTTAAAGTATATTTACATAGGTCTTCTTTGGGATGGTACATACGCTCACATTACACCCATTGGTGACTGTAGTTTTCCATAACCATGTCATCAAACTATTAGACCTTCAAAAAGGACAACCTTTGTCTGAGCCTATACTTACTTATCTGTAATTTTAAGGAACAGGTCCTAGAGGTACTACTGCCCTTCACAGCACTGGGGCATTTCAGCGAACATTGTTTTAATTTTTCCACTACTTTATCTTCAAATAATTTCACATGCTTCCACCACAATTGTCATTGTTTGAGCCAGGATGAAGGAAATTTTTCCTTTTATTGATTTTTTTTTTTCCCTTCAGTAAGCTCTCTTTTAACTAGCAGCAAGTTCTACAGCTAGTGGACTTATAACACTGGAATGTTTATGTTACTGCTGAGATGCAAAGGTTGCTTCGCTTTGCCTCCACAGATGCTAACGAGAGCAGAAGAGTCGTATCTGCAGCCCTCCCATAGGGAGGGGTGGACTAGACGGACAGCAACATTGACCAAAGTATTCCAATCCATATAGCTATGTAAGCTTGGTGTAAGGTCAGAGATCATGGAAGTCAAGTCCCTTCCTGCTTCTTCCCTTTTCTTCCATCCATGGTCGGTGCCTGGGGAGGACTCCATCCATCCATCACCGTTGATCCCCAGGCTCGTGCATTCCTGACCCTCATCACTCTCCCCTCAGCTCCTGTCTGCTCTGCCGCTCTCTCCGGCAGCGCTCGGGGACATTTCAGGACTGCTCACAGCTCAGGAGATTCTGTGGGGTTTGCTGGAGGTAAGGGAAAGGCAATAGGGTTATGCACATTCCTGAACATACTTGTATATAATTGTACATATTTTATTTTGTCATTAGTGTTTAATTAAATCTGTCTAGTTTAGTTTTCAATCCAGCAAAGTCTCTCTCCTAATTGTCTCTCTCCTTCCCTACCTGGGTGGGAGGGGGAGGGGATCAAGAGCATTATTGACGCTGGTTTAATTACCAATCCTGAGACAAACAGTGACAACCATTAATTCATGCCTGCCCCTATGTTATTTTCTGAGACATCCATGTGAGGTTTTCAGATAGAAAGGTAGAGGAAAGAAACATGATGAAACAATGTATGTTTGTAATCGTATTCACTGAAAAGGATGGGTGGGTGAAAATTTCCCCTTGATACCCTGACACAACATATGAACTTTTTACAATAACATTCAGCTTGGCTTCCATCCCAAGAAGACTCAGCTTCCAGGCAGAATTTGAACAGCTGATACTGGGGTGTCTCATTATTTTTGTGGAATTTCACTGCCTTCAGTTTTATTCTGTGGACTCAGCTTAAAGAGTAAAAGAAGACTTACCACAGGAGATACTATGATCTTTCATAATCTTATTATTACAGTGCTATTTTGTAAATTATTTCCTCACGTTTATTAATAGAAATTCCTATTAATAATTCTGAGAATAGCATTGACCTTTGTTTGTCTTATCTGTTAAAAGCATACTTTGAACAATACCTTCATGCCATGATAACTGGATATAATAACTATGTTTAAAACATATAAATGGTACCTGAAACCTCGAGTCCAACCTTCTTTTCTCCTGCCTAATGAGCTTTATTGTATTGTCCAATTTACTGATTTGTGCATTAGGTTTTTAGTTATTCCTTCTTTTAACACCAAAATACACTTTCCTGCATTTGGGCTATCTTGTTATCCAGCTCTGGATGGTGAACCGCTGCCAAACAAGATGATGCAGCTCCAGATTCAGCTTCAGGATGCAGAAAGCCACCAGTGTTGTCTTGAACCCCCTGGAAATACCTTCTAAAGATGGCTTGGCAGTGTTGGTAGTGTTTTTGAATTGCTAAAACCAGGATGAGTCTGTCTAAACATACGCTATTCACCAGCTCTGGTCAAAGCAATTCTGCTTTTTCTACATGACGGTCCAGCAGATGATGGAAACCTGCTGGATAGACTATTTATTTTAGTTCATATCTAGGCCCTCAAGCTATGATCAGGCCCATCTGAGCAGCGGTCACAATAAATACTGTTTTACTGTCTCATGCAGTAACAGGGCCTCTCTTTCAGGGGGAATTTGTAAGCTGTGTCAGCAAATGCAACTCAGTAAGGAGGCATATCACTGGCTATAAAACACCCTGGGCCAGATCTCTGACTGCAGCTGAAGAGCTCTGAGGTGCCTGTTGAGAGATGTAAGATGATAGCCCTCTGCCCTCATCTGCACCCTGCCAATATCCCAGTGCAAGGCACAGCATCTGCAAGGAGCTGGTGTTCAAAGCAGCATAAACCAGAAGTAGATGCATCTACTTATTTTGCTTTATCTGCTTAGTGAAGCAAAACAAAAAGGCATTGAGGGGATGGAAAATTGAGCCTACTCACAAAACCAAACCAAAACAAAAGCAGCCAAAAGAGCAGAAGTTGCAAATAAAACACAACTGCTGATCAGCAGGGTGTGATGCAGCTCACCAGGGAGTGGTGTTGTGATGGTGGTGCATGTTGTTTTGTACGTTGTGTGTGGGGTAACATGCCAGCTGTCACCCAAGGAGTGAATTTAGTCATGCTGCACCTTCTGCTTCCTTCCTTGCTATGTGCAAAGTGACACATGGCACACTGCCACCCTCCTTGGCACCAGGTAGCTGCCAGCATGACTGCGGGAGGAAGCCAATGCTCATGTGTGTTCATGGAGGTCACCCATCTCCCCCACCATGCCTGATCAGGAGCAGTATCCTTCAGCCACTCCCTTCCTCTGTGTGACCTGAGCATTTGGCCCAGGGTGGGAAGATAGAAGGTTGCTGTCCTGTGCGCAGACATGCATGAGCTGCAACATGATCCTGCACACCACAGATTACAGGCAAGTAAGTATGCCAACAAAGGACTGTATGAAATATTTCTCTCACATGACATTATTTTCTTAAAAATAGTTCTTTTCATAGCATAATAGAAGTTAAGAAACATTAGAAATCAGAATAAGTAATTATATCAAGCAGCCAAAGTCACTTCTTTCTACTTCAACAGCAAAAAACCTTAGCATATATACCTCATACACTATTGAACCTATTGGTTTATGGAAAAGATCAGACTCCAAGGGCCAAATTCAGGTGCCAGGAACAAGTATTCCAGTGTAATTTCAGAGGTTGCATTCAGACAGACTTGCAAGGTTACATATATGACACAGGACTTCTAGGAGATCTGCATTGCTCTGGAGCAGCTCCTGGAGAACAGACAGGATGAATTCTTCTGAAGTTACTTAGACTCCTACATTTATGCAACTGAATCCAATCTTAGACTACTTTGTCAGATAAGAGCAGAGGTAATTATTATATTATTAGGAACAAAAGCAAAACCTAGCATTCCAGTTTGCTATTCCTTGCATTAAAATTTCACACACATACTTATCTATGTAAATGGATCAATGTAAACATATGCATATACTGTAACTCTCTGAAAATGAACACAGAAGATTCTGCTGTAGTAATTGGAGCAGAATGGCCTTATTGGTCATTGATTCTTACAATTTAGTAAGTGACTTGAGTTGTTTAAGGAAAAATCTAGGAAGAATAGAAAGTTAGAAGAAGCTTCATTCTCTTTTCTAGGGTCAGAGATGTAAAGAGTCTCAGAAGCCAGAGAAAACTCTGAAGGATTGATGATACCCTCTTTCCCCTTTGAGGAAAAACAGAGTCTGTAGGTAAAACACAGGTAGAAACAGGGACAAAACAACAGGGATGTAACAAATGCAGTGTATTAAAATATTGATTTTCTACTGTACTTAGAAAATACAGTATGTATTTTCTGTTACTATTACATGATTATCTAAGAATAATGAAGGTATTTTCATTGTTTTAATTGTTTCAGGTAGTTTTTGTTACAAAGGAGGTGTTTAAAATCTTGAGCCTGCTAACCCTGTTCACAGAGACTATTTCTTTACAATGGTACTCTACGTTGGGTACTGGTAGCTGTAAATACAGCAGACTCATCTCTTACATCCAAGCAAATGTGGACACTGATGATTGCAATCTGAAGCTAGGAGGTTCCACATAAACATAAGGAAAACCTTTTTCACTGTGAGTGTGACAGAACACTGGGACAGGCTGCCCAGAGAGGTTGTGGAGTCTCTTTCTCTGGAGACATTCAAAAGCTGCCTCAACACGTTCCTGTGTGACCTACTCTAGGGGATCCTGCTCTGGCAGTGAGGTTAGACTAGATGATCTTTCCAGGTGCCTTGCAACCCCTAACATTCTTTGATGGTAACTGAGCATTTCTGTATGCAAATAACTTTAGGCCTCAAGGAACACACGTCCGAGTTTTAAATGCAACTGTACTCACTGCGTTATTCTCCCCCACTCCAAATCTGTTCTGGCAAATAGCAATAGGTTATTGCAACATCAATGTCACTTGTGGGATACCTGCTACTGGGTCCAGCTACCCCTGAAAATGGGCAGGATAATTTGAAGGAATAAGTAATACAAAGAAAAACATTGTTTATGAAGAAAAGCTTAGATTTCAGCAAAATGGTTTTGTAATTCATGACCTTAAGACAAAGAGAAGCCCCATTGAGTTTGGCTGAAATTCTGCATGTGCATACGTTGAAAAACTGATATCAGTTATTATGGAAATAGTGCATGTCCAAAGAATCCAGACAATTTTAATTGGGTAAGCTAACAATGAGAAATTAAACCTGCCTTGGACTGCTTTGTCACAGTGAATTTCTGTACCTAACTTGAAGGGTAATCAGGTGGCATTAACCTTCCATAACAGATCACTAACATCAGCTTATTAATCTAAATGAGTCACAACAGGTAGCATAACTTTTCTTTGCCATATTTTAAACTCAGAAAAGCTTTTTACATCACAGAGAAATATACTCGGGTATATGTACATACTTGAATAGAATAACAAGTGGCCACATACTGCCCAAATGTATTAAATAAGATTTTTTCCTTAAATTACAGCAAAATAGAAAACATATTTTTATGCTCTTTTCCATTTTTATATAATCTGAAATCCACAGAATATATATAGATGGGAAGAATGTTTTAAGAAACCTAAAATACCAGAATGTCATTTGTATGATTTAGTAAGTGGTCTTTCTTGATGGAATAGATACATATTAATTTAAAACATGTTAAAGTCCTGTATGGAAAAGAAGAAATAACACAAAACCACAAAGGATTCTCTTCTTTATAGGTAATTTTTTTGTGTGTTTCAGAACATCAGGTATGTCATACTTTGAAATGGCTGACTATCACGTGGAATTTAATGACTCTTTAAGCAATACAGCAAGTGCTCAGACAATTCTTCATAACTAAACTGTGTTATTTTTTTCCCCAGTATTTTGTTCTAAGTGTGCTTTTGTTCTAAGCAAGATTTAATAATATAAATTAACCAAATATGTGCAACTGTTGCTTCCAAACATGTTAGAGTACCTAAAACTTTGAATTCCATTTTTAAAATTAACAGGCTGTCAAAACAGTTTGCTCTTTTGTGTTTAATTAGATCACAAAATACAATATCTCGTACCTAACAAAAGTGACAGTTTGAATGAAGTTTCAGTGGTTACCACTGTCCGACTAATGAAAAGAAATATGTGAACAGGAGGTAAAATCTCTGCTATGAAAAACTACTTACACCTAAAAGGTTAAAATAGATGAGAAGTTAGAGAATACATGAAATAAACAAGTTGGCAAGATTAAAAATATGACTAGAGAAACACACTGTTAATTCTGACTAGGATTTTCCAAAGCTTCTGAAGGATATTACACATCTGCTAAAATTACAAAAAAGGGTAAGTTTAGTGACTCACACTTATAGAGAGGTAAGTTCTGATTAGTTTTCAGACTGGTACATCCTTAAACTTAAATTCTCATTATTTTATTACTTTATTTTTTTAAAAATGAAACAGACTACCATGATTCCTGGCTATTTGTCAGGAAATTAGAACTAGAAGTGCTGTGTCTTGAGCTATTAATTTGCAAAGGGTACAAAGCCAACTTGAAAGGAGTCTCCAGTTTGGCAGACATCAGATTTCACTGAAATGAAGGTCCAAAAAGCGAAAGTATAGCAAAAAATTTGGATCACATCCAGCAAGAAAGAGGAGAAAAGAAATGAAAGGAGGAAAACACTAAGGGAGCAGAGTAAATGATAATTTCTTGCTTCACTGAGAAGACGGGTTGTATTCTAATGATAAAAAATTAGCTGCTTTGAAAAGCAGAATAATATTTTGTAGGGCAAAGGATACAAAGGGTCAAAAACAGTATTTGACTTGTTCTGAGACTTAAAACACCCTGTTAAAGTGAAATCAATAACAGGCCTTAAGCCTATAATAATTCGAAGTTTTTATTAGGAAAATGTAGGCTGTAATAGAAAATATATTTTTTTAAAAGACCTACATTTTTAAAAAGTCCTTGTGATTACAAAACATTTCAGTTTCTCAAAAATTTTGGATGTACTTTCCACAAAACAAATAATTACTTACACTGACAAAAATAGTAAACCAGAACATCAGAAAGTATTTCCCAAGTTACCTTGATGTCATCAGCTCTTACCTGAGTGTAACCAAGACTCTATACAATGTTATCACAATGAGGTCATTCTCAATGTTTGGCATTCCTCACCAAAGGGAAAAAATCTTGAAGCCTTTTCCTAATTTTAACATTCCAAGTTGTTCTTTAAATTACAGGCATTTGCCTAAAACTGAAACAGAATCAGAGACAGAGCCCCAGGCTCCCTCACAAAGCAATGGACATTTTTTAAAGTCATAGTAATCTACTTACTAGCAGAAACAAGCCAAAATTGGTCCTTCCAAACTCATCGTGCAGCCTTGTTTCCTTAGAAATGTAACATTTGGTGTTACCATAATGCTTTCTTTTGTTACATTTCAGTTACATTTTAAGTATAAGCACCAGGTTTTCCCAAGTTGTCAAAGCAACCATGATATCTTGCATCCAGCTATAGGACAGATCAATACTAGCTTTCTGTAGCATCTAGAGAAACAGAATGTTTAGATAAAAATGTGTTCATAGGTTGACTAAATCAAAGTAATCTTATTGCTTTTACAAGTATACACTATTGCATGTATAAGCACTAAGTTTAATCCATAAACCTTCCCCTGCTTTTTTTTTTTTGCTGGTAATACCAGAACCCCCTACCAGGGCATTTTACCCTCACAGAAAAAAAAAAAACAAATCAACACAACAAACCTGTCAGGAAATAACTTAAAATTAATATCAATTGTATACATTATAAAGAATATTTGACTAGCCTCTACATGGATTTGCATTTGGATAGGCAATTGGAATACTGAATTAACTTCTGCTGAACAAAATTAATTAACAAGTTCTTTGTTTTCAGTGCTTGAGATCTAGTGTCTGTATATTACAATATTAATAAGAAATGTAATCCTCTTCTACTACTGACTTTCAAACCATTACTCATTTTGAATCAATGGAAATTAAATGCAAATGTTGACTGGTATTACAGAAATGGAACTTCCACCCTGCAAGACTGCCAGGCCCCTCTTCTGTTCCCTTTTTCAGGAATGCAGTGGACTACTTGCATGTTTCACATTGTTTTTGCATATGCCTTTTCTGATATTTTGCATCACACTGCCCAGGTAGGGTCCCTCTTAGAAAGCTGAGATTTGATCTTGGGCAAGGTGAGGCTCACTTCCCTTACTGGTTCTGCTTGCTACAGCACTGAATTGTGCCACAGCTGTCAAGAGCCAAATAGACTGTGATAGTGACCATGACACCATCAGGGCTGCTGAGGATAATTTGGATTCATCAAAATGTCAGCTAGCATAAGTGCATGTGGTTTTTACCAAAATTTGCTCTCATGGTATGGTATGTGATTTGTCCTTGTCTGCAGTTCTGCAGCAGATTCATCTCTTGCTGCAGCTATATCATAGGTTCTACATTGTATATTGTAATTTGTATCAGAAGAAAAGCAACAGAGACTGATTATCTTCCTTGTCTGAACACCACTGTTTCTAAACTCAGAAACAAGAGCTGAGTTCTCAGAAAACCCCTAGGAAGTGTCAAACACATTCTCTGGGATAAAAAAGCTTTGTTGGACCTAATTTTTATAACAATTTAAAACTCTTTCAGGACAGTTATTGGATGAATGGAATGAAGCTGAGGGACTGGTTTTATTTTTTGAGCCTGAAGAGGGAGTATTACTAGAGCAACTGAGTTCTAAAATACTTACACAACATCTGGATGTCCTAGCTTGTAACGCCCAAATTTGCTAGTTACATTTGCCAAAATACCTATACAGGTAAAAAAAGTATAGGCATCTCCTCTAGGACTTACAGAAGGCATCTGTATTATGAAGCAGAACCCCAGTAATCAAATAGTTTCCAAGGGATACTAAGAACTAGCTTGTTGATCAGCCCTCCCAATTTTTTGTCATAGCTCAGAATAAGCAGTTAATGATGCAGGAACTGTACCAAGTAAACCTCAGCAGAATTCCTTTCTACTGTTAGCTTCACCAAGATGATTCCTACCAGACAATTTAGGAAGCTGACTGATAGCATTTCCTGGTTACTCAGACTTAAAATTTCATTTATGGCCCCTGTTCACAAAAGCCAGATCATGTTGCCAGCCAAAGGAGGAGCATAGGGCTGCCTGTTAAACAAGAGTGTTTGCTCTGTATGATTTCTATAACCAAACTACTACAATGAAATGTCTGCTTTTGTGTTTCTTGGGTAGACCAGAAAACAGTATCAACTTTCTGCTTCTGCTGTAGCCTTTACTTCTCCACCCCATAATTAACAATTCTAGTACTTCCTGTAAATTCAGATTGCAACATGAACTATTATCAACTACATGTTTACAGAGCCAAATGGATTTGAATCCATTCCCAACAGATGGAAATACTGATGGAATAAAAGCTGTTCTCAAACCAGTTGTTCATACCCGTGTTGCATTCATATATACTACTTGGTCAAACTGGTTGTAACAAGCTTAGATAAGCTTGGCATTTGAGGTATCGAAAAAACATTTTGTGATAAACTGAATTTGGTACTGTTTAACTAAATTTGTGCATTGTTATAAAGTGGTTAAATTTCACTTGCAGATTTTGAAGGAATCAAGCATTTTTTTCTACACATTTATTCAGAATTATGCAATTATATTCAGAATAACAACTCCTCCCCCTTCCCTTGGAAAATCCACAAATAGAGATTTACCATCACATATTTAATGTACAGTCTTCAATTTTTTCTCATTTTGGCTAACCAGTGAATATCTGCCATTCCAAATACTTGCTATAAATGGAATATACATTTAATATCCCATTTTGTATTTCAGATATGTAATATGCAGTGATATACTAGTAAGCTATTACACCATAAGCTTGAAACAGATGAAGTATTTACTGCTGTCTTTAAAATTATATGTTTGCTCTCAATAGCAACTTTAGATTTGTCTGATTGGAGATCTAAGCTATCTGAAGACTTCCAGAACTGTGGAAGTTTCAGGTTGCATGAGGATTTAACTGCACAGTATGAAACCCTTTGCAGGTTTCATAACAGCACACCCTCCATACCTCTTGTCTTTTCAAAGACCCATTTGATAATATCAAAATAGAAACCAGTAGTTCCCTAAGAAACCATAGAGGAACTTTCCTTCAGCCCATACCACAATAGCTTGCACGAGGCCCATTTCCAGTTCACTGAACCCCCCAGTTCATTTGGTCTATATATCCATTTTCAAATCAACAAGACATTCCATTCTGAAGAAAATCCAAAGTATATCTGCACCTGAATGGTAAACCAATGATGTTTCCAAACATTCAGGCTTAAGTGCAAACACCATGAAAGAGACAATACTTCTTCCTTAAGACAACTAGCACTTTCCTTTCTGGCATCTTGTACCACAGCGGGAGAGAAGCCAGGCTTGCTTTATCATCCATTTTAGCTTCTGACTCCAGTTTGTGTTCACAAAATCGTCACGGATGAGATACAGTACTCTGGACAGCATTGCATGTATTTTTGACCTTTCTGAAAGTTGAGGAATTTGGACTTGAGCCCTTCTATATGAAAAGATCAGCACTAGAACTACTACAGAAATGTCTGGAGTGACTACACTGCTTATTTTAACTGTAATTAGTTATAATATTGGATATGTTATGCATCATAAAATAAGAATCCTCTGGTCTGATAAGCTAATATTTAAAAATCATGTTAATTCTAGTTAATGAATTTTGATAGATGTTTATGAAGTAATTCTGTCTGTACCTGGTGACATCACTTTATCAACATCAAGTCCTTCAGGCAGAGCAAGACTGCCTGCTGACATTTTATTTTTTTTGTCTTCTTGTTGTCTAATACTAATAAAGTTGAACCTGTATCAGACTGCTACCACATAATATTTACAGCCATCCTATATATGTTTAAGTGGTCTGTAAAATATTAATTTTTGTTAGAACAGATTTTTTTTAGTAGAGTAATTAACCCTGCCCCCCACTTATTTCTTAAAAGAAATCACAATCTTTCCACTTACATTTAAAGAAAGTTAAATTAGAACAAGATTTGTATTTGCAGGCTGCCCTTTGATTCAGTATCTTTAAAGACATAGACTTGGAAAATGTATTCTTAAAAGTGTATTATTCAATAAATACTTCACTGTACATAAACACTGATTTTGCAAGTTCAATAAAATAAATATATGAATATTTTAAAATAGAAGGCATTTAACCAGCATAGAAAGTATTGTAAAGTATTTGTCTGAGCCCACAAGAAACGAACTAACAACTCATCTATTGGTTCATTCCAAACATATTGGTAGGACTGGAAACACTGCACTATAATTGTTTAGTGGTAGACTTGGTAGTATTAGATTAATGATTGGACTCAATGACCATAAGAGTGTTTTCCAACTTAAACGTTCTCTGATTCTGTAATCTAATTTTCAGATTACCTTCATGTAAAAAATAGTACTCAGTGACTAAAAAATTAAGGGAAGATCAGGCAGCCAATATTAATTCTGCTTAAGAATAGATAACACTAATTCATTGGAGTGCATCTGGAATTCTCTGCATATGGAGAAGGTATGAACTGAAAGGGTCATAAGACTTTCGTTATAATAATTTAATCTAGCAAATATTTTAGGTCAGTTGAATGATTTCCTCCTAAATATACTATAAGTGATCAGAGAGCCTTTTTATAGATTTTCAACAACTTTAAGTCCAAAAATGAGTTTTCAACTGAATAGAAGTTGGAAAATTGCTGTGCTGATTTTTGACACTGCATCTTCCACAATCTTTCCTTTCACAGTGTTAGCCCTGGTCCAGGAGATTCAGGTACACTTTGTTACTGTACACAGTATACATAATGACTATACACTCCTTCCATACACATTTTTCAAATCAGCATGGGTAGCTCATAAAAATGAAGGGAAGGGAAGGGAAGGGAAGGGAAGGGAAGGGAAGGGAAGGGAAGGGAAGGGAAGGGAAGGGAAGGGAAGGGAAGGGAAGGGAAGGGAAGGGAAGGGAAGGGAAGGGAAGGGAAGGGAAGGGAAGGGAAGGGAAGGGAAGGGAAGGGAAAAAGAAAGGCAAAAGAAAAATAATGATGATATGTAAGAAATATTCAAAATTACAGTTCTCTGAAGTTGGCCCAGAGCTATATAGTTATTGTTTTTTGTAAGTCTGTGACAGTCTTTGGACAGTATTATGTTTCCTAGACAAGTGGCAAGAAATATTGGTCCCTGGACCGGGTAATGATCCCACCTTTTGTACTAACAGCTCAGTCAGCTTGCTAATTCTCAAAGAGAAGTCTTGCATCCTGCCTACTTCTGTGGAGGACACAGTGCCACATCCATCATGAAAACATGATCCTGGAGGGAATACAGGTGACTAATGCTTAATTGTTCAGGAACTTTCTAAGACCTATAGCAATTTAATGAATTATAGATTCCAAGTGATTATATTCTTGGTGGCCACTACATTTGAATGTAACAGATAACTGCATCAGAAAATATTATATATTGGACTGCATGGAAATTATGGGCAAGCTCCAGCCCTACACACTTAAACAAATAAAGTTTAGCAGTTCTGGAAAGACCGATTATGTCTCTCTGCCTTGAGAAAGGACAGCCTAAAGTGAATGACGAGAGAAATTACCACCTTAAAAAAAAATAAAAATACCTCTTTCTAAAGCACAGAGGCATTGAAAACTTGTAAAAATCCATACTTGCTGAATTAATGCATTTATTTACCTTGTGAATGCTGCTGGTTTGTCTTTACACTTACTTTCAATTGTAACAATTCATATGGCAATTATGCCTCAATTAAAACGTATCATAACACTGAATATGACTTTCCAGCTTTTTGGATAAGGGGTACTTATTAAAGATCCTTTGAAACCTCTGTTAAGTATGGCTCACATTGCATAGAAGGCACAGACAAGCTGACACCTTAACTTAACAAATATCTCAAGCATTAACTAGGCCAGGCAGTCTAACCAGCTTTAGTGCAGGATGCAGTTTTGGCAAGGCTTCACTAAAAATGGCAGCTTTCTTTGTGGATCCAGATCCACATCATGTCACTCTCCCACTTTGGCCACTGGACTGCTTTCACTGCCTGCTACTGTCATCTCTTCCAGGAACAACATGAACTCAGCAGAGCTTGTCAGACTGAAGTTTAACTTTCAGTCTATTCACTTGATTGAATGAATCCCGAGGAACTATTTCTGAGGGAGGCATGTTTTCCTTGTGACCGCGTAAGGGTGAAGACACCTCCACAATTGAGACTTTCTTCAGTTGCCTCCTCAGGCTACATGTCAGGGTACAACAAGGGTAACATTCCTCAAAACCCTCACCTTTGTTGCAGCAGAACACCTTAACAAGTCTTGCATGAGTGATCAGCATGTTGGATTAGTTTGATCACCTCCAGCAAACATCTGTGTCTCCTACCACACTGATGGTCCCTCTGCGAGTGATGCCTCAGGCCCTTCCAGGAAGCATTGCCTCATGGTGTCCACTGAAGGAGGGGCAATAGCTACACTCAGAAGGTATGCCATTTGTCTTGCTGCAGGGCCTTCTTATATTGTGTATATATATATATATATATTAAAGTTGTATGGTCTTAACAGATACATAGATAATAAAGCTAAATGGGATCACCATGACCATCTTTTCTGGCCTCTTCTCTGATATAACAAGACTACCCTGAATTAATGCATCTTTGAAGCAGAAAAAGCCTTTTAGAAAAGATGCCAATCTTAATTTCTATTTTCCACTGACAGAAAATTCACTACTGCTATGAGAAAGTTCCATTTAGAGCCGCTATTGAAAGTGTGCTTTCCATTTGGAACTGATGTTCCCTAGCTTTAGCTTTTAGCCAGCGAATTCTGTTTTCTACTTGTCTGCTTTATTGAAAAGCCTCTCTTCTGAAGTTCCTCTTTCCTATATTGATAATTCTAGATTATGAAGCAGCCATTTCCTTTTAACTTCCAGTTTCATCTCAAGGAGTCTTCCTTTATAAAGTGAATTGTTCCATCCTTTAATTATTTTCCTCTCTTAGAACTCTATTATTTTTTTCCTCATATTTCTTTAAGTGGAACATGAAGGAATTCTCTGTTACTCTAGAAATACTTAGTCTATGTAGAAAGAAATAGCAAAACCAACACAGATGATACTCATTCAAAACCCCACTATTTCTGCACTGTCAAATTGTCAGTGCTCTGTGCTACCCATTGGGAGCTCAAGATTAGCAGTCTATACAATAGTCCCAAGTTTTTTTCAGAATCCCAAACCAAAACTCTTTAAGTAAAATCTACAGATTTTCCTCTTAGATGACTTTACACTTGCTCACACAGAAACACCCCCGACTTAGAATTTAAAAAGACAAATCAGATTATTGTATACAAGGTGCTCTTTGCTTACTTTCCCCAACATGTTTTTTTTCCTGGAATTGGATTAGTGGTAATATTTTATTCCACATTGCTGATGAAAATGTAAAAGACATTGTGAGGCCAAGAAGAAAGCCTTATTTTATAATAAATTTTAAGAGAACAGCTGTCTTTAAAAATCAAGTACATACAAATCAACAGAGTAAGTGTCAAGATTACATGAAAGGAACAATTTCCATAGTCCTAATTCACTGGAATTATTTAGGTATATAACTCTTCATTAATTGAATCCCATCTAAGTAATTCCATTATTTTGCCTGGATCAATGGCAGACTGACAGACCAGTAACTACCAAGGTAATCTCATTTACCTGTTTAAGTTATTTATATAATAGTTTTCTTTCAGTCCTTTAGAGTTCTCAGTTTTCTGCAAGAATTTTTAAAAATAAAAAATTAACAATCCAAGAAGAAACTTGGCCAGCTCTTAAAAAAAATTCAAGGATGCAAATTATTAAGGGTTTAATGATTTCAACACTGAATGGCATTCTGAATCAGCCCTAAAATGGCAAAGAATTCCTTCTTACTTATCCCACAATTAGAATACATCATCTGAATCTTCCACAAACTATTTATTCAACATGACATTAATGCAAAAGAAGATAGAAAGGTAATGAGCACCCTGGAGCTGTGATAAGGACACCAACTAGAAATAAAAGAATGTTCAAAAACCCAACAACTTGATTCTGCCTAGCTTTTCTTTCTAACAACATTGCCAAAGTGGACATGCTGTGTTGGTTGACAGCTGGCTGAACATGAGCCAGCAATGTGCCCAGGTGACCAAGAAGGCAAACACTACCCTGGCTGGAGGAAATGGCCTGAAGTTGCACCAAGGGAGGTTTAGACTACATATGAGGAAGAATCTCTTTAGCGTTTTACTCTGTAAGAGTGGTCAGGCACTGGAACAGACTGCCCAGGGAGGTGGTGATGAACTCACCATCCCTGGAGGTATAAAAGAAATGTGTAGATCTGGCACTTAAGTGCATGCACTAGTGGGCATGGTCGTTTTTTTTGGGGTTGTGTGTTGTTGGTTTTGTGGGACCTATGCTTGTGATTTTTTTTCCCCCTGGGTGGACTGTGGGACTTGGTGATCTTAGATGTCTTTTCCAACTGTAAGGATTCTGTGATTCTCTGATATTTCATGCACGTGCATGTGCACACAAGGTGTGAAACAGTAGAATAAAGAGAACAACAGGTGATCTTTAACTGCAAAACCAGCTATATAGACATGGTGAAAATGACCATCACCTTAATAAACTGAAAATGCAAAACATTGTTCTGCTAGCACTTTATTGTGTGGCATACTCTTATGCATACAAAATTATACATGCATTCTACTAAACCTGCAATTTGTAATAAAATTTGGGGTTTTTAAAAACTTCTATTACAGCTGAAATTACCAGTCTCAACTTTGATAGTTGATTTGTGCACACCCCAGAACTTAAAAGCAGTCAGGAAGAATGTAATCATTCTTTCAGAATAATTGATGTGCTGCTGTTGGAAATTCGATTTTGTCCTTTGAGGTTATATGTTATCATTCAACAAAATGCAAGTCAGAGAAAATTTGTTATACTTTGAGACATTTACTACTCAGTTAAAAAGATTTTGTGCAAAAATATAAAAATAAGTAGTATGTAAGGTAAGCGTAAAAAGGATAAACAAATTTACCTCTAAGTATCTTATGGAACTCTACTTGTTTACTTCTTTTTCAGTTTAAGGAAAATAAACTGTTTCATTAATAATGTATTCTTTACCAATTAATTAATTTTTAATTTGTTCTATTGCAAAAGTATATGGAGTATATTAATGATTTTATCTTCATCCAGACATCACAAATTCTTCTCCAACATAATTACATGCTAACTGGAAAGTTTTAATTCCACAGCTGTACCCATCTGGTAAAAAATGACCAAGCAAAGATTGAATGAAGTGCATGTAACAGTGTGAGACTGCTGCTGGTCCAGCACTAAAGGATTGTCTTATGTAGCTCCTCAGGAAAGAATGAAGAACTATGAGGTGAAATATATTGAGAACTTGAGCCAAAGACAAGACATATTATGAAACAGAAATATACTGTAGGCATCACAAACCACCTACCCCTTCCTCCTTTTGTGTTTGGTTTCTTAAGAGATATAGGTATGGAAAATAAATTTGGTAAACTAATCACAGAGAAAAATTGTATTTAATTAAGTGTGAGTCATGGTAAGATGCAGGCACTGCTTTTTACTAGCCAGATTCAGAATGAAATTAATGCATATTAACTGGGAAGCCTATAGTAATGTTTATAATAATACTCTTTAAATTAAATGCAAATGAACTGCTTAACTGAAGAAAGAGTTATGGAAAGACTACATGGAAGAGTTTGTAGATTTGAGTGCGAACTTGAAAGAGGAAATACAAAATTTTATATGCCCCACTGTAAAACTGAAATATTTTTTAATATGATATCTAGTCTTTAAATACAGATTTTCCTGTATAGTTTCCATGACAGTTTTAATGGAAAGAAGACAACTTCCTACAATAATAGACCTGAGTGAACGAAGAATGCCAGAGCTGATACAGCTAGGTTTTGCAACCTATTATCTGTTTTTACCTAGAAACAGGGCCCAAGACTCTGAATTTGAGCCTTTAAATGCATAAGAAAAACATTTGGAGAAAGGATCACTTGCTAGTTAGACCAACAGACGATCACTTCCTCTTCCAAATGTTGCCACTATTTGTTCAATAATACTCTCCTATCTCTCTAGGAACCTGACTCAAAATCCAGTCAGGATTTTGATAAAATAAAATAGCACTGTGAGTTACACATGTATAAAAACCCATCGAAAATAAGCTTTTCAACATTGTAATTTCAAAAATATTTTGGCTCTTTGTGTAGGTGAGGATATTTTAAAATTAATATTTTGCTGGACTTTCTAAGCCTTGCTCATTCTTTATTTCTTCCAAAAGCATAAAATTTGATAGAATTTTCAAAATTATTCCACTGACTCATGGAAAAGACAGGCAAAAACACAGAGGGATCGATAAAAATGTTAATAAAAGACACTGATAACACATACATATGTAACATCAGAAAGAACAGATAAATACTGCTCCCTTATTCTTTTTGCCACCCAGCTTCCTCAAAACTCTGTGCTTTTCAAATACTGAAAATAAAGGAATTGGGAAACCTCCAAAGAACCTGATATTTAGGAAAGAGAAACTTTAGTAGTAATTATAGACCACTCCTCTATATACACCAGCCTTAAGAATAAAGAAACAAAGGCAAAACACCCATTAAAAAAATGGCTGTGCTCCAAGGAAAATTTATTTATTTATTTATTTATTTATTTTGCTAGTGGATACAGCTGAAAACATTCAAAACTAAATGAAATATTTAGCTAATGTTTGTATCATCTCACAGGATGTCTTACGTATCCAAATATTGTGTTCAATGTTAGCTGCATTGTAGAATATATTAGACAGAATTCTTCATTGCTTATTCATGTGGAAAGTGTAACTTTATATAATAAAACAAGTGGGATCAACAGGCCTGCTTGTACTTTAGGAGTTACTAAATGTACGTAAAGGTTGGGAAACTGGTCCATACATGGCCCTGACTCATATTCATTGCTATTAAATATATGAACCTGATTAAACTCCCTGTATTTAACGAAGACTTTTTAAAAATCAAAACCCAGGTTTTGCAAATCAAGAAGTCTGTGGGAGAGTACATTGTCAAATTGCTTTTCGTTGTGAAACTTGTATTCTCCAATTAAGTCTATCCACCTCAACAGAGTTTAGCCTGGGTGCTTTGAATGCATTTTGCTTTTTCCTAAGCAGCTTTAGAACCTCACTACAGTAGTACCGTGTGGGTAATTCACACTGCTTCAGCTTGGCTAGACTATATTTCTCATGATATATCACAGCAAGTTTATCCACAGAGGAATACTTCAGCTAAAGTACATTTTCCTGGCAGTGGAGAAGTCCAATTTCTAAAGCATGAGACAGCTGTGTTTCTTTTCCTTTAAGCCACAATACTGGCATAGGTGAATGCAAAATCTGAGCCTGTTCAAAATGAAAAATGCCTTCACTGGTGAATTTAACTTTTCTGAAAATGCTTGTTCTCTGGAAAGTTTTTCAACTTAGATTCTCCTTGTGGAAGAAAATAAAACATCAAGATACCAGAGGAGATAAAATCTCCTTTTCAGTTCTACCAGATAGGGTACCATTGACTTAAGATAAAATGAAACTTACTAAGTTTGTTGACTTTAATTACTGAGAAATCTTTCTTTGGGATATCTGCTATAGTTCTAGTTTCCCCAGTATGTACCACGAAGTGTGTGAAGCTCCTTCTGTTCACTGTGGAAGGGTGCTGGAACCTAGCTATAAATAACATATATGTCTGAAGCATAGAATCACAGAATCATAAAACCATTAAGGTTGGAAAAGACCTTCAAGATCATCAAGTCCAACCGTCAGCCCTAGTAGACCCCCCTGACCACTAAACAATTTCCCAAAGCACCACATCTACCCATTTTCTGAACACCTCCAGGGATGGTGCTTCCACCACCTCCCTGCACTGCCTGTTCCAATGCCTCACCACTCTTTTTGTGAATAAATTTTTCCACATATCCAATCTGAACCTCCTCTGGTACAACTTGACCCCATTTCCTCTCATCCTATCGCTAGTCACTAGGGAGAAGAGGTCAACACCTGCCTCTCTGGAACCTCCTCTCAGGTAGTTGTAGAGTGTAATGAGGTTTCCCCTCAGCCTCCTTTTCTCCAGACTTAACAGCCCCAGCTTCCTCAGCCTCTCCTCATAAGACCTGTTCTCCAGACTTCTAATCAGCCTAGCTGCCCTTCTCCGCACCCCCTATTTCCTTCCTACACTGCAGTGCCCAAAACTGCAGTGCCCACACAGTGCTCGAGGTGCAGCCTCACCAAGGTGGAGTAGAGGGGCAGGATCACCTCCCTGGTCCGGCTGGTCACACTATTCCTGATGCAGGCAATGATGCCATTGGCCTTCTTGGCAACTGAGGCACACCGGAGGCTCATGTTCAGCCAGCTGTCAATCAGCACCCCCAGGTCCCTGTCTGCTGGGCAGCTCTCCAGCCACTCCTCCCCACGCCTGTAGCGCTGCTGGGGGTTGTTGTGGCCAAAGTGCAGGACCCGACATTTGGCCTTATTGAAACTCATACACTTGGCCTTAGCTCATCAATCAAGCCTGTCCAGATTCCTCTGCAGAGCCTCCCTACCCTCAAGCAGATTGACACTCCCAACAAACTTAGTGCTGTGTGGGAACTTACTGAGGGTACAGTATATCCCCTCATCCAAATCATCAATAAAGGTGTGAAACAGGAGCAGCCCCAGCACTGAGCCCTTGGGAACACCACTTGTGACCAGCTGCCAACCAGATTTTACTCCATTCAACAAAACTCTTTTGACCCAGCCATCCAAACCATTTTTTATCAGCAAGGATATGTGCATTGAAGCCATGAGCAACCACCTTTTACAGGAGAATGCTGTGGGAAACTGTGTCAAAGGCCATGCTAAAGCCAAGGTAGACAACATCCACAGCCCTTCCCTTGTCCAATAAGCAGGTCGGCCTTTCATAGAAGGAGATCAGTCAAACAGGACCTGCCCTTCACAAACCCGTGCTGACTGGGCCTGATCACCTGGTTTGTCCTGAATGTACTGCATAATGGTACTCAGGATATTCTGCTCCATCAGCTTCCCTGGTACTGAAGTCAGACTAATGGGCCTGCAATTTCCCAGATCATCCTTCTGTCCCTTCTTATATATGGGGGTTATGTGGCTGATTTCCAATCTGCTGGTACTTCAAGCAGAAACTATTTAACCTATTGAAAACAATTACTCTTTTCCGCAGGTTCAAATACAGGCTTCCTCTGCTAGTGTAACTGTGCAAGTCAGAATGGCTGGAATAAAGTAGACAAAAAATTTGAATTCTATTTATCTGCTGAAATTACATGCTTTTGTACTACCTATTTCACACATTGAGGCTTCTTACAGATGAAATGCAGCTTAAACGGAGAGAAGTTAAATGAAATGGTGTCAATGCTCATGGAGATCTCTGTCATATAAAATAAGCCTCGAGCTGCTGTGGCATTCTATGCAGAAGCTGGTGATAATCAGTACCATCTTTATGTTCAGACCTGGAAAAAAGAGGGGATCTGTATTCTCGCCCTATTCAATACCTGTAAACCAACTGTTGCCTCTGTTTAAAAAAATGTCTGTAGCCTTCGATATTAGAGAAGTTCACTGAGGGGCAATGTCTTTAAAAGTTTCTTATTTGTGAGAACAGCTTCACATTATGGGCTCCTGTTGGCACCACCTAGCCCAAAGCTAAACGGAAAAATGATAAGAATACACATAGAATGAAACTACAACTACACATTGTAAATGAAAATACAACTGTTAAGAGCTATGTCTGGTTACATTGGGAAATGCCGTATGTCTCACAGTGATCTTGGGGTAGCACACAGGTGTGTGTACATGAGTGGGGTGCTTTTAGACAGGGATGACATTCATATCTACAATTCTCTAAAGATCTTTAACTACTTTGGGGATAGACAACTTGACAACTAAGCTGTTAAAATCCATAAAATGCTTTTCTATTACTACATCATATTGTTTTTTGTTTGTTTGTTTTTTGTTTTTGTTTGTTTTTTTTTTTTTTTTTCCCCAGAGAGAGAGAATTCCACTATTTCAGAGTCTAAGACATGCAAGTGCAATTAAAACTGCTGCTCCAAGAAACACACAATTTAACATAAATGATCTAGTGATTTCAGTGTTGTAGTGGATATGGTGAGGTGCAATAGGAAAATGTGTTTCTTTTTTGTTTGTTTTTGCTTTTCTCCTAAACATCTGTTACACTGGAGAGCATTACAAGATACGTTAAAAGAAGTGGCAAAATGCATTTGTGCACATAAAGTCCATCTTCTGCATGTACCTATGCAAACATGGAGTGCAAATATGTGTTTAAGTAATCCTGCTGAGTAAGACCAAAGTTTAGCCTTGGCCAGAATGTCATCCCAGAATGCAGGCAAATACAGAGATGAAGAAGATGCTCTGTGTATATCTACACAGCTAGCAACTATGACTTAGGGTTTTCTGAGTTACAACTCTTGCTTTTGCCTATTGTTTAAGATTTTTTTTTTATCTGTCCAGATCATGTTTGAGACTACATAGTTTCTGAATGTATACAACCTCTTGAGGAGCTGCTTGAAGTAGCATCTCCTTTTATTTTTTTCAGCCTACTTATGTCTTCTAATGACACCTAGTCCTACTGGAAAAGAGAGGAAATAATAAATCATTATCCTTTTTCTATTTTACTCATGATTTTATACACTTCTATTCTGTCTTTCCTTACTCATCTTTTTTGCAGGCTGGAGTCCTATTCTATTTAGTTATTCCTTACACAGATACTATTCCTTAACTTGATGATCCCTGATACCTTTCTCTCCATGTTCCTGAATTCTTGTTCTCACATCCCAAAAATAATAAAAACAGAAAGGGAAGCATTCAAAATGTAGTTGAATTATGAATTTATGCAATGGTATAATAATGTTTTCCCCTCTGTATTCCTTTTTGAAGAATTTCTAACACTCTATTTGCTTGTTTCACTGAACCTGATCTGGCACTTTCATAAAACTACATTCTAACTTCAGCATCTCTATTCTGTGCCTACTGCCCAGCTTGAGTGCAGAACTTTTACTATGTATGAAATTATGTTTCAGAGAGACAAATGCAGAGCCAGGTTTGCTTAAATGTAGGCTTAGTCTGCAAAAGAGGTTTGTAACATCAACAAACCTTAAAGTGAACATAGTTTGAATTTTTCTACTTACAAAAATCTGTAGATCAATTATAGAGTTTTATTTTGCTACAGGAAGTTTGAATAAGTCTTGTAAATACCCTGTTGGAGTCTGTCAGTATTGTGATTGAAAGGTTAATATAGAGAAGACTTCGGGATTTTTTCCCCTCATAGCATCGGAATTGATGGTTAAACTGGAAAACACATAGGTATGCTTTTGGGAACATTCCACAATTTTTAAAAAAATTATAATACGAATAATTTGCAGGTTCTGGTGCTGAAATCTTGTTTCATTTTTAAAATTCGTAGAATTTCTCCAAGCTACAATCTTGAGTCTTCTACTTTGCTAAAAAATAATGCAGAAAATATTTCTTTGCCATAGTAGGTCAGTAAATTTAAGTAAAAGAAACAGCCACGTGTTGTTCATCCCACCTTTTCAAAAAAATAAGACTTTTTTTACCCAATTTGCCTGAATCCTAAAAAACTCAATGGGAATACAAAGACTTAATGTGAGTAGAAATGAGAAAATGGTGATAAAATAAAAAGATTCTCACAAAATAAAATGAAAGGTGAAACCTCAAAGGGAGTTTCCAAGAGAAAATGTTTAATGATTGTCTTTTTCTCACTGTTAGACTGAATGGAAATAGTTTCTGTGGTGGTTTATTCTCTTTCATCTTGTCAGCAGGAGTTGGACCTTCTGCTCTAATCAGGTTGCCTAACATTTCCAAGTATTTCATCCTCTCAAAAACAGAGACCTAATTGGGCAAGGAATCTTGAAAAAACTTACCTCTATGCACTTCAGTTTCTTAAAGGGCTTGACAGGGATTAAGAACATCTAAACATCTGTAGCGAATCAAGTGCTGGGCCTAGTGATTTATAGCAACAACATTACTCTCATGCATTCCTGTCCAAGATTGCTACTCATATTAAACAAATACTTGCAAGACCTTTATTTTTAGTTTTTTCAATTTTTCAAAGTCTGGAACTGCTATTTTCAGCAGTAGTGCAGTCTTTCAACAACTTCAGGAAACTTCAGTAAAACTATCTCTATATCATCTCTTACAGTAGTTCTCAGAGTATAAAATAAAGCCTAATTTTGCAAAGTATATATGAAAGATTAGGATATTTTTTTGTTTAGGTACAAAGCAATCTCTTTCTAGCTATGATTTCACGATTTATGGCAGCAGTCAAACTCCTTCCTAGTACTGGACCTTCAGGAGGAACTTGTGCAGTTGGGGGTGTGTCAGTAGTCTGTAGATTAATTTTGAGACTACAGCAAACACTATTCTTCAGATTTTAGAACATGAAAAACAGACAAGCAATCAAATCTCATCTCTTTCAACTCTGTCTTGTGAAGAAATACACATTTCAAATGTGTCTTGTCATCAAAGATCTCCTTACACACTCAAAATACTAAGAAAGAAGAAATTTAAGGTGTCACGTGTTTAATATAAAGAATCTACTTACTTGCAAGCCTTGTCAGGTTCTGACAAAAAATCTATCACTGAATAGTAGCCCAGACATTTGGGTTTGATGTAGCTCTTTTGCACTGTGCTGATAACAGTTATTGAGAGGCTGGAAGAGCAAGTCAGCATGAGGCAAGGATAAAGGAGACCTGGGCTTGGGTTTCCTTGTGCTGCCCCTTACCTTCCCCACTCTACTGGCACAACAACTGGCGGCTGAAAACTGGAGCAACTTTAAGGAAGTTTTACACAATGCCCAGCCACAGTCAAAATACTGAATCAAAATGCTGATGTTAATAATTAAAAAAACAAAACAACACACAGAAAATATCTATTTTTAAAATATCTTTTTATAGGTGTTATTTTCCTGCACATATGTGGAAAATTAGGCCAGTATTGCCCCTCTGTTATAATGGGTGCAAGATTTCTAATCTCACAATAGTGGCTTTGTTTGAACATATGTCTTAGGGAAAGCAGCAGGGCAGAAACCAAAACAAATGAGTACCAGATAAGGAGTGAACTGGAATTTTCCAGAAAATTTTGATTTAACTTGATGGAAAGCACTTTTATTAACAAAACTTTGCTTCTACAGTTTGTAGTTTTGTATGTATTTTAAGCTTCCTGATAGTAATTTATTTATAAAAATACTAACCCGCTTCGGTATCCAAGTTGCCTTGACAGAGACTGAAATCACAGATGTTACACAGAAAGAGTAAAGATGTTCTCTGACACAAGTGTTTTACAGATTAAGTAAAAAAAGAAAAAGATAACATATGGACCTAGAATAGATGGGAGAGTACAAACAGGAAAAGTAAAGTTGGTCACACTGACTGCCCTTGTTGTAGCATCCTGCTGTCAAATTTTGCATAAACACCATGGAGAAGAAGAAATGAATTCAGAGATTGATAATAGGGCAGCTTTGTGAAGGTTTGAGGGGAGCTCAGGCAAAACAGACTATAAAAGACAGAAGCATCTCTTTAAAAGATGTTGACATCATGATGAGTCAGACTTGGAGTTTCCAGTGAATAGGAACATTGACAGGGTAGAGAGGACTGAAGATGGGTTTAAAAAGAAAAGATCTGGTACACATTTCATGATACAGAGGAAACGGCTAGTAGGGACAGAGGTGAAGAGGAGAGTCTCTGTCAAAGGGTCCAGCAACATAAATGAACTTTCCAATACCATTTCAGGAGAATAGGATCCAAATGTGACCACATATGTTTCAGAATATAGTTCAGGAATCCTCCAAACAAAAGGATGAACATCCCAGCAAGAAATATGAAAGTACAAATTAAAGATATGTGAGTACACTAATCCTTTTCAGGCATAGTAACAAGTAGTTTTACAATATCCCTGGTACGTATTTCAGGTGATTGAGGCAGTCCAACAGTAAGGTGACTTGTGGTTAATACAGGAAGCAAATTGATAAAATGACAGTTTGGTTTCTTGTGACAACATGTCCTGTGGGATCACACTGTCTGGCATTTCTACCAAAACCTCCAAGTTCTTTACTCAGTTTCAGCCTAAGTTGAAAGAATTCTCAGTGACAAATTCCTACAAGTTAATTTTATGAAACATGAACAGGAAGGCAGAAGAGAAAGTCTCAACCTAATGTCCCAGAATACACTTAGACAAACCACAATCAGTATATGGATTGTTTGGGAGCAGCCAGCTGACAATCTAATCTGCTTTACATCACAAATTCACTGACTGGACAACGAACACATCGGTAGCTCAGTAGTCACAAGATCTCCTGTGAGTTCCTACATTAGAAGGGATGGAGAGCTGCAACGGGACTCAGTGAAGCATTAAGGCACAAAGGAAGCAAATCCGTAGCAAAGGAAACCTCATTACCACTGGTCAGGAAACAAGATTTTTTTGGCGTTTTAAGATGAAAAAACTCTGAATTTGAAAAGAGAATCCAATCCCTGAAGACTCACTGTTAAAAGCATCACTGTGTCTCAGTCCAGTTATACTGTAGTTCAGAGGCTTACTAAAAAAAATTTTAAATATTTTAAAGTATTGCAATTGCAGTGCCATAAAGTAATTCCTCCACTTGTGGTGGTGTAAACCCCTCCCTAGACTGCATAGCAATATCAGGACCAGCCAACACTGTGTTCTTGTTTTAATTACAAGTGAAGTGGGCTGGGACAAGCTTGCACTTTGAGATCTTGCCTACAAGTGAAGTGACTTGAGACAGTCTGGTACCTTCTTCTCCAAGGCACAAGTACAGTAATTTGGGAAAATTAAGCACTTCCTAACCGCACACAGAATTCCTGTTGGCTGGGAAACATACACGAATCTTCTCCTGCCTGGACTGTAGCCCACCCTGAAGGTCCCAAGATTTCCTGACAAGAATTATGGCCATAATGAAGAAGTACTGACCAAAGTCAATTATCTTGTAATCCTATATATACTGATACTAAATGAGGCTCATTTAGCTCTCTGGGATTGCAGCAGGTTGTGGCCCAGTATCTCCCCTTGAGTTGGGATGCCTCTCAGGGTAGATTTTGCGAGGTCCATATATTATCCACTAATAGACGCTGATGAAGAAGAAAGGATCAAAGATTGTCCACTGGTAGACGCTGATGAAGGAAGAAGACAGAGTAATTCACTTTAATTGGATTTTGCAAAGTTTAAGTAAGAGGTTAAACTCTTTATCTCTGAGTGTGTGTGTGTGATTTGATTTGATTTAGGAAATTTTATTGCATCTTTGACTAAGTTGTGTTGATTATAACAGATTGTTGGTTACTGACTGATTAAATATGTGATGTGCTCTAGGTGACCCTGCTCTGGCAGGGGGGGTTGGACTAGATGATCTTTCGAGGTCCCTTCCAACCCCTAGGATTCTATGATTCTATGAAATATTGCTAGAAGATCATACAATATAATGTTGTGATTTATAATAGTGTCAACAAATCTTAAATTGCTGCTAACTCAAAGCTGTATACTATCCATAACAGCATGCTGAATTAATACCAATTAAATCTCTGTATCTAGTTACCTTAGATATAAACCATTGACCAAGTCTGGGACTAAGTCTTGATCCAGCCACACCTAGACTTCTCTCTGAGAAGGCGTTTACAAAGCAGGGGGTCCATTCTGAACCTTGTGATGCAATTGCAAGGCCTCCCTTACCCTTTTAATCCCCAAACTCTGTGTAAACAATTTTAGCCTGATTCTAACTCAAATTTCCTTTGTATGTTTCTTCCATATAGTAAGTAACAGAGGGAACTTTGCTATCAGACTTTTAAGTTGCACTTTTGCAAATTCATATTAAAGTCACTTTTGCTAATATCTTTGACAGTGATTCTTTTAAGAGATGAAAATATCTCATCATCAGCACCACTCATATTAAGACTGAAGTTAATTGATCATAAATGGTGAATGTTGGTTCTTTTTTTGCAAAAATAACAAGGACCTACACAGACACAGATAAATATAGGTGGCAGCTAGTAACTAAGTTCATGTGTGCAAGGGGCAGCCTCCATATGCACAGTGAATATTGCTTCTCGTCCCCAGCTCACCAGGGCTGCTGCTGGGTTCTCCAGGCTCCTAGACATGGCTCATCTTACCTCTCCCTTTTTTAATTAATGCTTGATAGTTGGACAATAGGATGAAAACAAAGTGGGAAATGTCACAAAAGACATTGGTATGCCTTTTTGATTCTACAGTTAGATACTTCCAATTCTGCTGCCAAGACAAAAATAAAAAGCGTTAAAAAGGGTGAGGGCACCTCTTTAGAGAAGTAAAAAAAAAAATAAAAAATTGTCATTTAAGTATAGCAGTGTGAATTAGAATGTGGATAAGAAAATCTGCTAAGCAACAAAGTTGTTTTGCCACAGCTACTCCTCAGAGTGAAATGGCATATTAAAATCTTTATGAAACTGAAATTAATACGGGGAGTGAAGAACAGAGGAGATTTCTGAATCAGGTAACTTGAATGGAATGTCAGATTACATTTCGTAATACAGAACAGCAGGACGAGAACTGCAAGTCACAGACCTTAAGTTGGCACAAAGCTGCCTACTGAAAGGATCTTAAAGCACATGTGGTCCAAGCTAAAGAGTATTTCTGAGATACTGAAGTGATATCTTGGTAATAATTGTTAATGTCATGGCAGTCTTAAGAGCAAAATACATTGAATATCTTTGATTTTGTTATCTTTTGTTTTGTATTTTTTTCCAGAAGTATAAGCAAATACACTGAAGAAAAAAGTCAAAGAAACTCACAGGATGTAATCCCACCTACGGAGCTTCTTGACAGGAAAAACAGAAAATACATACTACCTCACAAAGTAGATTTCTTCATGTTCTTTGCCTGGAACTAGTTATGAGCACCGCTTCCTTTTTTGCATTATTAAAAAATAGGGTTTTTGTTAAAAATGTACAGTTCTCATCACATTCTAGCCTAAAGCTTCCAATTACAATGGGAATAATACTGCTTTATACTATGTTTTTCATAAAGGTTATCCTTAGCTATACTGATTTCAGTCTTCCTTATGAAATTTGGTATTTTAGAATTCTTTTATCCTTGATGATTCTTGCAAAGTTATAACATCCTTGTGAGCAAGCTCAGGATCTGTGGGATAAAAGACTGGACAGTGAGATGGATTAAGAACTGGCTACACAATAGAGCCCAAAGAGTGATGATCAATGGTGCAGAGTCCAGTTGGATACCTGTAACTAGTGGAGTCCCTCAGGGATCTGTTTTGGGTCCAGTCCTGTTCAACATCTTTATCAATGACCTTGATGATGGGATAGAGTGTCTTCTCAGCAAATTTGCTGATGACATGAAGCTGGGAGGATTGGCTGATTCACCTGAAGGCTGTGCGGCCATTCAGCAAGATTTGGAGAGGCTGGAGAGCTGGGCAAAGAGGAATAAAATGAGGTTCAACAAGAGCAAATGCAGAGTCCTGCACCTTGGAAGGAACAACAAAATGCACCAGTACAGGTTAGGAGGTGATCTGCTAGAGAGCAGCTCTGTGGAGAAGGACCTTGGAGTCCTAGCAGACAACAATGTGCTCTCGTGGCCAAGAAGGCCAATGGTATCTTGGGGTGCATTAGGAGGAGTGTGTCCAGCAGATCGAAGGAGGTTCTCCTCTCACTCTACTCGGCCCTGGTGAGACCTCACTTGGAGTATTGTGTGCAGTTCTGGGCTCCCCAGTTCAAGAGGAACAAGGATCTACTTGAGAGAGTCCAATGGAAGCTATGAGGACGATTAAGGGACTGGAACACCCGCCTTACGATGAAAGACTAAGAGACCTGGGGCTTTTCAGTCTAGAGAGGAGAAGACTGAGAGGGGTTTTAATTAATGTCTATAAGCACATGAGGGCTGGGCCTCAAGAAGGCAGGGACAACCTCTTTTCACTTGTGCCCAGTGATAGGACATGGGGCAATGGATTCAAACTCGAGCACAGGAAGTTCCTCAACATGAGGAAGGACTTCTTTACTGTGAGTCTTAGAGAGCACTGGAACAGGCTCCCCAGAGATGTTGTGGAGTCTCCTCTGGAAACTTTCAAGGCCTGTCTGGATGCCTTTCTGAGTGATCTGCCCTAGTTTTTAGTCCTGCTCTGGCATGGGGGTTGGACTTGATGATCTTCAGAGGTCCCTTCCAACCTCTAACATTCTGTGATTCTGTGATTCTGTGAAATAAAGGACTCTATATAAATACTAGTATCTTAGCTATTGAATAGGCACACATAGGCTCAGGGCTCAACAGAGTAAAGGAGAACCTAGTGAGCAATCTGACTGACTGAATTTTATTAAGCAGTCTGTACTCTGGATGGAATTCAGAAATTATTATGAATTTAGATTATTTGGTTTCAGCACAACTTTTTATAAAAAAAAGACAGAGTTGATGAAGATTAGTTCCATTAGTGAGACATCAGTTTTGGCTTGTATTTTACTGTTTTATAATACAATATGTTGTATTTTACTGTTTGTATGTTAGAAAGCTGCATTCAAGCAATAATGAAGTCCTCATCTGTGAAAGGAAAGAGAAGCAACAAAAGCCACAAGTATCTGTGTTGTTGATAAGATCTGAGAAAGAGGTTAGTAGTGAAGTAAACACCAGTCTGACAGCTGCTCTTTTAACATCACTGTGCAAGCAGACTGTTTTTGTATCTGCTATCTCTACTGTTACTTTCTTCTGGTGTTCTTACACCAGAAGGATTTGGATTCCTACCAGCCTCACTGTTTTTGTCACCTCTTTCATCAAGCTACAGTAATTTTAACTTTTAAATAACACAAAATGAACAAAAACTTTGCTGTTAACTTCAGTTTCAGTGGGGAGTTAAACTTGGTGATGTCTAGGTGTTTTTTTTTTAGCATAATTTTTTTTCTCAGATTCTATTATTTTAATTCCTACAGTGGAAGAAAGATCAAATTACCATGGAATTTCTTAACCTGTATCGTGCTTATACTTTCTCTTGTTATTAGGACACTATCTAGTTATTATAATGGAGGCAACATTAATTCCTAATTTGTTCCAGCTTTCTGCTACCTTCTTTTCTGCAGAACTTCTCAATCAGTGGTTGCTCACAATGTCTGTGCCTTATCACCTGATCACATTACTCTCTTAAGAATAGGTATCTGTTTTGTTAGGGGGTCACTGGCTTGCCAAAGAATCCATATGTTGAACTCACAGTAATTAGGAAGCAGTTGGGCAGACTGAGCATCACCCAGGTTACCTGGACAACACAGCTGGTCACTGGATTCCATGTTATCCCTGCTTCTAGCATTTTCCAGCCATTTTTTGAAAAGCAAAATATGAAAAATACCTTGGCTTTTGCTTTCAAAATTGCTGTGGAATTTCTGTGTAGTGATCAAGATATAAACATTTCATTTAGGCCAGTCTGGCAAAAATTGTGTTCATCTGTGCTGTCTCATGTGAGCTACTGCTCAGGTTGATCTGGAATTTCAGTTCCCTGGAAGGATATAATTTCCCATTGGGCTCCTCATTCCATGTCTTGATGGTGCATCAGGGAAACAGTTGAGGGCTGGGGGAAAGCAAATGTCACTCCAGTCTTCAAAAAGGGTAAGAAGGAGGACCCAGGTAACTATAGACTGGTCAGCCTCACCTCCATCCATGGGAAGGTGATGGAACAACTTATCGTCTGCACTGTCTCTAGGCATATCAAGGATAAGAGGGTCATTAGGAGCAGTCAGCATGGTTTTACCAAGGGGAAGTGACGTTTAACCAACCTGGTAGGCTTTTATGAGCACATACCAAGGTGGATAGATGATAGTAGAGCAGTGAATGTGGTTTATCTTGATTTCAGTAAAGCATTTGACACTATCTCCCATAGCATCCTCTCAGCTAAACTGAGGAAGTGTGGTCTGGATGATTGGGTAGGGAGGTGGATTGTGAACAGGTTGAAGGAAAGAAGTCAGAGGGTTGTGGTCAATGGGACAGAGTCTAGTTGGAGGCCTGTATCTAGTGGAGTCCCTCAGGGGTCAGAACTGGCACCAGTACTATTCAATATATTAATCAACAACCTGGATGAAGGAACATAGTGCACTGTCAGCAAGTTTGCTGATGACACTAAACTGGGAAGAGTGGCTGACACACCAGAAGGCTGTGCTGCCATTCAATGAGACTTAGTCAGGCTGGAGAGTCGGGTGGCGATTAATTTAATGAAATACAACAAGGGCAAGTGTAGAGTCTTGTATCTGTGAAAGAACAACCCCATGTACCAGTACAGGTTGGGGGCTGACCTGTTGGAGAGCAGCATAGGGGAAAGGGACCTGGGGGTCCTGGTGGACAGAAGGATGACCGTGACCCAGCAATGTGCCCTTGTGGCCAAGAAGACCAATGGCATCCTGGGGGTGCATTAGAAGGGGTGTGGTTAGTAGGTCGAGAGAGATACTTCTCCCCCACTGCCCTGCCCTGGTGATATATATCTGGAGTATTGTGTCCAGTTCTGGGCCCCTCAGTTCAAGAAGCACAGGGAACTGCTTGAAAGAGTCCAGTGCAGAGCCACAAAGATGATTAAGGGAGTGGAACATCTCCCTTATGAGGAAAGGCTGAGGGAGCTGGGTCTCTTTAGCTTGGAGAAGAGGAGACTGAGGGGCAACCTCATTAATGTTTACAAATTCATAAAGGGTGTCAGAAGGAAGGAGCCAGGCTGTTCTCAGTGATGTCCAATGACATGACAAGGGGCAATGGGTACAAACGGGAGCATAGGAGGATCTACGTTAATGTAAGGAAAAACTTTTTCACTGTGGGGGTGACAGAAAACTGGGACAAGCTGCCCAGAGAGGTTGTGGAGTCTTCTTCTCTGGAGACATTCAAAACCTATCTGGACGTGCTCCTGTGTAACCTACTCTGGAGGATTCTACTCTGGCAGGGGGGTTGGACTAGATGTTTTTTTGAGGTCCCTTCCAACCCTTGACATTCTGTGATTCTGTGACAGTGGATACCTTCTGGATTTTTTCCCTGCAACTGATTTTACAAATTCACTTACTATACAGAAAAGAGAATCCACATAGAAAAAACCACAAACATGTAATAAGTGGTGCGAATTCTTCAGTGTCAGGTAAAACTAAGTGCTTGATGATATTTGTGCTATGGCTTTCACTATGCACCCTGTGATAGTTGATGTGAAACTTGAAATGTGTTATCTTTGAGATCTCTAACCCATTATGGGTTGACAGAAATTGATGAACAGGCACATAGTGAAATTGTCAGTCATATTACATTAACATAACTTAATGCATTTGTAGTTATTGCAGATAGCAATAAATGGCATACTGGGCTACTGAAATAATTTTGCATAAGCTGTGTTGGACTTTGACAGCAGTCTGCAGGTTTAAAACTCTGAAATCTCTGACGTTTTGTTAATTTTATACCATTCTTGAAAAGACCAAAAGAGTCTAAATGCTTAACCACACTTAATAAAAGTCAAATTTCACCATCTCCTTTAGATAAGATTTAAGCTACAGTTGGTTTGTTTAGTGTGTTGAAATTTAGCCAGAACAATGTTTTAATGATAAAAGCAGAAATCAGTCAAGGGTCTGCTGCACTCATGAAAGAGATGTATGGTCCAGACAAGACGTGTGAAAAGCATTGCACTTAATGGTTCAACAATGCATGCACACCCATTACTGACAAAATTGTTAAATAATTTTCATTACAATGATAGTACATAAAAACATCGGCTGGATTATTTTAGCTGTTTCTGCAATTGAAACCCAACAAAAATATTTTTTTTTATACCTTGTATCACATGCACAAAACTCCCAAATTCGTAAGGTTAGTTAATTATCAGTATAAGCACATATGCTTATATGGAGAAAGAGTTATTTCAATCTTTATGATACTTAGCTGTCCTTCCCAGAATGTTGAGACATATTTTTCTACAATTACTTAATTAGGTTTACTGTAATGCCAGTTATAGCTTTGATTTTTGTCCATGCTTTTTATTGGCACTCTTTGACCAGTCAAAAGTGTGGAACGAAAGGCTTTCATCACAGTTTGATCAATCCAACCAGAAGTTAGAAGTAAAGGTTTAAATATAATAAGAACTTTTTAAAAAAGAGGAAAATCTTATTTTCAAATGAATGTAGGCAAAACAGTACATGTGTTTTCCCTCTTCTTATTTTAATTTTCTCAGACAGATATTGGATCTGTTGTTCTTTGTAGTAATAAGCAACTATTGACAGAAGTAACTTATCCAAACTTGTTTAATAGAATTCAAAACCTGTTTAATAGAACTCAGACTGAACTCCTATTCACTTTGGGAAGTTTTTGCTAGCTGAGTACGTTTTTAATTAAACAGAGAGAGAAATATAATACAGATACGCACTAACTTAATTCTAATTTATTAAAACCTCATTGTATCAGGAGGCATCTCTACCACAAAATACATGAGTTTATGCTATACCTCTGCAAATTGCTCTTCTACAAAAAAAATCTGCCAACCAATGAAATAATAATAATACAAAAAATTTACAACAGTAAAACAACTGGGAAAAAGACAACTTAGATCAGAGTCAACAAGTGTTTTACCTTTTCCCTTTCACATTGTTTTCTGGAGTTACATAACATATTGAATCATAGAATCATAGAACCATTCAGGTTGGAAAAGACCCTTGGGGTCATGGAGTCCAATCATCACCCCTACTCTACAAAGTTCTCCCCTAAATCATATCCACATCCAGGGATGGTGACTCAACCACCTCCCTGCGCAGCCCACTCCAGCGTCTGACCACTCTTTCTGTGAAAAACTATTCCTAATGTCCAGTCTAAACCTACTCTGTTGCATCTTGAAGCCATTCCCTCTTGTTCTATTGCTAATTACCTGTGAGATGAGACCAGCACCAACATCTCTACAATGTCCTTTCAGGTAGTTGTAGAGAGTGATGAGGTCTCCCCTCAGCCTCCTCTTCCTCAAACTAAACATTCCCAGATCCTTCAAGCATTCTTCATAAAATTTATTCTCTAGGCCCTTCACCAGCTTTGCTGCCCTTCTCTGTACTCACTCCAGCACCTTGATATCTCTCTTGAATTGAGGTGCCCAAAATTGGACACAATACTCTAGTTGTGGCCTCACCAGTGCTGAGTACAGGGGGACGATCACCTCTCTACTTCTGCTGGTCACACTATTTCTAATACAAGCCAGGATGCCATTGGCTTTCTTCGCCACCTGGGCACACTGCTGGCTCATATTCAGCCGCTTGTCAATTAAAACCCTTAGGTCCTTTTCTTCCAGGCAGCTTTCCAGCCACACTTGCCCAAGGCTGTAGAGTTGCATGGGGTTGTTGTGGCTCAAGTGCAAGACCTGGTACTTGGCCTTGTTGAAGCTCATACCACTAATGTTAGCCCAACGATCCAATCTATCCAAGTCTCTGTAGGTTATGTGTCTCACACCAAGAAAGTGAAAAGTGAATACCTATGCCAGCATTACATGGTGAGGCATATTTAAAATGGTTTGTAAGACACAGTGCTCATGGTGTGGTAGACTTCAGAACACTCATCATTAACCAGTATTCCTCTGTGCATGCATACCCAAAATGGTTTTCTTTCATTATAGTTTTTAAGAACTGGATGGAATGAGGTTAAACAAAAGGTTATGTAACTGTGACTGAGGAGAATCTGGTCTGCCTTGGCAAAAATCACTAATTTCATTCATTCAATTTATAGCCTTAAAAAATAATGACAAATCTCTTTTTCTTTAGTATCAACAAGGCGAACTGCCTTTTTCTAGACATGGGACTTAATGTTTTTCTTCTATATTGTGACATAAACTAAAAAAATAGCATCCTTTTTCAAATGCAGTAAAGGAAGCAGAGGGCAATGACAATCGCAAATGTGTTGTGCAGTCTTACTCACTGGGTAGCAATACGTTTTTCTGTAGCTTTCCAATTTACTTGAATGGGAAATAGCAGGGGTCTCTAAGCTGCCATCCACACAATCAACAATACTGTTAATGGCTGTTACTGTATTTCTGTAACTCTATGAAGTGAATGAACCAACGGTCTCTGTAATACACAGTGCATGTCCAGATGTTGTCCTTCATGTTCTTGAGAAATAGCACTGACTTTATGTTTAAAATTATTGTATAATTTGTCAGTTCATTCAGATAGTATAAGCAGTCACATCTTATCCCATTGTGTTCTAACATTATCAACTAATCCTATAGTATAGGATCATAGAATCATAGAATGGTTAAGGTTGGAAGGGACTTTAAAGATCATCCGGATCCAACCTCACTGCTATAAGCAGGGACACCTTACACTAGACCAGGCTGCACAAGGCCTCATCCACCCTGCCCTTAAACACCTCCAATGAGGGGGCATCCACAACCTCCCTGGGCAACATATTCTAGTCCCTTACTACCCTCATGGTGAAGAATTTCTTCCTAATGTCTAACCTAAATCTACCCTATTTAAGTTTAAAACCACTATCCTTTCTCCTACCACTACACTCTCTGGTAAAAAGCTTCTCTCCATCTTTCCTGTAGGTTCCCTTTAGGTACTGGAAGGCCACTATAAGGTGTCCCTAAAGCCTTCTCTTTTCCAAGCTGGATAGTCCCAACTCCCTCAGCCTGTCTTCATATGAGAGGTGCTTCAGCCCTTTGATCATCTTCATGGCCCTCCTCTGGACCCTCTTCAACAGCTCCATGTCTTTCCCGTGCTGCAGGCTCCAGAGCTGTACACAGTACTCCAGTGGGGTCTCACAAGAGCAGAGTAGAGGGGCAGAATAATCCTGCTGGCCGTGCTTCTTTTGGTGCAGCCCAGGATGCCATTGGTCCTCTGGGCTGTGAGTGCATGGAATAGATAACAGTAGGCTTTTCAGGTTCATGGACAGTGAAAAAAAAGGCTTATTTCTTATTGCCTTTATAGAAGAACCTGGGTGCAGAAGACATCTCTTTAGAAACATCTGTTTGTACCACTCTTGGTTATACTCTGAATGTCAGTTAGTCTGTAAGAGTAAATCATAAACCCACATACCGTGTGAGTCTTCAGGAGAGGAAGAATTAAATTTTTCTGCTATTCTGTGAATAAATTATGCTAAACTTTTGCAACCCTTCTGAAAATGTCTATTTCCAAAGATTTAAATAGAAGATGAAAGCATGAGCAAAATTAGAGAGGGTATGACGTTCAGGGAAAATGGAAAAGCTGTGTTATTGGCACAAATGCCATGAAGGGACGGAGGATGAGAAAGGCAAAGCTCTGGGCACACTGCAACTACCAGGAGGACATTAATCTGTTAGCTGGCAGCTGCTGAAAAGTGAGGCAGGGGAGGAAAAGCAAGCTAGCAAAAAGGAGAAAATGTTTTTTGTGTTCAGTGCAGAACTATTTAGCACCTTGTCTCCCTGCACGTCACTGATTAGCTGGCTGAGCAACACAGTGCCCTGAACTCTGTGGAGTGTAGGAAAAAGACACAGATTAAGGGGGAAGAAAGAAAAAATTTTGCGATTAGAACTAAAAGTATTAAGAAAAAAATTCTTACATACCCCATTCAATTCTAAGGTGTAAGACTCAGATAGTTACAAGGAAAAGTAATCACAGAGATGGACACACAGTGAGCAGGAATGTGGCAGAAGAATTATTTTCATATTTGGTATTTACAGAGAAAAATCTATTTTTAATGGAATAATTTTTAAGTTTTTGTTACATTTCAGTGCAGAGAAAAGGAAAAGACACTTCTTTCTGTTTTTTGATGTCCTTCTTGCACCAATGAATAACTCTCACCTATGATATTTTCCAAACTACTGATTAGTTTATTTCTAGAAATGTTACATTTACTAATTACATCTAAAAGAGCTGATAATTAGTGACACCATTATGCAAAAGCAGATACTGAGAGTGAACAAAGAATACCTGCTAATTCAGTGCTCAACCCAACACTGTAAGATGCAAGATGAGCATCAATAATAATATTTACTTTCAGTAACCTATTATTTCAAGTTGGAATGTGGAATAATGTATGTTTTCCTCCATTTTCACAAATTCGGCTCCTAAGTAGCGAATACCACAGTGTGTCCAAAAGATACATTAGCTTCCAGCAGTTAGATAGTGGGTATAAGTTACTTAAGCATGGAACTGGGGAAACTAATTTAAAATGTATTCATGCTGTCTCTTTAAAATTAAATTGAACTTGATGGGAAACATTATTTGATTTGAAGTTAAATCTTCTGAATAGTTTACAAATACTCAAGCTTGGTCCCTAAAATATATCTGATGATGACATCAGTAGAATCACATTTTAGCAGGAAGATACTACAGAAG
Source organism: Hemiprocne comata (assembly GCA_020745705.1). NCBI lineage: Eukaryota > Metazoa > Chordata > Aves > Apodiformes > Apodidae > Hemiprocne > Hemiprocne comata. The sequence continues at coordinate 65,972,515 of CM036616.1, read as the reverse complement.
TAGATTAACCTGCACAATATCTAATCTGCGCAGAGATACTATCTGTCACAGAAGGAAGAAACAATTAAACTAACTCTGCCACGACCACGAAAACTGTTTTTTAAATTTTTTTCATTAACAAATACATCTGTGTGTGTGTGTGTGTGTGCATGTATGCATGAAAAAACGCATGTGTGCTTGTAAACACTGGGTAAATGATTTCTGTGTCCTTTCTATGCCATAAATGCTGCTTCATAGTTGACTTAATTTTTTTAGGACTTAGAAAAGGAAACCTGTTATTAATCATCAGGTAGGGAAACAAGTTTAGCTAATTGGTCACACTCTCAGCTGTGTAACATATGAGTCAATAACAGAAGTATTAGCCTGCACAAAGATGAGAAACATCAACAAATCAGCACTGTACTTAATTTACTAGAAATTACAAATTGGAAATTCAAGAAAAATAAATAAACTTTAAATGGAAATGACAGGTTAGTCATTCTAAGGAGCGTAATACTTGCTAATCAGAATGTTTTCTTTCCCTATGGTTTTCTGTAAATGCTGCCTCGTACTTTCTTGTAAATCTGTCCACACTACAGGAAAAACCCTACAGAATAAAGCAGACAATGGAAAATGTGAAGACTTGTTCCTCATACGTTTCCTTTTTTGTTTTGTTTTTTGAACACGATATGAAGCAAAATGCTGTGAACAAAAACTGCCATTCAGAAAGCTTTTTAAGCATGACCTACAAAAATGCAAGAAAAATATACGCAATATTGTAGTTACTTCTAAGTCTACTGCAAAATTCCATCTCATATTTAAGATATTTCCCCTTTCATTAACACATTTCCACTTCTACTGTTTAAATCAATTAAGTTTGATTTAATCTGTTAAAATTATATTTTACCTTTGAGTTTTTGTTAAGAGTTTATATTACGAACCACATTTTTATAAGGCATTGAGACTCAATAGCCTAAATTATTAGGACTTTACTTTTTGCCATTTCTGCAGTTGGAAACAAAAAATTTGACACCTTAATGTTGAAAACAATCAGACACATTCCCTCACTTTCAACTCAAATGCAAAGACCAGGCAGTGTGTTTCACAGATGAGAACTTTACGTGTTGTAACAGAGGCCACCACTCCAAAGACTGTGTTGAGATCTGTTTTTCTGGACTGTAAGGGAATTTCTCAAGCGGATATTGGCCATTTCACTGAGAACAGAAACTCTCATCTAATCCACAGTTACCTGACCCTGGACTGTAGAGAAGAGTGTTTCTGTAAACACGAGGAAATTGCCTGAAAGTAAGTACAGATAACAGAGCAAATTTATTTATTTTCCACTCTTAAATGGGTGCCTGCTTATATTATGGTTTTGTTTTTAGGGCAAGTGTAAACAGAGGAGGAATATACACAAAATAAAGATGTGACAGCTACCATTGCAGCTACAGAAAATTCCTGATATTTCTACTACTGCTCTAAATGAAAATTTTGCCATTGTATTGCACATTGTTTCGGTTTGCAGTTGTATGACCACTTTTTCCACCAGGAAGAGTTAGGAGAAAGCAATCTAAGTAAAGGAAGTAAAGTAGAGCATAACCTAGCTTTAAAGTATATCCAAAAGTGGGATTTTTATGAGAATTATAAAAACACCTTCCAAATAGGGTCTGCATTATTCTGATTTGAAGTGGTCCTACCTGTGCCCAGGAATCTGAAAAAAAACCCCAAACATTTGGCAATAACTACACAGATTTGGTCCAGGAGCTTTTTTTATAGTCACAAATGGATGGGATTTTCTCTAGGGTGAAACACAAGAAGTAGACAAAAGTCGATTGTATTAGAAAAGATGTTCTTAGTGGAAAATTAAGAATGTACAAGATGGTGAAACTGTTCCTAGCATATTACTAGGAGTTTTAGTTACTAAGGAAAAACACTGGACCCCAAGATGGGGTACACTTTCATTGTTGCAGGAGTAACAATTTTATTTCTGTGATCAAATGGAAATATAGCGAGGAAAATAAATCTATTCCATTGGAATGCAACAGCATCCTATATAAAAATAAAGATTTTTAGTCTAGTGGATACTTTCTAAGGTTGAAAAGTTTCAATTTAATTTCAGATTGCGTTACTCTTAAAACTATTTCTTATGTTCACTTCAATATTAAGATGCAATTTCCAAGACAGCACAAGATTTTTTTTTTTTTCAATCTGCTGAAATCTAAGCATCAGCTTTTGCAAAATATTGAGGGAAAAAAAAAACAAAACAACTTCTGATATTTTTAGAATTCTGTCCTTCAGCCCTGTCTTCTCAAAGGCTAGATCAATTTCCAGAGTAGCAATTCTGGTCTCTCTGCAACTCTACCTACTATTCATGGAGGCTCTAGTTCAATCTTTTGTGTTTCCAGTGCCATGGATACTGAAGAAAACCCCATGAAAATCATTGCCTGTTACAGTAATATGGAAGTAGGCATAACAAGAATGAGAACGTGATTACTTTTTAAAAATATTAGCCTACATGTGTCTGAGTAACATAGCAGTCACCTAAAATAGAATTAATCCACATTTTGCAACATTTTGCTGATCTTCTTGATGAAAAACAAGAAACAGAAAACAAATTACGTAATGTTTTTTTTTTCTTCAATCAGAACTAAATTAGAAAAACACTGAAAAAAGAAATACTTTCTTAATGGGAAAAGGAAATGAAAATGGAAACCAAAATAATTCAGCTATGTAGTCCTAGGTTATCTGGATATTCTCTTGTAAGATCAGCAAGGAACATAAGGAACTATACAGAGAATTGCATTTTATGAATTTACAAATTCTAGAATGACATGTTTTTTTCCCCATGGGTCTGAGAAAAGCAGAGCAATAACAAAAAATAGAAAGAGAGTCATGCGGTCTGTTGCCCATTGATTTAATAAGCATTGCAGCACCTTATATCTCCTCTAACTTCTGATTTGCACTTTCTTTTTGCTCATTCCACAAGGAGATACTGTACCACACAGACAAATGAATCAGTGGAGAAAAATACGGTTAAGAGCTGGTCTGAGTTATGGACTCGTTCAATTTAATATTCTGGAGAGCAAGATTGCTTTAAGGTCTGAAATTGAACAACATCTTAGTAAAAATTAAAAACAAAGGAATGGACTCTGATAATTGCTTATTAAATTTTCAAACCCCAGTGACAATAGCAAGTTTAAATTGATTGCTCAGTAGGCTTAAAATAGATTATTCTGAATGCACAACAAAACCACACTGGCATGGCTTATGACTAGACTTTCTTGAATGGATAAGTACCTCAGTACATTACTACCTCTGGAGAGTTAAAGGGAATTCAATAAAGCAAACTGGAATGGATTTGATGAAAATGCTCTGCGGCAAGCAGAACTATTGCTGGGCTGTACAACCTCTGTCTTGCTTTGGTGCTTCAGTGGAACAAACTACACTCTCTACACATGCACATTTTGGCTTTCAGCTGTCAGCACTCAGGCCTTCTGCAAAAGCCTTCCACCTCCTTATTTCTGCCTTAGAGCCACAACATGTTTGTTTGACTGGCACAAACCCTGTGTTTCCTCATGCTCTGTTAAATTTTTCCAGGAAATTTAATCTCAGTATGGTAAGGTCCAGGAGCTTAATAATAGAAACCAACTGAACAAAACCACCCAAACATACTTAACACTTTAACATATGGGAGATGAGAGGGAAAGGTTGGACTAAAGGGTCTTGTCAGAGCTAATGGAAGGAGAAAATGAGGAAGAGAAGGGAACAGGAAAAGAAAGATCAGAATTAAAAAAGGAGCTTTAGGAGAAAAGTCCACAGGCTAATAAATTTCAGCTCTCATCTTCAGAGAGCTTTTCAAAATGGTAAAGAAAGTTAAAGACATGAGTTTAAATGGTTTTCTGAAAGACTTTAGCTGCAAAAGCTATAAGGTATTCTGAAAAGGAAAGATAAGCTGGAGAGAGCAGACTGGGAACAGAGGAGAGAAGACAAAGGTGAAAAAATGATTAAAATACTTGCACAAAAGGAGCAAGGTAGAGTTCTCACTTTTACCCTGACTTTTCACAGTAAGGTCTCAACAGTAATCAAATATAGTTTTTACATGTTAGTACAGAAAAGACTACTTGCTCAAACCTATGAAGAGGTGCATTTTTAACTTATTTTTTGCAGAGAAAACACACTGTGAAAGAGTCTGTCAAATAAATACTGAAAAATGCACACAAAGAAGCATGAACTCAGCCAACTAAACCAATCAGCAATAAGACAAGAGCTGACGTGCCTCTGTTGTTACAGCAGCAGCAATTCCACCCCTTGGAGTGTGCTGCTGCCCGAATTACTTGGCAAGCCATGTGAATATCAGTTGCTGTCTTTAGCAATGCTTCGGATTTGAATGCAGATTTACAGGCGTTGAAGTTTGTAGTTTAAACACAGGTTCAAGGATCGCTTCAAAGGTATCCAACCTGTGAAGTGGATGAAAACAAAGTAACAAGTCCTTAGCTAGAGCCTGAATGTGCCAAAATTGTCTTGAACTTCTGGCATACACAGACAGTTGTGAGCATTTACTTCGGAGTATATAGCTCCTGACAGATAAACAATGTAAGTGGAGAAGTAGAATGGATTATAAGGATTTTTCTCACTCTTTAAATTTTTTAAATATCTTTTCTTATTTCAGCAAGTGAGGAGTAACATGCACTGCAGAATAAAGGTGAAGTATCTGTTGAATAAAAAATAAATAAAATCTGCAAAGGGAATATGAGGTGATAGGTTTCTTCTTCTTTTACTTTCATCCGATAGGTGAGATTGTGCTTATTGATTCCAGCTTTCTGCAGCTGACACCAAGTGAATGTTAAGCCTATTTCAGACTGACACATTGTTTTGGACATCGGTACTTGAAAAGGAGGGTTATGTGGAAATTAAATACAACTTTTATGATTTAACATTTAAAAAACATTAATGTCCTTTTATTTATTAAAATTTTTAACAATGCTGTTTTAAAAATAAAAGTGAATCCTTGCCATCAGTAGTAACAATTCATATTTCTATCTTACGTAAGTTCTGCATTTTATTTCACTCTGGCCCAGTGGACCATTTAGAAGTTCTCTAAATTCTTCTTGTAATTTCTTCTTATCCTCCTAAGTAACCCAGTGTTAAGATTTATTAAAAAAATTTAGCTGTGTGAATCCTGCACAATTCAGACATTTCCTCCTAATTTTAGGATTCTACAATGCTATATCAAATTCCTCCTACATTTACGCAGTCTCTATGATCCTCAAAAAGCTGGAGATTGTACTTCAAGTTCGGAGTCCCTGAGATCACTAAAAAGTGAGACTCTCAACATTAATTAAACAGGAAGTAAAAAATATCAAAAGCAAATAAACTAGCTAATTTCCAGCTCTTTTGATAACTTCAACATGTGATTTGAATGTTGCTTCATAAATTTAAAAATAAATAAATAAATGAATAAATAACTATTAGCATAACTATTACTTAAGCCTCCTGTTAAAGAAAGGGCTGGCAACAATAATGCATCCATTTCTTCCACGTTTTCAAATCACTGTTATATCCTGAGTTTGCTCACTCCATTGGGTAAAACATCCATCTTTCAGCCACATAATTAATCTTCCTTTTCTCCTTGCCATGATGCACTGCCTCTTTCCTTTCTTCTTGAGCTGAAGTCTAAGCTTCAAATCTTTCAGTTTTTCCATTAAAAGCGAAGTGTGCTTAAAAATTCTAAGTTCTGCACATGTCCCCAAATTCCAAAGAATTTTGAATAAGAACCATAATTTTGGGATATGTATTCTCCTTATTTTCTTTAACGGGCAATGTTTTTGATCAATGTACCTCCCAAGAACAGGAGGAAGTCTAAGTACAAGGGTAGAGTCAAATGGCTTCCTCATCTTTATAGTTAAGAATATGAGGTTCAGAAGTAGATGAGGTTCAGAAGTGCTCTTTATACCCCGGATTATGAAATGCTTTTATAATTAAAAGAATGAAAATAAACAAACAAAAATAGTCACACTATGCTGCTGACACATGGGTGGACAATGCACTGGAAATGACAGCTAATTACTTGTCATCAGCCATGTCATTTCAAGGGTAACAAGAATCACGAATGACTAGAATTAGGGGACAACTAGTAGTCTGTTCAAGAATGGAAAAATGCATTTTGTTTGCCCTTCAAATTAGAGAAAACTAATACACCCTTAGAAATTACTTTATTTTTGTAAGAATGCTTTCCTGGAGCATTATCATCAGCTCCTGTTAGGGAAGGTATTTCTACATTACTTCTTTTTATTGCTCAGTTTGTTAAGGTATTCCAAACTCAGAACCCACTTGGGATTTGCTGAGTAAGAGGTGAGGTATGAATTAGAGAACATGACAGTGCAATGCTTCCCACCTGCTTAACAGCAAGAAATTGGGTCCTGTTTTCTTTCCTGGTTTGTGGGCCATATTTCTTCACAGAATGAGGAGAAAAAGGTATCAAGCAAAGCTAATTATATTTTTTAGAAATTTCTCATCTAGAATTCAAGTCAGGATTTCTCTAAGAAGGTTTTGTATTTTACATACTCTATTTATTAACCTTCATTGTACTAAATGGTTGCAGAAGTTGAAATGTTTGCCATATCAAGTGTATTTCATACATGAAGTTCAAAAGCACCCAAGCATTTATACTAAAATGAATTACCTAATTTAAACGTAGGAAATCAGGCGGATTTACAAATGAGATTTCAAGTTGAAGCCATACTTCCTTGTTGCTATTTCTGAGGAAAAAGGAAAGCTTACAAAGCAGGAAGAGATTACTAACTTTCATGTAAATATCTCAGAAGCATAAGGGGAATTGAGATGATTTTATTACCTGGGTTGTTGATATACTAGACGGTAACAATTCTACTCTTTTCTGGCTCTAATACTTTCTTAGACGTTTTCCTTAGCAGCTTGTGGACTAGAAATGTATGAGCAACTGCTTCTCCTTACTGGGTCAGTCTTAAAGGAACAAAGATTGGAGGCAAATAACCAGACATGGGTAGAATGCAGGACAACAGCCAGTCAGCCTGGTCCTTCAATGGGTGGTACTTCATCCTACAATGAATTTGGCACACACTCTTGTGTCACTATCAATACTGGTATTGCCACTAACAATATTGGTAAAAAAAATAATTTCACAGTAGAAGGAAGTGCAGTAGAAACTGCAGGCTTCTAAGACTTTCTTCCATTTATCCAAAGTATTTCTTTTAGCATTGAGTTAATTTACATTAATGCAATATGAAAAAAAAATAATAAATTAAACATAGATTCTCCCAGAAACAAATGTGCTCAGAAAATGCAGCACACTTCCTTTTCTGTCATGCTGCATTTTCTATGTTCTCGTAAGTATGGAATTAGTTCTACTGCCCAGTGTGGACAATTAAATATTAATTAATTAATAGGATAAACTCATATGCCAGAGTAAAGGGTGCATTATGTATTATTCATTAAATATGTAAATAAAGAGTAGTATGCAAAATGTCATTGTTAAGCGTAAACATTGATATCTGAAAATAAATACAGCTGGAAGATAAAACCTTTGTATAAGAGTGCTGTCCAGGAGCCAAATACTAGCTATACCCCTGTGTCACTTAGAGCGTAACAGGAGAATGAAGATGCTTCTGTATGAGGTCTCCATTGGCAATTTTACTGTGAAATTTCAACTACAGCTGCATCAAAAGCATTTTGTCAAAAGCATTTTCCTTCAAACTGAACATTTTTTTTAACAATTACTTTCTGTGGATATTTGGACGTTTCTTAAAGAAACATTAAAAATAGTCAGGAAAAAGGTTCATAGTTGGGTTTTCTGGTATCTTTTTAAAGGAAAACCTTCAACAGGAACCCAGTTATTTTTAATCAGCTGTATTAGAATTAGAAATTTATTTTATTTACACAATTAATTTTTAAATTAAATGTCTACAAAAGGCTTAGTTTCTGTTGTCAAACAGCAATATAGCCAGTTGTTTGAATTTTACACCCATAACATGTACCTGAGCTGGACCTTTAAGAGCTTAGTATCTTGTCCAGTCACTGTTCTACTGTGTCTGCTTGTCATATCACCAGGCAAATCACATTTAAACTGATATAATCTTCCCAATGTTTTAATTCTTTTTAGTGACTCTGAATATAAGTTTGTTCTATGTCTTATAAGAGATATGCAAATGCTGTTTGCTGTTGCTCTTATTTAATGCTCTTTGTGACTTCAAAGAGCAGTAAAATGGAACTTGCAAGCTTCTGGAAGATGCCACTGGAAGCATATTAATGGATCACGATTCAAGTCAGCCTCAACTGAGAACATGAGAAATTATGCCACCAGCATATTGCAGTGACTTATTGCAAACTAGTAGGCTGTAGTTTATTTTCCACTGACCCACCACAGAAGATACAGTATAGTTATTTATATAGCACATGTTGGATCACGCAAAACCTCAGATGCTACATTGCACATTCTCAAATAGCTTCATGCTTAACATCGCTTCCCAGCTTGATCCAGTCCCTATTAATTTTTTTTCCCCTCTCAAAGCACAAAAGAATCTTCAAAGGCAACCGCAACTTCCTGGCAATCTTTAAAATAAATCATACTGAACCATGTCATAAAATGCATGTGTGCCCTTATGTCTTGACCACCTTTAGAAAGGGTGACAATTATATTTGTATCTGAGGTTAAATATGAGGAAGCACATTTCATATTCCATACGGGATTCCACGATGCATACCTTTGGAAGGACAGAGATACATCTGGCTGCAGCTACTAATATTCAGATACCCTGAATGCAACTGTTTAGCTCTTTAACTGTAGTTAAAAGTGCTCTACTAGAAACAAACAGGAAGCAATTAAAAACCTACACAAACCAACTGTACTGTCAAGTACAGGGAGATTCCTGTTATTTGCTGTTTAATTATGCAGAACTTCCCACTTGAAATTATCATTGGTCATCATTTCTGTGGAAACCCCTTTTTTACATCTTGTATATGCAAGATCATAATACAAGCTTTTGATAATCCTGCTATGAGCAACATTGTCTTCTTTATAAGAAATACATAGAAATAGATGACTTCTTGAAACAATTTAAGAACAGACATCACAACAAGAAGGCTGTTCCTGCAGACCACTATCACGCAAGAAGTAACCCTTGAGAGCAAGAGGGCTGTCGTTAATGGCATTAGCTCAGATTCGGGTCTAAAACATCGTATTTCTGTAGTCCCCTAGGGATCAAATGTGACATGGCACTTCTCTTTGCTAGCACCGAAGTAATCAGGTCGATTATGGTCACTATTGTAATGTTAATTTAGCCAGCTGGGGCAGGGGATGATGGAAAGAAGAAAAGAAAATCAAGGCAGCTACTTAAACTTGGAGTCTTCTGCTAAGATACACAAAATTAACCTTAAAAACTCATGGAAGGTTGGGAGTTCATTTCTCTACTAATGTGATGAAAATTAACTGCCAATGCTCTCAGCTGCAATTGAGAGTGTAGAGACGTAAAGAGCTTTGAATTGCAAGCGGTCACAATATGAATATAGTCTAATAAACTGTAATTTAGGTCCACTTTTCTAAGCAAAATTGCACAAGACCATGTTTTCTACAGATTGAGGGGAAATAAGAGGAGGAAAAGCTTTTAAAATAGTATACATTAATGTATACATGGGAGTACATGTTTCCTCTCTGCTTTTCATGTCATGAGTAGTTGTAATAGTAATAAGGACCACATTAGCTTTTGTATTACAACACAAGCAATATATAATTCAGTATTTAAGTGACCTGTTGAAATTATGGGGTTTACTTAATTATCCTTGGAAAATAGTACCTAAACTCTAGAGTAAAAATGAAACTACCTTACACCACTGGTGACCCCTCTGACAAATCAGTTTCAGGCTTACCATAATAAGTTACACTGCAGACAGCAAAAAGCCCCATATCCTGTGGGACCGCTCAGATTGTACTTTGAAACTGAAAAGACTAATCTCTGGCTCCTACTGGTGTTATGTAAATACAAAGGAAATGTGCAGCATGCAGGGTGACATCACAGAATATAGGAAGAAAGGGCCATCACAACATTAAATTAAATTATATATATGATTTAACAGTATAATGAACAAGCTGCTGAAACCTACAAAAATATCCATATCACCCTACATAAAACAGATGCTACTTGTAATTTTAAAAAGCAAGAAGATGATCTGAGGAGAGCATTACAAAGAAAAATATTATATTAAATATAGGGGCCTTTGTGAGATCATTGGAAGTACACATTTTCTTTCCTGGTAAGTTGTTAATAATTAATTTATAACTGTGGTGCAGATCTGACCAGAGCACACAAATGCTGCTGGTTAAGAGAGGCTATCCTTAAAGAGGTTTGCTTAATAATATTAACTAAATTCTATTGCATGAAATCAGCATACCTCTTGATATGATAGCAGCACATGATTTTAAAATGGCAGTTTTGTTATGCAGCTCTCAAACTTACAGTACCTTCAGTAAAAAATACAAATTCTCTTGTTCCCTAACTGAGGAATTGATTTTCCAAACTCAGGAATTTAAAAAATCTGTTTTATTTTCTAAAATGGTTAATTACTACATATATCAAGATTATTCAAAAGGTCCAACTCCATTTTATTGGGTGTTTAATAACCTTAATTTCTGCTTAGTAGTGATACAAAACAATCATCTGCTGACTGATCATGCCTGTTAGAGCCTAGGCAACAGATCCATGTGTAAGCCCCTTCTTCCCTAGACCAAAGAAATTATTTTAAAGGTATTCAAAAGTTTTACTGAAATTATTGGTTTATTTTATGGAAATTAAAAAATCTGATGCCTTAATAAAATTTTATGAACCATTAATACTATTATACTGAGGATAACGTACTGCTCTCCTCTGTGCTCTTACTGGTGACTATCATGATAATATAGTGTTAATAAGGCTACTGCAAAATACATTCAAAGATCCTGAGTGTAGAGAGCAGCTTGTAGAGTAAGCATTTGTAAAATAACACACTATGTCACTACATGTTTTCCTGCATATCAGCATGTCAGAATAAAACCACCACCTTCTTCAGTTTATTTTTTATTCATCTGGTAAAGATAGGTTTTATCAAATAATTCAGTCTGAAGATTATGCATGAAATTGCTACTGAGAATATTTGCATATCTAATTGCATGATACTGTCGATTTAATTAACTAGGACTCTGTTAATTATAATTTTCACAAATCAACTAGATGTGTCGTAATTTATTTCAGTGAATAGAGACTCCAAAATCCATGGAAGTAATCTAGTATCTTTGAAAATTCTCATGAACCTTTGAAGCTGTTCTCATCAAGAATATTTAATGATATAATTTAACTTACCAAATGTTTCCATACTAGTGAAGTCCAAGTGCTAGAAAGTCCTTGAGAAAGAAATGCTGAAGTTATAAAGGAAGAAATAAGAAAAGTCACTGTAGATTTTAAAAATCAGCATAAACTGAAGAGATGGCTCTCACAATTATTATACAGGTACCTTTAGTACAAACAAAAAGCCATATATATTGAGCTTCCCTTTTATCATGATTCTATGATGTGATAATTTCAAAAGAAAATATATTTGAATCTTTTATTATATTTTTCAAGTTTGTTGCTGGATCAAATAATGTAACTACCAATGAACGTTCTCTAAATGGCAAGATGATATGGAATTATATAATAAATTTTTCACCTGAAAATTCTGACCGTTGATTGCAAAAGTTATTGACTTGGCACTAAGTGCCACATCCAGCCTTTCCTTGAACACATCCAGGGACGGTGCCTCCACCACTTCCCTGGGAAGTCCATTCCAATGTCTAATCACCCTCTCCGTGAGGAAGTGCTTCCTAATAGCCAGCCTAAACCTCCCCTGGAGCAGCTTCAGGCTGTGCCCTCTTGGTCTTGTCGCTAGTTGCCTGGGAGAAGAGCTCATCCCCCACCTGACTACAACCTTCCTTCAGGTAGTTGTAGAGAGTTATAAGGTCCCCCCTGAGTCTCCTCTTCTCCAGGCTAAACAACCCCAGCACCCTTAGCATATCCCTATAAGACTTCCCCTATAGTCCCTTCACCAGCCTCGTTGTTCTCCTCTGGACCCGCTCCAGCACCTCAATCTCCTTCCTGAAGTGAGGGGCCCAGAACTGCACACAGGACTCAAGGTGAGGCCTCACCAGTGCTGAGTACAGGGGGAGAATTACATCCCTACTCCTGCTGGCCACACTATTCCTGATACAAGCCAGGATGCCATTGGCCTTCTGGGCCACCTGGGCACACTGCTGGCTCATGTTCAACCAGCTGTCAACCAGTACTCCCGGGTCCCTCTGCTGGGCCACTCTCCAGCCCCTCTTCCCCCAGCCTGTAGTGTTGCATGGGGTTATTGTGGCCAAAGTGCAGGACCTTGCACTTAGTCTTGTTGAATTTCATGCCACTGGCCTCCACCCATTGACCCAGCCTGTCCAGGTGCCCCTGCAGCTTCTTCTTACCCTCTGGCAGATCAATACTCCACCCCAGTTTGGTGTCATCTGTAAATTTACTGAGGGTGGACTCAATCCCCACATCCTGATCCCCTGGTTGTCTTCTACATTCCGCTTGATGGCGCTTCAGATGAGTGAACATATTGCATATGGTCCATGTTTTAAAATCTCTGAAATTCCTTTGGCTGTAAAGACGATTGAGTCAGGAGTGCAAGGCTTGAGTTGATGAGCAAGGAGCTCCTGGACAGAGTTAAACATACAAACAATGTTTACAGCAAACGGAAGCAGGGACAGGTATCCTGGTAGAAGTACAAAGACACTGCACTGCTGTGTCCTACCACAACAATGCATCTCCTATGTAAAACTGTTTATCTCTATCTGTTAGACAACTCACTGCCCATGGCCTTGTCATAGAGATATCATTTAATACTCATATACACAGACTATTTCACTGATGCTTCTCATGTTTACTGCAGATCATTTTCTGCAGCAGAAACATACTTTCTGCTGTCGGACTTTCAATAATCATTTTTCAAATTGAATAATAATCCACTGCCAGCAAGATTATCATAAAATAAAAGAGAACGTCCAGCAGTTGGTTCACATAAAATCTCATTAGTCTCTTCTGATAGTTTTGACATGTCTTGGAAGAGAACTGTTCATTACCATGCAAATAGAGATAACCTCTGTTTCTAGGCTAATTGTCATATAGCAGTTTGAATTTGAAATTTGCTTGGTGATTTTCAAGCCAAAAAAATTATGCAAGCATAAATTATAGGGAAACTAAAACCTGGACCTCAAATATAAACTCTACCCCTTCTGCAATACCAGAGAGAGAAGGTACATACACTCTATAATACCACAGAGAAGAGGAAAAAAATTACAAGTACCTGGCACCACTGAGATTCTAGCTGACAGCCTAGGTGTTGATTGTTTCACTTTGAGTAACACGAACAAGGATTTTATTGATATTTAAAAGTCTTGATGTAGCTAGAACACTGGCAATAGAGGTTGTAGACTTCAACAAAACAATTAGCAATTATGGAACAAAATTTTGACAGCAGTCATACCCAGTAAGAGGATGAACATTTTAGTAAAATATCAAGGAGAAGTTTGTGTAATGTTTAAATTTCCTAAATCCTGTTGGAGTTTACATATATTAAAAAAAGTTACAGAGGTAATTCAAGCATGTTAAAGTCTGTGGAAAATGTTTGCAGGAGAAGATAGGCCAACACTTTCCACTTCCGGAGGTAAGTAGTAAGAAAACACCTGTCCTTAGAGAAGACATAGGAAGGCAATTAACTGAGACAGAGTAGTTGTCATACCCAGGTTTAACTGCCGAACATGGGGAAAAAGTTGCTGCCTTCTTGAGAAATGTCTCTATTGACTCTCATAAACGCCATTCATTGAGTTGTAATGTATCACCAGCTCCAGCCATCACTGTGCCCTTCTACTGGAGGCTGTCATATTTTTGGTCAAAATAGCCAAGGGAGGAAGCATCCCTTTCTACAGTGGTTGCCCTGAATGGGGTGTGTTTTAAACTACTGCAGCAAGATCTGCTACAGGAGAATGAAAATATCTCTGCTTTTCAGTATAGATATATTTTGAATTCTGCTATGCCAAGTAGCCAAATATATTCCCACTCACCTGCTCTGCTTTTCAAGCTGGGAAACCATGTTTGAGCATAAATAATCCAATAAAGAACACAACTGTACTTAGAGGAACACATTTTCAAAGCAAATACTTTTTGCAAGGAAGAAAAATCTCATTAATGATATTTTGATCTCAAATAACTTTAGGATGTTATTGACCTTCACCAAAGAACTCCAAAAGAAACAATCACAGCATTCAAAAGAAGTTTAGAAGTATGATACTGTGGAAACACCCCTGATTTTTATCCTATACAAGAAAAGCTGCAGAATAACTGTTTCATAAGAAGAAAATAAGATACAAATAGGAAAAATGACAGCACTACGAACAGTTGACTTGTGTGGTTTGACCTTCACTGAAGCTTGATAGGTTTGTTCAAGCTCTATGTCATGAAAACAGCTCCTTTCCTTCTGCTGCAGTTTATTGTGTTCTTCAACAGCTATTCTTGAGAAGCCTGGTATTTAGAATTTTAAACTAGGTTCCACTAAATCTTGAAGATGCCATTAAAAATGGAATTCTTCCATGAACTATTCCTAAAGAATCTTTAAAGTACTTGATTCTTCACAGACATTTGTTGCGGTCCGAGTTCAACCCAGGCTGGAAAACTCTAGTCGAGACACGGATCACAGCTTCTCTTCTCCTCAATTAGAGGAGGAATAGCCCCTAATTGGCTGGTTTTAATTTCCCAGTGGGTCCATCCCTAGGTTGGGACTGGCTGGCTACACTGGGTATGTCTATAGAACACAAACCCTGCCCATATGTGCGCTTGCACTGGCACATTGTGTGTTTAAAATACCGCTTTACTATAATAGTTTTAGAGCAGAGGGAGTATGTGGGGGGGAGAGGATATGCAAATGTAGTTATAGGAGACAAACTTGAGGTGTGTAACTTGGTAAAGAGAAAGAAAGAAGCAGTATTATAGGATGGGGGTAGGGTTCCCGACGAGTTTCCTGTATAGAGTAGACGAGGTGCATGTGTGTACGTGGCCCATTACTGGTGCCTGTGTTACTGAATTGATTGAATTTTGATCATTTAGAAGGCCAGGGACTGGTCAGGCCTGACCAAGACGAGGCTTTTAGGAGAAACTGTTCTCATAGGAATTGGGAGAGGGAAAGTGGGTGATTGTGTTTTACTTCAGTAGTCACAGAAACCACATGTACTAGACAAGTGGTACGTACAAGTAGCTAGGGTGTGGAATTATATGAAGAATAAGATATTATGCTTAAGCAGCTACCATGGAAGGAATAATACAATTATAAATCTTGAAGCTATCACACAGTAGCCAAGGTCACAATACCAGTTGTGCTGCTTGGAAATCCCCTTTTTCCATCCCATCCTGATTTAAATATCAGGGACTATAATCAGTAGGATAACCAATGATTTTTTTTAAAGATGAATATGTATGAGGTTATGTAACTCGAAAGATCACAAGCGGGCCAATCAATGTAAAGGTTAAACTTAATGAGTAATTAAAAGCAAGTATTATATGCATTTTTTGTTAAATATTTTAGACAATAGAAATCGAATATATAAAAACCTGTTGATTGAAGTGCAATGGTGGATACACTAGGAGGAGTTATCCCCCGTATCCTAAGCACGCTAATAAAGAAGTGTCTGCTTATCTACATCACATTGGTGTCGATAAGTTATTTTTGTCCTATTTGATGATACCCGGGGAAAAGTACGCAAAGAAAGGAAAGATTCTTACAGCCTCAGAAGCTATGACAGGTTTGGCGGTGTCTGTGGCTTTAAGAGCGGGGCTTTCAGTGAGCACAGTTGTCGGCGAGTGTGGGTCGGGCAGGCAGCTCAGGCGGGCGGCTCGGGCAGCGAGCGGCTTCAGCTGCAGCGGGACACGGTGCGGAGCGGCCACGCGCTGGAGCTCCGGTGCAGGCGGCTGCGGCACGTGCTGCCGATGGCCCGTGGCGGCTGCCTCGGCCTGGGCAGGCAGTGGCTGTGACAAACGGCTACAACCGGCTGGAGCTGCACCCACTGGCCTGGGAGCACTGATAACAGAGGGTTTTGGGGAGCGAGCAGTGATTCCAGCTCTTCTAGCTTTTTTAGTGTGCTCTAGCTCTCTTTTCTGTTTCTTCAGCTCCTTTCACACAGGTCCTCGGCGAGCAGGCTCCACGAGAGAAGAGACAGGAGTGCAAGCAAGCAGAAAGCAGGGAATAGCAGCAGTCCCGGAGTGCTGGGAGTATAGCTGGAGTTCCACCCCAGCCACCGGAGGCCTTTTGTGATTCTGTGCTATTCCATTTCTTTCTATCTTCTTTTCTTCTCTGTCTTTTGTTCCAGCAGCAAAGAACAATGTCCGACCACGACCGATAACGACCCATAATGGTCGTCCTATTTACATGCTTACGCAGGCTGGTCTGGCCTTTTGTCTCTTCGGTCCTCAGCTCCTACCTGTGGCCCCTGTAACAATACTGCCATGCTCCAGGCAAAGGCTGGGTCCTGGCTGCAAACATAGCAAAGGGGGCAGGGGTCTCTGCCCTTCCTTATGTAAGTCCCAGCTGCACCAACACAACCCCCCCCCCCCCCGCCTCGGGGTTGTCGCCGCTTTGGTTTTGGTTTGGTTTGTTGTTTGTTTTTTTTTGGTTTTTTTTTTTTGTTTTGTTTTGTTTGTTTGTTTTGTTTTGTTTTTTTTTCTTTCCTTCGACTTTTACGTCTCTCTATTGCAATCAATTTGTGTGAGAGACAAACCTTTTGTGGAGGCCAGCCCTCCACAACATTCATATCAAACCATTCTCAGTGCAACCCTTCCTCTCAAAAGTGGGTTTTTAAACAGTATTACTAAACATTCTGGGAATCACATATGCAACAGTGATATAATCAGTGTGATATCTTAGAAATAATTAGTGCTTTGCTTGAGAACTCAGTAAGAATACAATTTGCCTGATATATCCCTTTTTCCTGAAGTGAGGATAACTGATTATATATTGCCTCTGGTCATATTAATAATATATCATCATAAAGAAAATACGGCTATATGCCATCTGTCCTCTACTGGATGGCATCACAACTGTGTTATTACATAGTACGACCAAAGTGCAAAGTTATAAAACAGGCACCTTTCAACTAGTGAAGTCAGCTACCCTTTCCAGCACATCTGGAAAAATAGTTTTCTTTTCACTCTACATACTGTGACCTGAATTTCAAGTACTAACCTTAAACCTATTCACAGGGAACCCACAATTTTTTATAAATGTAGTTCAGTGGCTGTTTCAATTGTTCATAACTGCTGAATTTACTGCTGGAGTTATGTACCACTTACTCCCCTCCTCTGCTCCTGTCCTCCATGCTTTGTTCTACCATGTTACTTTTAGAATGAGTCCACTGGCATGTAAAGGCACTTGGGGCCTCTCTAAGGGCGGTCTTCAGGCACAAGCTACTGTACCAAGAAAAATCAGATTGTCCTTTGTGTAGTAAGTTTGTGATGCCTAAAGACTCTGAAACAGAATAATTACAACACTCACACGTGTAAGAAGGATCATACAAAAAATTTTTGATAGCGTGGCATATTTGTCAGTTAATTAATTTCAGATATCACCATAAACTATGAGAGAACAAAAATCAGAAAACACTTTTTGGAGTGCATGCTGTAGGGCTTCAGTTGAAGCGCTGTAGGAAAGCTAGAAAATAGCAGAAGCACTGTTTTTAAAAGGAGCAAGTAGCAGGGCCAGATTTTTTTGCCATTTTAAAGAAGATTTTACAAATAAGAAAAATCTGTCTCAGTAAATAGTAAAAAGAAAAGCAGTGAAATCATGGTTTGAATGCAAAACTGACTTTAACCAAATTTGGATGCTTTACGATAGTGGTTCCAAGAGGTTCTTAACTGGAAAAAAAAAAGGCAAGTGAAGGCCATTGTAGTTTTAACTAATTTATGGGATCTTAATCTTCTGCAGACTTCCACAATTAACCAGTTTGTTGGGTTGGTGTGGCATGGTTTTGTTATTGGGGGAGGGGGCCCAGGGCTGGCTTCTGTGAGAAGCTGCTGAAAGCTCCCATGGCTCCAAAAATCCAGCCACACCTCTGACTAAGGCCAAGCCATTGATGAAAATGGCTGCACCTTTGTGATTAACTTATTCAAGAAGGGGAAACAACTAATGTAAGACCTCAGGGCAGAGGAGAAGGGGAGGTAGAGCAGAGGTGAGAGCAATGTCAGAGCAGAGGTGAGAGCAATACTGGAGAGGAGACAGCAAGGTCAGTGAGGAGGAAGGGGAAGGAAGTGCTTGAGCAGAGGTTCCCCTGCAGCCAGTGGTGAAATGGCAGCTGTTCCCCTGCAACACTAGGAGGAGCACATTGGAGCAGCCTATAAAGGACCACAGAGGAGCAGATGTGTACCTGCAGCCATGGAGGACCCTGTGGCAGGAGAGGTGATTGTTCCCAAAACAGCCCATGACTCTGTGGGCAGCCTGTGCGGAAGCAGTCTTTTCCTGAAGGACAGCACCTCGTAGGAGGGACTCCTGTTGGAGAGGTTCATGAAAAACTCTCTCCCATGGAAGGGACCCAGTGGGGGAATAGGGAAAGACTGTGAGGAATCCTGGAGGAGGAAGGAGTGGCAAAAAGCAAGTGACGAACTGGACATAAACCCTATTCACTGTTCCCCTGTGCTGCTGGGGGGAAGGTGGTAGAGAAACCAGGAACAAAGTAATTTGGGTCTGGGAAGAAAGGAGGGTGAAGTGAGGTATTTAAGCTCTGGTTTTAGTTTTCTCTTTGTCCTGTTTACATCTGATTAGTGATAAATTAGATTGATTTTTTCCCCAAGTTGAGTCTGTTTTGCTCGTGACTGTAATTGCTGAGTGAACTCTCCTTGTCCTTGTCTTGACCCACGAGCTTCTAGTCAGATTTTCTCCTCCCCATCCCACAGTGGGTGAGGGATGAGTGAGCTGCTGCGTGGTTCTTTGTTGTTGGCTGGGCCTAAACCTCAACAGCTGGTCAGTAATGTTACAGTGCAAAGCTATGGTTCATTTTTTAAGCTCTTTTCCTTAAAGACTTCAGGATTCAGTTTCAGGATAAAGAGTATAAATAATGAAAACAAAAATAATTAAAAAATCAATCAATAAAAATAATTTTATCTTCTCCTATGCAAGCCTTTGAATGGTCTCTTAGCTATGACAACTTAGCTCTTGCTTGACCTACCTTTGAAGAAGATTAGCAAGCACTGTTAAGGACTTGGGAAGTGTCCTTAAGTGAAGCATCTCCAATATTGGCTAGAAATGACAAAAGGAAATTGGAAGTGCATTAAATATAAAAATTAAAGATATAGGCATATTTTTTCTAGTTTTTATATAGATGAATGTTAATTTTAAGCCACAAAATTTATTGACATAATAATTCAATTAAAATTAGTGAACTAATAACAATGCTAAAAGGAATTAACCTTTTTAAGAATAATAGCATCTCCATGAAACTGTGAGCTTTTATGAAAGTCATGTACTGTTATGTTTCAGCAAAATGGCAGGTGGGTTAACTCTCCAGATTAGTTCTTTTAATCATAGAATCATAGAATGGTTTGGGTTGGAAGGGATCTTAAAGATCATCTAGTTCCAACACCTCTGCATGGGCAGGGAGACCTTCCACTAGACCAGGTTGCTCCAAATAACTGCCATTTTAGGCCCCTCAATCCAGTTTTTAGGTAATGATGAGTGTAGAATTCATCTCACATAAGCTAGCTCTCTAAAAGTCTGCTAGTCTTGAGAGCTCCTTCAACTGACCGAGGAGGGAGGCAGGTATTTCCTAGTCTGTTGTGGCATATGAAGGTAGGTGTCTGCTATCGGTGATTAACAGTCATCCTCTGGAGTTGACTCAACCCATAAACATAGATTTTTTGTATTTATATGACATCTGAAGATGCTGTAGGAAACAAAAGAAAGCTATTCAAGCCTAGAAATGGCAGCTGACAATTGTCAAAACTCTGATACCCATTCCACAGATAACTCCCCTTGCTTATAGTGTGGCCTGGAGGCCTGCCTTTGGCAAGATGTGCAACATCAAGTGAAATGACCTATCTGCTTTTTGGCCTAGTAGTAAAATGCCCAGAACAATGCAGCTACTGCATGCATAGGAAAATCCAGAGAATGTCAACAGCATCTCCTGTATCATACCAAATCTCAGAGCTGGTGTTAATCTTGTTTATGGAGCTTTATATGGTAGCATCTTATATTATGTCCTATTCTTAAGCACTGAAGACTGCTTAGACCTGGATTTGGCAAATCTCTTACTTCAGACTCATTAGACCACATTTACTGGAGGAAGAAGAAACTAAGCCTTGCATCCCCAAAGATAGCAAGCTAACTACCAAAGCATTCTCAAGTGAGACTCCTTATCTCTGCTGATGCTGTTCCACTTTGAGTCTACAGATGAACAGACAGAGGGAACAAAATGCTCAAGAGGGTCATGATTTTCAAGTAGGATCTACTGGAAATTAGATAAAAATCAAATCTACCCTCTTTTGGGGAGAGATCTGAATAAAAGCCTAAGGCATGTCATAGTCATCTATCACATAATACTATAAAACAGATGCACTTATTTTACTGGTCCAGGAAAAGGATGCTTTTACCTTCGGTTTCATGGCTTTAGTAATTTTTACCTCTTCCCAATACATGCAAAAATGGATTACTTGCCTCCAATTCTGGAAATAGATGATGGCATCAAACCCTCAGTTTTCCCATTTAAAAAATGACTCAGTGCCTTAGAGTAAAAACAAAAAAATGTGAAATATTACGTGAGATTTTCAATACTCAGATGCTTATCTGAACATGCCGGTAGCTTCTAACAACAAATCTAGGTAATAAGAACAGTCCAGCTGTATCTAGCCTATTCTGCAAACACCAATTCAACTTGCTGTGATGATAAATTTAGTTTCTTGATAAGGTAGTAGGTCTCTAGGTTATCCTAATAATTCCCAACTGTTTTGTAGTTCAGCCTTAGCATTTCTGCCTCTTCCTTGTCTTCTATAGATCCAGACACCTCCTTTGGGTCTTTTGCTTTCTCTGGAGGCACAGTGGGCATCCCAAAGTAAAAAACACAAAACATCCCCATTAAGCTTGGCTCTGTATTCTTCTATGGATACTTGGATGGCTTATAACTGGGGCCTGAATGAAGAAAGAGCATTTTGTTTGGGCTTAGTATTATTAATACATACAGCTCAGTTACATTTCTCTGTACAATTACTGCACATTCCTATACACAACCAATAAAAGCATGAGGCTTCTAATTAACAATGTTGCTAACACAGTTTACCATTATTAAAATATGTCTAAGAAAAAAATTCACAGAATGTTTATTTTATTAAAAAGTAAGCCACAGAAATTCTGTTCAGTAACATTTTTAAGAATGGTATCTAAACATTATGGTAATGCTATTGAATTAGTCTTAACAAATTATTGTAATACAGATAGTAATGTAAGAAGGAGTGTCTGTCCTTCAACTGTTTACTGATGTGTTTCCCCTTTGCCTCTTGTTGCCAGTGCTCTGCAGCACTGGTATCTGCCATTTTGCATTTCATTTAAGATGCTGAATGTCATGAAACAAAATCCCTGCATTCTTTCCTAAGAGACAGGTTTATAGAAATCTTTTCTGTGGCAAGTTTCCAACCAGAAAGGACTCCCAGCCACTGTATGTCTTCAGTGGAAGCAAAATTCCACTGGCACATGAAATGCTTCTATTTTCATAAATTTCTGTGTTCTCTGGAGTGTTGCCAGAACAGGCTTAAGTTGCGGTAGCTAACACCATTATAAACTAGCAATCGTGAAGGAGGGATTAAAAACTCTGGGGAAGAAAACCACTTTCTGTAGCAAGTAGCACCGAGTGGAGACTCCTGTTGTCTCATTGCAGTGGTGCTACATGGCTACGTCAGAAAGCACAGAAGTGGAAGTATATTGCCTTTTCTAAAGGGTTGTTTGCATCCTCTCCCATACTCCCTGCAGGATCTGAGCACTTGTCATCTGAACAGCCATCTTTCAAGGCGTTTATGTAGCAAGGCAACCCTTCCTCACCCGGCCTCTTCCAGTGTCATCCTGGAGCCTTCAAAAGGATCTTGGCTACAAATTTTCCATTTGGCTTAATCTAATTGAAGTGCTCTTTGATCAAAATGCACCTTCTCATGATTAGGAAAATGTAATGGTGGCTTCTGTCAGCAGCATTGTAAACTGGAGACTACATCAATGTACTTATTTCGGTGGCATATTCACTGCTAGAATCTATATGCTCAACCTCTTTTCTGAAAAACAGTATTCAGCAAATGGCTTGAACATGTGTATCTGGTTTTCATTTTCAGCTTACAGAACACAAAGTTATTGTCTTTCGTTTTACGGAAATACTGTACAGAATATGAAAAGACTGCAGTTAGCAATATTCCATTGTATATTAAGGCAAGCATTTTAAATTTTCAAGAATTACTAGCTTAAATCATTGCTCATAGAGGGATTTTTCTTGGTGAATAACTGATCGTGCTCTGTCTCAATCTGGTATTTTATTATTATGACCTTAAGTTGTTTCCCAGATGTAGACTGTTGAGATGTCACTTTTTCCAAACATGCAGCATTATCCCTCTGAAGAGACATTTAAACACTCCAGAACAGTACATCAATTGCTAAGGCTGTAATAGGATGTGTCTTTCTTTGCTTCATTCTTAATACCTCACAATCAAATTGGCACATACAGTGTCTGATACAATTCTGGTCTGTAAAAACCAGTAAGAACCATGATCAAGGGCAGGTCTTCAGTCCTGAATCTTCTAAAATTTCATGCCAAGATTTGAATCCATGCATCTGATCGTTTTGCTCCATGATGCATTTTGTTCCTGAAAGAGATTTTATTTCCTCAATGCAATTTTATCCACTTGAGATACTATCATTCAGCTCAGATGTACTAAAAAGGCAACAGTCACAAGAGAGGATTACATTCATATTGTCATGTGTGATGACATTTGGGATGTAAACCTGTGTCTAACAATATTCCATGGTAAAATGTCTTATTTGGCCCTGAACTACATTTCAGTCTTAGAATAACAGAATCATTCAGGTTGGAGAAGACCCAAAAGATCACCCAGTCCAATCTTTAATTTAGCTCTACCTAACCTAGCTTTACCAGTCCAGTGCTAAACCACGTCCCTAAGCACCATATCTGTATGTTTTTTAAACACATTCAAGGATGGTGATTCAACTGCTTCCCTGGGCAGCCGGTTCCAGTGTTTAATAACCCTTTCTGTAAAGAGGCTTTTCCTAACATCCAACTTTACCTCCACTAGTGTAACTTGAAACCATTTCCTCTTGTTCTATTGCCAGTTATTAGTGTGAAGAGACTGACCCCCCCTGCTCACTACAACCTCCTTCCAGGTAGTTTTAGAGAGCACAGTTTCAGTTTTGGCACAGATTCAGTGATATATCTTACTTGCAAACATTGCTATACAATAAAAATAAATAAAAAATAAAAAGGTATCAGTGATGCTATGTTTGTCTTAAAAGAGGTGCGTTGTATTTTTCTTAAACTGAGCTGGCAAGAATATTTCTAGAACTGAAGAATGGGGTCAGATTGATCTCCACCTTCAGATGTATGTTTTTTCTGCATTAGAAGTTTAGATGTTACAGACACCTATCTCTAGGTTAATAATCTAGATACTATTTGCAGTCAATGGAGAAAAATTGGTATCTCTAGAAAGCAATTTATATCATCCTAAGGTAGATGTCTGAAATACATAAGATGTATCATACTTTAGAGAGGCTTATTTCTCTCCCTTTGCTGTCAAGGGAATCTAAACAATTAGTTCAAGTATGGATGTCTAAAGTTGGGAGATGATCCCTACCCTACAGGGTGTCATTAAATATTTTTAAAACTTTACAATTTTTAAAATTTTAAACCTTTATCTTTCTCGCTAACATGCAATTGTTTAATAATGGAATGGTAAACTATTTAGGAAAAAAAAAGGAAAAATACCACCACTCCTTCCCATTTCTGCTTTATAATTTGAAGTAATGAAGCCAGATATTAGTACAATGGATACCTTTATTTGTCCCTGCATCTTGCTATTGCAAAGATTTCTTTGTAGCATCCATAGTACTTTTATATTAGAGGGAAACTTGTTAGAGGAAATCCCAGGACAGAGCTGATATTCTTATGGCTATGACACTGCAATCCAGAATTTGCTTTTTAATGGCCAAGCTGGGAAACAAACATAATATTAAGTCCATGTGCAAGAATTGCTACTTCACATAAGTATTGAGAACCATTAAAAAACAAAACAAACAAACAAACAAAACAAAGCAAAAATTAGAGTAGCACAGTTAGGTTAACAGGGACAGAATACATGGCATCTGGATTTTTCAGTGAAGTAGCTGTTTCAAGTAGCTATATCTATGACAACTTATTTTGATATGATACACAAAAGCTAACTTTCTGTCATTGCCTACTCCAAGGAAGTTATTAAGTAAAATTTTGATCTGATTTCAGAGAAAATACTCATGGCCTGCAAAATGTGAAAGTCATGGTTCCTCTCTTTTGGCTCTCTGACAGATTTTGATTAGTTGTTTCTCTCCTCTCCCCCCTCCCTTGCCCCAGGTCTGGTCCAACAATATCACACTGACTTTGTGAACTGAAATGGAATGCTGTTATCCTCAGAGGAGCTGCTGAGAAGTGCTGTTTTGATAAATACTGTAGGAATAAATCCCAAAGGAATTCAACTAAAGAAAAATACATGATGCTATTTCATTTCTCTTTTTTGCCAGAGCTTTGATATGACTATGCCCATCAGGAATAGGAACCCTGGTGGTGTTGCTACTGATAAGATTTTTACATGTAGGGCTCATTATGGTTTCTTCAATACTTTGTTCACGTAAACAAAATTTGCACATCAAAATCACTTTGCATGGTCTTTTGTTTTTGCTAGCTTTGGGTCTGCAACCTTTAAAGAAATCAAGGAACATATGTAGGTGCTTCCTTGTCAGCTGTTATTAGATACCAGGATATAAGATGTCAGTAAGAATCATGACTGTCACACTCACATTTTCTTATTGCTGCCAAAGTAACTGCACCATCCAGCTTTTTTCTAAGTGTAACCGGTGCCTGAGAAGATGGGTCAATAAATTCTGTTGTCCAAACAATATAACTCACTGAAATTGTTTTTGCAACTTAACAGACCACTCAGCAGCAGGGTACCAAGCACAGTATACTGCTGCTGGTGAAATATATGTATGTATGTGAAATAATTGTTGTATACGAAATAACAGGCTTTTTTCAGCTTGCATAGGGCTGCCATTAGTGCAAATAAGCACTAACCCCACCCTAAGATTCTCACTGTGGATTACTAACTTTGACATATTAACCTAGGCTTGGGTGTTAAACATTTCACAGGCAGATAAATACTTTTGCAGTTCCAAGACTGATGATGATTTTTCTGTATTGGTGAGCTGAAATTCTTTGACTTATATGACTTGCTCATTATTTATTTAACATCTGAAGTGTCAATTATGGTGCATTCATAGGATCAACTAAATGGACTGTGGCTGTGCTAGAATTATATGTAGTTACTGAAAAAAGGAGTCAGGACGGATAGGACAAGTAGATAACAGCACATGATGTCATGAGTGTTTCCACTACAACTAATGGGCTTACATTTCAGATCATTGCTGTAGGACAACAGCTACATGCACATGCTTGTGATACTGTAGGCTTTGCCTTGTAACTGGAAATAAATTCTTTATCTCAATATTAATAATTATTTCTATATTAAGTGTTATATTGTGCATTACTGTAGGATCTTATATCTAGTTCTTTATCCCAGATGCAAGCATAAAAGTCTGAACTTTCAGAAAGAGTAACAGCACAGACAGTCTTTACTCATGAAATATTTCTTAGCTTAACATTAATACAAGCTCAGCAGTGCAGCTTTTGGGTGAGTTTTAAAGATGTCCTCTCATATGCACCACTCACAAAAGAAGGAATAGAAACTAGCTGAACTCTGCTTATTTATCCCGTTTGTTAGTCAGATGGACTTCTATTTTGATTTAAAGGCTCCCATTAGTCAAAGTAACCATCCTGCCATTCACTGTAGGAATATATCCAGAGTCAGTCTCAAAGCCAATCTTAAAAATATGTGTGTGTATGTGTATATATATATGTATGTATTTTTTTTCAATAAATCCATTCTTACTTGAAATATGACCTCTACTCACAGATATTAAAAAAGCAAGGCATCTGATGTTTTAGAATCCCCCTATGCTTCTGCTTCTTCAGTCCTTTATGTATGTGGCATGACAGGCAAGAGGAAGCTGATTTATATTCTATGAGGAAATTTTAAATAAGAGTCCCGCAAACTTTCTCAAAGTTTCCCAGAAGTGCTCACTGAGTATTTGGCTCTAGTTACGTTAACAACCATCATAATGGATTAAGTGTATCTACCCTAAAACAAATAAAGCAGCCTGAATGCAAGCAGATTATTTTTAAAGACTATAGAGCATATAGTTGAAGCAGGCAATGTATCTTTAGCCTTTAGGATACCTACAGAACCTGAGCATAAGGACAAACCAGTAGATTTCTTATAGTAAAATGGGATAAAGTAAATCTTTATATCGTATAATAAAAACTTTGGCAAACTCTGTATGTTTGTTGGCCCTAATGTTATGCGCATTTATTTTCAAGCTCATTCAGTCAATATTTAAGTGACTGCAGTAATGATGCTATCGCAGGTCAGGGACAGCATATGGATGATCAAAAAATCCAGTATGGTTTGCAGACATACGGAAAGCCTCAAAGACAAGCTCACATATCTTATTATTGCTTCTGAAAGCCTTATTGCTAACACTATGCACTTCTACACTTGTACTACAACATTACAGAAATTACAGGAGAGTCCCTCCTAAAACTGTGGACAATGAGGAAGAAAACTTGACTTCCATTCCTGGAAAAGTTTTTTTATTATTATAAAAGAAAACATGCTAAAGTGAAATCATGAGACGTGTATGAATATATTCACTGTAATACACCCAGACCTTCTAGCATTTGGATCTGCAGTACATATGCTACACCATTATTTTGACAAAATAGACTTGGGTCATCAAGAAAGGGGTTCTAATTGAGAAGCAACCATATATATGTATCTACAACACACGTACCTAAGAATGAAGCATATACAAAAATTCAACAAAATTCTAGTTCAGATTTTCTAAAAATCCTGCGCTTCTGGAAAGCAAAGTGCAGGAGAAGACATATTTGTGGTTATTAATATACATGAGGAGATAAGAGGTTGGTTGCCTTAAAATTCAATCTATAGCCTTAATAATTTGCTTGAGGCATACACCTCTTGCTATGTAAGTTACTCCAAAATCAGATTTATGAGATTTTTATGAAGAGAACAAATTAGTGCTTCTATGCCCATAAGTAATTTAACATTCCTCATTACTAAGACATCATAACACTGTACTTTCTGTATCTTTCATATAACCTAGTTATTGAAAACAATGACAGGAAATAACACAATATATTTTTTTTTCAGTGTTCTGGAAATCTGTATTGCCTCTGATGGTTCTGCATGGAAGGAGCTCTGTGCTGCTTTTACCCAAGGGCATTCACCATCTTATTTTTAAATTGTGATCTTCAGGGCCAATTATTCTGGTTGGATACACTTTTCATCACTCAATTTCCTATTGTGTTTGAAGTGTCTTCTTGATGTATTGTTTGGGGTAAACGTATGTGTACTAGTGCCCTCTGGTATTGTTGAATTGTTTCTGAATATAGTAAAATAGTTTTATTACCCTTTTGTGTTAAAAATGCAAAACAGGTATGCTGTATGAGAACATTAGACAGCAGAATTTTCCAGGAACAAGTTATTGCTCCAGATTCCAACACACAGACCTGTTCATATTTCCTTTGCAGTCTCCTCTGCTCCTATGCAGTCATCCGAGCCATTCTCTGCTCTATATGCCTAATAGATATCCTTAATACCTATAGGTTATTAAAATACTCCCAGCCTGAGATCTGTGCTTGTAAGCATATGAAAAATATTGTTTCAGTTGTTTTATTAGCTATGCACGCACCAGCTGGCAATCATAGAGCTCATAAAAAGAAATACTCGACATTTCATTCCATGGCCCCCAGTCATTAAGGATGGCTTTTGTCCTTCACAACATGTAAGGTATTGTAGAACTGATGCGCTGGCTGTAAGAAGATACACACCATTCTCTTCACTGTATCTGATGTTCTGCATACTGGCAGAGCATTTAACTGCCTTCTTTTAAGTCTGAGCAAGTTTTGGTTGGACTTTCAATCTAAGAAGGGGGCAAATATGCCTGATGAGATAATGTGTCTTTTAAACGTCAGCAATACTTCCAAAATTCTGGCAGTGAAAATTCAGTTTTGGCAACACTGTAAGAACTTGAAATTGAAATTAGAATAAATTGGTTATTTGGAATAGCCATAATCACAGAAGACTCGTGCATTTTTTTTAATTTTAAAATTTAATTTCATACATTCATTTAAAAATTGGGCTTTCTGGTTTATAAAGAGAAAAAAAAGGTGTTTTTAAATATTCAGCAAAAAATGAATGTTGAAAAATAATCGTTACAGCTCCAATACCATTTTAATCATATGAACTGCTGCAAATTTTGAAAACATTAATTCTATCTCAGCCAATTTTTGTTTTCTCTTTTAAAAATGACAAATAGGTTCAGATGACTAACTCTTTCTATAGTTTCTTCCACAAATCTGTGATCAGATTGCACATTCTTAATCCAGAAAAAAGAAAAAGTTATTGTCGTGAACGGGACAGGATGGCAGATGCAACATATATACACATATCAAGATTTATTACATATAACTCTGGAGTCTTATCTCCTTAAAGTAGAAGGCCCAAGTACAGTCAAATTCTAGGGAAATTGAGAGATCAGAAGAGGAGTTGAAGTTTGAATGCAGAGGGTATTTTAACAATGAAATTTACAACTTGTAGTTAGATCAAGTGATAAAGGTTAACCATTTAAATGCTAGCAACTTACTTATTATCAAGTTTTATGATAGGCCTAGAACATTAGTTATCAATCTTAAGGAATTCTATAATATTTAAGCTTAATGATAAAAACTATGTAACATTAATTTTACTGATAAAGACAATGAAAGAATTAATATCTCTCACCCTTGCCTGGCACAGCTGAGTGTCCCTGGGCAGATCACAATTCTTGAGAATTAGTCTCTCTGGTGAGCGTCCCTGTGGGAAAGGAGAAGATCCAGCAACCTCCTGGATCATGGAATCATGGAATCATAGAATGAAATGTGTTGGAATGGACATATAAAGGTCATCTAGTCCAATCTCCCTAAAAGAAGCAGAGGCATCTCAAACTATACCAGATTGCTCAGAGCCCCATGAAGCGTGACCTTGAATGTCTCCAGCGATAGGGCCTCCACCTCCTCTCTAGGCAACCTGTTCCAGAGATATTCTTAAATTTTGGCAACAATAGGCAAAAGTTTGGTTTTACGAAGAAATAATAGAACATACACTCTCCAACAAGGAAGCATTTTATTTTTAAGTGGACCTTTAAAAGCCATTTTTGTTGTGTAAAGTTCCAAACTCCAATGACAATCTATGAGAATGAAAGCTCAGGATTCCACATTTTGTTCCACAGGCCATATAAGAAATATTACACTAAAAGCTTGCCTGTATACCTTTCTGCAGAACTGCAGTGAATTTTATAGAACTTTCTTGACACTACAGACAGAGAGTTCATAAATAAAATACATATTTCAAGATGCAAAAGATAAAGTAAGTTTTTGGAGCCTCAGTGAAAACTGTTTTATATGGAGAGATCATTGTAAGCTCTGGTCTCAAATATACTTGCATTTGGAGGAAGTG
Organism: Hemiprocne comata; assembly: GCA_020745705.1. Lineage (NCBI taxonomy): Eukaryota > Metazoa > Chordata > Aves > Apodiformes > Apodidae > Hemiprocne > Hemiprocne comata. The sequence continues at coordinate 65,942,561 of CM036616.1, read as the reverse complement.
ATATGTTACTACTTGGCACTACTTGGCTTTGTGTCTAGTTAATTTGAAATAATGGACTGATCTTGATGGATTCAGGCCACAATTCAAAATGTCATACACGGGAAGCATGAGAAGAGCTTTGCTAAACATAGGTCAGGACTAGTGGAGTTTATCTCTAGTACTGTTACATAAGACTTGAGAGATAAGATAACAACTGACCTCAGAAAATACTTAAACAGTTACATAACACCTTCTCTAAGCTGTGTGGTATTTCTTTTATTTTCTGGTTTATAGTTAACCTACCAGATAATCCAAGTCATCCTTAACAATTAACCTGCAGTTAGTAAGACTGGAGAATGCAGTATTTCCTCACCAGCTTTTCAGACCAGCTTCTGGGAAAGGAGGAGAATAGATTGCTGAATTGTGCAACTCCATCAGCATGTACACACCCTAAACAAAGATAATAGGCTATAATACAAGGAGGAAGAATTCAGTTTACAGGAAATATCTATCCTTGCTAATGCCTTCATAGCCAAAAAACTCCAAGATCTGCTTCCAAACCACACAAAGATCCTGATGTTAACTGTCAGAGCCCAATTAGCAGGAGGAGGCCCTTAATGGCATTGACACAGAGACAGCTTAATTCCTTTCAGTCAGGCGTAACAGTTTAACAGTTAAGGACTATTAGAATTTGTAGGAGAATATTCAGGAGTTTTGGGTGCTGTAGCTACAGAACATGTGACGTTTTTCTAACATTCCTTCCACTACAGTAATGAACTCCTGTGGGGTTCCACTATCCACATTTGATTTTTTTCCCTTTTCAAATAAAAGGTAAAGTTGTGGCTGACTGTTCATTTGAATAAACACTTATTGAGATTCAAATAGGTCTTCCTAGGGTAACTCTTTGAAAGTTCTCACAAGTACATAACAGCAGCTGCTTTAGAGCATGTAGCAAACAGTACTTGTATCTGGAGCTCTAGACAGCTACATATTGTTAAAAATAAGTGGAAAATCAAATACTGAGCAGTTGTATATGTCATTTCAATAGCTTTATTATTTGGCAACCAAATGCCATCAAATGCCCAAAGCATTTTTCTCACCAAGGATAAAGTCCTTGGCAAGTGTGAAGATTTTCAAATGAGTTGAGCTAAAATTAGTGTCTGCTTTAAAGATTTCTTAAACTGTGATAAGGTTTTCTTACATGTTTAGGTAACTTAGCAATTTAACAATAATACATTTCTAAATTGCACAATAATAGCCCTAAGAAACATCATTAAACCATACCTTTCCAAAGAGTTTTAAAGTTATAAGCACTTCAGAAAAGTTCCTTCCTCCTTTTGAAGTAGTGTAACTCCAGCCATATTCTGCCTCATTGAGATTCTAGCATGGTTGCTTATTAGGTGGAGATATAAAACAAAACTATATTTGACAGAAATTCCTAGAAGCTGAAGAGAACACCAGTAGCCCGGGCTTACTGCATCCATTCTAGCAATTCTCTGATAATTCATTCATTCACTTACTCATTCATTCATTACTGCTAAATCAATTGGAGAACTTATTCACATGGTACAACTGCTACACTGACAGACCAACTAAGAATAATTTTACATCTTATGGAGATGCATACCTATGAGCAAGTGACGTAGTGCAATTAAGACAGCAAAATCCAAACAAATAAGTTACTTCAGAAAATTCAAAAGACTAATCATTTTGGTTATTTTTTAATAGCAATGTAAAGTTCTGCATTTATCGCCTGATGGAACGCCTGAAATGCATTGTGTGCGTTCAAAAGAAGCCTAGGCTTCTGAATAGACACTATAAACCTGATTTCAACAGATTGAAAACAAGATGTGACAAGCAGTTTGACACTGGCCCTCTACTAATTTCTGCTATTTGTAAAGAGGCATGTCTGAATGGAAATAGCTTGGCAGAATGGGTCAGTATGGTTGAGGCCATGTCAGTCCACACATAAAAAACACAGTACCAGGGAAAATAAGCAGCCATTGATTTCTAGTCAAAGCCCCCAGACTCTGGGGAAAGCAGCCAAAATGAGGCACCAGCTGCTCTTTGCTAAAAATCTTTTGTGGAAGAGTGAGGGAAAAGAGAGAAAGCTGGTGAGTCTGAAAGGGGAAACAAGGCAGAAACAGGGAAAGAAGAGGCGCTACTGACCGCCTCAGCAATGCTTCATTCCTCACACTTAGTGTTCCCTGAAAAATGGAGGAAGGGAAACACACCCCAAAACTTCTTTATCTTTTATTTATGCAAGGTAATGGGAATGGTTCCAATGGGATTTTCTCATGCACTTTCACATTCCTTGAATTTAGATGTACAGCTTTGTGTGTGGGGTGGGTTCTTTTATTTTTTTCAAATACTCATCCAATCCAGTAAGTATATGAGTCAAAAATGGAACACTTAGTGTGATCGAGGCTCCTCATTTACATAATTGCATTATAGCAACAATTTTAAGAAGATAATAAATGGAAGATTTTTTTTTTTTAAGTTTTTTGCCTGTAAGACAAAAATCTTCCCTATCTGCTTTTTAAGCACCTCCATAATGATTTCATGCTACAAATCATAGTGAAACTCTTTAGCAATGAGTAATAACTCTCTTGCTTATACCCCAGACACTGCAGGCAACACATCCTGCAATGGAATACAATATTCATTAAGCAGTTCCAAGTGAGCAGTTTCAGATTGTCTGAAAGTCTGAAATGGTTCCTACCCTTACTGCCCTTCCTAGTCCCACATTCACAAGAAGAGAGGCAAGGGAAATACATCAACACTGACTTAATGCCAGGTTTTAAATTCTAAACGTTGCAAAACTGTGTAAGTCTTACCCAAAAAGGCATATTTTTGAGCAAAAGCAATTACTTCAAAAGAATTATTAGCACAGTTGGCTAAAGCTAAGCAATAGCCAGTCAGTAAATGGTCTTTGAAGCCTGTACTGAACTTTAATTAAGAACCTTCATGTGCCTTTAGTTGTAAACTGCTTTAGAGTAGAGACACCCCATCAATGATGATGACAAGTAAAATGGGACAAGTCCTCAGTTGCAGACAGTCCCCACAACATTTACAGATGCTTTTTTTTTTTTTTTTTTTTTTTTTTTTCCCAAGCTGGTTTTAATAACTTTTCTCTTTTATCAATTGTGGAAGTTACTACAGGGTCAATGTTACACTGTTGGTCACATCTTATTCTCATTGGACTGAAATCAGGTTTAGAGGGCCCTACTGGTAAGGAGCTTAGGCTGCCTCTGAGTAAAAGTACATGTATAACTCTGGGTATTGGGTTACACCTAAAAGTAACAAAATTGTGGACTGCTCATCCAACAGTTCATGCAGTGAGGTGACAGGGTAAGCAGCTTCTGCCTTTTAGCAACTCCTTAACTGCAAGCATAATCTAGTTTTCTCTGAGTGTCTTGAATCTTGGCCATTTGTTTTACTAAGCCTTTTCAGATCATCGGGTGTACCTCTAGGAACAGCTCCCTTGTCTGTATAAGTGGGCCCTCCCCAAATATTTCTTATCTAACTGTTGCTTATTAGCCCCAACTCTAGTACTCATTTCTGATCTTTAGTTTTACAGAACCTGTGTTTGCGTCCTTCAAAGCTTGCAAAAACCTGTCAGGCTACCAATAAATTCTATGCAGTCTTCTGCTTTCCTGAAGATTACATGAAAACAAACTAATGGAAGTAAGAAAACATTTAACGTTTACATGATTATTTGTGTTTTGTATTGCCACCTCTACCTTCATACCATTATATCCTTCTAGTTTCCTTCGTTTTATACCTCATTCTCCCTACATTTCAGTGAAATGCTTCAAGTGTCTGCTGTGCATTCTCTTTTTTTTTTAATTTATTTTTTTGCAAGGGTTTGCATGGGCACAAGGCAGAGAATATCTGCAGCTATTTACTGTAAGCTGGACTGCCACAGGCAAGAAATACATGTGCATATGCTTGTTATTATAAAATTGGGACCAAATTTCCTTTTGGATTCCCATCACCCTAGTATTTTTGGCCCTAATATTCACAGCTAGGGTTTTGAACCTTCCAACGCTCAATGTATTTGCTAAGAGGAGTCTGGTTATGTCAGTGTTGTAGGATTGGAGCCCATGGAAAACTAAATATCACAGAATCTGAAGTAATTAAATAATCCTGAACAGCATCAAATAAGCTTCATTCAAGCAACAAAATATTCTGACCAAATGCCATGACTGCACACTCCCTTCATTTTATTCATGTTTTAGGAACTGGACTATTCCAGTAGAAATTTTAAGAACAGCCAGTGCAAAATCAATGTTTAGAAAATCCCGAGGCACATCCATCTGTAAGAAAGTACATTCTTTCACAATGCATTGTTGGATGTATCATTGTTGGTTTTTAGTTAGTCAGGAACAAAATCAAGTTGAAGACATTTTGTTTAAATAAACTGAAACAGAAGAGAAAAAACCAGAACATACCGAGAACAAGGTGTTCTGGGAGTACTGTGTATGCTTATTAGATACTACCGAGCTAAATAACAGAACAACAGTAAAAACATATAATTTTAATTGAAAAAATATGACATTCCCTCTTGCACCCTGTTCAGATGTCCTGGGTTAACTTTCTATTATAGCATGCCTGCATACATCCATTTGAGAAATTCATTAAATTCACCCCGAATAATCTATTTCCCTACTGCATTGTTATGCAGACTTATTAGAAGATGCATTGGAAAAGTTTGCAGTTGTTTAGCAATTATAATCCACTTTATAAATTTTCCCTATCTCAAAACCTTGGAGTACAGTTTATAATATGCCCTAGTATTGCCCTGAATACAATTAATCACACTAATTTCTCCATTTCCAGCAAGCACATATTTTATCTATATTATTTCCCCAATCAATTTTTCTTTTAAATCCAGTGACTGGTTTAATATATGTGGCACCATTAGATCTGTAGCATACCTTCTCATCATACATCATACCTATTCTGGGATACCCAGCTAACTGCAATGGCTCATATTCTCAGCTTGTGAGGATAGACAAGGCAATTCAATATGGCCATTACAGTTTACATCTGCTAAAAGTACAACCCTATAGCAGTATGATACATTATTATGTATTAGAAAATGGAATTTAATTGGAAGAGGGCAAGTTAAGGTCACCTTTTAATACAAGGCTTCCCATATCATAGAGTGAAAGTGTGCATGTATAAATAGACACATATTTATAGATGGAGAAATACAGATGTAGAAGGAAATAGAAATACTGGCAAGTAATGACTCAGATTGTTTTGGAAATGATGAAGTTAGAATTTATGTCTCTTAGCAAGTGTACGGTGCAGAATGCTATATTTCTGTTAGTAAAATGTTTATCATTCTAATCGTATTTCTAAAAATGAAATATCTAATGCAATTCAGTCGGCTTTCACACTCAGATTTTTCCCTGTAGAAAATTGCTAAAAGAATGATCAAGAACTATAAAGATTAGTTCAGAATAGTTATAATAAGATCAGTTATATCTAATGGGAAACATTTACCTGAAAATCTTCACATGAAGTTCAGAAGTATTAATTTTACAAAAAAATTGGATAAAAAGTGGAACATACAGTGATGTGGAAAAATTCCACATCATGCTCCATAGTCATTCATCAGTGCAGAAAAACATTTGATATTTCAATATTGCTTTAGAGTTCCATGAGGAATTCAGTAGAAAGGATCATCTTAAATAGCAGCCAGCAGTTGAATGAGAAGACCAGAATTTGGGTGAGGGTGTTTCACTGGCTGATAGTCTCACAACTACTCTTGGCACCAGCTTCAGACTACTGAGTGACACAGTCACTCTGCTTCTTTCAAAAGCATTGGGAACAGTGATTTTCAGAGAATTGAAGGCTGCAGAGGTCTGCAGGGGCAACTGTGTTCACAGCTATCAATGCTGAACTTTGTATGTCTGCTGCTGTAAGATAAAGTCTGTTCTGAAAGAAAACAAACTTTTTTGATATATTTTTTTTTAGCACTGAGAGCAGCTCTTGAAAGGCAAAATTACACCATGTAATTATCTTGGCCTCAGTCCTAGAAGTCTTTGTGCCACATCAGGAGTGCTTTACGTGGTCCAGCTCCACCAAGAGTAGACAATATGGTCACATTTTTGTGTTGTCTTTCCAGGCAGTGCAGTACAAAAGGCTCTACCAAAAAGCAGAGCAGATTTTCCTATTCACGTTTCAGTCTGCCACATGCTCTAGTATTTTCAAGTAGATTGAAGCTCAACTAATGTCGAGTGGTTTCTTAGATTTTTTTATGAGTATCTCCAAAACTCAGAACCTCTCATCATGCTCTGTCCCCACAACTCTCCACTATCCTCAGATTTTCATAAGGATATCACTTGGGCACTATGTGAACCTACATAAAAATAATACTTTCCTCAAAAAAGAGATCCAGCCTTTCACTACTGATGTAATAACCATATAGAGAGATTGAGGTGAAAAAACATTTCTACAGTCAGGAACATGGTCAATATTGATAGTGTCAATGAAAATTGAAATACTGGTGAGCTCTGCTTGTTGCACTTCTGAGAGTGCTATGGTGGGAAAAGACAAGTGTTTGACAAAATAATATCCTATACTTCTTTCTATCAGGATCTCAATGATTATTCAGCTCTCATCACTGTAGACTCATGTATCCCCACAATTTACTGCTGGCATTTTTTCTTTTATTCTTTGGGCAGACCCTCAATCCCACTCCCTCTTATGCACAGAGAAAAGCCACTGACACCAAGAATACGGTGTCAGCTTGAAATTCTGAAGTGCTTTTTATAATGCAATGAAAAAGGGATATTTTTTAATAGTGGCTGATGAGAACTCCAAGTCAGAGCATATAGTAATCATAAGCCTACCCTGCAAGAACAGGTTAACTAGTAAATGCTTTGGTGGAGGAGGGAAGTAATATTTTTAAAAGAAAGACAAAATTATTTGGAGTGTAGTGCAGGCTTTTCACAGACGCCCAGAAGTATTCTAAGCAAAGTGTTTGCAGCACAATCTGACATTTCAGGTAAAGCTTTGATCTCACAACAATTATTCCTCGCTGAATGAACTCCAGGGGAAAAAAAAAATAGCCTTTATGTGTTAGGGCACTAGGCTGCTTTTTTTGCACTCCCTTCTCTATTGGGACTGATAATGGGAGTTTGGAAGTATTCATGTAGGTAAATGATGACAGGTCCCAGCATTTTCCTGTTTCTTTCTACAAAGCAATTTTCATTATAAATGATCAGGGACACAATAAAAAGATAAGTCAAATCCACCTCTGTGAACAATGGATGGGCTTTCACTACCTTTTGTCAACAGTACAATTTCCCATCACTGGCTCTGCCTATGGATTTTCTTCCCTGCCCCCTTTTCTTTTTTCCTGGTCCTCACTTTGCTATCCTGTTCTTCTCCAGCCTTTCAACTACTCAGTTTCATATTTCTCCCAACTTTTTATTAGTCAACTTAATTTCTTTTTCCTGCTATTCTTTTACCTCCCCCACAGCCCCATTTCCCAAAACAAAATGTTGCCCTCCGGCAGTACACATGGGTTGCAATTGTTGTCTGTACAGTTCAAAATTTGTGAAGGTCAGAATGTGAAGATTTTACACCATTTATTTAAAAATATATTATATAGAGAGTGATCAAGAACAGACTGCCAATTAAAACTTATTTCAACACTACATGCAGTCTTTGTAGGTCATACTTAATCAACAGTGTTTCTCATCAAGATGATTAATAAAAGTAGAAGAAATCTCTGCTGAACCTAATCCTACTGGAACGGAGTTAAAGACAGCTGTGACAAGAAGACCTGAGTAGGCGATAGTGCAAGGAGTCAGCAGCACCATGTGGCATTAAAAGCAAGGATCTGAATCTGGTAAGAAACCATGCTTCACCAGTTTTCTCAATTGTTTGACACAAAATGGCAAAAATAAATTAGTGAAACAGTCCTCCAAATATTTTCTCCTTCTTTGTAGATGTTGTACAAGGATGTTGACTGATGTGATTTGCTGCAAAATGTTAGTAAACTGCTGAACACTGACACCACACAAGAATATGAAAAAGTATTCATCAATGGTATTGTGTGCCAGACCTTGGAGGTTACTGTATACAGTAATGTTTCCGGTAGGTTGTACAAGAGTACTAACACAGTGCAGCAAAACTATATGGAAGTCCAAATGCATTTACTTCCCACTCTTCCAAGTCAGACTTTGCAAGAGAAACTACTAGGAGAAAAACTCTTTTTCATGCTACATTTTCAAGCTCCTAGAAAATAACAGCAGACTTTACAGTTTAGAGCTCCATTCTTTTATTTTTACCAGAGCTAAAAAGGTAGCCCGTGAACAAATTCAGTTTTATTCAGACAAAGCTTGCAATAAGGGCATCAGAGTTTTGGCCAAATATGGAAAATTTGGATCAGGCCATCTTGAATTAGAAATCAAGATGAAACAGACTGCAAAGAAAGCATACATTTCTTATAGGTATTCTGCTAATATTAAACAACCTGAAAGTATATTTTTAAATATGTCTGAAAATCTTCTAAGTCTGTTGCCAGAAGTTCCACACTATTCAATCCATTCAGCCTGTAATGTACATAATACTTCTGTTTTCAGAGACAGAAATGTTTTTGCATTTGTTCACCCATAACTTTGAATGATGCCAAAAACAGAACACTTTCTGCAGTAATTGTTTCCCAATGTCAGACCTAAACATATGTAAAAACTTCCATGTTGCATGGTCAAAAACCAAACCAAGACCCACATCTAGTTTTCACCAGTGAGCCTGTGCTTTGAGATGTATAAAACCAGTCACCCAGAAACCTGGCCCTCTCCATAGCCTCGCTGTGAGCTTTTCATCTCAGTAACATCTCTTGTCTCCCCCTTTGCCCTCAAACACCAAGCAACCCACAGAGTGCAGATCTCTGTGGGCTGGAGATTTTCCTTCTTCCCCCTTCCTCTGCCACCAGGCTCATACAGCTCTTCCTGACCCAAAGCCCCTGACATGAGGCACTGGCCTTGCAGCTTTGTTTGGTGCTGCTGTGGAAAGTTCCAGTGCAGCCCCTCAGCTCCACCCCTCCAGGCAGGATCTGGGTACTCCAGGGGCTGAGCCAAGTCTTGCAGTCCAGTGTTGGGTGTCATTGTCTTGGCACTATTAGAGAGGTTATTTGTGGAAAGCGTGATCACCGTGATAAATGGGCCAAACATTTCAAAACTTGTATGTCATCTCTAATTTTGAGAGCAGAAAGACAGCACTTTTTTCAACAAAATGGTGAGACTTTAAAACTCACTTTTTTCCTTTTTTTTCCCCAGTATGTGACTTGCTTTTCATCAAAGATCCTCCTCCTACCTTCTGCTCACTAGCTGTGGAGTTTACCAGATTATTATTCATTTAATCAAATGCCCTGCTGTAAAAAATCACTCTCAAATTCTTCAGTGTAATTAAATTAATACACAGATGGGAATGACCTCCTCCATGGCTCTTTCACTTCTCATCACATCTCCAGTAATAACTGTCAATTTTTCTTTTCTCAGCCATTAGCCTACCAGATTCACACATGTATGGTGAGGGAGCATATGACTTGAGGAGACGTCTCAGGTGGTAGAGGCCATCTACCTTCTGCACCATGAAGAGTTACTACCACGCAGTTCCCCTGATGCACTACATAAGCTTCCCATTTTCTCCTTGCAATTACCCATTTCAAAGCTTTCTAGACTTTACTGCTATGATGGTTCAAAACCTCCAAGTTCTCAGCCAAAATATGCTCATAATCAGCTTAAACCCATTAGATCTTATTCCAGCTGCATGCTTTGGCTTAAATATGGTTTTTGTTCACATGTGTCTCTGATGGGCCAATATTCATATTCATTTGGTCTGTGTTTTAGTAGTCTGAAACATACCATGCTTTTAAAATCTTGATTTGTAGGACAGTCTCTATTCATATGATGTATCTCCACTTCCACACAAATGAGATTGAATTCACCTTTCTACTGTTAAAGTTTTATATCTGAAGGCTAAGCAGGGCCTTGCACAGTGCTTATAACATCAATATTGTTAAAGGTCACTATTCACTTTTTTTTTAAAGTGTTATCAGATTGGTGATGTATATTAATTACATCTGTATACACTACTTAGGTTGATGGCAAAATAGTTCAATTTCTAAAACGTGGAACTATGCTCTCTTCTATTCCAAAATATAAAAAGGAGCAAATTGATTTAATTTTGAGAAAAAGAGCTGCATGAACTGTCCTGCCAGATCACAAAATGAGCATTCTGGAGCTTACCAAGTCTTTGGACAAGGAAAGGAAATTAATATATGTGGCAAGCAAGCCACTGAAATACTAATGTAACAATTTGAACTATATTCCTAGTCAAAGTTCAATGGGAAAAGATAAAAAGTCATCATAACATACCAGCTAACTTCAGTAAAACTTCTCCCAATAATATCAATTAAAAAGTTCATAAAAGTTTGACAGAAAAATGAGACATATAAAGGTCATCTGTTTTACTCAGTAAAATTCTGTCTTGATCAGCTTCAGCAGACATTATGAATTTTCTGAATGCTGACACAAGAAACAGAAAAAAGATGCACTCCCTGAAAACAACTTCACAGAAAAAAGTCGTATTATTTTCTTTAAACAGGAATTTCTGGGAATATATTTCAGTACCACTGCACAGATCCAGGGTATTTAGATGACTTGTTCCTCATCTTTAATTTGCAGGATAGGTACCGAATTAACCCATAATGCACTACAGACTCCAGACTAGGTGTCTGTGGCTTGTGTGAGATTGCTAAAAATACACTGCTTTTAAGGCAAAACACCAATTCCTTTATTCATATTTCTTGTCTGCTCTGGAAGGAACATGTCAGATTGAATGGTGATGCTTCTTACCGCTTTCATACCAAAAAAATACACTTCCCTGTAGGCAGGTATCTTGCTTATTTCTCACCACAAACTGTATAGTCCATTCATCCTCTAGTAATTCAGTGGGAAAAACCCTCAATAAAAAAAACCTCAACCTACTGAATTTATGAAGTGTATTAGAAAACAAGTAAAGTGCTGACCATCACCTGTAATCTCTTGCACATGCTGTAAAAATAGTCAAAACATTTATAATTTAAAGCAGAATAGTTTGAGTTCTGGATGTTTTTTGTTGTTTTTTTGTTGGTTTCCCCCCACCCCATAAATAATCTTCAGACAAAAAGCGTGGAACACAATAGTTCCACAACTTAAATAGCTGCCCAATTTTTTCTGCTAAAAGGAATAAAAGTCCTGTCATAAAAGGAAGTTTTGAAAGCCAGGCTGTAACTGGCTTCCAGCTTTGGGCATGATATCAAGATAAACAGCAAAACAGTGGAAAAAAACAAGAAAAGGTTCATTGTCACACCCAGCTACATCATTCTGTGCAAGCATAAAAGTAAATTTACTATGTATTTTAAATACACAAAATACCTGCAGGGTTTTCCAGTTTGTTGTCTTTCTTGTAGTATTTTTCATTTTACAAAAAATGAGAACAGTGAAGAAGTAATTGTACAGTTCTACTTCCTAGGATTCCCACCCTGCTGTACTACTTCTTGCTGTTTGTCTTAGGTTATATACAATAATGCTGTAACTGTGACTCAGAGGGAGGTATACATTCTGCCCTTCAAGTGAATGTGAGATATTTATTGATTGATCGATTTCTGAAATACGCTTATCTAACAAATTCTGAGATAATGGTTAGAGATTAAAATATAAATAGATACCTACAATCATGCACATCCCAGTATCACTTCAGCAATCACTTGAGTTACTAGACTAATCCTGTTCTATGCTCCGAAGGTCAATGACTTCAAGTTGTGATGCTGGATGGTGTAGTGCAGGTTATACAGCTGCAGACTGTCTTCAGGTACAGCCTTCTTAGTAATTGACTACGTAAGCTTTACCACATTTGAGGGTTAGTGTTGGTTTCCAGTAAGAATTATCTATGATTTCCAGTGAAGGTGAGTAGGGAATACTACTATGTTTGCATCTGTTGCTTCTGTAGCTGCAGAAGCATGCATGAGCATGCTAGGTATCTTATGCCTTAGTCAGTCATACATGGCATGGAAACCAGGGCTTGCAGAAGGACAGCATTCCTGGAGCATGCACCACGATGTAGTAGGGCAGTCAGCAGGGGTAAAGAAACAAGACACAGTGAGCCATGAGAAGGTGGATATAATTGACTGCAGCTGAACCAGTGGGGGGGAAAAAAATAAAAAGGTCATTCAACACCTTCCAGACCTTTATTCAGCATGGAACATTAATGTTTAGAGTTTTGGTTTTAGTGGGAAAACTTAGCTTATACTAACTCGACAAATGATAGAAATCAGAAGTAAAGGCAACAGTCCAGGCTTGATGTCTTCTCATCTGGTTCACTTAAATCTGGCCACTACCTTATAAAGACTATCTAAAATTCAGGGGCCTTAAACATTCATGATTTTGAAAACTGCTGGATGGGTTAAGATTTGAGATTAGTCTTTACCTTAAGCTCCATTTGTTTTCATTAGTCTATATTAGATGCTCTGCTACAGATTTACAGATTGTGACAGCTTCCCTCCCATGGTGTGATAAATGAGCCTCACAGCTTATAACTTAGCTGTTGAGCCCAGATGGCAGAATATCCACTGCAAAAAATAAAAAGAAGACACGGAATCAGCAGGTCATGAAAAAAAAAGAGAAGAGAATAAAGTAAGAGAAGACATGTTGACTAAAGGATGTTTCCTTTGGCATATTAAGGGTCTGAAACTGCCCTTCTATGATGGAAGGTACCTAATAGCACTGCCTGTAGGAAACAGTCTGATACAAGTGTCTCCCTCCACGTTGCCTGTAGTTTTTGGAGGTTCAAAGTGCATTATAATGACAACACTGTGCACATAAAATGAATTCATATAATTATTTTTAGGATGTAATTAGGAACGTATGCTTACTTACAAACTAGAGGCATGAAGTGTAGTCAAGACAAGCTTGACAAAGAAAAAAAAAAGAAAAAGAAAAAATCTCAGATGTCTCAAATTTTGTCTATAAGCAAGACAGCACTGACTTCCATGGGATTAATAATTCATCTATTTTATATCATTCAGACCATTTCAGAAAGTCCATTATACTATATTTTCTGTATAGTCGGTAAATTTTGTAGCTCTTAAAACCCGTGAAATGAAAAATAGTCTTGAAATGCCACAACACTATCAATACATTAATATTTATGTAGCTCTTTTCATGACAAACATTCTGAAGTGCTCTCCAGTAAAAGAAAATGAAATAAAGCATGAACAGAATGCAGACAACTGAAAGTCAAAAGGTCAATGAAAAAGACAAATCAAATGAATCTGTTTGGCAAAGATACTGATGAAGTTCACCCAGTTAACTCCTGGAAATATGTGATCTATTCTAAAGCCCTGCCTAGCCAAGTTTTAGGAATAATCTGTCAAGAATCACAAGAGAATCAAAACAATCATAACAAATGAGGGGGAGAAGTTGAAGCCATTTCAGCATAGGCAGATAAGAAGGTGTTGTTCCAAATAAGTGGCATGCTTTCCCCATGCCATTTAGATAACTGATATAGCTGATAAAAATGCAGTTATTGAAACTTAGAAAAAAAAAAAAAGTATTATTTTGTTCACATACCACAGCAGAAAATCATATATATATATACACACATGTATATATATATAATGTTGATTCCTTTACCATCATGCAGTCATTCCTGAGTGAAAAATAGTAAAAGTAGAGAATAAATAGTCTCTAATGTATGACTATGGATTCTCTAATAGTAGCTTGTCTTCAGCAAATTTTCATTCTTCAGTTTTTCGTTGTAAAAATATCTTTCAGATTTGTTGAGTCTCTGATAAAGCTTATGATTAAAGAGAATAAACAAACTTGAACTATAAATGAATACAAGAAAATTGAGCAAGTTGCATTAGATGAGAGTAGAAGAATGAGCTGGCTTTCTTAGCTTCACGATACCGCTTGACACGGCATTAGATGTGATACTGAATCTTATATAAAAATTTCAGAGTGGAATCTGGGGTTTCTGTGGTTGCTGGAGTATTGTAGATCACTTTTAGAAGCTAGTTGCACCAAAGTTCATTAAAATAGAGATGTTTTTATGAAATGATTTGGTGTGTTATTTGTACTCATTAAAGGCCAAAGAAAGCTCAGTTTTCTAATGGAATTAGCAGTGTAGCAAGAGAGAGAAAATCAGTTTAATTTTTATGGCTTTATGTGGTTGTTTTTTGAACAAAAAAAAAAAGAAAGAAAATGGAAACCTATGGAGCTCTCTGCTTGTGTTCAGTTATTGGCAGGCATACTGTTTTCTGCTTTTAATTGGAACATAAGCATTCCATTTTTCTATAGGTACCTGGTTTTCATATTCAACTCTCTTAGTAATATAACTCCATTTTGTTTGAGTGGTTAGTAGATTTATTCAGTAAGTTAAAAAAATCCCACTGAAATTCCCAGGGGACCAGGAATCATTCACTTTAATCAAGAATATTTTAATGGTTCTTTAGCTACACATGAGCTCATACTAGTTTTAAAGTCTGCATGCTGTGCCAATATTAACTTTATAGCTATCACAAGACAGTCAGAATTAAAACTAAATGTAATCTCCTTCAAACTAGAGACTCATCTTTGACAGCCATAGTCATCTTTTTCCAGCCACCTGTGCCAATGTCATCCTGTAGATTTTGTTAAAGGACCTGGAAATATACCCAAGCTACAGGGTTTATCCAGGCAGCATCCTGACATTTTTTAGAAACACTCTAATTTTAATAAAAGTAATAAGAATTTTCACTCTGTTACCAGGACATCTTGTTTTAACAAATAAGTTCTAAAGAAGATGTGGAATCTAAAGGATTATTTGGTATACCAGAATGTTAACAGAGGTCCCAACAGTGCTATAGAACATATGCTGAATATTTGCTGAACATTGTTTAGTGAAGTTACTCTCAGATCTGATGGGATTCAAAAAACCAAATGCTTTAGTTAAGCAAGGTGACCCAGCCAGGAATAGCTAGAAACAGAATCTCCTTCCCTTCAAAAGCATAAAAAGTAATCTCTTTTAGAGGCCCGTAATTACAAAAAAAATCATCCATATACATGCAATACAAAATACAATAATGTTTTCTACATGTTTTTTAAATTCTGTGTGGTTTTTGAGGTTCGTAAGCTCCACTTGAAGAGTTTTGCTTTCATGTTCTATTTAGGAAACACTGTAAAAGCTGAGAATAAAATAATTAAAAATAATAATGAAAAATAAGATACGATGTCAGATCTGGATCCTGGTGAACAGTAGTTATTGTGCAACAACTACGTAGGGGAACAGGTCACATCAATACTACACTTTTTGAGAGCAAGAGGAGAGCATGAAGAAAAATGAGGAAACTACCTCCTTTTAGCATCTCAGAAGGATGTTTCCCTAATTGGCATACAAATATTTTAGTCATGTTATGAGTACATGATAGTTCCTAATGTAGGACCTGAATTTTTCCTTTTTTAAGTTAGGGATGAAAAGTATCAAAACTGCAGCCATTAAATTAGGAGAAAGACAGAATAAAGATCAAACTCCATTGGTTCAAGACATTTGAGAAGCTTTAAACTCCTCAAGATTTGTTCTCATATGAAATGCATCTACATTTGCTTAGGAGTGCAAATTTAAAAGTACCACCATTTTTTAAAGGCAATGTGTCTGAAAACGGGGAAAAGGTGTTTGCAGGTTCTGACTCCCAGAGTGGACTGAGTCAGTGACGTGACCTCCATTATCTGCCCTAGCATCCACAGAATGAGGCAGGCACATCAGACTGGTTTCCCTGCAAGTTGAATAGGAAAATGCAAGGTCTTAGCTGATACAAAAGCTAAACATAAAGATGTAACTACAATCCCACTAATCTTCCAAGCTCTAGGTATCTGTCAAAAGATTGCAAGTAACGCCTCCATCTGATCAGGATCCAGAACTTCCATGATTTTTCACTTGGAAGGGAGAATTTATTTATTTGGAATAATTATTGCTAGAGGATATGTGTTTCTCAGCTCTCAGGCAGTAGCATCAGGGCCATAGCATGTATCGAAGCAGTAGTTTAATCTGAGGCTGATGGAGTTCAAGCACACATCCTTTTGAAAGAATCCCTTACTCAACACTTCAAGGCCAGGTTGGAAGGAAGGTGAGTAATGAGCTTGTGCAATATTTCAATTAGCATGTACTGTTTTTCAAGAACAGACTCAAACACATCCTCAAGACCAAAATGGGTTACCTGCCATATTGTTTAGTCACATTCTCTAGCTGTGTGATCATCTTAAAATGTGTCAGTTACTCGAACAAACAAGTGAAGATTTCTCTCTTCATGGTGAGGAATGCATTCAGACATATTCTAACTATATGCAACTATTTAAAATTCCAGGTGAATAGACAGGATAACTCCCTCCTTTTAGTCCTCAGCTTATCCAGGCTGAGGTATCTCACAGTTCAGAATTGAAGGCTCCAACTTTTCATGGAGTTTTTTGCCACATTGGTTGTGGGAGCAGATTCATCTAAGAGGAAACTGAAGGGCTCCAAACTGGACTCTGCAGAAATTAAAGAAAACAAAGCAGTATTTCTCCTGGTAAATGGTGCTTCTTGAAAGCACTGAAAAAAGTCTGCTTAATTTACCAAGAAACAAACTGAGAAGCCCCTTCCCACTTTGGAAATATATGCATAGTTTTACAGCATCGTCTGGAATTTATCTTTTACTTATTAAAATTCTTAATATATTGAGAACATGCACAGCTTTTAATATTGTATATATCTACTCCATGTGGGAAATACAGAGATACAGAAATAAAGAAATAAGAGATACAACCTGTACAACGTACATAATAATATCCAGAATATCCATCCAATGTTCCAAGTGGAGGGGCATGAATTGCAGAATTGTTACAAGTTCACATGGAGAGACTTGGTAGAATAATGTAAGCTTTAGGATCTGGAGCCTTCCTGCTTATTAATTACTAAGTTATACTGTAATGATAACTCCACCAACATCAGAGCATAAGCAGTGAGATATTGACCTATGTAATTTGGCTCTTCGCATGAAGCCTGAGTACACTTGCAAGCTTTAGATTAGAACAGTCTGTGTTCTTCTTATTAGTCAGAGCCATTGACTCCCAATTTCATGTCTATATCCTACATTCCTCATTCCAAATCTGAATGTGTATGCTCCAATAGTATGAACGTCTGAATGTTAGAGGAAATAACCTGGTACAAAAGACGTATGTTAATAGTGTTATACAGACAGTTTCAATGTGAACAGATTTCCAGGAGGTCAGACTGTGTGATTTGATCATCTCCAGCTTTTAACTCTATAAAACAGACAAGAACTCTTACTGTTGGAAGAACAGGCCTTTAAAGTTTCTCAGCTTGTGTCTCTCTGCTTTGAAGTCAATTTCCAAACTCCATTACATTCAGTGGATGCTGGACAAGGACCTTAAAACTTAATTTTAGTACTTAAACCAGCTGCTTCAAAGTGAACACTTACTTTCTTATCTGTTAAAAATTATGAAGTTCTCTAAAAAGGAACAGAAATATGCTCCTTTTATTATGAGGCAGATTCATAAAGATCCTTATGAAAGGTTATTATTTAATGGGAAAAAGCAGAGAATTCCACTCAGCTATGTATATATTTTAGACAAAGCCATTTAAACTCGTTTTTAGACTAAATATTTTGTACTGTCCTCCAGCTAATGGGTCTAGAGATGAAAGGCACTGTTATAATGTAGTCCCCTTTGTTTTTAAAAGTACAAATTATCACCCTCTTCGCTCTTAGACTTAAAAAAAAAACAAACCAAAACACAGCACTGTACAAATAACATATTTTTCAACATAGTGTAGCCCTTATAGTGGGTTTTTAATTTTTTTTTTTTTTAAAACAAAAGCCCCTTTTCTTGTGCTGCAGGTAACTGTTGTGAAATAACAAGAGTCCAAAGCTCCAGAGAAACCTTTTTCAAAAGTACTTGAAAAAGCCTTTATAATTTACCTCGACTATTGATCTACATCCTTCTACTGACTTAACACTAATACATGTTACCAGGACATGAAAGAGATTTTTGAAAGTGCAGGTGAAAAATGTTAAACATAACATTAATTTTTATTGCACAAGACTCCTAGTTCTGGGGCAAAGCATGGTTTTATGTACGTGTGATCCCAAAGCCCCCCTTTTTTCCACTTGCTATATTTTTATCAGACCCTTTAGTAATAAAAAATGCAGGGGGAAAGAACACTTTCAAAACTCCCTGTGGCAGAATAAACTAGAGCTGAACCTTCACGTGATTATCCAGAGTGAGTAATTTAAGCATGGGACTGCTTCATAAACTTCAGGGACTTCATTTGCATGTGAATATTGATTCCTCTTACACAAATAGTTCATCTTTTTATGTTGCTTTTGTATGAATTTGCCCTTCAGAGAATTGGGGTTTTTTTCCATGTTTCAGTTGGGTGTTTCTGCTGTCCCAGTCTGAAGCATGTCTCCTTGTTGAATCAAATGGAGCAATGAGAACATGTAGAGTACCTCCAGTTCTTCCTCTCAAGCATAAACAATTCACATTTCCTTCCAAGGAAAGAGTGAACATTTGACCTCTTTTTTAAATCATCAGATAAGCAAAAGCAGTTTTATGTGTGTGGGGGTAGAGATATCCATCAAATAATCTAAATTACCAAAAGTAGTTAAGTGCAGTATTTCCTAAGTAAATCACATCTCAAAGAACTCCTTGATCATTGAAGCAAGAGTTACATTTTGATTCTCATAATTCATCCTAAGGCTGTGCTTACCAGCTGCAAATAAAACCTGCAGTGTCCAAATTTGACCCTGTAGCCTCTACTTACATGAGTAAGTGCCGCGCATTTCCCACAGCAGTCCCCAGAGAGACAGTTTGTCACAGGCACTGGGATTTCAGCAGCTGATCCCATTTGCCTAGGAGCGCTACATGCGTGGTGGAACAATCTCATGTTCTGAAAAGTTGGGAGGTGGGCAGTCATCCTGGGATCATCCCATCAGAAGATAGTACATCCTTTTTACCTCCCTTCACCAAAGCTGACACTACAATATTCCATGAACTATAGACAGGTCATAATAGAATTACTATTCTTCCACATACCTTCATAACTCTGATGGTGTGCTAGTGTCTGTTATATCATAGCAGAACATAAAAGTGCCTTCCCCATTCTATCACACACTTATTTTACTGCAGTGATATTGCCCATGCTAAATTACAGTGATTTGATGTGCTGTGATGACACAATAATAAGGGGCATCCTATTACCATGACTGGGTCACATACTGAAGAGAAATACAGAAAAGTTCAGTTGATTACCAAATGGATCTGCTAATAGAGGACTGGAATTGGGCTGCTGCATATCGTAACTTCAAGATATCAATTAAATTATGTAGGATGCAGGGAAATATAATCTCTATCCTAAATTATCAATTTCTTGTTAGTTACTCACCTACACATTTTGTATGAAATCCCAAGTTCAGAGTAATGTAGTAACTTTGTTAATACCAGTATCTACAAAATAAATAAGAACAGCCTGGAAGAATACTTGTTCTCAGGTTCTAATCAGCTAAGAGTGAACAAAAATCTGGCATAATAACAAACACTCTGAGATTCAGATTTCTAGAGGAAAATAGAGCTAATATCCTACGGAAAGTTCTCATAGCATATTTATTTTGGAGATCAGATGAAGAGCTGTACAACTGTAAAAAGCATGATTAAGAACAACAACTAATTGTTACCATTTTGACAGGAAAAGACCTTTTCTTTCACTGCTTCTGACCTTTATCAAGCACCTAAACAACTTGTGTCTGATTTTGTTTTGTTAAAGTGTTTATTATACACGAATTAATAATAGGAAAAAACACCTCTCCTTGCTCTGCATAGGATGTGTTCATAATTAAATTGCCAATAAATCTCACCATACCATGAGGATTACCCAGACTTCTCTGTCATTGGGCTGCTTTCTGTAACAAAGTTACTTATCTGTTCATTTCAGCCTACATAGCATTTCCCTTGATTGGAAGGTATGGTTATGTGCAATATACTTGTTCTTCAGTGACATATGTAAAATGTGTGTGTGTGACTGGACCAGGTTCAGTTCAAGCAGCAGTGTTGCCTGAATAAATGCCAATACAACAGTGTTTTCAATAAGTATATTCAACCATCCTTTCTACCTGTCAAACCTGATGTAATTAGTGCATTTTTTGGGGCAGATTTAATGTTTACAGAATCATAGGTTGACATTTGCCTGACAGCTTCTGTATCTCTTTCAGGTGACTTTCTTTATTTTCTACTGACATTTCAACTATTGATTTGGAATTCTATCACAATATTAAATGGCTAATTGCTTAAAAATGTCCAGTAAACCTTAAGCTTAACTGAAGGGTATAGCCATGTTTTTTTTTAAGAATAGTACAGAAAACAAAAAATATTATTGTGGCTTTCCTTATTAAGCACACAGGAATGGGCACAGTAAAAATCTAGTGCAATATCCTCCTGGTGCCAACCTTTCATTAAAAGAAAGAAAAAGGTAAACCTTTATAATGTCTAAATTATCTGAGTTGAAATTTTAATTGTGCTTCTTATTGCCTGGGGATTAAGAAATTTCAGACTAAGCTCTCAAGAAGTTGTGCACAGTTTCACACATCGAAAACTGCCATCATGAGTGGTGCATAAATTCACAATTTGGAGTCTATAAACCTGGGGCTATTATGGACATCAGTAAGTTTTAGGAGAAGTGATTCCTACTCCTGTGTATAGGACAAAAGTGAAATCTGGAGGATGTTTTGGTCTGAACGGTGTGCCATGAGGAACAACTGTATTCCCATGGCATTCATTACAGATAACAGTGAGGATCACCTGAGTAGTTCTTAGAGATGGCACTTTGATGGCTCGTGTTACCACATTTGGCATTTGAAATGTCAGAATCTAGGTCACAGGGACGGAGTTGAGATTAGGTAATTTTCTGTCAACATGACTAGGAGGAACTCTGGCACAAAAGACAATGATTTATCTTTGCTTCTTTCTCATTACTTTGGTATACATCTGAAAGGAAAGAGAAGGTCATGGTGTGAAAGCTGGGCAGTAACAAGATAGATGTCATCTTTTCCAAATCAAATACCTTCAAGTAGAGTGAGACAATTTCAGGAAACAGAGCTGCTTCTTCCAGCATCAGACAGCTGGGAAGTCTTGCAGTTTTCAGAGTTTGGCATTAAAAATGGATGTCCTAAAGGCTCTGAGTAGAGCTGTATTTGTGGGGGAAACAGAAGAATTTCCATAATAAACCAAATAAATGGTCCAGTCATTCTTATCATTCTGATTGTAGTCAGGAACAGCTCAACTTTGTGCTTTCTGGAGAGGTTCGTTGTAAAGCAAGCTGTACTGTCATCTTCCACCACTCACACTGGTCAAAGAAATCCAAACATTTCTATACTATCTTATTAGTCATGACTTCTTTATTATTTTATTTGACCCATGTTGTAGCTCTGGCTGTTTGAGCATAGGGCAGGCAAAGGAGGTGAGAAGATATGAAGACAGAGCTGCAGGGGCATTACCAGGACACTTTTGATCTTGGCTAACACAGCACCTGCCATGCCACTGGCATTTCAGTGGTGAAGGAGCACAAGCACCCTGGCTGTAGGGGTGACCGGGCTTTTGTTTGCATACCCTGGGTGTGACTTACATAAACATGAGCCTCAGTAATATACTAGCATGGTTGCTCTTACTCTAAATACTCACACACAACTGTTGAGTTCCCTGTTTGCCCCAGTTTTGAGAAAAGTGTTTGACTGCAAATGGTTTTCTTTCCCCCCCTTTCATTAGAGTCAGTCTGTAGATTTCAAAGTGTATTTCAGTGACAAAAGAGTTGCCTGCTTCTGGATATAGTATGCATATTCCTAGAAGCATTATATTAACTCTCCAGGTAATATGACTGCAATTTTCTTCTATTTTTAATAGTTTTATCATGCCAATTGCAAGTTGCTTCCCTCTCCTTTGCTAGCACTTTCTCTACCTTCACCATTCAGGGCTTGGAGTTTTAAGTCTTCAAATCTGCTGTTTATGATTTTAATGTAATTAGTAAATGAAGACTTTTTTCAAAATCTTCATTCTGGCAGATAATCCAGGTGTGGCACAGTAGTTTGCACAAGCAGTGCATGTGGGGAGGGTGCAGCCCCCCTCTTGGCTCCACAGTTCAATTAACTAGTGGTAATCAGCTTCTCAGAAGAGTCCTAACTATGGTTTCTACTCAGGTAAAAGCTGTTGCCAGGAGGAATGCGGTGACCCAGATGGAGGTCCCACGCAGACATACTGCTGTCCAGGTCTCTGGCTGCAGGGAGTGCCTAAGCCTCGTTCATGCCAGAGGGTGGCAGAGAGACTGGCTGTGTGAGACGTGAGTAGATAAATGGTTGCAGAGCTGAAGGAGGAGGTGGAAAGGCTAAGGAGTATCAGGGAATGTGAGAGGGAGACAGACCATTGGTGTCACCACTTAGCCTCCCTGAAACAGAGCCAACAGTCAGGCAGGGCTCCTGATGCAGAGGACTCCCTGTCCTCTCTCTACCTGAACAAGCCTGATGGCCTACAGGATAGGGAGCAATGGTGACAAGTTCCTGCACGGTGCAAGCAGCGTGGTAGGTGTGTCCCTCGAGTAACTACCTCCCCAGGTGACCTTGTAAAATAGATATGTTCTGTAAGGAGAACCAAATAGTGATGAGGATGAAGGTTCACCAAACTTGGAGGTGCCACTGAGGCAGAGTCAGACCACACCTTGCATCAGAACCACCTCAGTTAAGAAAAAAAAATGGGTCCTTGTCATAGGTGACTCACTTCTAAAGGGAACAGAAGGCCCTATATGCTGGCCAGACCCACTTCTTAGGGATTCAGCTGCCTTCCTGGGGCCAGCATTAAGGATATATGGAGAAAACTCCCTACCCTAGTTTGGCCCTCTGATTACTACCCGTTACTGGTATTTCAGGTAGGCAGTGATGAAGTAGTTTCCAGAAGTCCAAGGGCAATGAAGAAAGGCTTCAGAGCACTGGGATGGCTGGTTAAAGGAAGCAAAAGTAGTGTTCTGTTCTATCCCACCAGTTGCAGGGATAGATGAGGGGATAAACAGGAAGAGCCAGCAGATTAACTCCTGGCTCCCAGACTGGTGTAACCAGCAGGACTTTGTTTTCTTTGATCATGGGTTGATCTACAGGACACTGGGCATGCTGGCAACAGCTGAGGAAAGACTAACCTGAAGAGAAAGAAGGATCCTGGGACAAGAGTTAACCGGGCTCATTGAAAGAGCTTTAAACTAGGTTTGAAGGGGGATGGGGATGAAACCAGGATTACTAGAGAGGAGCCTGGAGAGGAGCCTGGGAGCTGCATGCCAATGCTTGTGGGTAAAAGTGCTAGCAAGGTGTTGCAGTCTTTTGTCTCAGTGGAGGTAGAGGATCCATGTGGTAGTGAAGACATGAGGGGTAGTGATAGGTTGATAAATAGGGAAGTGTCTGAGTGCAGTCAGGTGGGAATTAGGGCTTGTCTCTCCAAAAAGGTGGCAGCGCAATTAGCCCAGCTGAAGTGCATCTACACCAATGCAAGCAGCATGGACAACAAACAGGAGGAGCAGGAGGCCATTGCACACCAAGAAAACTATGATATAGTTTCCATCAATGAAACATGGTGGGAAGACTCGCACAACTGGAGTGCTGCAATTGATGGCTACCAACTTTTCAGAAGGGAGAGGCAAGAAAGGAGAGGTGGTGGGGTGGCCCTCTATGTTAGGGATAGATTTAAATGCCTAGAACTTAATGTTGTGGGTAACAGTGTTGAGTGTTTATGGGTAAGAATCAAGGGAAAGGCCAAAATGGCTGACACCATGGTGGGAGTTTGTTACAGACCCCCCAACCAGGATGTAGAGGCTGATGAAATATTCAGTAAGCAGCTGGCAGAGGTCTCACGATTGCCAGCCCTTGGTCTTGCAGGGGACTTCAACTTCGCAGATGTCTGCTGGAAATATAGCACAGCAGAGAGGGAACAGTCCCGGGGGTTCCTGGGCAGTGTGGAAGACAACTTCCTGACATAGCTGGTGAGGGAGCCAACAAGAAAGTGCCCTTCTGGACCTGCTGCTTGTTAACAGAGAAGGTCTTGTGGGGTATGTAAAAACTGGAGGTCGTCTTGGGCAGAGTGATCACAAAATGATAGAGTTCTCAATTCTTGGAGAAGCAAGGGGCGGAGCCAGCAGAACTGCCACCTTGGACTTCCAAAGGGCAAACTTTGGCCTGTTTTGGAACATGGTTGAGTGTGTCCCTTGGGAGACAGTCCTGAAGGGCAAAGGAGCCCAGGGAGGTGGGTCATACTTCAAGGAGGAACTCTTAAAGGCACAGGAGAAGTCCATCCCTAGGTCCTGAAAGAAGAGCCACATGGAAAAAAGAACAGCCTGGCTAAATAGAAAGCTTTGGCTTGGCCTCAGGAACAAAAGGAAAGTTTAAGGCCTTTGGAAAAGGGGGTTGGCAACTTATGAGGAATACCAAGATGTAGCGAAGCTATGCAAGGGGGAACTTAGAAGGGCCAAAGCTCAAGCAGAACTCAACTTGGCCACTGCAGTTAAATATAACAATAAAAGTTTTTTCAGTATAACGATAGAAAAAGGAAGACTAGGGAAAATGTAGGCCCACTGATGAATGGGGTAGACACCCTGGTGGTGGAAGACACAGAGAAGGTGGAGTTTGGCCAGTAGGTTGAGAGAGGTCATTCTCCCCCTCTACTCTGCCCTGGTGAGGCCATACCTGGAATACTGTATCCAGTTCTGGCCTCCCTGGTTCGAGAGAGACAGGGAACTACTAGAGACAGTCCAGTGGAGGGCAACAAAGATGATTGGGGGATTGGAGCATCTCCCTTATGAGGAAAGGCTGAGAGAGCTGGGACTGCTTAGCCTGGAGAGAAGGCTGAGGGGAGACCTTATTAATGCCTATAAGTATCTAAAGGATGGAGGATGGAGGATGAGGCAAGGAGGATGTATGCAAGGAGGATGGAGCCAGACTCTTTTCAGTAGTTCCCAGTGACAGGACAAGGGCCAACAGGCACAAGCTAGAACATGGGAAGTTCCATTTAAATATAAGAAAAAACTTTTTTGTGTTGAGGGTGACAGAGCACTAGAACAGGCTGCCAAGAGAGGTTGTGGAGTCCCCTTTTCTGAAGACATTCAAAACTTGCCTGGACACCATCCTGTACCACCTGCTCTAGGTGAACCTGCAGTGGCAGAGAAGTTGGACTAGATGACCTCCAGAGGTCCCTTCCAACTCTCACAATTCTGTGACCATGATTCCATGACATGTTGACAATAAATGTAGAATACGACTGCAAATAGGAAAAACTGTATTAATTCCCTTTGATATTGATATTCAGGAACTATTCTTCCTACACTAATTCAAGAGAATGACATATTCCTGAATTTAATACTCTCTTTTTTTTTTTTTTTTTTCTAAGTGCACTGCAGCTAGAATTTCCCCAAAAAAAAGGACCAACAATTGAGAAAAATGCAGACAGATACATATATCCATATTTTAATTGAATCTAAAAACCAATCCTGCTTTGGAGTTAGTTTTCTGACTGATTTCACATCAGGGTATAAAACACAAATTTGTGCTGCATCTGTCCTGATACTGAAAAAATAACATATGTATCCGTTGTTTTAACCAATTAATGTTTAAGTCATTACATTATGTATTATTTGTTTTTATATGCCTGCCCTCTAACACTCTGAACTTTCTATTTGCTCAAGCTTTTGTTTTTCTAATGACCAGCACTCAAGGCAGGGAGACTATAGCAGCTTCCTCACACTGCCCTGTTCTGTATTCTTCTTCCACAAGATAGTATTAAAAGTGAGACATGACACTGGTTAGGAATTCAGACACTCTTATGTCCCTGCTGCAGTTCAGCAGAACAGGATGCCATGAGATGGCATTAAAGACAGCATCCTTCTGTGCCTCAGTTCTGGAGGACATAGGAAATGTTTCACCCTTATCTACAGACTAACTGTTTGCAGTTAGTCTGTTTACACTTTTCAGGGACTGTTTTGCTATTCATTAGTACACCTTCTCAATGGTACATTGACATTGCTTTTAAATGAATCTCCATGATATTTTTAATACAAAGACAAATATTTAACTTCTGAAGAAGGAAAAGAAACAAATGCTGACTTGAAATGTAGTCTGAATGAGAATAATTAGTCTATTAAAAATTTTAATTTGCTAACTGAAAATAAATGGCTGTTGTAGAAAAGACACATGAAGAATGAGCTTTGCACAAATATCGTCTCCAAGACCTTTGTCAGTGATCAATCATGAGGAATAGATGCCTTTACTAATTGGCAACTGCTAACATTAATTTTATTCTTGCTCTTGGAATTAGGGAGAAATATCTACACAGCATTTCAATTGGTGCAATCAATTTTGTGTCTGATGTGATCTTTCAAGAGAAGGAAATATTCTTGCTTTAATTGTCACATAATAGAAGTTCATGAATGGTCATTAAGAGAAATCTTAAGATTTCAAGATTTTGCCTTTTTTTTTTTTTTTTTTTAATCCTTACTATCAGTATTATTATATGGGACACAATTTTAAAATCCTTTCTACGTACATGTCCTCATGGCCTTCTGAGATGGTGACTGTAATAGCTTAAACATGTGTACACATTTCCTCATAAATTTAAGAATAGTCTTATTAAATCTTATTCAATCTAGTCCAACCTAGTCTATCTAGTACAATATCCTGTCTCCAGTGGTGATATCTGCCATATTTCAGATATGTTGATTTCATTGCTTAATCTCTTTATTTTTGAAGTACATAGACAACAGAAAGTGGTTTTACTTCTGGAGGGTTTTTTTTTTAAAAAAAATGGTCCTGATGAATGTCTGATCATTAAGCTTGTCTACTGATAAATAATAAGGTTTTCAAGAAATATCTTTATTTTAAGTCTGTAACTGTAGGTATTAGAACAAGTTAAATTAAAAATATTTGAAAATATCGGTTTCTGTTGTTTTTATTAGTATTTTTCTTCAAATTCCATTCTCCTTTTTAGACCAGGGAAGACATAGTCTGAAATACCAAGTTTCAGTCAAAAGGAACAATTTTAGAACAGATTTCTAAAAATTCAGGAAGAAATTCTTTGCAATAGAAATTCTGACAGACCAAGAAGCATACTGAGTCACAGAAGAATACATTATAACACCTGGAGTTTCATAAAAATGAATGAGTAGGGTCAAAATTGAACTGAAGGTAACTAGCTGGTGCCTGTATCATGAGACAGTAATAACACCTGCCTCACAGCTGCTGACAAAGCTTCCTCTGAAGTTCTTAAAATCTGGGAGTGCAGTGGGAATTCTGTTGAATATGGACTGAAAGCCTCAGCCCTTATCTGTCACACAGGAGGGGACACACCTTGTCCCACATCATCAAGTGTTGGGCAGCAGAATTCCCTATAGCTGTACATATACATGAACCTCACAGTCAAAAACAGCTGGGTGGTTTGCCTGGTGCAGCATCTTTCAGTCTTCTTAGGAAAATGTTGATAAAGGTATTTTCAATTTAGTTTGCACCCTTTTTTTTTTTTTTTCCCTTTATCCTTTACACCAAATACATCAGTATAATTGGCATAATTTTAAACAAACCACCAAAATAAATTCTTACAAATTGAAGAAAACATGAAATATTAATCTTAAAGAACTATGCAAAAAACACCAGCTTGGTTTGTAAATGCTTACTTTCTGTCTTTATAATCATCCATATAATCAAGCTCTACAAAATTCCCAGAACAGAAATTTGATCCTAAAAGGCTAATATGTTTGCAATTAGCGAGATATAAATTAAGAACTTCTCTGTAAAGGCATTACTATGATTCATTCTTTCAATCAGCTGGAGCAAATTGTGTTCAGAATGTGTTTTTTTTTTTAATGGAAAATTGAAAAAGTAATTTGTTATCTCCATTTCTATCCTTCATTTTCTAAGTGTGATTTTGAATTACAGACCTCCATGTAGTGCAGTGCAACAGATTTACGTGCCTTCATATACATTAATTTAGAACATGGACCAGAGATTTTCTATGTAGAAATTTAGCGCAATAACCCTTACGCTGGAAAAGATTTGGGTTTATAATGTTAAATTTCTGCAGGCAACACCAAGTTCTTCATAACTAAGGTCATTCAGCTAGGCTTTGCGTTCCCTACGATCTTTCAACTTTAGGGATGAACCTCCTTTAAGTTTCATCTCAAGGAAGAGTGAGTTCATAATCAATGTCAAATTCACCATTGCTAACCAAATATTCTCTTAATGATCTATTTAAAAACAGATATGCTTTAATATTTCTAGAAAATCTAACAAAATTAACAATGAATTCCCAAAAAGACAACAAGGCATAGTCATTGTCAAGTTTTTGTATAATTTTATTATCCATTTACTTTTTAATTAGGATTCAGTGCCAAAAAAACCCGTAAGTCCTCACAGGTAAGCTGTTGCAATACTCTAGAGTCTAGTTCCCAAATGTAATCCTAAATCTTCTCTTAGTGATAACGGCTTCCTGAGCAGTATCCTGGGACACTGAGGTGTTTCAGAAATCTGATCCAAAAATTTACTTGTGAAAAAATGATTTGGAAGCAAATACTAAGGGCTATGAGGTATAGCAAGATGCTTTACCACCTTTTGGACAGAGTGTCTTTACCTAGGGGTTTAGGCAGACTGTGTAAGAGTCACAGCATGATCTTATAAAAGCAGCAAGAAAAAGACAGTGCCAGGTCTCTTTATTCACTTATGTTTGTCCATGAGAGATAAGCTGTTTTGGCTTTGTCTTAACTTTCAGATTAATTAGATTAATTAGATTAATTAGGGCATGAGTCCAGCATCCAAAACTGGAATCAGATACATACTTTTAAAGGATTGCACGTAGCTCATCAGATCTGGGAATTATTTTCTGGATGCTGCATCAAAAACAGTCAGATGGAATTCAAACCCACTTTCTCCTCAGTTAAATGTTTGAGGTTCAGGACTGCAGCTTTAGTTTTTATCAGAACTGTTTCAATATTACGCTTTTCACTTCTGAAGTAGTCCATATCCTACTGTTTGAAACCATGTTTTCTTTTTGAGAAAAAAGTTGAAATTATGCTGGATCTTACTAATTCAGAGTGAGTCACAGTCAGCATGGAAGAACACAATGCATCCTTTTTACATATATGGTTACTTTGCTGTATACAGAATGTGTAGAGTGAAAGTAATTGTCAGCATGCCAAACTCTTCTAAGCAAGACATGTTCTTCTCAGATTTGCTTTCAGACTCCAGCCTGTGAAATACTAATTCACTTCCATGCAATTTTTATGCAAAAGTCCATCTGCATAGTAGGTTGTTTCCTAGTGTCAGCTGATTAGTTTCACCCAGAAAACATGAGCTACACTTTAAAGACCAGCTTAGTGCTATCATGCTGAAAAGCAGAAGAGAAATATCCACAGCAATCACAATCCATGAGCTTTCTGAAGGACTTAAAATAATTAATTCTGACTATTTGTTTGGAGTTTATGAAGGGCACATTTATAGTTTGTATATTGGTACACAAGTTAAAATATGTTTTTTATATTACATTCTGAGAAATTACTGGCAAAGCACAGAATATATATGTCGTCAGCAGGTCCTTCAGATTATTGAAGTGGGTATCAAGGTCCTGTTTTCCTTGGTTACTGTCATAGGACTGTTGGCATTTAATAGGAATGGACATAGGACCTCATTACGAAAATGCTTTGGAGAGGGGTGATTTTCACAGTTTTAATTTTTGAATAAGCACATAAGAACAAAATATTTTTCAGTGGATGTGAAGCTAGAGAGACAAAGAATAAAATAAACACAGCTCTGGAAGGCCAGCAAGGTCAAATCTTGCAACCTGGCTCATGAGGCAAGCAGCTAGGAAGAAGAATCATTAATTTAAACACTTAATGTTCATAATTTTAGCTTTTGTGAATAACTGAGTTGTTTTAGGATTAAAAGTTACTTTACTCTGAACTTAATGCTGTTAATTTTTCAATTCCTATGCCATAATAAAGAATGGCAAGACACTAATATTGGGTCCCACATTGGTGAGAACTCAAACTCCATAACTGAAGTTTTACCCTGTTTTAAGCATTCGTAGAGTACACAAAAATACTTTCTGGAGCTCAAGCTCCAGAAACACAGGAAGTTCCACCTCAACATGATGAAAAACTTCTTTACTGTTAGGGTGACACAGTACTGGAACAGGCTGCCCAGAGAGGTTGTGGAGTCTCCTTCTCTGGAGACTTTCAATACCCATCTGGATGAGTTCCTGTGTGATCTGCCCTAGGTGTTCCTGCTGCAGCAGAGGGGTTGGACTGCATGATCTTCAGAGGTCCCTTCCAACCCCTATGAATCTGTGATTCCATGAAATTAAATTAAGCTCTCTAAACAAACATTGCATAACTATTCAATCTAACCTTAACAGCACTATGTGCTCAGTTCAGATTTGTGTGGAGTAGTGATGATTAAATCCACTCCACTGAAGTAAAAGACTGGTTATTATTATCAATTATAAATTATCAAAAGTCTCATCATTAGTCCCTCATTCACCAGGCTTGCACCTCTTTAAGTCTGGTATGGAAGAAGAGCTGACGAACTCCGAGCTGCTTGGCCCGCATGCTGTTTTGTCAGGACAAAACTCCAGCCTGAAACCTGCTACTCTATTACTCCAGGGATTTGTTTCATTTTAGAGTGAAACTTGCCAAGGAAAAAGAATACTGTCTGCAGTACAGAAAAAGTATTATAGGAATGGAGCTCAGCTGTTTTAAAGGTTTGTGTGTGCGAGGGGCAGAAAGAGTTTGGTGATAATTTCATTAAGCTCGCTTCAGACTTGAAAGCTCATCAGGTTTAAACATTCTCTCTTTGGTTGAGGCTTTCAAGGTTTTCAAAGCTTCATTAATTTTAATCATTTTCTATTGATCTGGTCACACTCCTGGCATAATCAAAACTGTTAGTCAAACAGAAGAAAATTTTAGCCTTGGTTATGGTCCATTCAAATGTTAAATGGCACCATTAAATACCACAGATACGGCTTTTAAGCATGCAGTATTGTATTCATGATGCTTAATGATTCAAAAAAGCAGTCCTTCCTCACCAAGAGCCTATCAACAGATAAATACTGAGCAAAGCTAATAGCTTTGAATTTTCTCAGAACGGTGAATGAAGAAAATTATATAAGATGCACACTGACAGTAAGTAAACACCCTGAGAGCTGCATGTGATGGTGTATATCCACTCATTATCCAAAAGAAAAATAACAGATTTATCTTGGATTTGTGTTGTGAAAGGATTGATAAAAATCAGAGATTGGGAGGACTGGGAGAAGACATATGGCTGCTTGAGTGTAAGAGAGGAGGATGCTGACCAGGTTACTCTTCAAAGGAACATGGTCCTTTGGTTACACTTCTTAGAGTCACATTTCTTGGTTATATCTATCTGTAGATGACATTATTTGAGCCTGTCACAGAATAAAAAAATAATCTTTGTTTCCTGCTTAGGTAACTGCACACAATATCCATGGTTTATATTGGATTTTTGAACACCTAGTCATTGTTCAGTCTGGATTCAAAAGGTTTCCAGCAAAATCACGTGAAATTATTATATATACATATATGTAAATGGAATGTGTCTATGAATGATTTAGGAACCAAAAAGTAGGTCAAAGTCCCAAAAAATAACATCCAATGATTTCTTGCTGCAAAGTAGAAATGTTGGATTATAAATAAAGAAATGTGAACGACAGTAGATACAAGGAGAGGCTGAGGGAACTGGGATTGTTTAGTTTGAAGAAGAGGAGGCGGAGGGGAGACCTCATTGCTCTCTACAACTACCTGAAAAGAGGCTGTAGGGAGGTGAGAGCTGGCCTCTTCTCTCAAGTGAATAATTACAGGATGAGAGGAAATGGCCTGAAGTTGCACCAGGGGAGGTTTAGACTGGATATTAGAAAGAATTTCTTTACCAAAAGAGCGGTTGGATATGCAAGCAGGTTGTCCAGGGAGGTGGTGGAGTCACCATCCCTGGAACTGTTTAAAAGAGGTATAGATGTGGTGCTTAGGGACATGATTTAAGCACTGAACAGGTAGATTAGGTTATGGTTGGACTTGATGATCTTCAAGGTCTTTCCAACCAGGATGATTCTGTGTGATTCTGTGTGAATAATAGATTTTCATAATTCTTCATGTGCTTGCTAATGTGTTTTAAAACAAATTTATGTATATATTTTTAAGTCTTCATCAGGCTTAAAATAGGTGGATATTGACCCCTTCAGAGAAAAACATTAAGATTTATTGACCTCAATGTTAAATATTAGCTGAGGTGAAGGTAAGGGAGAGATTTCTCTTAAGAGACAATTAATCTCGATGCTCAGTGGGATAAGAAATTATCATCTGTGTTAATATATACATTCTAAACATTTGGTTAATTACACACATTGAAAATAAATTATTAACTTCATCTCTTAATAGTTTACTCCTGGAAACTTTTCTTCTGCAATACATTTTCTTTTAATACTGTAATTACAGAAAACAGATACACACTAGGAAAAAAGACCTGCTTACGGAAGAGTGAACAGTAACCAGCCAGAAGAGAAGGCTGTACACTGTCACTACATTGAAACGTACTTCAGTAATGAAACTGAGGACATATTAATTGTCTTGGAAAGAAATGAGTAAGAAACTTCTCAATACTTTTCTACAATAGTGCATTTCAGTCATCCCTGAGTTAAGAATTTTTTCCCCTTCTCTATATTTTAGTGTACCATATTTAATTTTACTATTAACTTTCTGAAATCTTTAATTCAATTGGTTATATATATATAAAAAAATAATGAATTTAGAAGTTCTAGTATAAATGTTTCTAGGTGTATCAATAAGAGGAGAATCAGTAACATTTTATAAGGTTTCAACAGAGATCCAGCATTTAATTTGGATTAAGACTCTAATTGCTTTCATTTAAAGTCAAGGAAGTATTTTGGGTTGTGCAGTTAGAAGTTGAAGAACTGAGTCCTGCAACTTTTTGAGTTCTCAAATGTTGTTGGATCATATGAACAAATATTTCCAAAAGTCTATAAAGTTTGCTGTAGTGTTGCTGGTATATCAGTACATGATTTACATGACCAACACATTATAAATAATAAATATGATAATGTATTTCATATATAATTTTAAATTCACAGTTGCTGGGATGTTAATTATATTATAATTGCCTACCTTGTATACAAGTTCTATTTCAAGGTTTACATTCTTATAGTATTTGCAATTTCACCAAAGCTATATTGCAGAGGAAATTAATAGATCATTCTATATAATTTATATGTTAGAGAACTTTGTGATCTGTTTCCAAACAACAAACAGTAGCACAGAAGACTGTATTCTCTGAGAGAAGATGAACAAGTGAATAATAAATATAATCTGTTCTTCAGGTTAGGGAAGCCTCTGAGCTATGCTAGAATTTTAAGGATGAATGATGTAATTTGGATTTCACGTTACCATAATGTAAAATCATGTAAAAATAACTATTGGCTATTTAAAAGGTAAATATGTGATAAAACAGTAATTCTACAGTAAGAGTTAACTTACATAAGGAGGAACAGTTTGGGCCTATACAGACAACATTACAAAGTTTCATTGTCTCTTCATCCAAGATGTTTACATGGTTTGCCAAGAATTCTTGTGCCATATTTTCTCTCCTACCCCTTTTAAAAAAGTATAAATAACAGCTTATGATCATGAGAAGGAAGTGGCATTTCTGATCAAAGATCTTATGACAGGAATAGAATAATCACTCCAGACCTGAATGGAGCTGTGTATAATTTTTCCAGGGATCAAAACCTAGACACTACTTCTGTAATTTTTATTAAAATTGCCACATTACAATCCATTTTCAGTTGAAAAATAGTTCTAAATGCAATCTTTAGTTCATAAGAAAATAATTTTATGACTACCTAATCCATTTCAGTAGATAATCAGAAACCTTGTTTGCAGTAAGTGGACAATCTTTTTGTTCACAGATAATTCACCAGAACAGATATTGTCACCACTTGAAAGTACTGACAAGGTTCCATTATTACATTATATGCAACCTATGTAATTCCATAAATTCATTAAAAGTGGCCTGAAGAACAAAGAAATTATATGCTTCTGTTAGTTTTTTTCACAGAGATTAAAAATAAAAACATACCTGCAAGCTATACCTGACAGATTATTTAATTATTTTATTGATCACTGGGATACTGAAACGAAATCTTTGCCTGATATTACATAGAATCATAGAATCATA
This sequence comes from Hemiprocne comata, assembly GCA_020745705.1. NCBI lineage: Eukaryota > Metazoa > Chordata > Aves > Apodiformes > Apodidae > Hemiprocne > Hemiprocne comata. The sequence goes on along the minus strand of CM036616.1, from coordinate 65,908,219 downwards.
GAATGGTTTGATTTGCAAGGGACCTTAAAGATCATCCCCTTGCAACTCCCCTGCATGGGCAGGGACACCACCCAGTAGATCAGGTTGCTCAAAGCCCCATCCAACCTGGCCTTGAACATTTCCAGGAATGGGGCATCCACAACTTCTCTGGGCAACCTGGGCCAGTCAGTGTCTCACCATCCTCACAGTGAAGAATTTCTTCTTAATGTCTAACCTAAATCTACCCTGCTTCAGCTTAAACTGTTCCATGTTGTCTTATCACTACATGCCCTTACAAAAAGTCCTTCTCCAGCTTTCCTGTAGGTCCCTTTCAGGTACTGGAAGGAAGCCATAAGGTGTCTGTGGATCCTTCTCTTCTCCAGACTGAAGAACCCAAGTCTTACTGCCTGTCTTCACACGAGAGATGCTCCAGCCCTCTATCATCTTTGTAGCCCTCCTCTGGACTCACTCCAACAGCTTTTATGTTCTTCTTCTCTTGGGGACATACATGCTAAAAAGCTGTATGCACACAAAAATATTTCATCATATTAATTAAACAGAACTAGATTTTTAAAACTTTTTTTTTTTTTTTTTTTTTTTTTTTGCACAGAATGGCTTTATCAGTAGTGTTCTAATCATTAGATGAATAGTTGTTATGAAAATCTTTGAAGGTATAAAGTGTAATAGCTAACTGGATTTCTTCAAGGACAGAAGTTAGCAGGACTCATTTAAAGCCTGATTGGAGACTTCTGTCTTCCCTTCTATTCCTCAGAGATCATAAAAGTAAAGAAAATTTTCTCATTCCTTCTTATCTTGAAATTAGAGATTTGTAAGATCTGTTGTTTAAGGTCTAGACAAGAGGTGGGAATCAAAGGTTGGGGAATTCTTTCTACAAATCCAGTAAAAACACTTATTATCCAAGATTCATAACTATCATGCCACATTAAGCCTAATTAATAAGAAAAATGCACCATGTCCAGTAAACATTGTCCTTATGTCACCTTAGGACTGCTGGTCCTTGTTCCACCACATGCATTTCTGATGAAAACATAAAGAAATCGAATGAAGAATATTAGTTAATTTCTCTGGCTTGTTGAAGTTGCTCTGAATGGCACTTTTGTGCCTAGATTTGCCTTATTTTTTACGTTGTTCTGTTTAAAACTTTTGATCTAATGACCTAGTGTCTGTAACTCCTTTTTCATTTGTTCTGTGTTTGTATTTTATTGTGGCAGTCTATTCCTTGTATAAGGCCGCTAGTTACTATGACACTGAAGTAATTACAGTATAACATCACAGTTAATAATATAGCAGTAAATTAATTAATAATTGATGACTAATTCATACTAATTTATAACTAATTAATAATAAATGTTAATAATAACTATGACATTATAAGTAGTACTAAGAACAAACTACTTGAGTATATGAAAAATAGTACAAAAAATCTGTCAGAAATTGCCAGTTGTTACTAAAGGGGGTGCAGGCATGCTATGCCCATAGTAATTCAGTGTACCTATTGATTTTCCATGTGTTATACTGAGATAAATTAGAATTAGGTGAATTTCCCAGAGAAAAGTTGCTCATTCAGTGACACTAAAACTTTTTAAGAATACATGTCGCTTTTATTAAACTTCTTTGTTAGAAGAATTCAAAGAATTCATGGGAAATTCAAAACTGTTTCAATTGCTCAAATGACATAATGCAGATTTTTAAAAATTTCCTTCAAATTTACTTTTTTATTGCAAATGTAAAGTAAGTCTTAATGTGTTGTATACATTGAGTCAGAAAAAGTTTCATTTAGTTTTAAAATATTTTAAATTTTTCCATTTCCTTAAAAAAACCGTAAATCACTTCTACCTGAAATTCTTTTCCTGCACCACTGAATTAACATAGCTAAATGCTCTAGCATTTCTTTCTTCACTCCATTCATTGCCTTCCATATACACACTATTATTTTAAATCCACAAAGCTCTCTAGTAAACTGAAGTGAAAGGGTGAGGAGTTTGCAATAATAGTCTGTCTTACCAAATTGCAGATTTATTCAGCAAACTCTTAAATCAGTCAGTACTATTAGAGTAAAGAAGGCCTGTGATACAGAGTTTTTTAAAAACTCCTTTGAAAGGATAATTTTGGCTAGCATAGCAGTACTGAAGTATTTATGGAAACAACTGTGAGACACTGGTTTGCTGAACCGTGAAGGACAGCTTCTATCTTCAAGGGTTCATGAAGAAGGAAAATATAATATGAATTTATGCATTGATTCTCTGGGTAACTGAAATAAAAGGAAATGTTTCCTTACATAGTGACAATTTAGTGTGAGAAATAAGCACAAACAGAAAGCTGAGGGTAGATTCTGACACAACTAGAATGAAAAACATGACTCTCACCTGAATTTATTTCATTAAGTGCTTCTAAGTAGACAGTATCTTTTTTAATTTTTGTTTTATCAGTGATGAGCAGTGGAGAGCAATAGCTGTTCTCTTTTCTCTATGCTTTTGGGTTTGATTACTGCTGTGTAGATGAAAGACCTTACAGTCTCAAATTATTCCTGACTTCTATTTAACAGAGAGAGGTATTGATAGTATCCCCCTACTATGTACACCATGAGATTGATTATAACTGTTTAATGACAGATAATAGAGCTTCTTCAAGCTCTGTAACCCTCCATTTTACACAGCACTAAGAAGGGAATCACCTCTGGTTGAACCGATCTTTTTTAATTCCTTCCATCCTATGCTCTGTTGGAACCATTCTAAATGCATAAAACACTACAATATGGTACTTTATAGAGATTTCTATAAATATTTCTAACAAGGCAACATTCACTTAATTTAAATATTGCTTATTTTAAGGTTTCAGCCCTCAGGGATGGTCAATCATAACCAGAAGCTGGCACTTCTTTCTAAGGCTGCCACAGCAGTACTTCTGGGGTAAAAATGTAGAGAGAGGACCTTCTACATACAAATAACTGAATTTACTCAGTGATATTTGAAGTATAAGAAACAGTAGAAATAAAAAATAATCAGTATTTCTATGCCTCTACTAGCTGATTCTCAACACTTCACAGAATTCAGAAAGAAATGTTTTCCTTGTCATTAAAAACCCGTCTGTTTATTCATCCTATATGATTTTTTTTCCTTTACTGAAAAAGCATTAGCTTTGTAACTGCCTAATACACAAAGCACATAAATCAACTAAAAACCCATGCCAGAAGCAGTAAGAAAATAATAAAGCTAGCACTTAACCAATACTTCTGCACAAGCTAGGTGTTTGTATCTCTACAATGCTGTGTTTTGTTCTTGTGCTAACAGAAATCTGGGAAGAAAGATGTTTCCTTCAGGAAGCAAGGTATATGCAGTTTCAGGTTTTTTGGTGGAAAGGCTGAAAACTGAGGATAAACTTAAGATGAGTAGATCAGGCTAGCAATATTGCAGCAAAGATTTCAGAAAAACAATGGGCTCCAATACACTATATTCAATTTTCTAATTGTCATCCCTCATTTCCTCTCCCAAAATAAATTATGTTTTTATTTCTAGTGTAAGGTGTACCTTTCAAATCATAATAAGTTACTTTTTTGTTTTATGGGGTTTAGCTTCTTCAACCTGATGACTTCTTGCTATTTCCTTCCAGTTTTTTATGTCTATCACTTCTTCCATTTACCTGTACTAACTATTCTCGTAAGTGCTGCTCCTGAGTAAATTTCAACATTACTGCTCAGTGAATAGTAGAATTGTTACTAAGGCATAATTCACCACAGTGAGACAAAGTATGCAGAAGATGACACTCATAACTGTGAAAAAGATTAGTGATATAATTCCTCTGGGATCATAAGAAACTGATTTATAAACAAGTCCATGAAATGTGGAAGAATTAAAAAATTCTGTAGAAGCTGTAGAAGTAGTTCTCTTCTGAGATCTTACGCATTTTCCTGGCATGTACTAAATTGCATCAAGGAACAGCTGCCTACAAGCATTAGAGATATAAAGGTTGTGAGGTTTCTGTGTCATGCCAATTTCCAAACATTATTGAAAAGATATGGTTTTCAGTGGACTGTTTTCTATCAGAAAAGGAGGAAATGATAAATTTAAAAATTGGTTATGTAAATGTAACATTTAATTTGGGAAACTATTGATTTCTTTCTAGACATTCTATGAGTTGTACCTCATATTAAATTTGAAATTATTTGGCTGAAATAAAATATTATTTCCATATGTTAATGAACACCGAGACAGAGCCAAGGTTGTGAACAGGACTGGAAAAAACATCTTCCTGTATTGAGAGAGAAAGTAAGAAGTTTGTCTGATGGCAGTTTGCAGATGCTACCTTAAACCTATCCTAAATCCTATTATAGTACAGTTGAAGACTGCTAAATGAAACCTGCTTCTGTTCACCCTCGCAGCTGTTGAATACCAGAGGCATCCCACTGCAGGCTCATGAGCCTTGTGCGTTACCTCAGGCACTGATTTTTCACTTCCTTTCTTCACTGTTTTTCAGGGTCTGGCTTTTTGTCATGATGTTACAGCACCTACTGCTTGATTCAGTGCTCTGCAGGGTGAAAGTGTCCAGCCCAGATGCAATACTGTACACCTTCTTCCCCTATGCTAAGGCATGTCAGCTGCCTTCAGCCTTCCTGACGGGGGGGAGGGGGGTTGGTGGATGGGGCTCCTCCTGGTTCCTTCACATCTCCCAGTCACTTCTCAAAGGCAGTGGTAGAGATGAGCCTGTCACACAGCCCAATATACCCTGGCTCTGAGCAGCTAAACTTGGCAGTGCATTAGGGCTGCAAGGTGCGAAATCAGGCAGGCTGCAGCTAGGGATTCTTTTCTGTACAGGTAGGACAGACCCCAGGTATGCAGTTTGAAGCAGTATCACAGAGAAAATAGCATGTAATGTAGAGTGTTTCCCGTGTGTATTTTTGTCTGTAACACACATATTTTTTAAGCTTCTTGCTATTGCTCACCCCTGAATAGAATAATTATGGGCATAGCATACCTGCAATTGATAGAGTCCTTCATTCCCAGCAGTTACAGAAACTCACCAACTACCAGGATATATTAAGAGAGTGTGCTGGTTTGGCGGGATTTTTGGTAGTGGGGGAAAGGCCCCAGGGGTGGCTACAGTAAGAAGCTGAGAAGCTCCCCCTGCTCCAAAACCAGCCAAGGAGCTATCAGAGAGACAATACATGCACCCCTGCCATTAATGTACAAAACAACCAATAAAAGACCTGAGCAGAGCGAGCAGTTAGAGAAAAAGAACTGAGCTGGAGAGGTGAAAGGCAGTGCTGGGGTGAAGATCCTAGTGGTTTATGAGGAAGAAAGGGAAGAAGGTGCCCAAGCACAAGTTTCCCTGAAACCTATGGTGAGATGGCAAGCTGTCCCTCTGCATTCAAGAAGGAACATGGTGGAACATTCCCTGAAGGTGCCAGGAGGGGTGAACTTGGATTTTGCTGCCAGTGGGCTTGGATTTGCTGCCACTGGACTGGGATTATGCAGCTGTGGAAGACCCAACAGGAGAGGTGACTGTTCCTGAAGGAGCCCGTGACTCTGTGGGAAGCCTGTGCTGGAGCAGCTTGCTCTGGACCCCGTGGAAAGAACTCATGAAGATGAGATTTGTGGAGGACTCTCTCCCATAGGAGGGACCCCATGGGGAAGCAGTGGAGGAATGTAAGGAATCCTTTTTCCTGAGGAAGGAGCGGCAAGAACCACCAGACTGTGAACTGACTCTAAACCCCATCCCCTGTCCCCCTGTGCCGCTGGGGGGAAGGAGGGAGAGAAATCAGGAACAAAGTAATTTGGGCCTGGGAAGAAGGGAAGGGTGGGGTAACATATGTAAGCACTGCTCTGTGTGTTGTCTGTGTCCTGTGTGCATTGGATTAGTGTGAAATTAAATTATTATTTTTCCCCAAGTTGAGTCTGTTTTGCCCATGACCTTAATAAGTGAAGAACCCTCCTTGCCCTTTTTCTTGACCCATGAGCTTCTAGTTGGCCTTTGTCCTCCCCATCCCAGAGTGTGTGTGAGGGGAGGAGTTGAGTGAGCAGCCATGGGGCTGGTTCTTTGTTGTCGTGTTAGGCCCAAACCATGACAGAGAGTGTATGCACTTTAGAAAAACTTTCTACCTTTAAATTTCTTCTTTTGCTCATGGATGTAGTTTTTCCTCTTATCATTAAAAAAAAAAAAAAAAAAAAAAAGAGAAAAAGAAAAAAGAAGAAGAAAAGAAGAAAACACCAAGATATGCTATAAAAATGCTATCCCTAAGAAATCCTGAAAAATCTTCTGCAGGAAATAGATCATCCTAATAGCAAGAGATGTAATAAACAGGCTCCATTATCTGGTAATGACCTTTCTTCTCCAGCTATATTAGTCATCATCAGACTGGTAGAATTGAGCGAGTCCCCAAAGAAAACATTAACATTTTTATATCACTCAAGCATCCTTTTTATTTTATGTGTTTCATGTGAGTTTTACTATCTCAACTTTTTTCTTTAAGACAAATAAGTAATAATGATAACAAGTTGTATTTTTTTTGGGAAGAAGAAATCTCAGAAAGCCCAACTCCAGTTATTAACTGGGAAAATGCTGATGGATTTGTAAGGTCAGGTTACCATGATTACCCAGTTTATTTTCTGTGAAGTCCTTGCTGAGACAATCACATAAAGAACTTTTCTGTTTAGAATCAGCATTCTGACAAAATTCAGTGCCATTTATTATAATTACTAACTTTGACCAAAAGGAAACACAAAGTCTTGCTGCACTCAGGTACAAAAATAACTCATGCTAAGCTTTATGTCACATTGTTCACTCTCTGTATACATACCGAATGCCCTGACTCATTATCTGGAGTTTGATGCATCTGGAGAAGCTTACAATGTAGACTTTATAACTGTCTTTGAATTTAATGGGTATTTGGCCCAACAAGCATAGATTTAGGTAACACAAAGTAATGGACATACAATCTATTTGCTTCCATTAATATTGCATTCATACTGAAATGACATTCTGTATAATGATGCTTTAATATCACTCAGCATTGGTAAAGACTCGCATTTTTTGCTATATCTGTATTTGAATGCACTTCTTGGATGCAAGCCAAAATGCTTCTGCAAGTTTAGGATGGGCATCTGGTAGAGGATGACTTTGGATCTGTGTCTTCTCTTTGCAGAAGTCCATGAACTCACTACAGTGTGGAAAAGCCACACATGCTGTAGCCAACATTAAATATCTGAGACACCTGTGCAATTCCTTCATGTAGACAATGCGAGGCACTCAGGGGCTTCCAAAAAGCATCTGTTGTCATGGCCTCAGCTTATTTCCTGTGTATTTTGGATGTACATTAAGTGCATTCCAATAAACATTAGGATAAGTATCTTCACTGACTCGGATTTTTTGTCCTTCATCCCTCGGTTTGCATTGCTTCTTTCAGTAGTGAGTCACAAATGACCACCATCAACTGAGTCACGCAGAACAGAAAAAAAAATAAATCATGAAATGGGTAACACTGAAAAATTGCTGGAATTATGACCTAGTGTTGGAGAGTTTCTGACTCTGAGTACTTGTCTTGTTTGTCTTGGTCTTCTCCAAGATAAGAAATGGATAAGTGAGTTACTTTAGAAGGTACTGCTTGCTTCTACAATTTTAACCTTTTATAAACTCTGAAGAATATGTTTTATTCACAAAAAAGACAAAAAGAACACTAAGAAATCCATCCAAACTGTCTGTCTGGTCTGTTCATGCTAATTGCTGATTTTCTTCAATAAGCACTCTTACTGCAAAAGAAAAAAATGTCATCGCAATCCTTACTCATCTGAGGTTCACATGAATTGAACACTTCACATCGTTGGTTCTCCAATTTCAATTTGTGCTTCTCATACTCTCAGTTAAGCTTTATCTTGTTGGTATTCTTGGTAGAGTCCCTCAATTTTTCTTATTGAGTTGGTCATCCTGTTTAAAATCTTTGGTGGTGACATGGACAGTGCCATTGAGTGCACCCTCAGCAAGTTTGCTGATAACACCAAGCTGTGTAGTGTGGTCAACACGCTGGAGGGAAGGTAGGCCATCCAGGTGGACCTTGACAGGCTTGAGAGGTGAGCTTATGCCATCCCTGTGAAGTACAATAAGGCCAAGTGCAAAATCCTGCACCTGGGTCATGGCAATCCCAAGAACAAATACAGGTTGAACAGAGAATGGTTTGAGAACAGTCCTGAGGAGAAAGACTTCTGGGTATTAGTTGATGAGAAACTCAACATGAGCCAACAAGGTGGACTTGCCGCCCAGAAAGCCAACCGTGTACTAGGCTGCATCAAAAGAAGCATGGTCAACAGGTCAAGGGAGGTGATTCTCCCCCTCTATTCTGTTTTTGCGAGACCCCACCTGGAGTACTGTGTCCAGTTCTGGAGCCTCCAACACAAGAAGGACATGGAGCTGTTGGAGGGAGACCAGAGGAGGGCCACGAAGATGATCAGAGGGATGGAGCAACTCTCCTGTGAAGACAGGCTGAGAGAGCTGGGCTTGTTCAGCCTGAAGAGAAGGCTCCGGGGAGAACTTACAGTGGCTTTCCAGTACCGGAAGGGGCTACAGGAAAGCTGAGGAGGGACTTTTCACAAGGGCATGAGTGACAGAACAAGGGTTAATGGTTTTAAACTGGAAGAGGGTAGATTTAGATTAGACATTAGGAAGAAATTCTTTAGTGTGACAGTGGTGAGACAGTGGAACAGCTTGCCCAGTGAAGCTGTGGATGCCCCATCCCTGGAAATGTTCAAGGCCAGGTGGTACAGGACATTGAGCAACCTAGTGTAGGGGGAAGTGTCCCTGTCCATGCAGGGGGGGTTGGAAATAGATGATCTTTCAGGTCCCTGCCAACCCAAAGCATTCTGTGGTTCTGTGATTCTGTGGTAATAGTACTTAAATGTTTCACTGTAATAACAATAGAAAGTTCTTTCTTAAGTTTTCCAGTTAACTTAATTTCTAAGATTTTTTTCACTCTATCTTGGTTTCAGATTCTATTTTAGTGGATGTTTCTTCTACTTAATGCATTGAAACACAGGGACCTTAACAGCAAAACCACAGATCTTGCTTGACTGGGGTGTCTGGTTCTTAGTCAAGTGTCATGCTGAACAAACTAAAAACCCTAAGACACATCGAAAGAGCAGAGTATCACATTGAAAATCTAGTATTTCTTTCTCTGTTATTAACTCTGGAAATACAGATCTGAGAGGAAAAGTGCACTTAAAAATCCTTCCTGTTGTATATTCTTAGTATTTGTTTGTAGGTATCTCATTGGTATGACCTGAAATATCATTCTATAAGTAATATCATAGCTATTTAAGAATGCAGTTAACCTATTATGCATGCTGTCTGTTGAAGGTTAAAATAGATTAAAATCGCACTGAAATAAATTATTTTATTTATTGATGATTGACAAGCTATTTGTTATATATTATGGGAATGCAACAGAATTCCCCTCTCTCCTCTCATAAAATTTTAGACAGATTTGTCTGTTTCTTTCAAATAAATCTCTGTGACATACAGATGCTTAAAATGTAATAATAGACATCAAATGTATACAGAAAGGCAGGTAATCAAAATACAAGTATCCCACATGACAATAAATTTTGTACTGCAGTCTATTCAGTTTTCAGTCAGGAAGCTTAGCATTATTACAAGAGGTTGCCAAGGAGATAAAATGCCTTGTTAATTTACAGTTTTATTAACTAACAGTTATGGAACTCGGGAATATGTCACTTTTATACCGCTATCCAAATACTGTATTTTCTTTTTATGCAAATATTAAATTCAGTGATACCTCTGACTCTTACTAATTGAACTTACTTACTTTACTTTCCATTGAGAAGACATTACTTATTATTCTTTTACTTTGAATGAAAGTTCACCATTGCAGTCCTTATTTAAGAAAATTAAGAATTCAGGTTGTTCACTGTTGTGGTTTGGGCCTCACACGACAACAAAGAACCAGCCATGGGGCTGCTCACTCATCTGCCCCCCACCAAGGACACACTGGAATGGAGACAACAAAGGCCAAATAGAAGCTCTAGAAGCTCGTGGGTCAAGACAAAGGGCGAGGAGGGTTATTCACTGATAACGGTCACGGGCAAAACAGACTCAACTTGGGGAAAAATAATAATTTCATTTAACACTAATCAGATGCACACAGGACACAGGCAACACAAAGAGCAGTGCTTATATACGTTACCCCCACCCCTCCCTTCTTCCCGGGACCAAATTACTTTGTTCCCGATTTCTCTCCCTCCTTCCCCCTAGTGGCACAGGGGGACAGTCTGGTGGTTCATGCCACTCCTCCCTTCTCCTTATCATCCTCCCCTGCTGTCCCATGGGGTCCCTCCCATGGGAGAGGGTCCTCCATGAACCTCTCCTTCATGAGTCCTTCCCACGAGGTCTGGAGAGAGCTTCTCCAGCGTGGGATCCCACAGAGTCATGGGAGCAGTCACCTCTCCTGTTGGGTCTTTCACAGCTGCATAATCGAAGTCCACTGGCAGCAAATCCAAGTTCACTGGCCACAAAATCCAAGTCCAGTGGTCAAGTTCACCCCTCCTGGTGCCTTCAGGGAATGTTCCACCATGTTCCTCCATAAATGCAGGGGGACAGCCTGCCATCTTGCCCTAGGTTGCAGGGAAACTTCTGCTTGGGCACCTCCTTCCCCTTCTTCCTCACCAACCACAAGCACTGCTCTGCCTCTCCTCAGATCAGCTCTTCCTCTCTGCTTGTCCTGCTCAGGTCTTACGTCAGTTCCTTCATATGTTAATCGCAGAGGCGCATCCATTGTGTCTCTGATGGCTCCTTGGCTAGTTTTGGAGCTGGGGGGGGCTCTTCAGCTTCTTAATGGAACCACCCATGAGGCCTATCCTCCACTAAGAAAAAACTCACCAAACCAAACCAGCACAATCACCTACTCTGCCAGCTACAATTCCAGCAGAATACTTCCCAAAAGGGTTCCCACTGTGTGTTGGCAACTGTTTGCCACCATCTGTCTGCTGTCAACTGTCCACTGGCAACTCTCTATCAGATGTTTCTACACCACTAGCTCTCTAATGGGACATCTCTATGTAGATCAGAGAATGGTTCATGGCACTGTGCTGCTCCTCCCTGTCATGCCGCACCACACTGTTAGCCCTCCTTGCATCAGGGCAGCCACCTGCTCCTTGGTTTTCTGAGTAAAACCCTCTTGTAGTTCTCTCCCCCTGCCTTCCACCCTCCCTGCTGGTCATGTTTATGCTGCTCAAAATTTTAATTTTTGTACTGCAACACAACAAGGCTTGTATGATGAAACAGCAGGCTCCTGCACCAGCTAGTGCTGAGGTGCCCAACTTTCCCATACCCCTGTTGCTACTTGCTCTCCTGACTTTGCACCTCCTCCTCCTCCTAGTGTAATGTGCACTGCAATCAGGGCAGGAGCAAACTCTCTGATGGTCCTCCCTCTACCTTCCATGAGAGACAGCTCGCTGCCAGGTGCTCGGGGCTCCCCAAGGCTCTGCACAAAACACCCTGTGATGCTCAAGGGCTTTGTGGAACTTGCCATGCATGAGGATGACTGGACGGGCAGTGCCATGTGACAGGGAGGACCAGCTTGGTGCTAGGTGGTGGGGAGAACCTGGGTGGCCATGGTCAGGGAGGACCAGCACTGTACTGTGCATCATCTGCTGATCTGTGCAGAATTGTCCTGGTGGAGAGTTGGTTGTGTAGAAAGGTCTGCTGGAGAGTTGGTGTGTGGGGGAGAAGAGTTGATGCCAGAGAGTTGTTTGTGGATGGCAGTTGGTGGCAGACAGCTGTGTCTCTTTTTGTACCAAAGTACACAGTTTGAATTCGATAAATAAAAACTGTATTTAAAAAAAATATTTGCAACAGAATTCATGCTACATGTTGACTTAAAAAACTGGGCCCATATACTGGAAATTTCTCCATTTAATTGCCCAGATCTTCATGTCTTTCTGTGGAACAAGAGGAGATGCGTATTAGCCTCCTAGACTATAAAATAAATTGAATAGCATCTAGCTTAAGGATAGGTGCAATGTGCTGTCTCTCTTTACAGGTTGTTCTGTTGTTTTTCTTCTTACTTCTTATTCATTTATACTCTTCTAACCTCGTTTGCAAGCCCTTGTTAACTTTCTCTTCTTTCTTTCCTTTCTAAACATGACCTGTTAAACCTTGCCTAGCAGTCTCTCCCTCACACTTTCTAAAGCATTATGCTTTAAAACTAAGCAAGGAAAAAAGTAATTTCGCCAGACTCACACTGAATCTGAGTCTCCTTCACTCAGCAAAGAAACCCATTGTTTACAAGCTGTGGGTGAATATCATATAAGCAGGTGAAAATGGGAATTTGAGGGGAGTGATGAGGGTTTTTATTTGTAATGTATTCATCCCGCAGAGTGCTTGCATAGCAGTTGTAACTAGGCCTTTTTGTATTAGAAAATTGCTAATAGTTTTCTATGTGCAGAGGAGAAAAAGAAACTGATGGAGGAAAGAGAGCAGTTACAGTCTAGCACATGTGGAGTCTTAGTATATTCATGGGGTTTTTTATTTATTTTATTTTTGTCCATCTTTCTTTGCAGACAACAGACATTATTTTTATTAGCAATAGTGTGCTATTGATAGCATTAATATGATCTTTCAGTGCCTGCACTAGCCATCATGCAAAAAGTGGTTTTGAGTAGTGTTGGGAACATTCTCTACTTCCATGTATTATTCAGAACACCCAGAAATAACTGTTTAAGCAGCTTTTTAAGAGTATTAGGAAGACAACATTGTTAATGGCAGCATCTGCAAGAAAAGGTAACCTCTGATTTTCTGTTAAGGCAGTATCATAAGCTGTAGTACCAAAAAAAAAAATATCAGAGTTTTCAATATTGTATCATCACCATGGAATAAACTGTTATTGAAATTCTATCAAATTCTTCTTAAAATTGTATGAAAAACTACAGAAAAAAATTTATACTGGGCATATCTACCAAATATTTAAATAATCCAAACTTTCAACTCTTACACAGAAGAGTAAAATGCAATTATTATATTACATTACTTAAAAAAACTAGGTAATTTAGAAGCTATTACAGCATCCTTGGTCTGCATTAGAAGCCGCCAACGTAACTTAAAAACTTCTTATTTTTCAACTCCAACTTCTTTGCAGCCATCAACTGCCCATGCACAACAGGAATTTATAATATCTAACATCCTGTTAATGCATTACTGCATAAAGTAGAAACACGCACAATTTGTTTACTAAGAAAAGAAGGTAGATAACCTAAGACATCAGGTCAGTGTCCATCAACTGAAAATATCTGAGCCAAGATCTACTTTACTGTGCTCATGCCACACTACCTGTGATTCATCCACAAGAACTACTTGTACTCCTAAAGGAAGCCTAAATGCCACTGCAAGGTTGCATTCTTTTCCACACTACGTAAATGACTTTTGGTGATTGTACTTAGCAGCAATAGTTTTCAGTAGACAACAGGAAGAAAACAGCTCTCCCAAGTGTAAATATTTGAAAATACAGTATAAACTAACATAAGCTCCACTGATTACAAGAGTTACTTGGTATCTAGCCCCTGTGGCTGGGGTTTGGAGTTTGATGTTTTTGCTCAGAATGGGTAACTGCCCTTCCCTCCAAAGGTAAGTACTGAGACGCTTGGAGTCAGCAGGGCCAGCAGCTCCATTTTTCTGAATCATAGAATCATAGAATCATAGAATCCTAGGGGTTGGAAGGGACCTCGAAAGATCATCTAGTCCAACCCCCCCTGCCAGAGCAGGGTCACCTAGAGCACATCACATAGGAACGCATCCAGGCGGGTTTTGAATGTCTCCAGTGAAGGAGACTCCACAACCTCCCTGGCAGCCTGTTCCAGTGCTCTGTCACTCTTACAGTAAAAATTTTTTTTCTGATATTCACCTTGAACCTCCTATGCTCCAATTTGCACCCATTACCCCTTGTCCTATCACTGGTCATCACTGAGAAGAGCCTAACTCCATCTCCCTGACACTCACCCCTTACATATTTGTAAACGTTGATGAGGTCACCCCTCAGCCTCCTTTTTTCCAAGCTAAAGAGACCCAGCTCCCTCAGCCTTTCCTCATAAGGGAGATGTTCCACTCCCTTAATCATCTTGGTGGCTCTGCGCTGGACTCTTTCAAGCAGTTCCCTGTCCTTCTGGAACTGAGGGGCCCAGAACTGGACACAATACTCCAGATGCGGCCTCACCAATGCAGAATAGAGGGGGAGGAGAACCTCTCTTGACCTACTAACCTACTAACCACACCCTTTCTAATGCACCCCAGGATGCCATTGGCCTTCTTGGCCACAAGGGCACATTGCTGGCTCATGGTCATCCTAGAGAGCAGACCCAGGTCAGGGAGAAATAACCATAGGTGTGGTAACTCTCATTGCCACAGTCCTAGAGAAGCCAAGAGGTCACTGCAGGAGTCCAGAAGGAATCTTCCCTCTGCTTCTCACAGCAGGAGGTGGAGTCTGAGCAGTACATGCTGCAGAGAGGGTATCTTTGCCAACAAAGTAAAAAGAGTAAGTTGAATTATAGTATCTATATCTCATATAACACGTTGGCTTTTAGAGACCTGGGGCTTAAAACCTACAGACATTTTAGGGAAAATTCTTTTCATTAAGATAGGGAGGAAATAAAATTAAGATGATGCTTGAGTTAAAGATCAGATCTTATGTTGCCAACAAAGCTATCTGGAGACAGCTATCATGCCAAACTACTGGTCTGTGTTTAGAGTGCCTGTAGTTAGACAAGACAGTACCTGACAAAGTGGAATGCAAACCAAATTTCTCAGGTTTGTCCTATAAAAGCTAGCAGAGTTCCAAGAGAAACTTTAAAGGATTAAAAAAAATATATAGCATTTTTCAATTAGTACTTGTAGGCTAACAGAAGTTAATTTGCAATTCTCTATACTTGTTTAGGACTAACAGAATGTCTTGTCCAAAACTGACTGTTTTTTGATTAACCACTGCTACCAAAACCTTATTAAACATGGGCTGTCCCACCTTGAAATACCAGTGGAGACATCTCCCAATTCAGAGAAATCATTACTAGATCGCTGTTTCATTCTTACAACATTTCTCAGAGGTTTGATTGTTCTGCAGTGTCAATATTTCTCCAGAAGAGGAAATCAAACAAAACCATTGGATATTCGCCCCACAAAGTTCACCGCTGCTTTTCATTTTAAAACTCTAGTTATCACTGAATCTGACTGAGAGTAATATTTTTTACATTTTGTATTTACTATTAGTTTTATGTTCTCTATATTTATTTTTTATATTATATATAAAATTTATACACATATTTCAGATTTTATATACACCCATTTTTGCTCACATAATTCACAGGCCAAGTGCCTAATAAACCATGTCCTACGAATTGGAAACTGCAATAGAGACAGTTTATTTTTTACTTCCTTCAATGTTAACTCTGCTTAGTGCCCTGGCCACTAATCTTTGGTCATGCTCTCCTTCTCCCTGGTAGAGTGAATATTTAAGTAGACACTACAAATAGAGCAGCTTCAGCAAGAGCAACTCAAAGTGCTCAAACTCAACATGAACATCAGTTTGACTTTCAAGGCTTTTACCTCAGAAATACAGGCTCAAATTCTGTTAGGAAGAGAAGGACATTACAGTTTGGCTTTCCAAAGTCTGGATAACTGGGTAACTGATCTTATCCTAAGATCTTGAGACATAGGTTTATATTAAATCTTAATTTCAATTTCTCACTTGAAATTAGAGCTCTGTGGCTCTGTATGCACATTTAGATGTCTATATATATAAAAATGTTCCCTGTGAGACTCTTCCAAACAGCATGACTTAGAGATAAAAAAAGTTATAGGTATCTACAGAGGGAAGCTGTAGTAATAAAAATTGACAGGAAAAAACTCTAAAAAACTGATGATAAGGAGAGGGAAGATAAAGAACACTCAGGAAAAAAACCTTGACTATGATCAGTGCAAGAGAAAAGTGAGATTTATCCTACATTGGGACATTTGCCATCAGGATTAAAATATTAGAGCTGGAATTAACAGAAAATGTATTTATTCTTATGGTCAAAATGTAAGTATATATTAAATAAAATATATTCATATCTATTTAAATACAGCGACTATTCCAACCCTGAAAGTGTCACAGTGTTGTTTTTTTATGACTTGATGTAATCTTGTGATTCTCAGCAAGCCTGAAGTTACTGTGCCACTCATCCGTCCATTGCTCAGTAACTTTGAACGTGTCATGTAACAGAATCCATCACCCATAGAAAGATGTCACAAGGTGTCAAGCCACAGATTTGTCTTTCTTATCCTTTTGCTGCAAATGAGATTCTTCTGTCAAGATGACAGAAAGTTAGAGGTGGAGGTGTCTAGTAAAATGTCAGAACCTCACCCACAGTGAGTTAGCACCTGCATTCACATCTGAAATCAGCTCTGGCAAAGGTAAGACTTCTTGAAACCAAACTAAGGATCAACTTTCAAACATACTTGATCATCTCCTGGACTTAGACGTAAATGGCAACAGGTTGATTTGCTACATATGTCGACACAGAGTACTGCAATACAGCTGAGAGAGCCTCACAGAAACGCAGGAGACTGTGATCTAAGGAAGTCTCAGTCCCAATTCTCTCTGGAGAGACTGTTAAAAAGTGTGGGGTTTTACTCATACTTCCGTGTAGTCTAGAACAGAAGCAGAAAACATGTCATCTGATACCTCCAGTAAATTTATGTTCTTACTACTCACAAATTAAGTCAGAAACTGTGGGAAATGGAGAAGTGAATGAGAGTGGGAGGCATTTCTCAAAGAGGGCAAGTTGTGAAAGATAGATCAAAATTAGTAAGAAAGGTTTCCTGCCCAATGTAGTTATCATCATTTCTTTGAAGCAGATATAAAGGTGAGAAAGTTACAAATGGCTCCTGCAGGGCAGAGTAGTCCATCTCAGACACTCAGTATGACGACTTTATTTCAATGGATAAAAATTGCAAAAAATTAAGAAATTATAGTATGTATAACTTATTGTGAAACAAATAATGGGTAATGCAAGGTCATCTCGTACAGTAGCTACAGCAGCTGTGTTCAGAAAAATGCATAGACAGACCTATTTTATAATGTATTTTGGACTCATATTCCTAACACAGCTTTTATGCCACAGATTTTTCATAGTACATATATCTAATTGCAAAGCCTGAATATAAAGAAAAACTTCTATGATCTGCCACTTGATGATTTCTGACAATGCCTTCTGTTGATTTATTATAGACAGTAATTCAAATCAGCTTCATGATTAGCGAACTTCTCAGCATGTTAATGCCAGTCACCTTCCTTCTGCATAATAATGACAGCCTGTTACTGCATCTCACCTCTTCATTTTCATACTCTAAGTAGTTATTTTAAATTGGACAATGGCTCACAGAAGATGAAATTATGGCATCATAGTCCACTTTTAGTGTTAGTATATGTATTGCCTCTAAAGAGTATATGGCCTGATACATAAGCGACTCAGGCTATATCCCAATGGGAGCACTATTTGGCTTCTGTACCAAAAAGGAACAGCTGCTTTCCAAGAATTGGACAATGTCTACTTATCTAAGTGACAGACATAGTAGAAATTCCAGTAATAGTTATCTTAAGGCTGTAGTGAACTATGGGAAAGAGAGATAACACTTATATAGCACGTTACTGTTTTCCTCTAAGTTCACAGTTGGTATGTCATTTCAGACACAGTGGGTTTTCATCTCAAAAATTGACAAATGAAGCACATGAGTTAATTTTGAAATTTACAGGTTCCTTGTTGACAGTACAAATATACATGATTTGTGTGTGGGATTACTAAACATGCACTATCTGTTCCTCTTTTTGGAGGACAAATTACATCAAATTCATGCCTTTTATCATGGCACTTGATTTTACAACTTGCTGGTAAAGCATACAGAGAACAATTCATTTCCCTTGACCTTTTTTGTTGTTGTTTCTGGTGGTTTGGGAAAATTGTCCAGCTTTTCAGATTGTGGACTTCCTTTGTCTTTGCATTTTCTGTAACTCAGTAATTTCTCAGTCACTTCTTCCTCTAATTTTTTCCCCTGAAAAATCTCTTTTGCTTTCATGAACTCACTTGTTCACCCTGTCTTGGTTCATGACCCGATGTTCAAGACCTAAGGTTTCTTTTAGTGCAAATCCTAATACTTCTGCATCACCTGTGGCTGACCACCACTTTCGGCCCTCCCTTTTTACTCACACTGAGATCTGGACTCATACAATTAACTTCAGGCACTTTCTTGAAGCCCCTTTGGGTTGTTTTCCTTAGATTCAGATTAATAAAAACCCTTGTCATCACACAAAAGCTGCATCCCCAGGTAGAGAAACTCACATTCATTTATACACGCCTATGTCAGTTTATCTTGCAGCTGTTGTTCTTTGAGATAGCAAAACTGATGAGAAGCAAGCTGATTTGAGGGTTCCTGTGTTTTAAACTGAAACCAAAATGAAATTGATAATCTAGCACAGGTGTTATGCTACAAAATTAGTTTGGAGATGGTCTTTCTCTGTTACAATTTGCAACTGACTTCTATGCTGTGACCTTGTAATAATAATTAAGCAAGAAAAGTATGAAAACTTACAGCTATACTCAGATATATCAAGATGCATTAGCTAGAAAAGTTCTCTATGCTTCATTCAGCACTTAAAACTTGTACTTTTAATTGCAAATGTTATCATAGGCTGTGCACATTATTTTAATTCAGTATTTTCAAGGTGTGTAGATTGATGCGACTAGAAACAAAATTACCCTGAACTTTTGACAGAATCAGGGACAAGAGGTCATCTGAAAGGAAGTTATCATCACAGCAAATAGAGTATAGCATAGCACTGTGTGTAGAGGCTTGTGACCTAATCTTTGGGAAGCTGAAACATGCATTTCATTGTCATTGCTTAGTAACAAGAAAAGAAAAAAATATAGTGAATATTTCAGGGTCATAATATTTTTGACTCTGTCAGTATACTACCATAGAATATAAGCAACACAATCGTCTTCCTCCTTTTTGATTTATAGCAGTATTAGAAATCATAGTGTTTTTTATGGTGAAACTGCTGCCAAGTATGGTCAGACTGTGAGAAAAATACTGTTTTGGCACAGTAGTCTTTGGTTTCAATATTTCTCCTGCACAGAAATGAGAGAACTGTTCTCTGTTTTAAGGCTTTGCAGTAGTTAATTGCAAAACCATTTGAACAATTGTTCCTTCCTTTATTTCTTGCAGATGGCTCTCACTCTCCTTTGAGTCTTCATTTGTCAAGTTTTCTTTGTTTTCCAACTGGTTTTTATATGGAGTAGCACTACACTATCCTCGCACATATCATGTTGTATCTCCACCATCCCTGCCATGCCAATGCAAAGCTCATAATGAACATAATGAAGTAGGAAATGTCTTTTTTTGCCAATTGCCTGCTTCTGTGTGAAAGTTATCAAAAATAAAGTGTTGTTTTGGTTTGGTTTGTTTTTGTTTAGACAGCGTACGTCTCCCACAGGTAGTGTTTATTAACTATGCCACCTCAGTATTAACTTTCCTGTGCTTTTCTGGGAATGCTAAGTGGTTTTTGGTGTGCATGTGTGTTAGATTACGTGGAAAGGAAGCATTGTAAATACAAAAACTGAGACTGATTTAATTTCTTTCATTTGTGGGGGAATATAAATTCCCCTACCAACCCACTGTGCCAGCTCCCAGGCCTAGAGATCAAGTGCAATGGTTCATGCTGTCATCATCTCAGGGTTTTTACCTTTTCATTTATACAAGCCCTTTTCAGGGAAGAACTACCTGGGACAAAATTAATCAGCAGCGAGCTACTACATATTAAATAACAACAACAACAACAAATAGGAGGATTCAAATAGTATCTTGCCATGTGCACAAATATCTTTGATGTTCCATCTAATTTGCTCTCTGTGGTGTAATGCTGTGGGGAAAGACTTGGGGAAGTATTGACTCCCTGCTTAACCCGAGATGTCTGGACGTCTGTTCATGCTTGCTTCTTTGAATACAGAACTACTAAACTACTTGAGAATTAAAAGAAAAAGGTAGCTTGTTTATTCTCAGATAAACTACTTTTAAACTGACTTGTGAGGTGTGCAGTCACTTTAGCAGCACTTTTAATTAGCTGCCAGAAGTCACATGGAACAACAAGCAAAAGAGAAGTATTTAAGCTTCATGAAAAATACTGTCATGCTCCTTCCATTTTTCAAAATAGAGAGTATAATATAAAGCCCACCCAAGCCACCATGTTTAATCCTAACAAAAATCCATGTAGTCCTTGCTGGGGAAAAGGAAAAACAGCAGCACCAGGAATGAGGGTAGTTGCTGTCACATGCTACCTGAGAAGCTCTTGTAGGCAGAGATCTACTGGTCTCTAAATCTCAGAGACAGACCCACCTGGGCCTACAAGACAGACGTTCTAAGGGTGTTGTGCCTGGTGCACAACAGTTGGTATTTGGAATGGGTGGGAAGGGAAGAAAATCATACAACTGCCTGGAGGAGCCAGGGAAGATCACAGAATCACAGAATCACCAAGGCTGGAAAAGACCTTTAAGACAATCACATTCAGCCTATGACCTAACACCACCACATCAGCTAGACCATGGCACCAAGTGCCACATCCAGCCTTGCCTTGAACACATCCAGGGATGGTGCCTCCACCACTTCACTGCACAGTCCATTCCAATGTCCAATCACCCCCTCCATGAGGAAGTGCTTCCTAATAGCCAGCCTAAACCTCCCCTGGTGCAGCTTCAGGCTGTGCCCTCTTGTCTTGTCACTAGTTGCCTGGGAGAAGAGCCCAGCCCCCACCTGACTACAACCTCCCTTCAGGTAGTTGTAGAGAGTTATAAGGTCTCCCCTGAGTCTCCTCTTCTCCAGGCTAAACAACCCCAGCTCCCTCAGCCCATCCCTACAAGACTTCCCCTCTAGTCCCTTCGCCAGCCTCGTTGCTCTCCTCTGGACCCGCTCCAGCACCTCAATCTCTTTCTTGAAGTGAGGGGCCCAGAAATGGACACAGGACTCAAGGTGAGGCCTCACCAGTGTTGAGTACAGGGGGAGAATGACATCCCTACTACTGCTGGCCACACTATTCCTGATACAAGCCAGGATGCCATTGGCCTTCTGGGCCACCTGGGCACACTGCTGGCTCATGTTCAACCGGCTGTCCACCAGCACTCCCAGGTCCCTCTCTGCCAGGCTGCTCTCCAGCCCCTCTTCCCCCAGCCTGTAGTGCTGCCTGGGGTTATTGTGGCCAAAGTGCAGGACCTTGCACTTGGTCTTGTTGAATTTCATGCCACTGGACTCAGCCCATTGACCCAGCCTGTCCAGGTGCCCCTGCAGCTTCTTCCTACCCTCCAGCAGATCAACGCTCCCCCCCAGCTTGGTGTCATCTGCAAACTTACTAAGGGTGGACTCAATCCCCACATCCAGGTCGCCAATGAAGATGTTGAATAGGACTGGGCCCAGTACTGATCCCTGGGGGACACCACTGATCACTGAACGCCAACTCGATGCAGCTCCATTCACCATCACTCTCTGGGCCCGGTCATCCAACCAGTTTTTGACCCAGCAAAGGTTGCACCTATCCAAGCCATGGACTGCCAGCTTTTCCAGGACGATGCTGTGGGAGACTGTATCAAAGGCCTTGCTGAAGTCAAGGTAGACCGCGTCCACAGCCTTCCCCTCATCCACTAGGCAGGTCACCCAATCACAGAAGGAGATGATATTGGTCAGGCAGGGCCTTCCCTTCCTAAACTCATGGTGGCTGGACCTGATCCCCTGGTTGTCTTCCACATGCCACTTGATGGCACTCAGGGTGATCTGTTCCATAACCTTGCCAGGCACCGAGGTCAGGCTGACAGGCTTACAGTTCCCCAGATCCTCCTTCCAGCCCTTCTTGTGGATGGACATCACATTGGCCAGCCTCCAGTCACCTGGGACCTCCCCAGTCAGCCAGGACTGGTGATAAATGATGGAGAGTGGCTTAGCCAGTTCTTCCACCAGTTCCCTCAGCACCCTAGGATGAATCCCATCCAGACCCATGGACTTGTTGGGATCTAAGTGGCACAGCAGGTCTTTAACTACTTCCTTCTGGATTACAGGAGGAGGATTCTTCTCCCCATCCCTGTCTACTAACTCAGGAGTCCATTTGTCCCGAGGATAGCTAGCCTTTATTTATTAAAGACTGAGGCAAAGAAGGTGTTAAGTACCTCAGCCTTTTCCTTGTCCCCCATTATGAAATCTCCCCCCTCATCCAATAAGGAATGAGGGTTTTACCTGACCCTCCTTTTATTATTAATGTATTTATAAAAGCATTTTTTGTTATCCTTTACAGAGATAACCAGATTAAGTTCTAGCTGAACTTTTGCATCTCTAATTCTCTTTCTACATGCCCTTACCATATCCTTAAATACTTCTTGATTCACCTGCCACTTTATTACTGAGTTCTTTCAATAGTTCCCTGCTCAACAAGGTCTGTCCTCTTCCCCGCCAGCTCCTTTTTCGGCACACAGGGACGGCCTGCCCCTGTTCCTTCAGAATTTCATTCTTAAAGTAAGCCCAGCCTTCCTGGGCTCCTTTGTTTTTGAGGGCTGCTTCCCAAGGGACTCTCTGAATCAGTGTCCTGAAGAGACCAAAGTCAGCCCTCTGGAAGTTCAAGGCAGAGATTTTGCTGATGACCCTCCTAAATTATCCACACATTGAAAATTTTATCATATCATGGTCGTTGTGCCCAAGACAACCTCCAACCACTACATCTTCCACCAGCCCTTCCCTGTTCGTAAACCGTAGGTCTAGCATGGCACTACCCCTGGTCGGCTCACTTAACAGTTGTGGCAGGAAATTATCTTCCATGCATTCCAGAAACTTCCTGGATTGCTCCCTTTCTGCTGTGTTGTACTGCCAGCAGACATCTGGTAAATTGAAGTCCCCCACGAGAATAGATGCTACACTCCACCCAGTTTTGGACTAGACTAAACAACAGTAGTCTTGACGGAAGTCCTTTTTGTTGACAAGCTATAGATATTTCAGTCAATAGGCACATAGGGAAAATACAATCCCTGGGGGAAAGGTTACACAGTCAAACAGCAATTACTTGCATATTGCTAATGAAAAGCTTAAGAGACAAAATAAAGGAGTGCACTTGATACCATTCTGATATATAAAGGAGAACAGAGTCACTGGTGCTTAAAGCAAAAACTACTGCAAGTTCTATTTTAAAAGAAGAGGTAATGGGTTAGCTTTAAGGTTGCAACTCAAGTGTCTTATGCCAGAAAAGTCTTTAATCTGAGGGAGATAGAAAGATTCTGCCTGTGGCTTTTATAATGAAAGCTTAAAAAAAAAAAAAAAATTCTAAGAACTTTTCTAGCTTAGTCTTGGTGAAGTTTTGTATATATGAAAATATTTTTTCAAATACACTGTCTGCTGTTGTAGGATATCACATTTCCATTTAAAAATCTCTGAAATAAAACCAAACAATTAGAAAACCCTAGTGGTTCAGTGAGATAATTCTCTTATATAAACCTGTACCAGTATGCGTTTCCTGCTCTGGGTGTTCTCATCCTACTCAACACTGGAATGAGGTCTCCACATGCCACATTTCCTGTGCCTTTCCCTGCTTAGGGGCAATAAATCTTGCTCCATGAGCTAGCAGGAAGAAGCCAGAAGCTTAGAGAAGCTCTCCTGTGAATATATTAAGAAAACAGGACTGCAAAGTTGACTGAAAAAAACCCACATCTGCATACCATGTAGGGCCGACCATCTGTCACGACCCTGGTAAGGCAACCCAGGGAGATTCAGACTGGTGCTCTCTAAACTCCTCAGAGAGCAGTCGAAGTGAGGCTGGATCCAACCTTTGTCTCTGTAAAGGTTCAATGAGGAGAGAAAGGGGTTCAAGCGGTTAACCCCTCCCCTTTTTGGTTTTACTTGATACCTGTTGACCCCCCCACGGGTAGTACACACTCTTGCTCAAAAAGGGAATGAGGACATTGAGTGAAGGTTTCTATGTGTTGTTGCTTTATAGACAGAACAGAGGTGTACAAATGTAAACACAATGCAAGCCACATGTAGTGCAAAAGATAGGGAGAAGATTATTATAATAAAGGAAAGTGATTTGGAGCACGTCGCAGTTTCCCCTCGGAGGGGTCGCCATTGTGCGTGTGAGAATGGGCCACCCTCTGTCCCCCAGGGAGAGAACCCTACAGGAAACAGGAAAGATTTGCAGAGGGGGTTCTTACGCTCCTGGCTGGTTGAATGTAGCGGCAGAGGCGGCCCCTGGGCGATCTCCAGCAGCTGGTGATTGGCGTTGAGCAGGCAGCTGGGCTGGGGGGCAGCAACATGCACCATGTGGGCAGCAGCAGCGTGGCAGCGCTGGTTGGCTCAGGCGGCGGCGCGTGGCAGTGCTCAACACTCAGGCAGCGGCGGCAGCAGCGCTCCGGGCAGTGGCAGCACTCAGCTAGCACTCGGTGCACGTGGTGGCACGTGGCAGTGCTTGGGCGGTGGCGGCGGCTTGGCTGAGGCTTGGCTCCTCCCGGCTCAGCTTGGTCCAGCAGCAGCTTGGCTCGGCAGCTTGGCTTTTCCCGGCTCCTGTCGGCTCCAGTCCTGTCTGCTCCGCCCAGCTCCTGTCAGTTCCGGTGCAGGTCTGGGTGTTGCTCGGGCAGGTCTTTGGCTCTGGTGCAGCTCCAGTCAGCTTGGGTCTCTTCTTATCTTTGGGACCAGGCAGGGATCTCAGCTCTCTGCTCTTAAAAGAGTTGTAGGATTTCAGCTCTCAGCTCCCACGGGTTCCATGAGAATCCAGCAGCAGAGTGGCTTGCCCTTAGGCTACCAGTGATCTCCACTCTCACTCAACAGGGGCAGAAGCCCCCCGCTACTGTCCAGGGACTTCCATCTAGGTTAGGGTGACCCAGCTCACAGTCTCAGGTGCCACAATGCATTGCCCATCTGCATGCCAACCCTGGCCCAGCCAATCTTGAGTCTTAGAACAGACTGCCCACAGGGAAGCAGGCCTCCCTCCCCGAGAAGCCTAGTTCCTGGTGCCACAGCTACCAACCATGCAGGAGCAGCATCCATTTAGTGTCCCTTATATGGTGAAATAATTTTATGGGAGGCATATTTTCTGTGGTATTTTCCAGGGGGAGTGATTAAAATGTCATGGTCCAAGGAAATGCTCGACAGTCCGATACCTCTTGATCAGATTAAGGTGAAATGACACTGAAGGTCTGTATTTGAATTAGGCTTAATTAAAACTATAGAAGGAATACAGATACTTCAATTATTATTTTAGGCTGCACGATCATAAAGGCTGACATTTACTTCAGAAGAGTCCAATACATATATGTTTAAGCTGCACAACCTGAGAAAAAAAAACATGGGTAGGCCTTGCGTTACTTAATAATTTTAGGAGAAGAGAGAGAGAGTAGGAGAAGAAAAGTTCAGAGAGATAGAGAATAGAAAATGACCAGACCTTGATCCAGCATAGGGCAAGCCATCGAGGGAGAGCTGGTGTCAGTGAGGCTCCCAAAGCCTACCATTGTAGTTTTGAAAGGGTGATTAAGTGTAATTGAGTCATAAGATTGAGCAGCTGGAGAGGAACTCCGCCCCCTCTGCCCCCCCAACACCTTGCACCTGATAGCCTGAAGCTGCGCAAGGGGAGGTTTAGGCTGGCTATTATGAAGCATTTCCTCATGGAGAGGGTGATTCGACATTGGAATGGACTTCCCAGGGAAGCGGTGGAGGCACCGTCCCTGGATGTGTTCAAGGCAAGGCTGGATGTGGCACTTAGTGCCATGGTCTAGCTGATGTGGTGGTGTTAGGTCATAGGCTGGACTTGATGATCTTAAAGGCCTTTTCCAGCCTTGGTGATTCTGTCATCATGGTCATTGTCTCAGTCATTACAGATGAAGGTTGCAGGCCATATGCAGGACATCATCATTGTCTCCATCCTCTCAGGGAGGCATTTTGGGATGGAAACAAGACTTTGTTCTAGGTATTACAATGGGGTTTCCACGCCAATTCCAGCACATATGGGTCCTGAGGGCTGGTCCCTCACAACATCCTTGACAACCCAAGCTGCAAAGTCCAGGATCTTCCATTTCAATCAAACCTTTACTTTTCCTCTTGTATGAGGTGACTCAGAACATCCTGAACTTATCGAAGTCCGAAATGTTACTATGCTTACCTGTCTTGGCCTGCTTCCAGCTTGTAAAGTTAGACTATCAAAGACTTCTTGAATAATAAAGCTGTCCCTCTTTCCTATGTAGAAAAATAGGTCCCAGATATTTGGTTTTAACTTCACCACTGTTGTCCACGGAGCACGTCTTAAGTGCAGTGACCTTTATAACACCATGTTTCTTTGCCAGAAATGTCCTTGCACTGATGAAAAAATTAACAAAGCCTGGCAGGTTTGGGTCATAATGTGATAGCAGACAAGGTACCAGGAGGAAGGCTGGAAAATTCATTCTGTAGTCTTTGCATACTTTGTACTTTTACAGGTGCTCTTGAATTTGATTTAAACTTAGAATGATTGCCCTTGGGGACTGGGTAAAACATCAGTAAACATTAGTATTCACTCCACAAAGAGGTCATATTGAGATCTAGGTTATTTATTACCACATTCAACAATCCTTCTTTCATTTTGTCACTGGCAGGCTGCTTGATAAAGTTTAACTTTATTTCTCCTGCTTCTTTGAATGTGACTTTTCCTACTGTGTAATACTAGTACACATTTTTGTCAGGGAAGTGAAGTCCTGCATGTGTGTGTGCATTCTAGTACAAATAGGGTCCTGTAACATATTTGGGAGCAAAACCTAGTCAATTACCTAGCCTAAACTGTTCAGGTCTGTAGTACTCAGCAAGCATTCAACTTCTATTATCATTAATATGTGTAACACTTGCAGATAATTTGTGCAGAGATCACAAAGTACTAATGCTCTCCCCGCCAAATCCCAGAAGTGTACATAAGCATATAATTGTCAGATAGTATTTATCTCCTCAAGTCTCTAATATGTAAGAAGATATTTTTACACAGAGCTGGTGCACAACAACATCCAGGTGAGGGGTGCAGGCAACCAAAATAACTGCAAAGGAGAAAGCAAGTGCCAACAAACAAGCCAAGTGTGCTCGTACATGTGGTCCAATGGAAAGTTAATGTTTCCAATATGTGATAATAATCTCACTCTAATGAGGCACTCTATGGGCTCAGAATAGATGACTTAACATTTTTGTCTAAGTAACAGATAAACATATAGCTATTATTTAGTTTTATTAATAAAAAGATCTCAGATTTCCTGTAACCAAAGGTAATTTCCAAATGAATTATTCTTGACAGAGACATGCCATCTTTAATTTTGAAACAAGATTATTAACTTAATTGGAAGATTCTATTTTTTGCCACATGAAGTTTCTTCCTTAAGCTTTTCGCTTCAGTGTTTCTTTATTATCTACTTAAGAAGATTTTTTTTTTTCATTTGTCACTCAGAAAAAAGGTATCTGATTATAACAAGTTATAGATGTGAGCAAGAGGTGAAGTTTTCTTGGGAGGTTCCTTTTGTTAAAATTTACTTTGACAGTATCAGCAATCCCAAGAGCAAACAGTCATGTGTACCCCACTCACTGTCTGTTCAGATAGTACAAAGTAATCTGGAACACACTGAAATATCCAAACTAATCAACTATAACAAAAAAAACCCCACCTTTTTTCATTAATATATAAAAATTGTACTCCTAATTATGTATTTTGAGCTGATTCTTGAAGTTATTTAAAAGTATGTTTTGGTTTTGTGCATGGCAACTCCATACCCCCTCAAATTATACTGTAGCATGCAGTAGAATTTACCACTCATCTTGCAGCTAGAGAATGAAGTAATTAAGTCCCTAGGTTCTGTATTAATTCAGCCTGAAAACAGAATTTGGTCTCATTTGTCAATGAGAATTTTCCTGAATTATTACAAGTGCTTTTGAAATAAAAAATAATATTAAACATCCATCTTGATGCTAAGTAGTGTCTTTTCTCTCTTTCTCTTTCCACACATCATTCAGCAATGACAATACTCATCTTCCTCTGCATTACAATATTTCACTGTTCTGTACCATAATTATTGGTTGTGGGAGATTCCATCTGAATACATAAATTCACAAATACACTGTCCAGATAGTTGTGGGGGTTTATTTATTTATTTATTTATTTATTTATTTATTTATTTTAAACTCTTGAGTAAAGCACATTCAGTTCTTGACTGGGAGAACCCATTGACATATTTTAGTTTGCCAATCTATTCTGAATCACTTTGTCAACATGGAAGCCTAATATGCTGTCCCACCAGGAATAGTGTGGGAATAGCAAGATTTCTAAGATTTCTAGGAAATTTGTGAAAGAATGGCACAGCACCTTAATTGGGAAATGCTATGGAAGTAAGCCAATGCATGTGGGACCAGAGGCACATACTCTGTGTTTGGAGAACATGAATTCTGTTGAATTGTTAGAACTAGCCTTGAATTGCTAGCCTTGATTGCTGAAACTGAAAGGGGAAAAATATTAAGGAATTTCATGTATTTGTCTTCAGATTAAGTCATTAATCAATATTTTAGAAGCACAATAAATTGTTCTTACAGTGGTGAAAAAAAAAGCTATTTACAATCCATATATGAAAACCACTGCAGAAATATTTTATGGTTCCATATGGTGACCAATAGCCAAGCTTTTAAGGTCAGTCTTCAAATATTCTGATCTTTACGACTTCTTAAGTAGTTTCTGTATGTTTTTTCCTCTAGGTATGTTTGTATGTGTTTGCTAATTAAGGCAAAGTTAACTCTGTGTTGTAATTTGGAACATTTAAAACTCCCATAAGTAAAATAAACAATAAAAAAAATTTATAAAGACTAAAAAATGATAGTCTATTAGGACAAATTCAGACTCCAGTTTGGCCTCTGTAACTTTTGGTATAGTCAGTGGAATTACTTCTTTCCCTGGCCTGCATTTGTCCCTAGGAAATAAAAAGGCAGCTTCTTGGTGTTGCAATATGATTTATTAGTTGACGTATTATTACTTATCAAAAGGATAAACATGTTATTAGAAAGAAAATACAACTACTTAAGAGACTTACCAAACATTCTGGGATCCCCCAGTCATGTCTAGACTGTGAAAACAAGAAGGTCCACAGAGTGTGTACTCATAGGATGCCCCAGTCTCATGTCTTCTCTCCCAGCCTGCAAGTTTCCCCTCACGAAGGTTGGAACAATCACAGGAAGTAAGAAAAGAATAAGTGGGAAGCAAGGGTTTTGGAAGGTGTTATGCACAAATGTCTGTTTAGATGAACTAAACCAAAATGGGTAAGAATTAATTTTTCAGATGACTTGTAATTATCCACAAACTTATTATCTCAGGGCAGCCTTGCAGATAAGTATTTAGCAGGAGTAAAAAAAATGTTATTCATATCACTGGAAATGTTATGCTGGTTAGAAAAGATGTTAAAATTATACTGTGCTACTTCAATAGAAATAATAATACAGAATAGAGCTCCAGGGCCTGATCTCACTATGAAGTGGTGTGAGCTAGGAAGAAATTGCCCTCTTGGGCAGGTAGGATTCAAAACCCTGACTCATTACAGACTTCTTTACACTTTCTTTGAAGCATTGGCTACAGGGTCAGACAGAGTATATGGAACTGGATGGTCTACTGGCTTATGCTACAGAAACATCTGCTTTTACTGCTACCAACTGGAAACACACTGCTTTTGTACTTTCTCCTGTATTGTGAGAGATTTTGTAGCATTTTAGTAGTTCTGAAGCTCCTGAAGTATCATTATTATGTGTACCAAGGTGACATAAACCCCACTCAGCAGTTAAAATGTGAAATGGAGCCCACAGAGCATGGGACAGCATTTGCTGAAGCTTTTGCATTTATTCATTATACTCTAAGCTAAGAAATATAGCATTTATTTCTTTCATCATATTTGCAAAATGCCTTTATCGTTGTTAACAGAGGACTAGACAAAGTCTCTCTTTAACACAAAAGGCATTATCTGTGTGATTTTTAGTACTGAGATATGGTAGATGTCTACAGGGAAAATTTATGCACAGTGTACTTCCTTAATTTCAGATTATTCCTGTCCTAAGTTTGCAGATATTTGACTGAAAAATTAAGAACTACCTATGTGCATTTTTCTACAGTCTTAATCATATGTCACTTTTTATAGACATGTAAGGAAAAGATGCCTTTAAGAATTATTTTACATGCATTCTACTCAGCTGTTTTTATAAGGAACATTTATGTTTATTATCCACTGACACCTCACAGGTCCACATATTTTTCTTGCAGGTAGAAACCAGTTTTTCATGGTATCCATAATATATTTCTGCAGCAATCATTTAGTCAGCATTTTGTACTATTTACCAAAACCCTGGAATTCTGTTCTATTTTCAAGGTAAATTTATGTGTGATGTTATTGATGTTAATACAAAATATATTTCATATTAATATTAATATATTAACATTACTGCAAAGTTAATACCAGCTATGTTGTTAAGAATTGCTAAAGTAACCAAACACTTGTACCAGCTGTTCAAATTACTTCCATACTGGAATACTCAACACTTTCATAGTATAGCTTAGGGCAGAAAGAGAGGGCTTCTAATTTGATTAATTTACAGATGATATTGTAGTAATCAGAAAGAAATAAGAAAATAATAAATTTTTGTTCATATGAAGTAAGCTCTTCAGCAGTAGCTGGTTCAGCTTCAAAGAAATCTGACTCTTCAGCATCCATATTGCATCTTTAACACTCTTTCAGAATCCTACCTGAAGGAAAATGCATTAATATTTCCTTAAAACTTAATAGCCTGAAAATCCATTCCATTTTTTCCCTTTCCCCTTCCTTCCACTGTACACTTCCTACTGCTTTTCCCCTGTTTTTTCTGGTCATCCATATTACTGTCTCCAGTTTTACTTTTTGTTTTCACCTGAGTGTGCAAAATCCTCAGATCCAAAACTGGTTGTAAACTTGCTTTGGCAAAGTAAACACAAGTTATGTGGTTGGTTGACAAATGAACAACAGTTCAATGCCTGGCTCCAAACCTGTTGCGACCAGCAGGACTTAGGGTTTTTTGATCAAGGCTTGATTTACAGGACACCAGGCCTGCTCTCAACAGACGGGAAACCCTATCTCACGGGGGAAAAAGGGTACTAGGGCAAGAGTTAGCAGAACTCATGGGCAGGGCTTTAAACTAGACTCGAAGTTGGAGGGGGATAAAACCAGGCCCACCAGAGATGAGCCTAGGGGTAAAGGGCCAAGGATGGGGGTTAAACAGGTAGCCCAGCCCAAGTGCATTTATGGTAATGCACATAGCATGGACAACAAACAGGATTAGCTGGAAGCCATTGTGCACCATGAAAGCTATGACATAGTTGCCATCACAGAAATGTGGTGGAATGACTGTAATGGCTGGAATGCTGCAATGAATGGATACAACCTCTTCAAAAGGGATAGACAGGAAAGGAGAGGCGGAGGTGTGGCTCTGTATGCAAGGGAGTGTTTTGATTGTATAGAGCTTGACTACAGTGATGACAAAGTTGGGTGCCTATGGGCAAGGATGAAAGGGAAGGCAAATAAGGGAGATATTGTGCTCAGAGTCTGTTATAGACCACCCAATCAGGATGAGGAGGCAGACGAAGCATTCTGTAAGTGGCTGGATGAAATCTCACAATTGCCAGCCCTTGTTATGGCAGGGGACTTCAGCCTACCATACATCTGCTGGAAAGATAGTGCAGCAGAGAGCAGGCAGGCTAGGAGGTTCCTCAAGTATGTGGAAGATAACTTCCTGACACGACTGGGAAGTAAGCCTACCAGGGCAGGTGCCTCACTGGACCTCCTGTTCATAAACAAAGGACTACTGGGAAATGTGGTGGTCAGAGGCCATCTGGGTTTAACAATCACAACATGGTTAAGTTTTCATTTCTTAGTGATGTAAGAAGGGGGGTTAGCAAAACCTCCATCTTGGACTTCCGGAGGGCAGGCTTTGTTGTGTTCAGGATACTGGTTGAGAGAGTCCTTTGGGAGACGGTCTTGAAGAGCAAAGGGGTCCAGGAAGGCTGGATGCTCTTCAACAAGGAAATCTTAAAGGCCTAGAAGAAGGCTGTACCCATGTGTCACAAGACTAAAGGGTGAGGAAGATGGCCGGCCTGGCTGAACAGGGAGCTTTTGATGGAACTTAGGAAAAAAAGAAGGGTATACCACCTTCGGAAGAAGGGACAGGCAACTAAAGAGGAGTACGGAGATCTTGTTAGGTCGTACAGAGAGAAAATTAGGAAGGCAAAAGCCTGGCTGGAGCTCAACTTGGCCACTGAAATAAGGGACAACAAAAAGAGTTTTTATAAATACATCAGCAATAAAAAGAGAACCAGGGAGAATCTCCATCCCTTACTGGATGCAGGGGGGAACATTGCAACCAAGGATGAGGAAAAGACTGCGATACCTAATGCCTTCTTTGCCTCCATCTTTAATAGTCAGACCAGCTTCTCCCAGGGTGTTCAGCCTCCTGAACTGGAAGATAAGGATGGAGGGCAGAACAACCCACCCATAATCCAGGAAGAAGTAGTTAATGATCTGCTTCGGCACCTGGACACGCATAACTCTATGGGGCCAGATGGGATTCACCCAAGAGTACTGAGGGAGCTGGTGGGGGAAGCTTGCTAAGCCTGTCTCCATCATCTACCAACAATCCTGGTCAACAGAGGAGGTCCTGGGTGACTGGAGGATGGCTAATGTGACGCCCATTTACAAGAAGGGCCAGAAGGAGGATCCAGGGAACTACAGGCCTGTCAGCCTGACCTCAGTACCAGACAAGATCATGGAGAGGCTTATCTTCAGTGAGTTCACATGGCAAGTCCAGGACAGTCAGGGAATCAGGGCCAGCCAGCATGGGTTTATGAAAGTGATGTCTTGCCTGACCAACCTCATCTCTTTCTATGATGATGTGACCTGCTTTTTGGATGAGGGAAAATCAGTAGATGTTGACTACCTGGACTTTGGTAAGGCCTTTGACATTGTCTCCCACAGCATTGTCCTGGAGAATCTGGTTAATCATGGCATAGACAAGTGTACTCTTCACTGGGTAAAAAACTGGCTGGATGGCCAGGGCCAGAGAGTTGTGGTAAATGGGGTCAAATCTAGTTTGTGGTTGGTCACCAGTGGTGTTCCTCAGGGCTCAGTTTTGGGGCCTGTCTTGTTCAACAACTTTATCAATGATCTGGATGAGGGGATTGAGTGCACCCTCAGTAAGTTTGCAGACGACACCAAACTGGATGAGATCGTTGGCCTGCTAGAGGGTAAGAAGGCTCTACAGACGGACCTAGACAGGCTCGATCCAAGGCCAATTGTATGAAGTTCAATAAGGCCAAGTGCCAGATCTTGCATTTCAGTCACAACAACCCCAGGCAACACTACAGGCTTGGGGAAGAGTGGCTGGAGAGCTGCCCAGCAGAAAAGGAGACCTGGGCATGCTGGTGGACAGCCAGCTTAACATGAACCAGCAGTGTGCCCCCGTGGCTGAGAAGGCCAACAGCATCCTGGCCTGCATCAGAAATATCATGGCCAGCAGGAGTAGGGAGGTGATCATGCACCTGTACTTGGCACTGGTGAGGCCACACCTCAAGTACCATGTTTAGTTCTGGGCCCCTCACTACAGGAAGGACATTCAGGTGCTGGACCATGTCCAGAGGAGAGCCACCAAGGTGGTGAAGGGCCTAGAGAACAAGTCATACAAGGAGCAGCAGAGGGAACTAGGGATATTTAGTTTGGAGAAGAGGAGGCTGAGGGGAGACCTTATTTCTCTCTACAACTACCTGAAACGAGGTTGTAGGGAGGTGGATGTTGGCCTCATCTCCCAAGTCAATAATGACAGGACCAGACAAAATGGTCTGAAGTTGCAGCCAGGGAGTTTTAGATTGGGTATTAGGAAGAATTTCTTTACTGAAGGAGAGGTCAAGCACTGGAACAGCCTGCCCAGGGCAGTGGTGGAGTCACCATCCTTAGATGTATTCAAGAAATGTGTAGAGGTGCTCTATTGGCTGAGATTGTAGGTTGTGTGTTGTGGGTTTTTTTGGGGTGTAGTTTTGTATGGGGGTTTTTTGTGTTGTTGTTTTTTTTTAATGGTTGGACTTGGTATGCTCAGAGGTCCTTTCCAACCATGACTATTCTGTGATTCTGTGAAAAAAGCCTATAAGCTCTTACTTCCCCCCTAAATAGCATCCCCTCCCCTGATCAGGAATAGTTTCACAGCTTCCGTTTAGTGAATGAAGCCAAAATCTGCTTCCACTCATCTTTTTTAGTTTGCCCAAGACTCCTCTAGGACAAAGATTCATTATGCATGATATATACGGTACATGATGCATATGGTATCTCTTTCCAGCTATGTCTGTTTTTCTCCCTAGCTACATCCATCTTTATTCTTATTTATAGTAGTTCAGATGGATTATTTATGTTGTAATTCATATTTGTGTAAATAAAAATTTGTATTGAGGGTCTGTGATGCAAGTGTTCATTAAGATTTTCTCAAATTAGATTTATGCCCTGACCCTCTGTTTTGCCAGACGGGTAATTCAACTAAAAAAATTACACAAATCAAGTTTTACATAGATTAATATTTACAAATGGCTATTTGGTAGTAAATGTAGGCATTTCTTTGTAATTCTGGTTTTATTGCCTTATTGAGTGGAATAAGGAACTTACTCATTGTGTTCTTGTCCTGGTTTGAGCCAGGGTGAAGCAAACTTTCTCTTTATTTTTTTTTTTCTTTCAGTGAACTCTTTTTTAGCAGTACCAGTGGACCGATAATAACCAAGGTCACTTCTGACTGTCTGCAGAGTCCTCCTCTACAGGGGAGCAGATTAGATCGAAGGCAGGATCAGCAAATCAGAATATTCCCTTCTCATAACATTTTCTCTATTTGGCTTTTGGTATAGGTTAAGACATAACGGAAGTCAAGCCTTTCATTTTCCTTTTCCACTCACTTTTCTGCTTACTGTCACTTCTATCTCCCTCTCTTTGGCTCTCTCTTTTTTTTCCATTTTTTTTCCTTCCCAGCCGACACCCGAGGCCCCGTCTGTGCGCCCGGACACTCCCCCCTTCAGCTGGGAGGCACCAGGGAGAAGAGTTGCTGGGAGAGTCGCTGGGGGAGGAGGGAGGGGATCGGGTGTTGCACATCCCTTTACAAATATATATATATAAATTCCCTTATCACTAATAATTAAAATCAATCTGTTTCACTTTTCAACCCAGAAAGCCTCTTTTTCTCATTTTTTCTCCCTCTTTCCCTACCTTGGGGGAGCTGGGGGTGGGGATTGAGAGCATTATTGTTATTGGTTTGACTGCCAACCTGGAGCCAAACCGTGACAGTACTGCACTATGCATTTATTTATGTTACACAACCTGTGCTTCAGTCTATAACTTATCAGCCAATCTTATTGGTACACAACTGTACATGTAGGCTACAGTTAACATGATAAACAACTTTCAGTGTGAGTTCTACTCCAGGATATATATACTTCTGGAAATGTACATTTCCTAATGCATATATATATTTACACTCCGTTCTTAAAAAAAACCTAATCAGTAGCGCAAAGAGTGCAAGGGATCATAGAGTTTAAGCAATCTCAAGACTAAAACATGCAGTAATCCTATGGCATGTCTGAACAAACCAGATCCTCTTGAAGGACAGGGGATAAATCAGAGTGTAAATGTGAGTCTAAACCTCCAACTATTTGCTGCCATTTTCAGACAAGCAGGACCCTTATTAGTAGCTGCATGAGGGGAAAAAAAAAAGAGATACAATAGGATGAAAACAATGAATTTCAGTCTAATCTCTTTCTTTATTCTCTCTGTCATTTAACCTGCCTTATGTTTCATCACTATTTAAAATGTAATGTTTTAACACTTTTTTTATTCTACCATTTTATATGTTCTTTGGAGCAAGAAAAACTTTTAACTTAAGCGAAAGTGCAGGGATGCTTGATTTGAAGTGACTTGAAGCAGTAGATATAAATTATGTTTAAGGGGACTACAGCCAGAATAACTTTAAATCTTTTTTTATTGTATCATTTGAGATCTAGTTTTTTATTGTAGATGTTTTTTTGCCCTATAGAGTTCTCAGTGCCTGTTGCAAAACTCTTGCTCTGCACTTCAGAGTTTTCTCTGACCTTTTCCACAGAAATATATTCCCAAAAGAGTATTAAACTTCACTGGATAAATGTATCCCTTGAAAGTTATACTAGTGGCCATACATATAAACTAATATGCCTTAACAATAAGTTATGGTGAATGCAAGAGCAATAACCTCAAAGGCTAATTTTAGCCCAGCCCACTACATCTGATGTAGATTCTGGGTGAGAACTGCCTCCTGAAAAGCACCACTTCTCCCACCAAGCCAAAAAAGACACAAAATCACAGAGTCTCATTATCACAGAATCATTGGAGTTGGAAGGGACCTCTAGAGATCATCTAGTCCAAACCACCACTAAAGCAGGATGCCCTAGAGCACATTACTCAGGACTCCATCCAGGCGGCTCTTGAATACCTCCAGCGAAAAGGGACTCCACAACCTCCCTGGGCAGCCTGTTCCAGGGCCTTGTCACCCACCCTCACAGTAAAGAAGTTCTCCCTCATGTTCAAATGGAACTTCCTGTGTTCCAGTTTATGTCCTAGTGCTGGGCACTTCTGAAAGGAGTCTGGCTCTATTCTCCTTACTCTCACCCTGTAAATATTTATAGACATTAATAAGGTCTCTCCTCAGCCTTCTCCTCTCCAGGCTAAGCAGTCCCAACTCTTTCAGCCTTTCCTCATAAGGGCGATGCTTCGATCCCCCAGTCATCTTTATTGCCCTCCTCTGGACTCTCTCCAGAATTGGGGAGCCCAGAACTGGATGCAGTATTCCAGATGTAGCCTCAATAGGGCAGAATAAATGGGAGAATGACCTCCCTCAACCCACTGGCAACACTCTTCCTAATTCATCCGAAGATACCGTTGGCCTTTTTGGCCACAAGGGCACAATGCTGGCTCATTGTTAACTTACTGTCTACCAGGACACTAAAATCCTTCTCCTCAGAGCTGCTTTCCAGCAGGTCAGCCCCTAACCTATACTGATGCATGGGCTTGTTCTGTCCCAGGTGCAGAACACGATGGATAATAATCTTGTTATCTACCTTGGTGAATACCCTCTTCTTCCCCGATTTATATATATTGGGTCAACAAACAGTTTAACACGAGCAATGCTTGCTTTTCAGAAGAGCTAATTCTCTAAAGAGAATGCATAAATCCTGTTTCTATCCCCACACTTTCACACGTTACCCCTTTTCCATACATTTAATCTCAGTCGCTGGTATGAGTTCAGAGTCCTCAGTCCTGTATGTATCTCATGATTACAAGAACTGTTTCCCAAGGTTTTCAGGTAGGTTGCATAGATACAGAATTTAGCTGTGTGGGCTGGGGATGGCAAAAGGGTCAGGTAGGCCTCTACTAACTACACTGCTAACAGAATAATTTAGAGGTGTGCTTCATCATAGGTCTTTCTTCTTTTTCACCTTAGAGCAGGAGATCAAGTGGACCATACCATTCTCATCTCTGAAGACCTCAGAAGATCTGTCTGCAGCTCCAGAGGGAACTGGCGGATGAAACTGCAAATCTAATTTCCATCATACTTGAAAAGTCAAGGCATTCTGGTGATGTTCCCACTGATTGGCAAAAGAGAAAAAAACCCTCATTTTCAAAAAGGGATAATAGGAAAACCTGGGCAAGTACAGGCCAGTCAGTCTCACATCTGTGGCTGGCAAGATCATGGAGTAGATCCTCCTGAAGGTTCTGTTAAGGCACATAGAAAATATCGAAGTGGTTGGTGGCAACCAAAGTGGCACCACCTAAGGGAAATCATGCCTGAAAAATTTGGTGGCCTTTTACAATGAGGTCACGGTGTTGGTGGATGAGGGAAGAACCACTGATGTAATCTACATGAACTTGTACAAAATATTTGACATTTTCCTGCATTAAATCCTGCTCTCTAAATTGGAAAGATATGGATTTGATGGATCAACCACACTGTGGATAAGAAATTGGTTGTCTGGTTGTATTCTAAGAGTAGTGGTCATCAGCTCACTGTCCAAATGGAGACCAGTGACGAGTGGCATTCCTTAAGGGTCGATACTGGGACTGGCGCTGCCTAGCATCTTCATTGGTGACATGGACAGTGAGATTGAGTGCACCCCCAGCAAGTTTGCTGACAACACCAAGCTGTGTAGTGTGGTGAACATGCTAGAGGAAAGGGAGGCCATCCAGAGGGACCTTGATGGGCTTGAGAGGTGGGACCATGCCAACCCTGTGAAGTACAATAAGGCCAAGTGCGAAATCCTGCAACTGGCTTGGGGCAATCCCAAACAAAAAGACATGCTGGATGAAGAATGGACTGAGAGTAGCCCTAAGGAGAAGGACCTGGGTTGCTGGTAATGAAAAGCTCAACTTGGGCAGACAATGTGCACTTGCAGCCCAGAAAGCCAATTGTGTCCTGGGTTGCATCAAAAGAAGTGTTGCCAGGAGGTCAAGGGAGGTGATTCTCCCCCTCTGCTCTGCTTTCATGAGACCCCACCTGGAATACTGTGTGTAACACAAAAAAGACATTAAACTGGTGGGAGTGAGATCAGAGGAAGGCCACGAAGATGATCAGAGGGCTTGAGCACCTTTCCTATGAGGACTGGCTGTGGGAGCTGGTGTTATTCAACCTATAAAAGAGAAGGTTCCAGGAAGACCTTATAGCGACCTTCTAGTACCTGAAAGGTGCCTATAAGCAAGCTGATGAAGGACATTTTACAAGGGCATGTAGTGGTAGGGCAAGGGGTAATGGTTTTAAACTGGAAGAAGGGGGATTTAGGTTAGACATAGAGAAGAAATTCTTTAGTGTGAGGATGGTGAGACAGTGGACCAGGTTGTCCAGTGAAGTCATGGATGCCCCATCCTGGAAAGTGTTCAAGGCCAGGTTGTACAGGACATTGAGTAACCTAGTGTAGTGAGAAGTGTCTCTGCCCTTGCAGGGGGGTGGGAACTAGATGATCTTTAAGTTCCTTCCAACCCAAACTTTTCTGTGATTCTATGATTTAATGATTCTGAGATGTATGATACTTATGCTCAAGCTTGGCATATTATTTTTAAAGTATACTATTAACTCAAATAATGTATTGCACATGTAAGTAATCGGAAATTTCTACTTCCTTCTCTCACTACTACTATCCTTCCTTTGTCAATTTTTATGGCCAAAACAGTAATAAATATCCCATTATATATACAGTGGGGATAAGAAACCTCTGGAAAGTGTCTAGTGGAGACAGAGAAGCCTCAAACTTTTTATGTTATCTTTCTATACTTGTACCTTCTTCACCATGTCAATGTTTCAGAAAATGTCTCCCTGACTTCTCACTTCTACCTAGTCCTTCACTATTTCATTTGGTTTACCCCATCTTTTCTGCTTGTAGGAAGTAGGAGAAGCTTGTCTGTCAGACTCACTCTCCCATACATGCTCATTGGGTTTACATACATGCTCATGGGTTTAGGAAGGGAAGGACCTGCCTGACCAATCTCATCTCCTTCTGTGACTGAGTGACCCACCTAGTGGATGAGGGGAAGGCTGTGGATGTGGTCTACCTCGACTTCAGCAAGGCCTTTGACACAGTGTCCCACAGCATCGTCCTGGAAAAGCTAGCAATCCATGGCTTGGACAGGTGCAACCTTTGCTGGGTC
This sequence comes from Hemiprocne comata, assembly GCA_020745705.1. Lineage (NCBI taxonomy): Eukaryota > Metazoa > Chordata > Aves > Apodiformes > Apodidae > Hemiprocne > Hemiprocne comata. The sequence continues at coordinate 65,868,434 of CM036616.1, read as the reverse complement.
AAAAACTGGTTGGATGACTGGGCCCAGAGAGTGATGATGAATGGAGCTGCATCCAGTTGGTGTCCCCCAGGGATCAGTACTGGGCCCAGTCCTATTCAACATCTTTATTGGCAACCTGGATGTGGGGATTGAGTCCACCCTTAGTAAGTTTGCAGATGACACCAAGCTGGGGGGGAGCGTTGATCTGCTGGAGGGTAGGAAGAAGCTGCAGGGGCACCTGGACAGGCTGGGTCAATGGGCTGAGGCCAACGGCTTGAAATTCAACAAGACCAAGTGCAAGGTCCTGCACTTTGGCCACAATAACCCCAGGCAGCACTACAAGCTGGGGGAAGAGGGGCTGGAGAGTGGCCCGGCAGAGAGGGACCTGGGAGTACTGGTTGACAGCTGGTTGAACATGAGCCAGCAGTGTGCCCAGGTGGCCCAGAAGGCCAATGGCATCCTGGCTTGTATCAGGAATAGTGTGGCCGGCAGGAGTAGGGATGTCATTCTCCCCCTGTACTCAACACTGGTGAGGCCTCACCTTGAGTCCTGTGTCCATTTCTGGGCCCCTCACTTCAAGAAAGAGATTGAGGTGCTGGAGCGGGTCCAGAGGAGAGCAACACAGAATCACAGGATCACAGAATGACAGAATCACCAAGGCTGGAAAAGACCTTTAAGATCATCAGGTCCAGCCTATGACCAACACCACCACACCATCTAGACCATGGCACTAAGTGCCACATCCAGCCTTGCCTTGAACACATCCAGAGATGGTGCCTCCACCACTTCCCTGAAAAGTCTATTCCAATGTCTAATCACCCTCTCTGTGAGGAAGTGCTTCCTAATAGCCAGCCTAAACCTCCCTTGGAGCAACTTCAGGCTGTGCCCTCTTCTTCTGTCACCAGTTGCCTGGGAGAAGAGCCTGACCCCCACCTAACTACAACCTCCCTTCAGGTAGTTGAAGAGAGTGATGAGGTCGCCCCTGAGTCTCCTCTTCTCCAGGCTAAACAACCTCAACATCCTCAACCTCTCCCTATAAGACTTTCCCGCTAGTCCTTTCACCAGCCTTGTTGCTCTCCTCTGGACCCGCTCCAGGACCTCAACATCCTTCTTGAAGTGAGGGGCCCAGAACTGTACACAGTACTCAAGGTGAGGCCTCACCAGTGCTGTGTACAGGGGGAGAATTACATCCCTACTGCTGCTGGCCACACTATTCCTGATACAAGCCAGGATGCCGTTGGCCTTCCGGGCCACCTGGGCACACTGCTGGCTCATGTTCAACCGGCTGTCCACCAGTACTCCCAGGTCCCTCTCTGCTGGGCTGCTCTCCAGCCACTCTTTCCCCAGCCTGTAGTGCTGCCTGGGGTTATTGTGGCCAAAGTGCAGGACCCTGCACTTGGTCTTGTTGAATTCCAAGCCGTTGGCCTCGGCCCATCGATCCAGCCTGTCCAACGAGGCTGGTGAAGGGACTATAGGGGAAGTCTTATAGGGATGAGCTGAGGGAGCTGGGGTTGTTTAGCCTGGAGAAGAGGAGACTCAGGGGGGACCTTATAACTCTCTACAACTACCTGAAGGGAGGTTGTAGTCAGGTGGGGATCAGGCTCTTCTCCCAGGCAACTAGTGACAAGACAAGAGGGCATAGCCTGAAGCTGCACCAGGGGAGGTTTAGGCTGGCTATTAGGAAGCACTTCCTCATGGAGAGGGTGATTGGACATTGGAATGGACTGTGCAGGGAAGTGGTGGAGGCACCGTCCCTGATGTGTTCAAGGCAAGGCTGGATGTGGCACTTAGTGCCATGGTCTAGATGGTGTGGTGGTGTTGGTCATAGGCTGGACTTGATGATCTTAAAGGTATTTTCCAGCCTTGGTGATTCGGTGATTCTGTGATTCTGATTTTCTCATCTTTCCCCTGCTCGCTCTATTCTACTTCTCTTCCCATTAGTTCATACATTCATGGCCATCTGCTGTCTCCCCTATTTCTCTTTCTCAAAGAGAAAGTTGGCAGCTTTAATCCTTATTTACCAGTTCCCTAATGGATTTTCCTTCTGTAGTCTCCCTGACTACATATATGCTTAGTAAAAGAGAAGACAGAGAAGATGGGTGAGTTCAGCAATCCATCTGTGGTGGTTTGTGGCACATAATGTTACTGCACAAGATCCTCTGGTGACAAGGGAGGATTAAGAGTGAAGTGTCCATTTGTGATTGTCTGATCACACTGTACCTCTGCCTGGAATGTAGCATTACAGCAAAACTGCTGGTTTTCCTGGCCTTGTGAGCCATCAGGCTATACTAGGACAGGATGAGGACTTAGTTTGAAGGTACTCTGGTGCTTCTGCTGTAGAGTGACTTGAAGCAGTGTGCAAAAGGCAGTCTTTGCTTTTTACATTCAGCCTTTTTTCCTAATAATTACATGTGGTGCTTAGGACCATGGCTTAATCACTGGACTTGGTAGAGTTAGGTTAATGGTTGGTAGAGTTAGGTTATGCTTGGACTGGATGATCTTAAAGTTCTTTTCCAACTGGAGTGATTTTGTGATTCTGTAAGAACAATAGAGAAATAAGTCAGATTTTTAAATATCCAGGTTTTTAGATCTAAAATTTGGTGTATATAGATATCTGGTACAAGAATAATCATAACTGGATATTTCACTGTTATCCAGTATTTTTAAAGTCCTAAATTTATTTTTTTTTAAATCAATGCTAATTAAAATTAGAATTTCTTCAGATGAAAGCTCCTAATTTTTTTCTTGGAACCAAACTCCATCGCCCTCAGTAGAAAGACTTAACAAATTTAAACCCATTTTAGGGCTGGTAGTATTGGAGAAAACATGCAATAAGCTTTTTTGTTAGGATAACTTATAAAGTGTGGTTAATTTCTTTTTCTTCCCACCTGATCATGTTTGTTTTCTGTAAATAAAGTAATGAGCTTCATAGAAATCTTTAGCTAGAACAGTGAGTTTCCAAGCCAATATTGCACAATACTCATGGGAAATTCCTTTTCAATTGTTGTTTCTAAGTATTCACAGTGGAAAACTGGAAAAAAAGTCCTGATATAGCTTAAGTTTATGGCAGCATTTCCACAGACTTTAATATGACTAAGGTTCTGTCCCAGATTCTAAGACTTGCACTTAACCTCTCAAGGAACGCACTATTTTGCCTGAAAAAACACCTTGAATAATGATAATTTTTTCTTGGATCAGCTGCAATATCTAATAATCTTCCAAGAGATAGCTACATAGTCTAAGGTAATTGACAATCTTAAGACACAATAGAAATTTAATTATGAAGTGTAATATTAACTATACAGGAAAAATATTCATAATGACACTACAGTTGAACAAGACCTCAGTTCCCAGGAGTAACACTGCAGAGAGGTATCAGTCCCTGCCACTTTTGTACTCGGATTCAGACAGATAACAATAAAATGCAGCCATAGTATCTCAGGTGTATGGAGAATAACACTTCATATAATTATATTTTATAAAGAAAAGTGTTTTCTGTCTAATAAAAAATCTGACCAGCTCTGTCCTTTGAGTCTAGGGTGGAATTTGAGCTCCAAACAACGGAAACAGGAATTGTCTGGTTTGGATCAGGCACTTGGCTGTGGGTTTTTATGTTTTTAGTTAAACTTTCTGTTGCTGGTACTCCTGGAATTTCTCTTTGACTCTTTGCCCCTCAATATCTTATTCTAGAATAAAGCCACCAATCTTTAAATTTTTTTTTTTCCCTTTTTTTTGTTTTCTTCTGTCAGCTTTTACTGAAGAGATTCAAGAGTCCTTTCTTCCAGTCTGGATTGAAGCATTTGAAAGAACACAATCCAGCATGGTTTAGATATGAGTAATCTCCCTGACCTCTTAAAATGAAAAAACCTGACAAAATACAGTTTTCACTGAAATACATCTTAGGGCTCCCCAGAAAAACAAAGATTCCAGTTACTGGGCTGCAGCATCCAAGTACCTTCAGTGGAATTCCCATGCCTCCTCAAGACTTAAGACCTGTAAGCCTCCCTATAAGCCAAAATGTAAGGTTGTTCTGAAGCATTCTGAAAGCAATGAGCAAGCATTGATCTTGATGACAGGGAGGGAACATGAGTGTAAAGTGCATGTCTCTTACTTAACAGACACAGATAACTTATGGTATATTCCAGTGCTTAAAAAAAAAAAAAAATCTGATTATTATTACTTCTGGTTTTGCTTGTTTGTTTGTTTGTTTGTTTGTTTTCTTTTCTAATTTACTTTACTGCCATGATTTTTACAAAAACAAAACCAAAAAATCATCACCAACAAACCATCACCAACGTGTGACAGTTCTCAGCTTTTTAAAATAAGGCATCTTAGAAATCAAAATATAGCTGACTTTTCATTCTAACATTTTTGTTAGAATATTGACTAAAAAACTGCCTGAATTCTGAGATGATTTTTGAAAAGGTTCATAAAGAATGGAGACTAGTACATCAAAGTCTTTTCAGTGAAATGCAGTGAAGGTACTTGATTTCACCAAAAACTTGTTTGAACTTTCATTTTTGAGCTATCAAAAATGGGTAGGAGGAGTCAGAAAGGAGTCTGATAAAAAACACAGTATTAAAACTTTATATTACCCATATAGGTCATATTTTGTTATGATATTAGCTTGTGTGAAAGACCTGCACTGTTGTGCATATATTGAAAAGAAGGAAAAGAAATACTTTTCAGCTGCTTTCACTCATCACTCTGCTTCCACAGTCATGTCTATAAAGAGAGAGGATTCTTCTCCAAGGCCTTGGGAATTCCACATGGTCTTGGGAAAAATGAGGCAAATGCAGTAAACATAATTCACTTCTGTACATGAAAAGTGAAGTGGCAGTGGCACAAGCTACAACTGACCTTTCAGAAGTGTTTTCTGGATGCATCTGAACAGATTTAGAATAACTGTGTAACTGCACACTCAGTACCTCAGTCTTCATAATAGTCTTCAATTTCTGAGTTCTAGAAGGATCAGGAATCCAACAGGAGGGAAATCCTCTGATCACTCTGCCCTCTAAACCCAAATGAGACAAGGGGTGTAAAGAAGCAAGAAAAACAAAGGGAAAAAAAAGCCAACTTCATAACACTGATTCAGCTTCAGACTAATTGCATCATATTCCCTGGCTACTCCTTAAAAATTAATCACTCCAATCCTCTGTCTTCCTCTTTAATTTGAATCGTGCCTTTAAATCTTTTGATGAACGACATCTTCCTGTTACTTGCTGTCACCAAAGTTATTGCAGTTTGAAGCATTCATTCTTGTTGCTGGTATCCCACATTTTTGTTGGTTTTTTTTTGTGTAGCTAACCATTCTGATAAATATCTGAAGTACTGCTCTAGTTCACTTTCATTCTTGCTCATCTATTTTTCCCATTTTGTTCATTAATTCAGTCATGGCTATCTTCTCTGTGTAGACAAATTTTATTTTCATCTCTCCATTTTCCTCACTTTCTCCTTTTTTGGAAAGCTGTACTGGGTTTGTGTCCAAAGTGGTGCACTGAAGCAGCAAAGTACTCTAAATGTGACGTTAGCAGAGCTTACGTGGAGAGATAGGACTGATGAAGTGGAGGAACAAAGTTCAAGAAAGTCAACTGGATTGGGAATCATGAGGGAAGAAAATAATTACTAAGGAGCAGAAGCTTGGAGGAGAGCAGAAGAGAGTGAGAACAGGCCTCAGCTGCTGTCATCCTTTGAACCCTTTTTTCTGTCATAGTTCCCGAGCCAGAAGCTGTCACTGTCTCTCTGACCTCCTGGTGCTTCAGGGTCCATGGCTCAGCTCTGCTATGGGACTGATACAGGCAGAGTTCAGGCTGCTGAGGAAACTGCCAAGCTGTGATGAAGGGCTGTGAGCAAGTCTGTAGGACAGACACATGCATGATAAGAAAGGTGAAATTACAGAACTGGAACTGATGGAAAAGGGAACATTAGCTCAGGGGCTAAGGGGAAATCAGCAAAATCAAAAGGTACAAAATCCTAAGTGTAAAATTAAGGTGTTGACTGATTCAGCAGGAGAGCCCCACTGAAGCCAGCACATCCTCTCCTGCCTACCCTGCAAAATACTCCTCTGGTGTCTTACTAGGGAAGTAAGCATACTAGTGATGAACCCACCAGCTGTCTTTTATGTGCTAGCTCATAAATAACTGCTTTATGCTTATGCACCAATGATACGAAAATGCTGTATGTAATAAAGGAAAGAAGAAGCCACACTCATGTTAAATGCAGCAGCAGGACCAGAATGATTGATGCTTCCTCTTCTAATTTGGTTTAGAAATATGCAAATAACAACATACCTAAGCAGGAAGGAGGTCATACACAAAAGACTGTCTGAAAATATGGATCTCATGCCTATTCAACATGTTGGACTATGTAAGACTAGCAATCCATCCTGAGCAGGGAGAGAAGGATCACCTGTCAAGACTTCTAGAAGGAGAGGGACAGCTTACCTGGTGGAGGGCAGTGCTGAGTAACAGGCATTTGGCACAGGCATAGAGATGAAGTAAAGTGTAGCTAAACAAAAGGTAAACTTATTATAGTTTGGATTTAAAGCATGAACCTATCACTTTGAAGGAAGGAGAAAATGGGTTTATTAACATCATGTTTCCCCACAACTAGCTAGTGTATTTTAAATAGAAATACATTGGTAATAGAAAAAGATCTTTGGGGGCCCTTTTTATCAAGATGTTTGTTCCGTGAGCTGTGTATAAGTAATATCACAGGAAGGAAACTGTAAAATATAAATCACATGAAATAAGGTTTTTCTTCCTCTCAGAATCGTCGTATTAGATGTTAGCATGCCATAATCTGATTGATTGTTGTTCTTTGCTCAATCCCCAATAGTGTATGTGACAAGTAAAGTACTGGAAATGGTTGCTTTTTAAAAAGTGATTTAAAACCAAAAGACAATTCACTGAGACACAAGGGATAAGACCTCTATTTGGCATGGCTTCAGAGGTCATTTGTACATTTTACATTGAGCTAGATCTCTCCTGGATGCTACTGTGGCAGAAATTCTGCATAACAGTCTTTTCAAGAAAGGCTAAGTGGAAAAAAATAAACCTCCTACAGAGATAAAGTGTGGAACAGGTAATATTTAAGATTTCATTCTTAGAAAGGTTTTGAGTAGTCTTTGAATGGGTAATAACATTGAGATTGGTTGGATAAAACGGTGTAGCACCGCAAAAAATCTTGTGTTTCTAATAACAAAAGAGGCAAGTGCATTTGTTAAAAGCTTGAGGCCACTTCAGGAAACTGAGTCAAGTTGCTTTATTTCTTTTGAGAAGAAAAAAACTACCTGCATACAAATAATTAGTTTAAAGAATTAAAGATGAAGGGAACTCTTTGGCAGTAGAGGGAACAGAATAAATTTGGGAAAGCTATCAATCTTTGAAGTAAAAATATTTAGTAAGAAAGGCTTCTAGCTGTATTAAGGTTTCTTGGTGGTAGCAGTTTTAGCCTAAACACACCTTAAGGACATGAGTTACTAATATATTAGGATTCATTACCTCCTTCCTCCGTCCTTCTCCTGTGATGTGCTTCACTTTCTGTTCACCGTTGAGAGACCTAAGCTGGTGTTGGTCTGCCATTCTCCCTCATGCTGCCTGTGCAGATGACATGGGGTGATGCATGCCCTAATCTGGTGGGCATGGGACTGGGCTGCCACAAATTGTTGCAGGTCTTAAAAATAGATTGACAATACTTATAGCTTGCTTGGAGTGGATGCCAGTGGATCTGCCTTCCTGAAGTTCTTATGAATTACTTGCCTCTTTTCTCCAACTAGTTTCAACACTAAATCTGTTCTCACAGGCTTTGAGGAACCCTAATCCTAGGGTTTACAGAACTGTGAGATTTCCAGGAGTACTGTAAAACCAAAGAACCACATTGTGCTAGTAATAAGAATTTAACTTGGTCATTCTAGATGTTTTAGTCTTAAGTAATATATATGGTACACAGAAATAAAGCACGCAATCCAGTGAGATGTCAAGAGTTTGCAGCACACTCTGGGTAACCTTCAGAAAAAAATGGCATTACCTGTCCTCTGGTATACATGAAAATAGATGAACAGCATTCATTCTCAGTATCAAAACTCTGGTGTATTTCTAAACATTTCCATTACAAAAAATATTAAAGGAACTTTAAGATCTTAATTACAATAAATATACACATTCTGAACTGGGTTTGTGAAAACAATTAATTTGAATTCAATATACTGTACAAGTCAGTAAAATGAATCATAAAAATGAAATCTGCTGCATGAATACAGTCTAAGTTTCCATGACAAATTAAAACTAATAAAAATCAAATGTGTCCTAACATATCTGGAAGGCAACATGTGTTTGGGAAAGACAAAGCTTGGGAAAAGTCAAGACACACAAAGTTCCATATGTATTCATCAATACAATGCCTAATGATATTTGACAGTCACATATCTCTGTTTGTATGTTACACCAAGCATGCTGAAACTTTCCAAATTAAAAAAATGTTCGTTCTATGATGAGACTCAACAGTATCATGCTGTTTTTTTTCTATTTGCATTGCCTGCATAGTCAGGTCAGAGGATGTGAGCAAAAGTCAGACATCTGAAGATTAATAAAACCAAAATAAATTCAAAATAAAACAAGAAATAAAACACAGTACGCCAATTTTAAAATGAAAAGGCAAACAGATTCTATTTAGAATCTGTGTGATTACAGTTTACATAAATTTGAACTACTTTTTCTAGATAACACTTACTTTAAAACTCAAAGGTTTCAATTAAAGAAATACCAATTCATTGATTTAGCCAAAGTTATCTTTGGCTTTAAGGGATCTCCTCATGTCTTCAAAGTTAAGTTGATATGTTCTACTGAGGTATTTCATGAATTCTACTAGTTCTAAAAGAAGGAAAGAATGTTCATGTAATACTAAAGGGGCTTCACCTTTTCTATATTGGTGAAAAAGAAAATCAGTTAGAAAGTAGGACCTGTGTTTTGAACAGTGAGTTTCTGATTTTTTTATTTGTAGGGCTCCTGTTTACAATGGAGGACTAATTTTCATTTCCAGTCCTGCAAAACACATACAATTCATACATTTCTTCCTTATATTTCAAGTGAGATCAATGATAGTGACTTTGAGAATCTATGGTTTTGGAGCCTTAACTTGAGATTTTTAAAAAGGGGCCTGATTGTTAGAAAATATGTGGCTCAATTTTTTTCTTGCAATTGCATTCTTTATGGGTCAGTATGAAGTAGAAGCACAAGATTTTTTTTTAAAAACACTGTTTTCTGAAAGTGCATTCCAAAAATATTTTCCATTGAACTGTTCTCCATTCTAACCTTGGCCTATTCAAACATGCTCTAGTCAGATCACCCGACTGCTCCCCCTTTAAAAATATGTTCTCAAATATTAATAATCAGCTTACATAATTTGCAGTGATTAACAGTAAGTGTAGGCAAAATGCAGTATCTGTGTCCAAACCACCACGGGAATTTTACCTTCTGTTAATGTGTAATAGGAGTCTGACACCATTGCAGATACTTCTGTTGATTAAAAATCATTCATTAGGTTGTATTGATAAGAAAGTTCCACGAATGACTCATAAGTTCTCTGCACTTCTGCAGCTAGGATAATAACACCTGAACCTTCTCTGGAGAGAAATAATAATTTCTGATGGTATTTTCCATAATTTAAAAAAGGATAATAAATAAAGATAAAATATAGAAAACTGAAGAAAATTAAATAAGTAATTAGTGGAAGAAAACCTTGATATTTAATTATTTTTCATTACTGTCATCTAGTTTGTTTGGACTTCTCTTTCTCTGCTACTTGCTTTAGGAGGCACCAGAGTGTCTGAGTTCTCCCACTCTTATTTGCAGCAGCATGCAGATGCATTCTAGAACTATTTGGTATTATACTCTAAATTGGAGCCAAGCTTTATTTACAGTAGAAGAATATTAGGAGCTGTCTCTAGCTCTCAGCTTGTGCCACTTGTGCCAAATTAGAACAAGTTTAATGCTGCTGTAATGGAACTAATTCTGCATTTTCTCCTGAACTTATGTTACAAGACTTCCATTGTAAAAGAATTTGATCTAGGCAGTTACACAGCTCTGTCAGAAAGACCCTTGTTAGCACTTCATTGTGGTTATAAGGAGGGGAGGAAAAATGGTTGTTAATGATGGACTATTGCATGCAATCTTTGTAGATGTGATGTATGATCAGATGTAAGATTTGAATACAAATTCTGTTTTTCAAGCCATTGCAAAACATGTTGGGTTTAGTCCCTTATAAGAAAACCAGACTAGATGTAGGCTTATACATCTATCTTAAGATAAACAAGTCACACTATGAAAGTATGTTCACTGAGTAAAAAGGGAGAATAGATGACTTCATTAGGCTATTTTACATTAATTTTCCATATGGAGTTAGTCTCTCCTTTCCCTTCCATGCTCTTTATACCTAAAACTGGGTGAAGGCTTAGTCAACTTCCACCCATCCTCAGTAACTGCAATGGATTAGAACTTTCCATACACACTCTCCAGAAGAATATTCTTTGTAACCCTTTTGAAGTTATTGCAATGAACCAGAAAAATCTATCTTCTGGCTTCCACTGATTATGCTATGATCTTATATATCTTTGCTAACGATGTCATTTTTTTAAAATAACTGTTTCAGCCAGAATTTCTGTACAAAAGTATGGGAATGTGGGATGGGACATACGCTTTTGTTACAGTTTTTCCTAGTGAACCTGGAGCCAATTTGCAATGATGGTTCCCTGCATCTATACTGAAGGAATATTTTAAAGAAGAATTTTGGTAATACTATGTATATTGTCTTGCAAGTTTTTTATGATAGTGTTCACAGAAAAGGGAATAAAAAAGGAAAATCACCAAAGCAAAAGCAAAGAATGATGACATAAGCCTTATCCAAAGGAATTCCCTGTATTGAACATACCAAAGGGACAGCTAGCACTGTGTGAACTCTTAAGACACCCTTCAAGGGATTACAGAGGGTGAAGGTCAAACAGGATGGGATTTTATTACTTAGGGTATGAGTGGAGGCTGGTTAATGTACACTAAAAGTAGCAGTTTTAAGAGATCCTGAGAGACAAGTTAATTTTTATTTCATTGTTTCAGAGCACAGGAAAGGAGGTAAAATAGAACACTACTGTAAAAGATTGCAAGCTTGCAAAGATTCCTAAGGGTCAGACTTTATGCAAATTCAGGTGTTTCTTCACTCTGTTGCTTTAGTTTCCAGCAGTTAACAAGATTTATGCCTATGAGCTGGAATAAAATTACTATTCTGTATATTCCATAAATGCTGTTCAACATACTATCACCTAGGTTTGCTGATAGTACATAAAGAAGTCAATAACTGACTTATTTACTGAGATCTTAACTCACAATACTTTGTGTAAATGGAAAGGCTTGTAAGATATTTTTGTCTTAAGAGACACACTGGTCTCTTTTAGGGAACACTTCAAGGAGTTTCACTTCTGTAATCCATATATATCGATATTTGTACAGTTAATCAGCTTTTCAGCTAAATTACTGTTCAATATGAGAGTGATAGAATCAAAATTATTAACTTAGTTACATTGTTTTCTTTTGTCATGCATGTTACTCAAACTGCAAAATTAAATATTCTCATTTTAATAAATAAAACCTGCCACAAAATCATTTAGTTAGAAAACATTTTCCTCTGTCGAGACTATAACATCTTAAACTGTATCCACTGCCATTCATCATTTTAGTTATGAGGATTCAACAATTATGAAGATGGTTTTTCTAAACATTTCCATCACTAAATCTGACATCTGTTACCCAGTATCAATACAGAAAAGCTTGTTGCAGCTACTTGCAGAACAAGCTGTTGGGAGAATCTGATGACGGGGACACTGGACTCAATACTTTCTCTCACTAAAAATAATACAGTTTCCTAAAGTAGGCAAGGTCTTGGGGAGCCACTTGCACAAGACTTTCAGAAGTATTTCTGACAGGGGAAACAGTTATAAGTAAAAAGATTAAATCATATTCTGTAAAGATTGCTGTGCATCGCATGGAAAAAATGAAAAACTCCTTGGAGGTTAATGGAAATGCTCCACCCAGGCAGATCTTCATGCAGCCAAGAGCAGAGACAATACACACATTTCTGTGGGACTTGGCTTTTGTCACATTGCTTTTAGCCCCAAGCCGCAGGAAACACCACACACTTCCCATCAAAACCAGCAACTGTGGAGGGCGGTTGCCCCTGGGCATGCACCTGTGCTCTGCCAACATGTCAGGATCAGAAAACCTCCACCTGAGCCAACTCACCCATGCTTGGGCTTTGGGACTTGCATGGATTTTTGAAAGCAAAATCAGCATAGATACTAGCACTGTCCTGCTCTCCCCCATTAAATTGTGGCAGATGATAAACCTTCATCATATTTGCTCAAACTTCTTCTGAAGCCTGGTTCCCTTTGTGTGCAGAGCTGACATACTTCTACTCGTATATACTCCAGGGCAGTTGGACATATATAGAGATGCCACTGAAGCTGTGTGGAGCTCACAGCAGAGCAGAGTAGCTGCAGTACAGGACTATTTCACAGCAAAACTTCAACCTGGAATTGATGGGAAGCTCACCAGGCCTCCTGTCCCAACATCCCAAGCTCCAGTGACCTTGAAAAGGAGCACGGCTCTTCACTGAACTTTAGTACTGCTTACATTCACAAGTTGTTAGACAAGGAAGGTCGCACCTAAGACTACTGCAAAGATACCAAATTGAGCTGTCATTGATTAACTTCTGTCTTCCCCAAACTAACTGGTACCCTCCTTATATCCATTAGCATGTTATCTTTGGGCTCAGGTGTGACCAGGGAAGATTTGCCCCAGCAGGAGCCTTTCAGGAGGTGATTTGTTTGAGTATTACTAAGGTATTACTGAATGCCATTTAGCTGTAAGTAGAAGCAAAATTTGAGTAAAACTCTTTCAGCCATATCTGAGTTCTTAGTTTAAAAAACAGATTTTTAATCATAGTTAAAAAATAGCTGAAATTCAGAATTTCATTTACAGGCTGTTTTATAATCTCAAGTGAAGAAACAAGATAATGTATATTTGAAGACTGGCTTCATAATTACAAAAAAAAAAAATCACAAAAATTTCCAATGTGTATATATGTATTGACTTATCTGAAGTGTTCCATGCCTGGCTTGAGTAACAGCATCACAAAGTAGATTACAGAATCACAGAATCACGAAATCACAGATTTGTTCTGGTTGGAAAAGACCTTTAAGACCATCAAATCCAAACATTAACCTAACTCTACTGAGTCAAGTGTCCTGGATGGAATGGACGGCAGACGAGATGTATATGCACCAATCAAGATTTATTGCATATAATATTGGGGTCTTAACTATTCAGGATACAAGGCACACGTACAGTGAAAGTGTAGGGAAATTGGGACATCAGAACAAAAGTGTAGTTTGAATGCAAAGGCTGTATTAGCAGTGAATTGTACTACTTATAGTTAAATCAAACAACAAAGGTTAACCATTAAAATGCCAGCAACTTTTTTATTATCAAATTCTATACTAGGCTTAGAATATTAATTATCACTCTTAAAGGATTCTGCAGTCTTAAACTTGATAATGATGATTACTTAACATTAAGTTTACTAATAAAGACAATGAAAGAGTTAATATTTCTCACCCTTACCAGGCCACAGCTGGGTGCCCTTTGCTGGATCATCATTCTCAAGGATTAGTCTCTCTGGCAGGTGTCCCCACTGGGAAGGAGAAGATCCAGCATAGCTCCTGGGAAAGTGTACGTAAGTCCTCCTGATCAAAAATGGGACAAAGCTTTTATAGAATAAAGTGGATTGACTGCTGTCATTTAACCATTAGCAGTACCTCCAAAATCTCTCATTGGAGAATAAAAGGAAAACAGTTGAAAAAACCAGGAAGGCCTTGTTGTCACCAAGCAAACTCTCTTGTTTATCTATTCGTTATTACTTTATCTCCATTTTGGACCTAGTTGTGGCTGGGCTGGGCTCCGTGTTCTTCAACACCAGAGAGTAGCTAGTGTTATGAACATCAGCTTGGCCCTCTGTTTGTACCAAATCCCTGGTCCTGCTGGCCACACTATTTCTGATACAAGCCAGGATGCCATTGGCCACCTTGGCCACCTGGTCACATTGCTGGTTCATATTCAGCTAGCAGTTGATTATATAGAACCGGAGAGACCATTTTAATTTTTTATTATTTTTTTTCTTCAGAACAGAAGACAGCACAGAAGTGTTTTTTCAAAATGTACCAGTTCTGGTTGAGGCTTTGATCACTTTGATCATTCGAGGGAGACTTTCCTTCACCAAAGGAAAGTTTCATGCAATGCAGAAAACACCAAACAGTTCAAGTTGTCCTTTTCCTAAAGTAATATTTAAGAATGGATTCTTTGACATTTCATAAAATCATAAAAACGTTGATTGGACTTCTGCAGGTCATTTAGTACAACCTCTGGCTTGAAGCATGATGTTAGCCAAAACTAGTTGGTCCATATCTTCATCTTACTGTATGTGGAAAATCTCCTATGAAGGCAAGTCCACAATCATTCTGCATATCAATTCTGCCATGAAGGATCCTTCTGTGTGAGCTAGGTGGGAATGGGGTCTATAGGTAGAAGGTCTGGAAGAACAAAGAGTTATCAGTAAAGAGCAGGCCAAGGCAAGGGAACATACTTTCTGAGAAGGAAGCATGCAAGAACTGACAAGCTTTGGGGGCTGTTAGTCCTGTTGAAACGGAAAGAACTGATAAACTGGTTAAAGTCAGCCGAACCTACCAAAGGTCAACAGTGCACACTGGTGTGAGTGGCAGGCTGCCTAACTTGGACCACGGCAGGGCCATATACGCATCTGAGGAAACAAGGACTGCCTGGGGGACTTCACAAACAGCTATGCAAAAGTCAGCACAACCTTCAGCTTGTGAGCCTGAAGCTGGAGTTGGCCTCCCCACTGCAGCTCCAATGGGGCAACTGTGAGTGAACGTGTGAGTCAACTACATGACAGAATAACTGAATGTGGTGCCTGAATTGATATCTGCTATTAATAACAACAGACTAATAAATAAAAGGTGTTTCCAAAAGTACTGCTTTTGCTCTGTGTCTGCCCCATCTCAATCTCCTATTATGGAAAAGGGATTTTACAACTCCTCTCTATTTTCCCAACTGCATTTTTTAACTGGGGGCCCCCAAAATGGGCACAGTAGTTCTGTTGTAGACTAACATTTCCCTTTGACAAAACTGAGTTACAATTTTCTACAAGTTACCAGTGTTTTCTTGTTGTTTTGTTTTTTGTTTTGGTTTTGTCTGGTGTTGTTTTCAGACTACTGTTTTTAAACATTTCCTTTACTTGAACTAGCAACACTGAATTTGAATTAAATAGTTTTCTGCTCTTATTTAATCCCCATGGTGTATCCCCTGACAAAGTACTGTGTGAACACACACATTGTTGCTTGCAGAAGGTGAAATTAAAGACAAAAGTATTTCTGAGCAAAACTGCTAAGGTCCTTGCCATAAGACCTTCAGTTGGCTTGAAAGCCTAAAGCATTTTCTATCTCTCTCATATGTGTTACTCTCGCTTTCAGAGATCATTTTTCTTTCCTCACTGAGGGCTGACATGCAAGAGTGGTTGGGAATGTTTTCTCTGATGCAATCCCATAATCTGGTGCTACAAGTGTGGGGAGCAGATTAGTGAGAGGTGAAGGAATGAAGCTATGACTAGTAAGATTAAATTCAAGGTCTTATCCTGCTAGGTGGCCCAATCAGGGTGGGAGCGGCAAGGACTAAGGAAATGCTGGAATTTACCTATACTACATCCTGCACCTCAGTTTCTGTGTTACTGCCTACTTTGTTCCTTCTGTAAAACATTCCCTGAGTATTCCTATTCCTAAAGATAAAATATTGTATTCTTCAGCTAGTCATTTCCCCAGCCTCTTTCTTGTCTTTCCACCCCTGTGCAAGTATGGAGTTTTGGTTGCAAATGACACTTTTGTAATATGTTTTCCAAATTTGAGACTTTGACAATTTTTCCTTTGACAATTAAAAAGAAAGGCTTGCAGAAATTTTATACAAGACTTAAAATATTCTTCCTTAAAAGTATAAAAAATCCTGTAAGAGATTCACGGACTAGTTGGCAATCTGGTGTCCCTCCCCCAAACACAGCTCTGCTCCTGCTAATAGGAATCTGCATTGATTTCAAACATCTTTTTTTTTTGGTTTGTTTTCCAGTAACTTGAGTGGCTGCTGAAGCTTTCACTGTACACAAACTGGAGCCTAATGTCTTTGAGCAGTTAATATGCACTACTTGCTGCAGAGAAACTCTGTGGGGTATCAATAAGAGTTTATTGCTAGTATAAAAGTCTTCTAATTTCCTGCACCCAGTATTCAGAAGATAAGTTTGGTAAGTGCCTGTAGGAGGAGGAGATTTCTCAAATGAAGTCATTGGTCTCTTAAAAAAACTTAAAAAATATTGTAAGGAGGCAGTGGGTGAAGGGAGTAGCTTCCTGCTTTAGAAGTGGAAGAAAACGGTATACATAATTTTTTTTCAAAGAGTTTTCTTTTCATCATCAGAAATGCTAACTGGTTTTGGCTACCTTATTCTCTGCTTCTATGTACTCAGGAATATTCATACAAATGAACAATCTATATATCTCAGAGTAATAGTGCAGCCCTTCCTGCATTTTCTTTACACTCCACAAGACTGTTTCATTGAAACCTTGTGTGCCTGATTTGCACAGATGTTGTTATCACTCCTCATTGTGTCTCTGTGGCTTTGGTCTGGAAAAGCTGGGCAGGATTGCTTTGATTGGAGTGAATGGCCATGGGATGCTGCTGCAGATTTTCTCTTTTCTCACTTCTCTCATTTTATCCCTTCTCATGTTTCCCTCTGTTGGCATACATGTGGGTTTGTATGCAGGTCTGCAAACAGAGCTAGGGCACTTGTGTTGATGAATGCTAACTAGGCAAACACTGGTGCAGTTCCAAGCAATAATTTTGCAAGTAATTCATTTGGATACTCAATACCCAGCCTGCAGTTTTTATGCATCTACCGAAGGGAAAGCTCTCTGCATAAATTTAGCACTCCTTCCAGCAGGACATTATCATCCCTTTCTCACAATTCTTATTTCTTTACAATTTGTAGGACTGTGGTAGTGCTGTATCTGTACCTAAAAGCAGCCTCTAGCATAATTCCTTCTAGCCACACAAGTCTGCAGGGTCAGATGCCATGTTGGCCATGCTGTTATTCAGCAAGAGCAGTTCCACGATTAGCACATACCCCTGCACTCGCCCCGCCCCCCCCTTCCCCCGCACACACTGCCCCCCCCCCCCCCCCAATACTTGAAGGTTCTAGTAACTTTAAGAGGCTTCTATCTCAGGGCACAGGAGGTGCATGCAGGTGATAGTTTCTCAGGTGTCTCTCTTAAGAATAAGAGTTTGAACAAGTTTTCTTCTGCTTTTATGAATTGAGCAGCTCTGTCCCTCTGCTCTCTCAACTGAAAACCAAAATATATACAGACATTTTGTATCTGGATTGTTGTGGCAGTTGACCTGACTGTCAGGCTAAGCCACTTAATGGAGACAATAATGTGGAGCCTTTCAGGAGCCAAGACGGGGATAAAAGCCAGTGCAGTCCAGGTCTGATCTGCTAGTAAGATGAGACAAACCAACAACTCTCCTGAAATAAAACAATGTTATTTAAATAATTGTTTAAATAGGACACTTATTACCTTGTAAGATAGCTCTGTTATCTGGAGACCCTAATCTTGGATTGCATCTTAACTTGAAGAAAGCGTTTTGCAGGCATTGGCTTCCCAGGAGATGTAGCAGATCAGGTGTGTCCCTTGGCAGGCAGTGGAAATAGGTGGGCCCTGAAACAGGACATTTCAGGGCAGGAGCCTAAAATAGATAACAGAAACTGCTGCGCCCAGAAAGCTTACTGACTCATAGGTAGTCTAAATCTCCTGATTTAAGTACATAAACTGTGTCCTTGCTTTTAAAATCTGGTCAGAAACATGCACCCCTGACAAATAATTTCTCAGTTGTACTTACCGTGAGTACAAAGTCAATACAGCACAAGAAGACAGTAACTTTCATTAAGTGCTTCTCTGAAATAGAAAATAAGGTCATGGGATGCATGCTTCTTATAAATACCGTAATTGTCAGTCACTTATCTGACCATTACTATTTCTGTCCTTGTTTTACAGATGGGCATTAATGATCCCTGCAGTTATTCTTAAACATGTATATTCAGTGAATTGTTTCAAGAGTTAAAACAAGACAATAAACTTGGTTGTTTATGTAACACATTGTCTCTTTATGTAATTTTAATTAACTATTGGCATGTCTTTAAATAGTTATGATTTTTTTCTAACCTTTTTAAGAATGTAACTATTAAACATACCAACACCATTGTCTGGACATAGACAAAATATGACCAGATTAAAATGTTTTCCACAACATTTATTTTAGCTTTTGAAGGTTAAAGTCTAGTTTCTGTAAGGATGTAATTTCTGTGTACATGTAAACTGACATTCTCATCAATATTTTGCAGCTGCCACACATAATAGAAGTTCCTGTATTTCACCTAATTTAACTTCAACCTCCCTGACAGATGCAGTATTTCTTCCAAATGTTTGTCCTATAAAAAATCCTCATCCTCCTCCTTAATATTTTACATACAAACATCACATTTTATTTGAGATTACTCATCACATAATGAAACAGCTTAGTAAAGCTCGCTGCTGATCCTTCCACACACTGCACCAAGGAAGTTAAAATAAGAACAGGATGAGAAGATTTGGATCATGTCCTTCTCTTGGGTCAATAGAACAAGACAATAAGAATTATAGGCAACTCACATTGGTCTTGGCTGTGTAACTAAAATTGCTCCATTTTCAATTGCAAGCAAAGTTAGAGCACAATTCCAGTTTCTTGCATCCGGTTGCAAAATAAGAAAAACAAGCAACTACAAAATGCAGTACTACAAAGGTAAGCCCTTGGTGGAAATAACTTCATCAGGGAAAATGATTTTGCCACTCTTTCAGCAGTCTATCAGGACCTTACCTTATTTACATCACAGATGTATAATATAAAAATCTTTTATGTTTACAGATGCTATAGATCTGTTCCATTATACTGCCATACTTCTCCTGTATTTCTACTTGTAATTTCATAGGTTTCTAGTCAGCCAAGAGATACTGTGCTGTCACCTTTTCAGTGGAACCATAACCCATGGTGCAGCACCCAGTCTGATGCCCAAGGTGGTGCTCATGTTATTGAGGTAAGCAGCAGCCCAAGCGCCACTATACCGCATATCCATCCACCTCTCTGGAAAGGATGACATGATGTGAATTTTCTAGGCAGCACAGTCTTGCTAACAGAAAGAAGTAGAGGAAAGACAGTGAGTAAACTGATGAAGCAGAGAAAAAGTGAATTAATTTTTTTTCATTTTCTTCTGAATTTAAATCAGTTTCATAAGAATTCCTTCATAAGTAGAAGAAAATACTAAGAATACCAGGTATTTTCTTTCCAAAGCCTCACTTTGATTATCTGCTTTCCATCCATGCATTCATCATTCCACCCCCGACTCTTCTCTCATAAGATTCTAGAACACTTCTTTCCCCACTGTAGAAGAGCAAGATGGGACAAATAAAAAAAACACAGACAACACAACCTTTTCTTTAGAGACACGTGAAAATATGAATAATGACTGAGATAAATGTTTCCCCCCCCACTGAGTCATCTGTGGAGGAAAATCCCAGGTAATACCCAAATCTTCCATTTCTCACCTTTCCCTCCCATTTTCTGGGTTATTTTCTTCCTTCAGGACACTTAAAACATCCTGGTCACCTCTCGGGTCTCTGGAGCAAACAGAACCTGGCTTCTATAAGCCTCAGGCCTCTTCTGTTCTGGAGAGCCTTTTTATGCTTGTAGTATTACAGTTTATAAAGAAGTTGCCTTAGGGAAGTTCTCTTAGGCTTAAAAAAGACTATCTGATATTCTGCTGACAAAGAGTATCTTTCTTCCTCTCAAAGATGCTGAAAACAAACTAAAAACTGCAAGAAATGGACAGATGGTTTATCATTAAAAAAAAAAGACTGTCAGCTATCTTTTGGGGAGCAGGGGGCATGTGATAAAGTCAGAATAGCCAAAATAAACAATGTTAGGTCTTGCTAAGGAAATTCAAAACTGTACACACATAAACGTCTTGGCAGAGAACTGAATAGGAGATGTTCTTGTTGCAGAAATAAAAAAAGGACAGGGAAAACATTCAGGGTCCAGGATGCCGTATGAAAGGGATTAGCATTTGGGACAAACATGACATATGTCCTTTTCTTCATTTTCCAGTAGGAAAGATGATGTTAAACTGCCAGTAGAATTATATTTAGAATTGGAAATTGCCATGTCTACATGTAGAAAGCCAACATAAACAGATTGAGGCTGCAGCTGAAGTTTCTGGATTATATATGGTCTGATCCATAATGTTAGGTCCAGTAGAAAGATTTTATAATGGATCTTCCAGCTTAAAGTGATAATGCCTGACTGCAAAACAGTGAAGATACCCATGCCAAGAAAAGGTACTCAGAACAAACATGGCACAGTCTGTACAACATCAACCTTGTAGAGGGCTTTTGAACAAATTTCAGAAGAGAGAGTCATGATTATAAGTAAATACAGGTTGAATTAAATAAATTGGCAAAAAAACCACAACGGGGTTGCCAAGGATAGTTTTAGTCATACTAATTATCCCTCTTGATAATACTTATTTCCTGAACAAAGAGTGACTGATGTACTTATCTCACCTGCTTTCAATAAAACACATCAAAGAATGGTATCTCATGGGCAACAGTCAGGTTAAGATGATAGAAATGGTCATTACTACGGGAATTACTAGAAAAGCAGATAAAAGAGAAATTATAGTGAGACTTTACTGATAGGGCTGGGCAGGAGCTACTGATGGAGTCCTCAGAGATTTACGCAGACTGATCTTAGGCAGTAATGATTTGGGAACAAGAAATGGGGCTGTAATAATTATTTACTGGTAGTACAAATTTGAGAGTCGTCATCAAAGCACAGGGGAATCAGAGTATCATACAGGAAGAACTGAATGACCTCATCAACAAAGGTAGCTGAGAAGGGATAAAATTTAATCATACAAAATGCCATCTCCTGCATTTAAAGACCAATAGCAAGACCCACTAGTATAAACAGGAAACTCATCAATGGAAAGTGACAGAGAAATGAAAGATTTAGTGTTTTAATCAATCACAGCATGACTGTGAGCCTAAAGTGTTGCTGTGGTCATGAAAAAAGCAAATGCATCAAGTGAGGTATTCCCATTAAAGACAAGGAACCTATAAATGCCTCTGCATAAAGCACCAGCAAGAGCTCGTCAGGAATGCTGTGCACACTTTGGTCACCCACATGCAAGAAAGATGAACTCAAGCTCAGTAAGTGCCAAGCAGTGCTACTAAAATGTTCAGGAGAATGAAGAGCCTATCTTACATGACGGAAATAAAGGCATTTGGCTTGTTTAGACCAGCAACACAAGGGAAGAAAATGAGGTATAATTGCCCTCTCTGAAAAATACCAGGAAAGAGAAGAGCTGTTTAAACCAAAGGATGCTGTTGGCACAAGAACAAATGAATGTAAGCAGTCATGAATAAATATGGGTTTAAATTAGATGAAGATTTGTGTGAGAGGAGTGAGGTTCTGGGACAGCAGTTACTGGATCAGATCAGAGGGGCAAAATCTAATTACATTTAAAATGGAGCTTCACACATTTCTGAATGAGGTTGTGTGGTGTGTTTTCTGGTGTTAAAAATGGACCAGACTCAGAAGCTGTCTTCCATTACTGTGGTTTTTGCTGCTATTTTAGACAGTGAGCACATATGGCAGATTTTACAGCCATATAAGTTTGTAAGAGCCCCTCTATATATCATAGGGATGCACATCAGATATTTCTGTACTATAACTTTCTTGTGTTTGTGGAGCAACAGAAAAAGATTATGCAGGAAATTAATATGGGCTGCATGTTCAGTCCATCCAGTTGTCAATGTCATATTCTTAAATGTTCTGCACAGTTAAAGCTGGATGTTTAGGGCTTCTGTCACTTTCTTGAGAGACATTTCAGGGTCCAGTCGACCCTTCTAAGAGTACTTAACAATTCCAAATTTATAGTTTCCTGAGATCAATTTGCAGTCATTACCTTATTCTTATCTTTTTTTATGGAGGTGCAAAACATTTCAGCTGCTTCTCAATATTTAATCAGTATTTAGTAATTTACATTTTCCTCATAACTTACATTGCCATCATTACTACAGCTCTCGCTACAGTTTTTGTAATGCTGTTGTCAAAGAAATCAATTGTATTCTGGCTAATGGCATTTGGAGGGTAGGAGAATGCTTTTCTCTAATATTTCAATCTGAAAATTTTACACTATTTAAAAAAATCTAATTCTGAGACTTTTCTTTTTCCAAGTTAAATGCAAACCCTGGTGAGTTCTGAGGCAAACACCTGCCCCATTAGTGAGCATTTTCCTCCACAATAACCTATGTGACTTCATAGGTGGAAGTCTTGATCTGATATTACCAGCGTCTTTTCCTGAAATAGCTGGGTCTGTCCTGAAAGCACCTCTTTCTCACAGAAGCTGTACAGGAACATGTCAATAACTAGGCTCTGCTTATGATATGTTTCTGAAGAAAAAAAGCCAAGAGAGTCTTTTGTACCTTCTCTGTATTTGGTTGTGGTTTTTTCGGGTTTTTTTGTTTTGTTTTTGTTTTTTTTCAATGCATTATTTAAAAATATATGTGAACACTACTATATTATGAATGTAGCAGTGTGTCACCACAGTTTGACTCAGGATTGACAAACCAGAGACAAACAATGCTCTCGATCCCCTCCTTCTCCCACCCAAGTAGGGAAGGAGAGAGAATTAGGAGAGAGACTTTGCTGGATTGAAAACTAAACTAGACAGCTTTAATTATATGAGCAATTATAGACAAGTATGTTCAGGAATGTGCAAAAGCCTCTTGCCTCCCCCCACCCCCAGCAGCTCCCCCGGCATCTCCTGAGCTGTGAGCAGTCCCAAAATGTCTCAGCCCGCAGGCAGGAGATAAGGCAGAGCAGACAGGGGCTGGGGTATGAGGGTTATGAGGTCAGAGCCTAGGGGTCGATGGTGATGGATGGATGGAGTCCTCCCCAAATGCTGGCCATGGACAGAAGAAAAGGGAGGAAGAAGCAGGAAGAAAGTTGTCTTCTGAGATCTCTGACCTTCCTCGGAGCTTACGTAGATCTATGGAATGGAATACCTTTGGTCAGTTCTGCTGTCTGTCGAGTCCCGCTCCCCTTACGGGGGGGTCACAGATACAATTCTTCTGCCCTGGTAGCCTCTGTAATGGCAGATTCACTGAGTAGAACAAACTGACCTTTACATCTCAGCAGAAACATAAACATTCCAGTGTTATCAGTCCACTAGCTGGAACGCTTGCTGCTAATTAAAAGAGAGCTTACTGAAGGAAAAAAAATCAGTGAAAGGAAAATTGGCTTCATCCTGGCTCAAACCAGGACACTATGTAAGAGCATTGGGGAAGGGGGAGATGGAGCAGCTCATTTTCCTTTTACATGAGCCATTGCAGAAGCCAGTGCTGAGCTCACCTTGCACCTTAAGGAATGGAGCCAGTAACAGCAGGACCCAAAACCCAAACTGAAAATAAGTAGTGTCAGGTGTGTCTGTTCATTTCGCCCCTTGAAAAAAAAGGGTTAGCTGCTTGTGGCAGGGTAGTGGGTATTATTGAATAAACATGCTGGGACATTTATCCACATTTTACTATGAGTCTGAAAAAGCACAACCAATACCTCTCCTTTTACCTCTCTCTCCTTAGAACTGTTTAGAAGACCTACAAACAATTAATCTCACAATGTACCTAGGAAAACCAGATAAGGTTTGCTTTACATAAGAAAAATTATGTGCTGCAACATATGCATTTGCTACAAATGATACAGACTTCTAACTTTATGTTGCTATTCCTAGAGCCTGAGTATATAATTACTGCAAGGAGATATATAGAGGACACTTTTTCAGCAAAATTTGTTGTACTGCAGACACAAGTCAAGGAACAATAGTTTCACCTCTAAGAAAATAAATTTCTGCAAGATTTATTCACTTTTCTAGCCCCCAAAGCAGCAGCATTAACATTGTTGGAACTTCCTATAAAATTATTTAACTGTATAAATTCCCTTTTCATTTCTTTGCACTTTGCACTGAATGCCAGCTTAACTGATGTCTACCAGAAGACAGACAAATACAATTATTAGGGAGAAGGGGAGAAGGAAAACATTTTTTTTCTGGGTAATAGTTTAGTTTTTTTGGTGACTGAACTGCAAAATATTGAACACACTATGCTTTTGATTTATATTACCAATGAAAGCAGATCCTGTTATCCTTGTTAACAGTGAGCAATACCATAACTCCCTCATATTCTTATTCAGCTGTATGTATCTATTAATGAACTAAAAAACTTAATTGTATGGGGAAAACTAGTGAAACTTGGACCTAGTCAACTAAGATGCAAAATATAGGGGAAAAAGAGAAGTATGTTGGTTGTTTCCTTTAGTCAGCAGTTGACTTATACAAGTTAGAGAAGCTGAGCTTTGGGCCCTCTATGAGGGATTAGCAGGGCTTAATCTTTCTGCGAAATTTGTTGCTTTTCTGTTTATTGATAGCATGATGTAAGAGATGTCTCTGACAACCAGTGAGTCTTTAAGTTTTATGGAATAAGCACATAAATCTGGCTGCACAGTTTATTTTTCTGGAAAACAATAGATGGGGAATGAATCAAGCTAGAAATGTTGCGACCTAATTGTTTTGAAGGGACTGTGTTAGATCTAGATTTTCACAGAATCATGGAATCATGGAATTGTCACAGTTGGAAGGGACCTCTAGAGATCATCTAGTCCAACTACCTGCTAAAGCAGGATCCCCTAGAGCACATCACACAGGACTGCATCCAGGCAGGTCTTGAATATCTCCAGAGAACCTCCCTGGGCAGCCTGTTCCAGTGCTCTGTCACCCTCACCATAAAGAAGTTTTTCTTCATATTTAAATGGAACTTCCTATGTTCCAGTATGTGCCTGCTGCCTCTCATCCTGTCACTGGGAACTACTGAAAAGAGTCTGTCTCCATCCTCCCTGCACCCACCCTCTAGATACTTATAGGCATTAATAAGATCTCCCCTCAGTCTTCTCTTCTCCAGGCTGAGTTCCAGCTCTCTCAGCCTTTCCTCATAAAGGAGATGCTCCAATCCCCCAGTCATCTTTGTTAATGGAACTTCTTGGGATATAACTTTATAGCAATCCGTCTTGATTGTTCTGTGTCATGGTTTGACTCAGGATCGGCAATTAAAGCAGTGACAATAATGGTCTCGATCCCCTCCCCTCTCCCCCAGGTAGGGAAAGGAGAGAGATAATAAAGAGAGAGAGACTTTCTGATTGAAATCTAAACTAGACAGCTTTAATTAAATACTAATGATAAAAGAAAATACGTACAACTATATACAAGTATGTTCAGGAATGTGCAGAACCCTATTGCCTCCCCCCACCCCAGCAACTCCCCCAGCATCTCCTGAGCTGTGAGCAGTCCCGAAATGTCCCCGAACGCTGCTGGAGAGAGCGGCAGAGCAGACAGGAGCTGAGAGGAGAGTGATGAGGGTCAGGGATGCACAGGCCTCAGTGGTGATGGGTAGACGGAGTCCTCCCCGGATGCCAGCCAGGGATGGAAGAGGAAGGAAGAAGAAGCAGGAAGGGTCTTGACTTCCTTGATCTCTGACCTTATATCAAGCTTATGTAGATATATGGAATGGAATTCTTTGGTCAATGTTGCTGTCTGTCTAGTCCACCCTTCCCTACAGGAGGGCTGCAGATATGACTCTTCTGCTCCTGTAGCATCTGAGGCCGCAGTTTCAACAAGTAAAGTGAAGTGACCTTGAAGTCCTGGCAGTAACATAAGCATGCCAGTGTTATCAGACCACTAGATGGAAAACTTGCTGCTACTTAAAAGAGAGCTCACTGAAGGGAAAAAATCAGTAAAAGGAAAATTGGCTTCATCCTGGTTCAAACCAGGACATTCTGGTAAAGAAATGTATAATACTAGTTGAGTTATGGATATGTAGATCAGAAAAGAATAGCCTACTGGTTACAACTTTGGCAATATTGATTCATATAAAACATTTTAAGTGATTTAAAGTGATTTAAATATAACTTATTTTTAATCAGATTTGTCTTAACTTCCTGATGCTTCTGATACTAAAACTTGAAGTAAGATCTGTTGTATGCTAAGCAAAAATAGCGGTTCAGTCTGCAGTAGTTCGGTGAGATATGATATCCAGTGGAGTATTAGACTTAAAAGTTGTCTTTCTCCAAGTTAGGGACTCCAGTCCCTATTTAGAAGTCCAAATATTCATTTAAGGTGGTTTAGCGCTTAATTAGGTGCCTGTGTGTATACTCTAATCAGTTTCTAATTACTCACTCAGAAAAATTAAGTAGCTTTTCTTAAAAATACAGTCATATGGCTGAGTAAGTTTTTTCTTTTTTATTATATAGTCTTATATATACACATACATATATATAAGAACAAAGCATACAGCAATAATACAGAAAATACACCAATTAATAAAACTACTATATAGATATAATAGGGCTTACACATTCATAAAATCATAGAATCATAGAATGTATTGGGTTGGAATGGACATATAAAGGTCATCTAGTCCAATCAGTGACATCTCCAACTAGACCAGATTGCTCAGAGCCCCATCAAGCCTGACCTTGAATGTCTCCAGGGATGGAGCCTCCACCACCTCACTAGGCAACCTGCTCCGGTGATCCACCACCTTCATATTAAAGAACTTTTTCCTAATGTCCAATCTAAATCTACACTTTTCAGTCTTAAAACCAATAACCCTTGTCCCATCGTTACATGCTGTTGTGAACAGGTCTTCCCCAGCCTTCTTATAGGCCCCTTTCAGGTACTGGAAGGTTGTTAGAAGGTCCCCCCAAAGTCTTCTCGTCTTCAGGCTAAACAACCCCAACTCCCTCAGCCTGTCTTCATAAGAGAGGTGCTCCAGCTGTAGGAACAGATGAATCAGAAGGAGACTCAGGCGCAGGCCTGAGGGCTATAGTTGCTTTAATGGCTCTGAAGCCATGGGAAAGCTGAACTAGAAGTATTTGTTCAACACAGTAAAAGAAACTAAGACAAGAGAACATAGAAACCATTGTAAGGCAGTGTAACTACCTTGACAAGATAAGCGCTAAGTATGAAACATAAGCTCCTGCAAGGCTGAATGCCAGGGGAATCTTGCAACTGCTTGCAAACCAGAAGAATATTGTAACTGCTTGCATAAATGCTCGCATTCAGCTGAACAATGGACCGTAGAAAGCTGTTACAACAGTAAAGATGCTTGCCTCAACTTAACAAAGTGTATAACTAGCTGGGTGTAAAAACAATAAAAATCTTCGGGTCTTCGATTTTTGAACACTTGGAGTCTGTGCACTTAATTGCCACACCAGCCCTCTGATCATTTTCGTGGCCTTCCTCTG
Source organism: Hemiprocne comata (assembly GCA_020745705.1). Taxonomy (NCBI): domain Eukaryota; kingdom Metazoa; phylum Chordata; class Aves; order Apodiformes; family Apodidae; genus Hemiprocne; species Hemiprocne comata. The sequence continues at coordinate 65,840,856 of CM036616.1, read as the reverse complement.
AATGCTCTTCAACAGGTCCATGTCCTTCTGTTTGGGGCTCCAGAGCCAGACACAGTACTACAGGTGAGGTTTCACCAGGGCAGAGTGGAGGGACAGAATCACCTCTCTTGATCTGCTGGTCACACTTCTTTTGATGCAGCCCAGGAAGCAGTTGGCCTTCTGGGCTGCAATTGTACATTGGTGGCTCATGTTCAGCTTTTGATGCACTAGTACCCTCAGGTCTTTTTCCACACAGCTGCTCTCTAACATGTCTTTCCCCAGCCTGTATTGATATCTCTGGTTGCCCTGTCGAAGGTGCAGGACCCTGTCGAACTTCATGAGTTTCACCTGGGCCCACTTCTCCTGTTTGTCTAGGTCCCTCTGGATGGCATCCTATCCCTCTGGCATAAGGACCGCATCACCCAGCTTGGTGTCATTTGCCATACTTGCTGAGGGTGCTCTCAATGCCACTGTCAATATTATTAATGAAGATAATAAACAACACTGGTCCGAGTCATGACTCCTGAGGGACACCACTAGTCACTGTTTCCCATCTGGACATGGAGCCATTGAGCACTATCTCCAGGATGCGACCATCCAGCTAATTCCTTTTCCAAAAAACAGTCCACCCATCAAATCCATATCTTTTCAACTTAGAGAGAAGGATGTTCTCTGTTTTACACTTTATACACAGGTTATCTATTGTGACTGTCCTTAGTCACCCAACTACTTCCCTAACTAAAACAAAGACAAGACCTTGAATAGCATGTCTTTACTGGAGACAAAATTATCCTTCTTCCTTGGAACTTTTTTATTATTGATTATTACTACCAATGCCATATTAATTTCTTCCAAAGAAATAAATGCTGACATCATGGACCACCCAAAATAGCATTAAAATGTAAAATGAGATCAGAAAATCACAGACTCAAGACTCCTTAGTAAAAAAGTGGTACAGCAAAAGCCATTTAGATGCTACAAAGCTCATTGCCTCTCAGGACAATTCCTTTGCTTTGACAGAAGTTGGCCTATAGCAGTGCTGCCACCAGCACCTCTCCCATGTTTATCAGAAAGAGCCAATTTTTGCTATGAAATATTCGTTTCTGGTACATTTGGCTGCTCTATCCTGTCAGGGGGGGTGACTGTCAGCCTCAGAGGCAGCTGTACATGTAAATTAATCACTCTGTTTTTACCAATAGCAAATGCATCTCTTCAGAGTATCATATTTTCTTTTAAAGGAAAAAAAAATGTGTATCACCTTTCAGTCTGCATCACTAAATGGAAGAGTGTGGCTGAACTGGCAGCAGGAGATTTGTGCTGGAGATATTTTTCCATCAGTTGCTATCCAAAAGGTAAGAGTGACAGGACAAAAAGGCTTACTTTAAGGGACAAAATAAAGCCTGCTTGCAATCTTTGGGCTCATCCTGTGATCTGATCTTACCAGCAGAGATTTTGTGGAATCAGATTGCTGGTAACATTCCCTAATGCAAGGAAAGATTCTGGAATAACACATTTTCTCCAAAAGCAGATCTGAAATGTTTCTTGGAAAGATCAACTTTAAAAATTAATACTGTGAAACAATGATTGCTACTGGGGGGAAAAAAAAATAGAAACAAATTAAATAAGCTTAAAGTATTCAGTTCTTCCCCAGCCAGCGATGATATTAGGTCAAAAGAAATACTTTTGCAAGTGAACATGCTTATAAATTTCCTTTGAAATTGAAAAAAACGTGAAGCCCCTAGTTCTTGATGATTTTATGCTGCTAGAACTGGGTACAGTTTGAGTTCTTACTGTAACACAGTGTGTACTATTGCTGTTGGGAAGCTGCACTTTGGCTGTGTGGATACATGTAAAATCATGCTAGTTTTGGCACACTCGAGACAGAAGCACCTGAACCCAACAGCATAATGTCTTTGCATCCTTCTTTCCCATCAGCAACCTCTAGTCAATGGAAAAGTGCTTTAGGGCTGCAGTGTCCAGGGAGACAGAGTGACACTTTCCAGGGCACAAAGGTGGAATTACCAGTTTCTTGTAAGAGCTTTAATGTAAGCAGTTTCTAAAACTTCCTGTCCTCATTTTAAGTAGAGAGCAGTGGTATGAGCAAGTCACCCCTGAGAGGAAAATGTTTCTTTTAGGATGGAAACAGATCGTTGCTTTGTAATAGAAATTGTGCTGCTATGCAGTTGTTTCGAAGTTGTTGTGTTTTTTTTGTTTGTTTGTTTGTTTGTTTGTTTTCTCCTGTGGAACCCTTAATATTTTTAGCTCCTTTTAGACATTTTTATGGATAAGAAACTTAGATGACATGTAGGAATTTTTCCTTTTTTTTTCTTTTTTTTTTTTTCTTCATTTGTTTCAAAGACTAAAGGAAGTTGTCTGTCAGTTTTCAAGTGGCCTTAGGAGTCATCCACCAGTGCCCACAGAAACTGGCCACTAGCTAAAAGCCAGTGACTTAGGCAGATTCAGTACTAGAATTCACCTTGCCTTCATTTTTTCCCTCTCAGACAAAACTATGGCAAGTCTTCCTAAGTCCTAAATCTGTGAATAGAAATAGGTAGTTCCATTAAGATTTAAAGATAAAAACCAGACAGAGAGATCAGAGGAACCAAACTGCTTCTGGAGTGTCAAGGAAACACCCTGAGTTCAGCAGCAGCTATGCTCAGGCATCAGCATTTCATGTTTTTCTCTGGCACAATAAATCAAGCAGGTACTGTCCTACCCTCAAGACTGTATCATGGCACTTTAGCTATGCAGAAACAACAGCTCTTTATTCAGAGATGAGAAAACTAACAGGCTGCTGAACTGTGCAAAACCTGTGGATGTACTCTTTTTATGGAGCATGCCATTTTACACACAACTTTTCCTGCCTCCACTTCAGATTTCTCCTAGGTCATCCACTGCTCAGACTCTGGGAGGTACTGGAGAGTATTCTGAGGCCTCCAATGTATTTGCACTTGATACCGCAATTATTGTGTCTTTATCTGTGGGATTTGAAATCACCATGTCAAGTATTGATTTCTAGCATCACAGCTTGGGTGATAGCTTTAGCCTTTCTTTGCTGTCTCTCTCTATTGCTGACTGCAGTATAAACCATCACAAGAATTGCTAGCACTTTTCTGTGGGTTTACACAGCAGTGCTGAAGTAATGTGAATTCCCAAATGCAGATTGCCATAATGATTTGAAAGCTAAAAACTGTGAAAGAATAGGGAATAAAAGTAACTTTCAGATGTCTCAGGTATAATAGAGAAGGTGAAATAATTTATAGTAATTCTTGAAGTGCTCAGAGATCAAAGTTATGAAATAGATAAAATGAAATTCTAATATGCACTTTGCATCCTAGTAACTGCCCCTGTTACATCAAACAGACGTTTTTCACATGAGAAAAGATGCAGTAAGGCTTACAGCACCACTGCAGTCCCTAGGAATGTGTTACCTTATTCTAACATTTTCCAATAAATACATCACATCTAGTGATGCTTGTGGCTGAGTGGCCAGCAAACAGCCTGCAGTATGGCAGCTGTGTGCAGAGTGGGGTGGCAGGCCTGGAAGGACAACTCATGGAGGAGGGGTATCTGCAGTTTGCAGTCCTGGGGCAGGGACTTGCAGGCCCTGGCAGTCAGCACAGGCAGCCGGTGGGGCTGTGTGCCTCTTGGTCTCTTGAGGAGGGAGCCCTGAGGTGGGGACAGGCTGCCCCATGTCTCTTACTGACATCATTGCGCCAACCTGCAGCCCAGCACAGGGGGCTGAGACACCTCTAGATTCATTCATACTCACTGATAAAACACCATGGCAGTTCTTTTAGAGAAAAGCTGTATCTCTCAGGCAGAACAAGGGTTCTTTCAACCCTTCTATACTGCTGCATTCCATTTACCTTCCCTCAAGAACAATGAGGGTGTATGTGGTCTTTATTTGGGTTTTAATAAAAACCTCCCCTTTCCTTGTATCTACCAGATTTTTCAGTTTGACCTAAAAATGAAATGACTAAGAAAAAAATACTTGAGATTCACAGGGGATTTAAGACAGACAGAAATCTGATGGGAGGGAAATCTACAGGTAGGACTCTGCAAGTGTCTTGGTATAGCACCACTCCTGAAACAGAGGAACTATTAAACTGTATCAAATATGTTTGCCCTCAACATAGTAATGGAGCCGGAGTAGCTGAGATTTAATCTCACTGTTTCCGTGGGATTGTGTGTGAGCATTACAGACAGCTTTAACAACAACTGCGAAGACCTTAAACTGCCACTCATTCATTACAATGCAAAATCTACTTCTTTTTCATTACAGCAAAAACTAACAGCAAACTAGGTAACAACTACTTTTTTACCCTGGAAGGACATACCCTGACATTTCCTTAGTGGATATCTGACATAACACAGACAGAGCCACGCCCAGCATGCATCCAGATGGACAATTAAAAATAAAGAACTATTAGGGAGATACAAAATTTTTAAATGCAATTTTAAAGTATCTAAATGTCCTTCCTCTGTGCTAACATTGTCTTAAAGGACTATTTATCTTTAAACTTTGCTAATTTCTGGAGATGCTGCTATACAACGCTCTAATTTGATTGATTTTTATAAAACCCAGGATCCTCCTCTCCATTTTCTTGGAGGCTTAGGAGCTGCCCAGGAACTGAAGATTTAGGACTACTTTTGCTGCTGTACATACTCATAAGGAAATGCATTTATGTATGTGTTAGGGTGATTAATGCCTAACTTCAGCTGATGCTTGCTGAATTCAAACACCTATAGCAGGTTCCTTGTCAAATTTTCGATGGACCCATTATCTTTTATATGGACATAATATTTTTAAACAGAGTTCAGTAACCACTAAATGTAATTGTAAAAGTCCTGAATTATACTAGTGTATAATTTTCTACTAGTGTAGAAAAGCAAGATATAAACTATCTTAAAACATATGAGCAGCCTCAACCTGAGCCTTCTCCAGTGCCCATTGAAGTTGAAGGAGCAATTTGTTTTCACTACAGTAAATCCTGGATCAAATCTGGTGAGGCAGGAAACAAAAGTTCCTTAAAAGCAAAAGCAGAGAATGAAAAAAAATCAATGAGAGCCTATGTCAAGGAGTGATAGTCAAGGAAGTTATTCATTGGAGTTGCTAAACAAACGAGCCAATACACTCAGTCCAATGCCAGTATCTCACCATGCAGGCCTTGCTGTTTTTCATTGTTTTTTTAAGTCCCAGTGATTAATTATGGCTGCTGTCAGAAGAAGGAAACTTTAAAGAAAAGCTAGGATAATCCAGCTGTAACTCAGAGCAGGTATGAGATGTGACCACCTCTTCACAAAGCATAATAGAAATTATTAACAGAGCCTTGTGAGATACTAGGATGTCGACTTTACATCTCCTTTTATGCATCATGGTTTCCTTTCATTTGGTACTTCAGGAGATCATTTATACAAACATGCTTAAGGTAAGGCCTTTCGCATACTACCACAAAATTATTTTATAGCTATATAATACTGCTTAACATATTTAGTATTCTTCTGAAGAGTTTTGGGTACCCCACTTTCTGGCAAACTGGGACAAATTTTGTAATTAGTACCATAAATATTTATAAAGGATTGCAGTAGACAGTTTTATTCTGGAAGTTTACATAAATGTTGCTTTATTCTCTGTGTCTGGTTTTTCCTTGCAATTTTTTTTCTTTCTTTTTTCTTTCTTTTTTCTTTCTTTTTTTTTTAAAAGCACAGCATATTCGCACATTTCAAGAGGTGATTAAACTGGAAGTAATGGAAAGATCCCCAAATCAAATTTAAAAATATTCCACTATAAGGGCTTTTTTTGTATTTCATGCAGTTGTCCAAAACCACAGGGACAACAGTCACCAATAAACTATTTATTACAATTACTTATAATCCTCCAGACCAGTAGTAACATTGACAACTAGCAGAGCTAACATTCATTCCCTTTTTCATTAGTCCATCTCATCTATTATGCTAACGAAGAAATTGGCTTATATGGATCAGCTTCTATTCTGATGCATGGAAGTAAAGTACCCTGAGAAAATTAAATTTTTCCAAAAGTATTTTTTTCATAATACAAAGTAGATCTTTGGAAAGCTGAGCTGTGTAAGAGGAAGGTCACCCTATGTTACGGCCATGTCACAGAAGGATGTGTTAAAATGCTATAATATTTTGTGTGTGGATCTTATTAATGATTTCCACATTAAAATTATTCAGTTCACAAGTTTTAAAATAACTGCCAGCTTGGAAAATTTGATATTGATCTGTGAATGAAACTTGTGTATCAAAAACTAATCTGCATTAGTGAGATCAACTGATTGCTGTGTCCCTCAGCCAGGGACACCCACCTTCTGGATAGGAGATGAGCTCTGCAGTAAAAATCCAGGGCAGTTCACTGAAGGCAAAGTCTCATGCCCAGGCAAGCACTAGCATGCTGATCTTTGCATCACCAGGCTGATCTTTGCATTGGCATTGAGGCAGTGGTCTCTTGCCTGCCCTTGTGAGGGGCCTGTTGGTCTTCCCCATTACTCCTGCCTCCAGCTCTGAGCTCTTGCTGGTCCCCCTCACCACAGCCAGCTTGGAGAGGGCTGTTTCTCTCCTCTTTACCTTCTCCTCTGATGTGTTTATGGTTAGGACTCCAGTCCCCAGCTCTTAGGGCTCTGTAAAAAGATGTGGTTTCCTCCTAACAGCAACATTCTTCAGCACAGATTTTTGTCCCAAACCACAATCATAGAATGGTTTGGTTTGGAAGGGACCAACAAATAGGTTATGGCATTTCTTAGGGAAAGTCCACACATTCCCAGATGCCACCTTCCTATTTAGACTGCATCTTGTAAGCATGTGAGACCTTGGTCCAGGGGCTTGCAAAAAACTTTTTGTTGCCATGCAGCATTTTAAAGCACAAATAACACATGTAGACAACTCACTGTGCCAAAGACATTTCCGGGTAACTGAAGATTACATCAGTTTAATCTACAAATATTTGGAATAGTATTGTTAATGTCTCCTGTGGGGAAAAGTGTCAGATATTTTACTAAAACAGATCCAACGTTTCTGTGGGTTATTAATATATAGCTTTAAACAAGGGAAATTCTGGGATTCCTTTTAAATGAATTTGCCTTTTGTTTTCTTTTACACAGTATTTTGAATGAACTCTTGTGCTCTCATAGAGACCTGAACATATTCCAAAAATATTTGACCTGCTGTGTTTGGGACGGCTGCAAAATGTTTAGCTGCAAAGGAAGTTTAGCTTAAAAAACTTAAGCTTCTTTTTTCTTTCTTTTTCTTGCATCATGTACAAAAAATACATGTTTTATTGTGTCTTGAGAACCTACATGATAAATCCAAGGTATGGAAATAATCATGAGTCAGTTTTCCTAGGATTAAAAGGTTGGGTTTTTTTGTTGGTTGTTTGTTGTTTTTTTTTTAACTTTCAGATTTACATCCGTGTAGCTCAAAGAAGCAATGTTCTGAACCAGAAAACAGGAAGGAATATTAATCAAATGTGAAAAGGTTGCTGGAAAACGAACAGTCTCAGAAAATGTTTTTAAAGATCACTTGTCAAGCACACCATTATTTCTTTGGCCTCTTTTATGCCAAATTTCTGAAAAAAAAAAGGTTAGTAAATTTCAGTTCTGAAGTACACCATGTTCATGTGTACTCTAGGGTTGCTTCATGGTTAAAGAAAGGATGAAATGTTTGTGCTATAGAGAGACCACCAGTAGTTCAGGTAGTAAAACTGTTTTGTGATTATTTGCTGCCGCGCACAACAAGGAGCTTGTCTCCTGACTGAGGAGGACGGTTCTTGCAGCCAAGTTTCTGATGCACATTTTCTTTTTAATTTTTAGTTGGAGATTATTATAAAGTGTCTGAGCCATAGCTGGCTTCAGAAGCTGATAGCCATTTTTCCTGTGCATCATACTGTGGTGGGACTTCAGGACCCCAATATGGGTTCTATCCCTGCAACCCACCAGCGTGAACTACTCCCTGTGTATACTCCTGAGCCATCTGGGGGACACCAGGTCCCTCTCCTTGGGCAACAGCTTAGAGGGACGTTTTAAGCTACAGTGTAAGTGTCAAAGTGGCATTTGCTAGAAAGAGGAATTGTTCTTGCACATCTTATAAGAATTATTTCACTGAAAACAAGAATTTGGTTGACACAAGTGGCTAAAGGTGGGTTTAGCTAACAACAGAAATAACATGTTTGCAGTTTTGTAGTAATAGATTCATAAAATTAGTGTCACATACTTATGCTTAAGCAAAATCTAGGGCAAATGAAGCATCACTGCAACCACAGTATTTTAAACCAATGAGCTATCTTACGGTTATCCAGCACAACGTGAGTATCTCTGACCTCTGCCAGAAGAACAAATGAAAGCCTCCTGGTGGTGAGATCCCAGTGTATAACAGCCCCATTTCTACCTTTTTTGTCTCTCATAGGGATAACTTCCTAGATGTATAGCTGTCCGTCCTTTGATGGGATACTAATTTACTTTTAGAGAGGCTTATTCTGTGTTTGTCTTCTCTCCTCTCACAGTAAAAGGCATTTCTGCAACAAGTAATTAAGCACTTACTAATGAAAACAAGAAAGGGCATTGCATTGAGTCCAAAAGAAAAATAATCTAATATTTGATATCACATTTTGACAAATCTGCTTTCCTTTTGTACACTTACAGATTTCATAAGTTGCTTAATAGTCATTGATAATATTTACTTCTCTCATGTGCACTTGTTAATTAGTTACATTCTTGTAGGATTAATGACTTAAAAGACTAACTTGTAGGATCAGTTGAGTGTCATTCAGAAAAGTAATAAGTATAGTAAAATGGAAACTGGATCAATATCTTCTGTGATTGTGTCAGGTAACAATTCCTGAAAACTCAGATTTTGTACAGCTATTCTTCTTAACTTCTTCTTAACTTTCCTATATGGAATTATGCCTGTTAAATGATAAACCAAATCAACATCAAAGCCAATTTAAATCTCTTTGCTCTTATGAAATTAATTATGGGTGTTTAGTATTCTGAACTTAAGATAATCTGATTTAGAAAGCAATATGTATATTTTTTTACTGCATGAAAATAATTTTTCCCTTTAAAATCTTTGCATACATGTTTGCAAATTAACTTGTATTTCATTGTTTCCCCATAGTCCACAAAATCTGCTTGTGGTTTACATCTTCAGTGAATTAAAATTGTGTAGCTTCCTCAAGAAAAGGGAAAGCTATAAGAAAAAGACTTTACTGAAGTGTTACTAATAAGTATTTTACAGCCTTTGGTCATTTTACAAAAAAAAATCTAGTATATTAAATAAATTTTGGAAGCAAAGAAGACATTCTCAAAAAAAATCCACTTAATATTTTTTTCCCTGAAGCAAACAAAGTAAGGGCAATTTTGACATTATTCACAGAAGGTTCTTTGTAACTTTTTTTTGGGTGAACTATATTTGTCAGTGGAAATGCTATATTTTACCACAGCATCATTTTTTTGACATCAGACTGTTCACCTTTGTAAACATATATCCTTGCTTTAGAAACATCCTTCTGATATTTTAACAAGGCCTCTTTAATTCAAAAGATTAATATTTAACTTTTTCAGGGTATTTACTGGGATTATATTACACTTGTAAATCATATGCTCAAACCTTTTCTGGACTGGGGTTTTATTTGCAAAGTAGTACCCTTCTCACCTCAACAACCTGTTCACTGAGATGTGGAACGTAAAATTCAGCTCAGCTCTCATGTTCCTTGTCCTGCTTTGGCATCTGTACCATCTGTGGCTATGTATCTTCCACCAGTCGACAGCTTCTTGGGCAAAACACACAATGAACTCTGCTGTACCCCTGCCTGCAGCTCAGCCAAATCCCTGCTTGGGTTATCTCAACAGTGGATCGATTGTCTGCACATGAGTCATGCAGGCTGAGTTCTCAAGTTACGTACTGTATTTAATAACACTCAAAGAGGTTTTAATGACTTTTCCATTCACCAGTTGCAATACAACCTGTCTTGCTGGCAGTCAGTAGCACCTACAGTCACTGTGTCAACAGGTGTAAGTGGAGGTGGTGCCTGTGATTTGGCACTGGCACAGAGCAAGATCTTCCTGAAAAATGGGCAGCCCCTTGGCAGGACCAGGTGAGTGATCCAGACTGGTTCTTCCTTGGTGTTTCACATATTTATTAGAAAAATATATTGCCAATCTGTTTCTGTTGTCCAAGACTAGGACTGACATATATTATACAGCAAGGTTTTATGCATGGAGTACGGATTGCTATGCATGAGCTAAATATATTTAAGCATAATACTGAGGTGTTTTGAGTGTCTTTGTAGATGGAATCTGCTACTCAGCATTTAGCTGAGTTCAGTTAAATTTCAATGACATTATAATGGACTTGGTCAATGTATAAGAGAATGACCGCTTCTCTGCACCACCCCACACCCACAATATTTCATGGCAAGCAGACCACCAAATTTCAGTGAACTAGTTGGCAGGCTGGGAGAACCTATCCATATCCTTCCCTGAGGCTCTCTACACAGAAGTGCTGGGGAAAGGGAGTCACATTCTCCTTCAAAATACCACATTTCTTCAGTTTAATTCCCAGCTCTATAAAATGTATCTACAGGCTTCCACGTGTTTTGCCAAAGACATGTCTGTGTAGAATTTTGGTCTTTTTCCATATGGTCTTTATGTTGGTCTACTTACAAGGATTAGTTATGCACTGGATGGTTTGGGCTAGTTCCAGGTTGTGAAGAGCACTGCATGTCCAGTTAAAACAGCTTGATGCAAGCTGCTATTAAACTGTCAAAATTGGCTAAGCACCAAATGCTGACTGAAGTCCTGGGTATTTTAGTAAGGTGTTTGTAAGCTTTTGGTATTGAAAAAAGAGAGAAAAAGGGATGTTTGCAAATGTGAATATGGTGAAAGATGCAGGTAATTAATATCAAGGCAGTAACACAGGCAAGACTTCAGTCACTAACAAAAAATCCTGTGGAACATTGTAAATAGCAGTGCTAGACAAAGTGAAAGGAGCCCCACTGAAAATGTTTGTCATTTTGTAAACATTTGTTGGAGGCAGTCTCACTTTGTTTTATGGATACTCAAGGATCTGAGTTATAACTTTCAGGTTTATAACTACCTTCTGATGATGAACAATATCTCTCATTTCCATACCTTTGAATTTCAAAGCCTAAGATCTCCAGAAACTGTTCTGAATTAAGAATAAGGCACTTTTAGGTAAGTTACTGGACCATAACCTCACTACATGGATGTCTGATAAGCTTGGTAAAAAACACTTGTCTTTGGAAAATCTTCACTGAATAACTGAAGTGGTAGAATAAATTACCAACAGTTTATTCAGCGAATGATTTGTATGGTTTATAAAATTCATCAGGAAATTAATACAAGCCAAACGCTTGATAAGTATGTGGTAGAGTTTTGAAACTTTTACACTTTGCTGCAGAAATATTATTTGTACTTTTTCTCTCTTGTCACCTTAAAATTTTTAGGTTACAAAATTGATTTTCTTTGTTGTAAAAATCCTTATCATAGAAACATAGAGCCATAGAATGTGTGGGGTTGGAAGGGACCTTTAAAAGTCATGTAGTTGAGCCCCCCCCTGCAGTGTGCAGGGAAATTTCTAACTAGATCAGGTTGCCCAGAGCCTCATCAAGCCTGACCTTGAATGTCTCTGGGATGGGGCCTCCAATACCACCCTGGGTAACCTGTTCCAGTGTTTCACCACCCTCATAGTAAAGAACTTCTTCCTACTGTCTAATCTAAATCCACCCTCCTCTTGTCCCTCATCCTATCTCTACATGCTCATGTAAAAAGTTCCTCCCCACTTTTCCTGTAGGTCCTCTTCAGGTACTGGAAGGCCACTATAAGGTGTCCCCAGAGCCTTCTCCTCTCCAGACTGAACAACCCCAGATCTTTCAACCTGTCTTCATAGGAGAGATGGTCCAGCCCTCTGATCATTTTGTGACCCTTCTCTTGACTCACTCCCACAGCTCCATGTCCTTCCTGTGTTGTGGGCTCCAGAACTGGAGACAGTACTCCAGGTGGGATCTGACAAGAGTGGAGTAGAGGGGCAGAATCATCTTCCTAGACCTGCTGGCCATGCTTCTTTTGATGCAGCACAGGATGCGATTGGCCCTCTGGGCTGTGAGTGCACATTGTTTGCTCATGTCCAACTTTTCATCCACTAGTACTCCCAAGCCCCTTTATGAAGGGCTACTCTTTATCACATCATCCCCCAGACTGCATTGAAAATGAGAATTGCCCCAATCCCGGTGAAGGACCCTGCACATGGCCTTGTTGAACCTCATGAGTCTCACCTGGGCCCACTACTCTAGGTTGTCCAGGTCCCTCTGGATGGAATCCCATTGCTCTGGCATATTGACTGCACCACCCAGCTTGGTGTCATTGGCAAACTCGCTGGGGGTGCCCTTGATCCCACTGTCTATATAATTGATGTAGATATTAAACAGCACTGGTCCCAGTACACCCACTGCTTTTCCATTGTCAACTGATGTACTCACTCCATTGTAGAAAGCCACTAGGTTGGTCAGGCAGGTCTTGCCCCTAGTAAAGCCATGCTGGCTGTCCTGAATCATGTCCCTGTTCTCCATGTGTGCCTTAGCATGTCTTCTAGGGGGATCTGTTCCATGACCTGCCCAGGCACAGTGGCGAGCCTGGCAGGTCGGTAGTTCACAGGGTTCTCCTTTCTACCCTGTTTAAATATGGGTGTCATGTTTCCTTTCTTCCAGTCACCAGGGACTTCACCTAACTGCCATGACTTTTCAAATATCATAGAGAAGTGGCTTGGCAACTGCATCAGCCAAGTCCTTCAGGACTCCGGGATGCATCTCATCAGCTCCCATAGACTTATGTATGTTCAAGTCCCTGATGTGATCGCAAACCCTGTCTTCACTTAAAGTGGGAGCGACTTTCTCCCCCTGGTCTCCATCTTGAGGTCCTTCAGCTCGGGAGATGGGAGGAGAGACGTAGGCAGTGAATACCTTAATATCTTATGACTTTGAAAGAAGAGAACAAGAATAAATTGCTTTTAAATTTCCCAATTATATGTGTGACATCAGCGTTTTGGACATTTCACCAGCCAGCAGTCAATCTGTGAACATTGTAACTGCAATGGATATTTCCCATTTGGTTTCAAACTGAGGATAGACACTTCACACTTCTGTTGAAAATAACTGCACTAATGAATTTTTTATGTAAATTTCCCTTCACATTTTATATGTCAGAAGAAAGAGAAATAAGGACACTTTATTCTACTTGTAGTTTTACTCCACTTCAGTAGCTAAACTCTGATGTCCATTTTCTTATGTGAATGAAAGTCACACACATTTAGACTACTCGAACTATATTTAGATTAAATAATGAGAGCAATTGCATTTACTGAAAAGCTAGAATGAACAATAGTTTGTAACCATATTAGCAATATAAAATAACATGATGGAGACCAAATCCTTTTATTGGGACAGCTGCCCAACTGTTGGTGTTGCCTATTGAAGGAACAACTGTATGTAACAAAAATAAAGGATTCCTTGGAGTTACTAGACATGTGATATAAAAACTCTGGAGATTATTATAGGAACCTAGGTCTGGGTTGTGCTTAAATTACCAAAATAAGAGTTTAAGAGAGATGGGGATAATGAAAGCCCTGTCTTGCTTTCATTATATCTATCTTGCTTTTTGATAACTAGGTCAATACAACAATGACTCACAGAAGAAGCCAATGGGAGTAAAATTCTTCTCTTCCCCCCAGTGAAGACAGTGTAAGAATGCCATAGAGACATTGCTCCAGAAGACTGGTAAATAAGTAATACACAAACAAATCCAAGTTGGCTCTGCAGCTTTTGTGGGAAAACTGAAACCGTGGGGGTTTGCCATTTTTTTTCCAGAGTGGTTGAACTAGAGAAATCTGGGCAAGCTTTAATGTAGCAAGTGATCTTGTACATCTGTTGGGGAAGTTTTTCTAAATAGCAGATGTGGTTCATAAACATTAATAAAGACTGCAGCAGAAAACAGAGATGGAACAAGAATGTCTAATTCTGAATTAAGTCCAATATACTTCAAGAATAACTGCACAGAATGAAGTTTATCAGTGTTGGTGTGAAATCATAGCAAGACCAAACTTAATTCCAGAAATATCCATAAAAATAATTCAGGCCACATTTTTAAGGAAGGATATACTCTTCTGCTTCTGCACTTCAGACATTCTCTTGTCAGACAGGTGTGAAGTAGACATACAGATAATACATGGGCCCTTTAGCAAAGACACTCAGTTCTGAAAAAAATCTGTACAAAGTTTTCTCAGTAAATTAAAATGAAATCCTCTGAAGTGGTACCAATACTCTCACAACAAATCTATCATTAGCAGAAAAATGTGGAGCTTTTACTGCCAAGGAGAATGTTTACCACTGTGATTGCCATTACTGAAAACACTGAAGAGAGTAAGCATTTCTCTCAGTATTTCCAGGGGTGGGTTATAATGACCTAATATTGTTCTGTTAAGATGACATCACTTTAAGTGCTTTCCTAACTCAGTTCAAACATATAATTTATACTGAAGTTAACTAAGTTGCAGTTTTGTGCTGAGTTGTTTTGTTGTTAAATATATCGTTACCGGTGTAGCTAAAGCTAGAAGTTAAAATGTCCAGACTGCTGACTTTATTTCCCTACAAGAACAACTCTGTTTTTTGGAATATTACATAAACAGAGATTAGACTTGTTCTGTTCAAATGCTTTCTGTATTAGATATATTTATACTCTCTAATTTTGCCCTCTGCATTAACATCATACTTGAAAGCTCTGTAAGTCTAAAATGTTTGGAATACCATGTTTCTAAGTGTAATTGAAGCAGTGTTGTATTTTAAACTACACTGTGAGCTCTGCAAAAAATATTATAAGATTCATTTTTTAAAAAGATCTGCTCTCCTTTCAGATCATCAATTAAATAGTGCATTTTCTCTTTTAGTGTCAGCTGTGAAACATGAAATTCATCAGTTTAATTTCCCTTTCTTGATTTTGTGTGTGTGTGTCTGTCTGTTTTGCAGTGGGTGACATAGGAATGCAGAACTACCCAGTGTTTTTGTGTTACTGTAATGTCACATAGGGTGATAATACAGTTTAATGGTACCCGATTATTCATGCTCTTTCATTTGTTTACAAAATAGCCACCGCAGGTCTCATAGCTAATCGTTAGGTGACAATAGATAATAGATTCCAGAAATCTCCCCATGACAGCCATAATTTTATCTGCAGTCCTCAAGGCATTCGACTAGAGACATTCCAATTGTGTTGCTCCTGGCAGATCTTTTCTGTGACAGTTCAGAGAGCTCTCGGATATTATTACCCTTAAAGTACTCTGGTGTGTTACCAGCATGGCTCTATGCCCTCTAGAAGGTCTCTTATATAGGAGACACAGGCTCTGGCTACAAAATGGCTGAACAAACTTCCTCTCTTCTTACACTGTCAGAATAGTAAAAACTGATGCTCTCCTAAGCTGGCATCTTCCATTTCTGGATCATCCCAGCTGAAGCACTCATGAGTTTCTACACCATATGAATGGGAATAGGAATGGCACAGCTAGGACAGGTAGTTGTCCCCTGGTGCTCAAAAAGCAGCTAAACAGCAATGCTCTCCAGAAGAAATTGGAGTAAATGAATGTAATGAATAAATGGGTACCTCATAAAATCCTAGAAGGTTTTGAGTTGGAAAGGACCTTCAAAGACTTTCAAGTCCAAGACTCCTGCCAGGGGCAGGGATGTCTTTCATGAGATCAAGTTGCTCAAAGTCCTGCCCAGCCTTGAACTTTTCCAGGGATGGGGCACCCACAACTTTCCTGTGTCTTGCCACCCTCATTGTAAAAAATTCTTCTTTATATCTAATGTAAATCTACCCTGTTTTAGTTTAAAACCATTAGCCTTTGTCCTGTCACTACGGGCCATGGTAAAAACTCTTTTTCCATCTTTTTTATAGACCCCCTTTAAGCATGGAAAAGTGACATAAAAATGTTGATGGAACATGTCTTCTTCAGGTTGAACAACCCCAACTCTCTCAGCCTTTTTTTCACAGAAGTTTTGCAACTCTCCAGACATTTGGTGGGATGATTTTGTAGAAGACAGTGCTCATGAGAGCTGTAGAGCCATAATTTTTTTGTAGTACAGGAATATAAACTATGGCTGCAGTCTGTGTTCAAGTGAGTGTATCATCAACAGCTGTGGCTTGCATTACCCTCCTACTGGAACTTTGCAATCTTTATCAAGGCCATTCAGGTCACCCTTATTTGCCTGTGAATTTATTGTTGTAACTGTGCTTGGGAATGTTAAATTCTATACGTTTCACAGAAAAAACAGGAAATCTCTCATAAATGTACCAATCCTTTTATTCTACCGTTAAGTACTGGTGCAATTAATTTGAAAGTACAGTGCATTTTGTAACTCACATGTAATTTAGAAACTGAGTTAAGTGAAGTCCTGTCAAATCTGATGAAGTATTTTTTATTGCCATTTTCCCATGATATTTCAAACTATTGCCATGTAAAGGTTTCTCTCATTTGCTCTCCAGTATTTTGCACTGTCTAGAACACTGTGCTTTGTGATTAATAAGAGAAAAAATTCTGAGATGACTGGCATACTAGGGACAAAAAATGGCATCATTTAATGAATGACTAGATAGTTAGATGGATGAGAAGTATATCTAGTGTTATAACAAAGACTTAAAGTCATCAAAATTTTAATGAACTGGCTTAGCTGTACTTTGTTAAAGCTATTCAGTAGTAAGTACCCAGTAATATATTTTATTAATAAGTGACACATTTTAACAAATAAAAAAAATATTATCTCTTCCTAGAGATGTGTCTGTGCCTCAGGACAAAATATAAGACAAAAAAAATTTGGAAAAATTTGGGAATGCAACATTTTTTATTGCCATTTTCAGTACAATTTTAGCTTAACAAAACTGGTAAAAACACATTAGTGAGCAGGAGAATGGCTGTCTTAATCTAGAGGTGTAATTTATATGTTCTGAACACACAACACATGAATCGTGCCTCTTGGACATTTACATAGTCACTGTGCAAGTACTGTAGTAAATAAAAATGAAAATAGAAAACAGAGATCATGTTTTTGTGAACATATTTAAAATGCAAATCTAGATAGTAATCCAAACACTTTTTATTCCAAATGCTTCTTATTCACTCTAAAGCTTCCATTCTGGTGAAGAAAAAGAGTAGGGGAAGTAAAAGTTACTCATAACTCTTTTCACTAGCGACCCTAATCAGCATAAATTTGTACACAGAGAAAAGCTTTCTATGTCAGTATTTTGCAACACTTTCTCAAGACTCTGCTAACCTTGAGGCAGAGTACAATAGCAGAGGCATTTGCACTATTTGAGTGGTATCTAATGGAAGAAAAAGTGTCTTTATTGGGAATACACTAGATAATGCCTACAAGAGGACATAGACTACATCTACATATGAGCTGCAACATCACACTGGACAATGAGGTGGATGAGAATGTTGTGAATTAGCCCTTTTCAGGGAAAACTGAATCCAGATGCCCTAACCAGGCTGGTAGAGCTTTCTTAGCCTTCAGAAATAAACAACTTAAGAGAAGGAACTTGAATCTTGGAGCGGTAAATGAAAGATCAAGATGGCTTTTTTCCTCTGTTTGACTGAAGCCTGGTGAAAGTAAAGGTTTTCCTGCCCTGAATTCTTGAATTGAGGGCAGCTGGAAAATAGGCATCTCCACTGGTGTTGATTTTGTGGGAAGCCAAGGAGATTGGCATATCATAGCTTAGCATAGCCTGGTCTGACAGAGGGACTACTTCTGGCAGAGGTGACTGAGGCATCACAAAATGATCCCTCTGAGCTAGAATACATTTAAACTAGACAATGAAGTCAATCACCTTCGTTTTGGACAACTGAAACATGTATCTCTAGATGACAGCTCAGTTATTTGGCAGTCTTCTCAGACAGTCACTGGCTGCTGTTGAGATTCTGCTAATTTATTACTGAACAGAGAAAGAGAAGTCTTCTGCTGAGCTTCTGGGAACAGACTGCAGGCTGCATTACATATACAGACATGCATGTACATGCAGGCAATAAAAATTTGCACTTGTAAAATAAACACAAGTACAGCTCTCAACATATGTACACTCCAGGTGTGTGCATGTGTATTTATTTAAAAAAACAAACAAACAAAAACCAACTTGCCTAAATTGAAGAAACAATATAAAATATTAACAAGGAAATGTTGCAATATTAATAGTAGTTATCAAAAAAAGTTATGGTAAAGCAAGCTTACTGACAACTGTTGGAAGTTTGCAGGAAGAAGACACTGTAGAGATGAAGGTCAAGCCAATACATTATTTACCTAAGAATATAAAAATATTTTACTGTGTTTTAATGTAAATAAAAATATATTTATATTAATGAATCTTGAAGAAATTCTCAGTGGTAGAACCAAAGCCAAGAAATATTAAAATTAACCTTTGTTTTCCCCTCCTACTTGTTAGCAGAATATCAGGGATTGTTACAAAATGTCTATTCCACTCTGATTTAAAAGCTTTTTTAAAGGATGAATAGGCAACCTGCACATGCAGAAATGTAAACCTTCCATAAGACATCCTGATTTCCATAACTGCTCCAATAGAAACTGCAAAATTTTAATTGCTCTTATAATATGGCTTGTTTTGAAAGAAAAATCTTATTTTAGATGGCACACTTAAGCAAGTAATTAAATGTAAATGGGACCTCAATACATCCTTATCCAATATGCTCTAGAAGAGCATAAGTGCAGACTTCTGTTCTCACCTGAATGAGGTGATTTCTGAACAGTGATGTTCTTCCTCTCCTTCCTTGATTCTGTCTGGTATTTAGCTCTATGATTTTGGTATTGTCAATCATACCTGTTCCAACAAACAGAATAGACCAGGACTCCATTTCTGGCCTAGAGGACCAGGGTTTAGCATAACATTTTTCTGTGCACTTGAGTTCTTCTTATTTCCTGAAAATTAGGCTGGTGACATCCAACTGCCCATAGAGACCACCCTGCACCATAGGCTGTTTCTCAAACCTTTCAGAGGCACTGTGAGCAAGTGCTAGAGAGCTAGAAGAAAATGCCAAATGGAGATGTATTAGTGATTAAATAACATGTCCTAGTCCTATAAAATATGCTGTACTATGGCCAAGACAGAGGTAACATTATGTCTTACCTACATGACCTATTAGAAAATTAACGCTGCTAAATTAATTAGTTTCACAGCTCCTTTTCTCTACTTTCCTCTACATTAACAATTTTTCTGTGATTAACGGTAATGACAATGTACAGAAATAGAAATGTTGATTGAAAACATGGCTTTCATTCATGTGAGAAGCAAAAAACTCACCTTTCTCCAGAATTGCTGCTTGGATTGCTAGCATGAAAACAGAATTTCAGTATATTTGTATGTATTTCCTCCCTACACCTTTTGCCCATACCTATTTATTCTTTCTCCCTGCATGGCCAGTAAAATGTCCCCAGAGACAGAGGATGTCACTGAAGGCAGCTGGGCTGCATGCAGAAAGACATCCCTAGTGCATTATCTGTTGGGACAAGCAAATGTCACCCAGACTATGCCCTTATTTATTCCAATATTGATGGATTAATACAGGCAAACTTCTAAAGAGGCTTCAGTCTGCATGACAGAGCCTTAAAAACACTAGTCCCTAACTAATAACAATCCATAAATACAGATCTAGCAGCCTAACATACCTGTAAATCTAAATTAATTAGTCTGAAAAAAATTGACAACTGAGTCTTTTCTGACAAAACTAGCTCTCAGCACTTCACCCTCACACAGAGAACAGAGAATAAAATGCTATTTCTGGGCAGCAATTTTCAAGCTTCTTTAATATTCAGTGACGATCTTCTTAAAGTTAGCACACATTTTAAGAATTTCACAGCACATCTGCGCATCACTGCTTTTTTTTTAAGTGTTTTCTTGGACACCATAATGGTTCTTTCCTGAAGATGATTACTTGAGGAATTAAATTCAAGGCATTAATCAGTCTTCCTCCATAAATGATCTGCAAAGATGCGTTTCTAATTAAAAGTAATTGCAGCTTATCCAGCTGTTTTACATTGTTCGTTGACACAATGTGTGCTTGCGAAGAACTGCTCGTGAGAATGGCGTTCACAAATAAGACACTTCAAAGTTTGAAACCCCATTTTTTCCTTCCACCTTTCATTGAGATAGTATTATTTAGTGTTATGAAATATAGCACTTTTTTAAAAGTACTTAGACTTGCAGATGTTGTTGTGACAATGAAACCAATGGTAAAACTCTCAATGTCTTCCATGAGAAGATGGTTAAGCCAAAACTGTGAGAATATCAACCCTCATTTTTTGTTGAAATAAGTTCTTTCCAAAAGATATGAAATCACACTCTAGCCTACCCTATTTCTGTAATAATCCTATAGTAAAGTGATGGACAACAACACACAAACAAAATTGTCCACACACTAATTATCATGGCATAGTACAGCCTAGAGGGAATTTATGTCATTTATAAACCTTTGGAAAAGTGGTATGAATATGTAATTGAAATGCGACAAGCTCCTAATTATAGAGGCAACTGTATCAGTCAAATATCCTCAACACAATAGCACATATAACTAACTTTGGCAAAGCAACGATGTTGTGAATCAATGTTGCTGACAATTCATATCCAGCTTGCGGGGTATTCAAGATACTCTGTGATTTTCCTGTCTGTGCCCCTGTAAGGGTCCAACAAGATGATGTAATGAGGAATGGCAGTCATAATTAAGACCTTTCCTCATTAAGGCAATCCTCTCTATCAGCACAATCATTAAACATTTATTCATGTAGACTGCTATTAATAAGACCATGTTATAATAAAAATAAAACTTGGTTGATGTCTTCCAAGGGCAAAGGTTTTCTCTGTGAAAGTCAAGACAATCTTATAACAGTGACCTCAATATGTACCTAAGAAACACAGTAGTTAGAGCAACTCAGGTAGTGAACAGTTCTTGGCAGTATTCAACATTTCGCAGAAAAGATCTATATTGCAAAGAAGCATACAAATGCATTCAAGTTGACTACCCACGCTTTCATCAACGAACCTTTGTGTAACCCAACAGCACATGCCAGCCTGATGGCAGCTACTTTCTTAGATGAAGGCATCTGGGACCTGTATGAACATAAAGAAACAAAAGGGCTGGAAAAATGAACGTAGGGCAAGAGGGGCACAATATGACTATGCAAGTTCTGGCAATGGTTCCACACTCAGCATGGGAACTAGTGGGTCCCTCTCCTGAGTGGGACACTCAGCTTTCTCATGGTGATATTAACTCAGAATTACTGGATAAGGCTTGACATTCCAGCTCTGTACATCTTGTGATGACAGAAAATGCCACATCAACTGTATAATGTGTAACTATGCTAAAAAGTGATTTGTACTGTATGCATTTCCTTATGCCACCTGAGCACAGGCCTAGCTGGCCACAAATCCATGAAGTGATTGCTAAAGGAGCTTATTCTGGGGCTTCCCAGATGTGGGAGATTATTTGATCTCCAAAGTAGAGGCTTATCTCTCTCCTCCACTTAGAGTGGCTTGTGGAGAAGAGCTGAAGCCGCTGTCAAGTGAGAACAAATGCAGATAGCCAGTCTCTAGGCTCCCACTAGCAAGGTAATGGAGAAGGGGGTGTGTTTCTGACTTCCTGCTCTTGGTACACCTGGCCCCAGCAGAAAAAGTGCAGCTGATCCTGGAGCTGATGTCCTTCCTCCCAGTGCACCTCACAAGTAGCAGGGACAAGGCAGAAAGCCATAGTGCCAATTCAACACAGAAGCAAAGAGAGAAAGGATATACTAGGTTAGATGGGAGTCTGTTGTGGATGACTTAGAACTTGACAGGACAAATAATGCACAGTAAGGGCACAGCTAGCTTGAGCCACAGTAGTAATGGGCAAGCACAATGGAAGCTATCAGTTTAAACACAGACGACAGGCACACATAACTGAGTTAAGTCAGGGCTGCTCAGCTGTCTGAAACACAGATACCAATGCTAGTGCTCTGCAAGTGTATTTGTAGATCTATCAGAGGTGTTTGGTATCTTCTTCCTCTCCAACTTTAACATTTTACCATTGGCTTGAATAATTGCAAGACTGCATTGTATATTTGTAGTTAGACAGATTGTGAAGTAATTAATGAATTAATTAAAAGTCAAAATCCCTAGGGGAAAAAAAAAAAAAAAAAAAAAGAGTTCTCAGCAGCAATGGCAATATTTGAAACCTTCACCCTAGGATTGCAAGCAGACAGTTCCCTGGTAGTATTACCATTGCAACTTATCCCATGCTGACGGTATTGCCTTTAGTTCTTTACATCAACTGGGTCCTTCCCCTGAAGAGTGGCAGAGAGGATGAGATAAGGTGTGCTCACTTTCATCACAATACAATGTGAAATACTGAAGATGGATAGCAGTATACCACTGAGGCTGAGAAAAAAAATGCTCCTCAGGTGACACCATCCTGTACAAAATCCCCAGTTTCACATAAGCTTTACTCCTGACATCCTTCCCAGGCTTCTGCATTCACTTTCCTGTACAATCCTGCTGAGGAAACTGTTCTGCATATCATTATGCCCATGATTAATTTTACATACCTGAGTAGTACCAGGAAACTTACTGCACTGTTTAGATAATGAAGTGTTAGCACAATGTGAAACACTGGTGGTACTCAACACTGGCAATTAAAATTACATTTCATATCTCTTTTACTGGAGTGGTACTACTTTAGTTGTGTGAGTATCCTTTTTGTTTCAATTTAGATAAAGTGTATTAATCCCAAAGATTAGGAACCAGAATGGGCAGTAATAATTTTACTGTTCTTAAAATCTACCAATGTGAAGGCCTGATTTTGCAAAAGATACTCATGTACGAGAGCAGTAGCATTGATACCACAGCCAGATTTACATACGCAACTCCATCTTTCTCCACCCGCAGGCTGAAATAAACATTCATTAGTGACTCTTAACATTTACTGTTCCTTGCATCTAATTTTTATGATAAGCATTTATTATTGTGAACTTCAATTTCACATTTATTTTATAACAAAGTAATTACATATACAGTTTAACTGTAATATTTACTTTTATGCTATACAATATCATTAAAGTGTTATACATAGCACCATCTGTTGGCTAAGATAGCTATAACACACGAAAAATAGTTTATGCAGATTAGATAGAAATGAGCATACCAACAAGAAAACAGGAAAAGGACCATAAACAATATACATTACTAAATTGCATACTAAAATGATCTTACACGCAGCTTTTTCTGTAAGTTAGGGTATGTATTTTCAAAGCACTTTTGGAGTTACTGAAATCAAGAATTGTTGACATTTGGGGGAAGAAAAAATGATGGCTATGAAAAAGCTATTAAAGCTAGCTTAGTGTAAACTGACAAACAGTATTAAAGAGCAAGTGATAAATTAATTCACCTGCAGCATCGTAGCTTATTGTGAGCTCTAGTGTCATGCCTCTCTGGATCCTTAGTGGTCTCAAATAGCAGTAAAAATGCCATTAGTAGAAAAATTATGATGTTTTCTGCTGTCACACACCTGTCTGGAGAGTTTCTGAGTCAGAATTTTGTACTTTCCTCATTTACTCCATTCAGTGCTGCCTTTTTGTGTGGTTCAAGTTAGGTCATGTGTATGTGCGTGCATGCATCTGGGAGGGTATCCAAGAAATCTCCACTAGTGAGTCTGTATTTATATAAAGGCCAGCAAGAGCTGCAGCCTGGCAAACCTAATGGTGTCTTCTCAGTGTGAGAAGCACTGTGAGGAGGAAGGCTTGGCATGCTAGCACTTCCATCAGTGCTATCTTTCCCTTGCCTTAGGTAGTCTGATGCCTTCTACACCTGGCTTGCTGCTGCTCTGGATGGGAAGTCAGGCTCTGGCTGTTCAAATGTTTCTGCACATGGCCCTTCAAATATCTGTCTGACTCTGTCCTACTGGTTTTGGACATGATGACTGAAAGCAATAAACATATCAGTACACCAAGATTGCAGGAATGTGTCTTGTCATCCCCTTGTGTAGTGTTACGGAGCTGTACACAGTGGGGCTTGCTGAGCAATCAAAAAATGCTTTTACTTTTGTCTAGTGGTTCCAGGAGACAGACCACTAGTGGTATCTAAAAAATAGTAAAAACTGATATGTACACCTTTTCGCTGGTCCAAGCCAGATGGTGAGAAGTGTGGACAAACTTCTCATTGTCCAAAACAGAAATTGCAATGCTGTGTTTCCCTGTATTTATACTAATGGATTTTGAGATGTAGAAATCAAGAATGTTCTCACACAGAGATTAATGACACAATTGAGATAGAGCTTATATCTAACGGCTGTCTCTACAAAAAAAGATAGTAGAAGAAATACTTGTGAGTTAAGGAATGGGAACTGTATCTCTGTCAGGAATATCCCTTCGTAGGTCTCCTGTTACCAGATGAAAAAGCTGCAGCTGCCTTCCACAAAACACCAATTTGATACAAACCCACACTGTGAGTTCCAATTCTGTCAAAACATTTTGACATGTTAATACCACGCAGGCAGGCTCCTTTGTGCCTGATGAGCTCCATACCTTGTTTTGTCTAATTCAACAGAAATGCAGTCATACATTTTATCTAGATCAGTTCAGAAGTGCTGGATGACCCAGTATCATGGAGATGAGGCACTAATGACTTGTGATACCTTAGCTTCAAGTTGGTTCTGCAGTTAACTCAGGCAGAAATGAAGGACTGCTCCAGAGTGTGCATATTTCACTGCAGGCTTGCTACCCGTGTGGCAAGAAGGAATCCAACAGTCTTTGAAGGCCTGATGTAACACATTTTACCTCCTCTGGCTGCCCTTTTACAGGGACAGAGGAAGTCATAATTCCCTCCAACTGCCACTGTGAAGGAAGCACATTCATACAGCTCATCATTCATGCAGCATAAGCTGAAGCAAACTTAGTCCTCTGTAAAAAGTCTAGGTGCAGTTATGGGATTAAATACAACCTTTAATGATGTACAAGGCACCAATGTTTCTAACAGTTGTTTGTTGTTTTTTTCTTCTCAAAAATCGACGAGAAAGAGTAAGAATCAAATGAAGCTCGGGACTACTACACTCACTGCACAAGAACAAAAGAGAGCTATCTTAATCTGGTCATTATTATAAATTACTTTACTTCAGTAAAGTAGGTTCATTACATTCTTTTGTCTACTCTTGAAATATAGAAAATTTGGGACAATGTTTCTGATAGCACAACACTAATTTTTGTCTTTTTGAGAACCTCATACAGGACATGATAAAGTTCTGGGATTTACACTTTTTTTGGTAATAAATGTTGCAAAATACAATTGAAAAATCCAACCAAGGTTATTCTTGTGGGAAAGAATTCTTCACTGATAATAGAATCAGCAGGAAGAAAAGTTACAGCACGCTGAAATTTAGCTTTGATTTTATAATAACAACATCGCCATTTGTCAATAGATTGAAAAGTTACAGTGTATATCTGTAGCATATCACAGAAATCGATCAGTATGTGCCAGGAACAGTTATAGCCCAAAATAGCCTTTAATTCTCCTAAATTAGTTAACACACTGCAGACAAAACAATCACACTTCACTCTTCTGCTTTCTATATTCTACTCTGCTCACCCACTAGAACAAATTGATTTCTGTATTTATCTGCCACAGCAAAATGCATGGGAATATGAATCATTTAGGTTAGCATCTCCTGGCACAAGTCAAACCAATAATTGTTTCACCTTCCTACAGCCTTACATGCGAAACACTGGAGAATAAGCACAGGTGAACCAGGGAGAGGTTCTCTAGTGGTCTTGTTCAGTGTGTGTTTGGTTGATAATGTGCACTGTCATTTCATCAATGTGAATTTGAGGACATGAAATCTTCCCTGGGGATCCATGTGAAGCCTTTCCTGCTGTTGTTCAGAGAATAGTACAGCCGCTAGTGCATTTTGATTTTGCTGCTTAAGACAAAGACAGGGTGTGTTTTGAGTCAATGGCCGGTAGCTGACTTTACTCATGGTTTCTTTAATATTAATTCATTTTTAATCCACCTCCATACACATGAAGGAACAATAAACAAGTATCTGACAGTATGAAATTATGCTAGACCAACCTGGAAGAGTGGTGAGCACAAGATATCTTTACTTTAACAAGGTTTCTGACACTGCCTTTTGTGGTATTTTCATCTGAAAGCACTGACATACTCTAATGCTAGTAAGGAGTATTTCAATAACTGCAGCTAGTAAAAAGAAAAGGGTTTCTGCAGCCTGACCAAAAGAAACTAAGGATGATCTAAGAGCCTACAATCACTCTAGAGGATTTACAAAAATTACAGTCAAACTTTTCAGTAGGGGAGGACACAATTACAAGGGGTAAACTGAAGCTTGTGGGGTTCAGATTGAACATGAGGAAAATTCCCTGGGAATGATACTGCAGCACTGGATCACCCAGAGATACTGTGAGGTCTAAGTTTTATTCAAGACTTAAAAAAAATGGAAGCACAATGTTGGCAATAGTCCTGCTTTAAGCAGGAAGTTAGAATTCCAACTGACATGTCTGTGGCTCTGTGATCTCACATGAGCTATTTGCATGATCTTATTGACAGCAGTGCGGAGCCATTAAAACTGACCCAAATAAACTGATGAAAACCTGTAATCCTACAGTTAATCTGGTGACACTCTGGAATCATTATTATGTTATTCTGAATGGGAATAAAAGAAAAACAGAAGAGAGATTGTTCTTTTTCTTCCCTTTCCTAACACTTAGATACGACACCAGAGGTATATTGGAGTAAGATAAGGACATGCTAAAATTAGGACCTCATCAACAATGGGCAGATGCACTGGAAAGTGGGCAGCTTTAGTAGTTTATTGTCTGTCCAAGCAAATCAAGGATTGTCTGCCCAGATTAAGTACAGGATACAATGAAGAGTAATAGAAGTAATAGGTTAAATAAACCATCTTGTATGTTTTCTTGCTTCCTTAACTCCCTTAAAAACTAAAATAATTGCTGTCATCCAAATCAAAGACCAGGATCTGACAGCAATAAAAGTGATTTCTTTCAAATTTCCACTATTGTTTGCACTATGCTTCACCCACTACACCACCACTTGCAGACCTTGACCTGGAGAGTGGATGTAAATTGAGCAAACCACTATTGTTTGGCAAGGTGGAAAATCCATTATGAGTTTCTTTTTCTGCTATACAGGGCAGTTCTGCTCCATTTTCACTGTTCAATGCAGTGTGACTTTAAATCTGTACCCTGCAGAAAGCTTTCATGCAATAACTGCGCTTTGTGCTGCTCTGGCAACAGTGAAGAGCAGTGAGCAGAAAAAAGTGGCAGGGATGGGAGAATTGCTGAGCCACATAGCATACTATATGTTTTCCCCTGCTACTCTCTGTCTGTCCCAAAACTTAAGTTCTTGGCCATTCATCCACATCTTAAAGGAGCAATGGTTCTTCTGCTGCTCTCTTAAAACAGCATTAATAAGTGGGGACACAATGACGGGGCACACATTTATGAGGCCTATGTTACTGCTCCTTTGCTCAGGTAAGCAAAATATGGAAAATGCTAAAAGCATGACCCTAGAGGCAGATAAGGACACAACATGTTTTTTTCAGCTATCATTCGTGTTTGTTGCATTATCTCAGATTTTCTTTCCACTTCTAGTTCCAGAGAGGATTTTAGACATGAAGGTATGGGATGATGAACTCAAGAAATGCCTGAGGGCATTTCAAGAAATTGCAGTCTTTGAGGGCAATGTGAGTGGAGAGAAGAGGCTACTTCCCTGTTCAGCTAAAAGTGCAGGTAGGAAAAGCCCAATACTGTCCTGCCTAGATTCAGAACTGAGATATTCCCTGTAAGCCAATTGCTTATTTACACCATGAAAACAGTAGACTTTGAAGATGAGTGTAAGTACATGAGGTACCCATGAGGTGCAGCTAGACTCCTTTCTCCAGTTACTTTATTTTTTACAGAAATGCTTCGGTATAGTCAATGCTGTCAGAAGCTCGTTTGATATTGTTTAAAATATGTAATCTGAGGCTCCTGGGGAAGCCCTTGGTCACTCCCTATGCTTCCTATCACTCCTCCTTGAAAGACAGCAGACTGTAATCCAGTATCTAAAGCACTACAGAAGCTTCATAAATGGGAAAGGAGTGAGAGAAAAGGCTAGCTTGTTAATACTTTGTTAGGTAAAGTTACATGGCCAACCACATAGTGTTACTCCAACAGTAGAAGACTGGGAAATAAGCTCCCATCCTCCCATGGGACCCATCCTCCCAGGACCCATAAAGCTTTTGCAGCTCCAAGCCAAAGCTCAAGTACCATACTATAAAATCTGAGACATGACCTCTACACTATCTGTAGAGCAGTATTGGAGTTCAGGCCAGCCCTGTGGCTTGTTTTGCTTTTCCCAACTGATGGAACAAACAATTTTCTCCAAATGTAAGATGGTTTTCAAGCCATCATAACTCTCCTGTCTCCTGATTAACACACTGGGGTAGACATATCGGCTTAGGAGCTTGTTTGTGGAGGCAGAACAATTAATGCTGGTGAAGTTAATTAACATTACTGAAAAAGAATTAGGTCTCTTCCTTTGGCTCCAGCACATATATACAGATGAGTAGAAGCACAGAAGAGAGGATACAGTGGTGGACATGAACTACCCACCTGCCCCTGCTCCTTGCTGGGAGCTGTGCGTCAGCAGCTCCTTCTTTCCTTTTGCCTTTCCAGTGACTAGGAGCAGCATGCTGAAGCTTCTGCTCTGTGAGGTAGCCAGATGGAAGAGGCAGGGGTGTACCTTACAGCAAAAGTGATTCCCAGTAGCAGGCCAACTTTTGCTTTTAGTTATTTGCATGATCCTCTTATCTGTTTTTTTATCTAGACTGAAATGCACGGGGCGTTATGTTCTGTATCTTGTCTAACTAAAAATAAATTAGAGCTATATAGCAAATTCGCTTAGGAATACCTTCCATTTGTTCCACTAGGTGTGTCATTGCTTATATAATTTATACTGTAATTCCTAAGCCAAAAAACATTAGTTTTCTCTGAACATCTGACTGGCATCTGTGAAATCTGCAGTATGCATCATTAATCAGAGTATCATTGTGAGGTTTGGTAACGACAGATAGATAGGGTAAGTTCACTATATTGATATAGTAATGCTCACTGGGGTACTGCAAAGCTACAGCTTTCACTGTGCTCTTGAAAAAAAGCAAACAACTGCCTTAATAACATCCTAGAGTAAAGAGTGGTATTTGTCCTTAACAAAATTATCTAATGAACATCTGTCTTCATTCCTACTAGCTTGCTTTGTACAAAGTAGATATAATGTTCTTCATTTCCTGTCCCAAGCTATTGCTCTCTATTAATGCCCTAATAACTTATATTTCTGTGGATATATGCTACATGTGAATGTGTGTATATATTTGTGTGTGTTTATGTATAGATGTGTATATATAGAGAGAGAAAAGGATATATGGATATTTGTATACATACATATATATATGTATACATATGTGTATACACATGCACCTATACATAAACACACATTTACATACATACCCTGCTTTGGTTAAGCCTAAGACTCTGGAAGAGATTTCTATTATAATAATACATATTTACATTTATATTTATACCTAGGATCTTAGCTATAATGTATATTCATTTAATTCTGGGTATATTCAGGTACATTTGTATACAAAGACAAAGTAACCAAGTATTTTTCTTTCTTTTCCCTCGTTGTATTTCTTTGTTAACAAACCAATTATATGAGAGGGTTCCTTTGACTACAGCAGGGTCAGGACAATAAATCTGCCAACTAATTTTCCTCATAGATCTGATCTGGTTAATTGAAAGGCACTGTTTTCCAAAATACAGTAGTAACGAGTGATCAAATCTTATGTCAGTTTAAATTTCCACTGGAAACAACGATGAGCAGAATGCAGGACTCCCCTCCTATTAACATCACCTACAGATTCTTGTGAGCTTTTTCTGCTGTACGATCATATAAGAAGACATGGTCACTCATTTACATACATATAAAATTGCAACAGAAACATTTCTTGTTGTACAGCAAGTGAACAAATACACCTTGAGTGAAATCAAAGAACATAGCTAGAGGGTATTGGCAATGTGTTTCACACATGGAAAATCTGTTCATTTTCTGCCATTTAACAGAGCTATGGGTAATGTATTTTAAGCATACTTCAAATAAGTGACAGTGTAAACTGTGCTTGAAAAATAATTAGCAAATTTCCCACTTTTCACGTGGCAGAACACCTGCTTTAAATATTTCTTCCTCTTACCTTACCAAGGCTTTAAAAATCAGTTTATTCCATAATTAATTTCTCTATTTTAAACATAAAAGCTCTCTTTCTCACATATAGCATGCCTATTATCAGTTAAGTCTCCATCCAGAAGCACTAATGAATTAGAGGCAAATTGGTGCTGGAGTTGTATTTTGCTTGTTGTTGTTTTTTAATGCCAAGAAAAATCAATTGGGTTATGATTGGCTCTAACTGGCATTCACAAAGGATGGAGCTCTCTCTTTCTACCTGAAACCAAGTAGCTCTCAGGCAAAGATTTCTTTTTAGTATCTGAGAACTTCAAGGAAAATCTAATCTACACTACATTTTGCAACCCTTTTTGAGGAGCAAGTAGTGGTTGGAAGATAAATAACAAAGATACTTCATGTTCTTATATTTATCCCCAAAATTAGTTACCACAATTCATTACAGTTGACCCAGTTATTTTTTCTAAATAACTGTTTTCTCACAGAGGTTGTTTAGTGCCTGTTGATTAGTTCAGGGATTGCAGTGGTAGAGGATGCCGCTGTTTGTTGCTCCAAAGTTCACAGCACTGTGTTTCCATTATGTCCACAAGAGACTCTAAACAGCAGAGAGCACCTTCCTTTACAAAACTGCTAGTACTTCACTGCAGGTTTACACAAATATTTCCAGTGCTATTTAGAAGCCTGATAATGCCATCCCTTCAATGGAGCTAATGAAGAGACTGAGAAAAAGTCCTGACTGGGCCTCCAGATTTCTGTTACCAAAAGCTAAAATGGCTTTGACTGTGTGAGTGATAATTACACCATTTTAACAGAAAAGATGCAACAATGCAATGACCTATCAAAAAAATCACCATCATTAGCTTGGATTAATCTGTACAGTATATCCTGAGTGAAAAATTGATCCAATAAAGAGGTTTTAGTTTGGGTGATCCTGAAGAAAAGGTGTTTTCTATCTGCTTCCTCTCTTCCCTCACTGTCCTTCACGCACTAATGCACAAATACTGTGGAAAAAATACAGAATGGTTCTGTAAGGATGGTTGATAACAAACTTAAAATAGAAGGAAGTTAATTTTTGTTTCTGGAATTTGCTTACTTATATTCCAGCATGTAAACAAACTAATGTGAAGCATATGGCTAAGCTACTGCTACATGTAAAGCCCTGTGCTGTTGTTTGACTAAGTATAAGTAGACTGAATATCTATGGTGACACCAAAACATTTATTAGGAGTTTATAGCTTTCTATCCCTTTATCTCTAGGTGTCAGTTATGTGTCTCAGATGTCAAATTAGTTTCAGATGTTCTTCCAAAGGCTTGTTCTGCTTTCCTGATGATTTTTACTGGCAACTGTATTGGACTTATAAGCTCCTCTTTTCTTGGACAAGGAATCAAGGAGGCAATGAAATGAGGTTAGTGGCTGATTTCAATAAAACAGAGGTTTTTACAAAAAGATGTATAGCTCTTTGCCAAGAAATCCTTTCTCAATGGAGAAGCATTGGTCCTTATAGCTTATATCCTCATGTTAAATTTCTCTTGTTCCAAATAATAGGTGCTATAATAAGTCAAAAAATAGCTACTATAATCTTACTAAAGACTGCCAACAGAAGATTTTCCTTATTGTCTCAAAAATGAAGTAATGGAAATAGGAGATAAATCTGATATTTTGAACTCACCTTTGTAATTTCCTAATCTCCAGGCTGTCATACACTAAAGCCTAACTTGCCTTAATTAGCTGAATAATTAATTATCGTCTATCACCAACAAGAGCAATAAAAAGAAGCATTCTAATTTTGGAGAAGACTAACTGGGACAGGGCACCAGAGGCTGAGCTGCTGATCTGCTCGATCACTTCCAGTGCTATGTCATGACATTATAATGCCAAAATAAACACTGGGTGTTATTTATAATGCTTATTTCTCTAATTTTATAACAGCTGCTCTAAATCCGTGGCTGTGAATCACAAATCACAATTCATTTTACAAAATCAGTTAACCTGAAATACTGGTGTCATATTTATTTAACAGTTATCCTGTCCTCTGCTAAAAATTGCGGTATCTTTTGAACATATGCAAGCCACTTCTGGAGTTTCAGGAAACATTTGGTCCTTGGCCTGAATTTCTCCTCACAAGACAAAGTAAAACTCTTTTACTTACTCTCCTGAAAACTTTGTGAGATGGACAGAGGTCTGAATCTGTAAGCAATACAATCCACGTTCACATGGATTTCTTTGTGCAGTACCACATAAACACTTCACTTACTAAGTGAAACCACCTACGCCTTCTGCAGTTGCAACCAATTTAGTCTGTTTGTATTTTGAAGTGAAAAAAAAAAAAAAAGATTAAAGTTTGAAAGTTCTAAGTAAATAAGTGTTTCTGAGGACTAAATTTGAGCAGGAGAGAAATAGAAATATGCAGTACTAGAGGAAGTGAAAGGTGAATAATAATAACTTGTGTACGCAAAAAGGTTTTTGAGTGTGATAATAAATGTATTGGTTAATATATCAGATAATAGATACATTGATGATACATATTAATGAAATACATTGCTTGTGAGGTGAGGGCTGAAATGTAGGACTCAAAGAAAAGTGTCTCTGACTACAAAAGATCACAGAATCGGGCAGAGAAGTAACATCGGTTTGGAAAAAGAGCTAGTAAGTGTGTATGTGAATGGCTGCCTAGACCCTACCTGAGAGTCTCCTTGAAAAAAAAAAGCAGCATTCATGGACTATAACACAGCTTAGGAAACTTTTTTAGTTTGAAGACTTTCTTTTTTGGAATGAAACCATAACTGAAGATTTAAAATCAAGACTTCCAAGAAATTATCAAAGATCCTGAATTAATTTTTATGAAGAAATTTTTCTATGTTGAAAGAGTAATGTTTTAATGTTCAGATACTCATTGTGGCAGAGATGAGGAAAGGACAGCCCAAGTGAGTGCTTACACCGAATCTCCAAAACCCTACTTGTTCCCCAGCCAGTGGTGCCCATCTAGCAGCAGCTGGGAGACAGGTGCCAGCAGCCTCGTCTTCACCCAGTGTTATGCACAGCTCCAAAAGACCCAGATTGCCTTGAGAGTGCCAGCCTGTGCCTCTAAGAGGAGGTCTAGGATTCAGCCATGTGTCTGTCACCTCTGGAAGGGAAAAG
Source organism: Hemiprocne comata (assembly GCA_020745705.1). Classification (NCBI taxonomy): domain Eukaryota; kingdom Metazoa; phylum Chordata; class Aves; order Apodiformes; family Apodidae; genus Hemiprocne; species Hemiprocne comata. Next base: position 65,807,379 of record CM036616.1, on the reverse strand, counting down.
ACCCCAAACCACAGAATCATAGAATCTTAGGGGTTGGAAGGGACCCCGAAAGATCATCTAGTCCAACCCCCCCCTCCAGAGCAGGGTCACCTAGAGTACATCACACAGGAACTTGTCCAGGCGGGTTTTGAATGTCTCCAGTGAAGGAGACTCCACAACCTCTCTGGGCAGCCCTTTCCAGTGTTCTGTCACTCTCACAGTAAAGAAGTTTTTTCTGATGTTTACGTGGAACCTCCTATGTTCCAGTTTGCACCCCTTGCCCCTTGTCCTGTCACTGGACATCACTGAAAAAAGCCTGGCTCCATCTCCCTGACACTCCCCCTTAATGTATTTGTAAACATTAATGAGGTCACCCCTCAGTCTCCTCTTCTCCAAGCTAAAGAGACCCAGCTTCCTCAGCTTTTCCTCATCAGGGAGATGTTCAACTCCCTTAATCTTCTTCGTGGCTCTGTGCTGGTCTCTTTCAAGCAGTTCCCTGTCCTTCTTGAACTGAGTGGCCCAGAACTTAAAACAATATTCCAGATCCAACCTCACCAATGCAGAATAGAGGGGGAGGATAACTTCTCTTGACTAACCACACCCTTTCTAGTACACCCCAGGATGCCATTGACCTTCTTGGCCACAAGGGCACATTGCTGGCTCATGGTCATCCTTCTGTTCACCAGGACCCCCAGGTCCCTTTCTCCTACACTGCTCTCCAACAGGTCAGCTTCCAACCTGTACTGGCACATGGGGTTGTTCTTCCCCAGATGCAAGACTCTACACTTGCCCTTGTTGGATTTCATCAAGTTTCTCCCCACCCAACTCTCCAGCCTGTCCAGGTCCCTCTGAATGGCAGCACAGCCTTCTGGTGTGTCAGCCACTCCTCCCAGTTTAGTGTCATCAGCAAACTTGCTGAGGGTACACTCTGATCCCTCATCCAGGTCGTTGATGAAAATAGTGAACAGTACCGGTCCCAGTACTGACCCCTGAGGGACTCCACTTGCTCACAGCTTCATGGTGCCCTTAGTCTTAAAACTCATATCTATGCTTTTATTGGAGCAAATAAGAAAGCTTGTGATTCAAACTTTGCAAAAAGACCTGAAAAATATGGCATTTGCTAGTTCTGGAAGGCTGAGTCCCCAACATAATCTTCTTAAATATGTTTTGGCCTGTAACTGTAGTATTTGTACTGCATTTTGCACTGCTGTCACTCAAACTGCTACAAGTGCTCAGTCTACTTTTGATTCCAAAACGAAAGTGTTGTATGACCTTGTTAACCTAGTTTCTGCTCAGAATTAATATTAGTGTGATGACTTGAATAATCTCACCAGATAATCACAATATGGTATGCAATTCTGAATGTGACGTTTGATTGACTCATGGGAAATGGAAATAGAAAAATTGCCTGGAGCTTTGTGAATGCAAATACATTTTCTTTTTGGCAGTGGTCACTTTATATTATATTATGACAATTTTATTAAAGGCCTATCAAAACTGATTAAACATTTTCATAAAATTCCACATTCTGTACCAAATTGTGCTATTTAAAATGGGTGTTTTATATAGGATTACTGACAGACTTTTTTTCTGGGGTGAGGATACTGGAGAAAACTAGTATAAACAAACTTCAGTCACTCATTGGGAATGAAAGTAATTCTGAAATTAATTATGAATTCACAACTGTGTTTATCCTTTTGATTAAAAGCAAATATAATTTCTAATAAGAATTTTACTATACTTTGAAACCTTACTCAGTTGTGAAGTTGTATTGATTTAAACAGAGTTTTAAAGATTTAAATCGTATTTTGAAAATTGATGGTTGTAATATAACTAATTATACTAAATAAATAAAATTCAGTTGGAAGATTTGATGATAAATTTAAATGATTTGAAAATGGAAATATTTACATGTCATTGTGATAACTTTCTTAGCTCTTGTTCAAATTCTAGCTTAGCATTTAAGAAATCAAGTTTTTCATTGTATATTTACACAATGCTGAATCAACATACATTATTTCTGAGCATAGGTAGCTAATCTTGCTCTCAAATACCATAACACAATTGCCTGGGCTTTTATGTAAATGTAAATTGTAAACTTTTATCACATTTAAATCATAAAAATACTTCATGATTTGTGGCAATCGCTGATGGTAGTCTGAAATCTTGCTATGTTTACTGGAAAATATGTCAGTATAAATCTGCACAACTATTAAAATCTTTGAGAAATTAGTAATCCCTGCATTGGTATTTCTAAATTTATAATCAAAATATGTAGGACAAATATATACCTGTTAACCATATGACTATTTGGATAAATACAGGCAGTTTCCACGAAACATGTCGCAGGCAGGACTATAATCATAAACATGTAGAGCTGGGAGGAATCTGAAAACAACACCCAGACTACCTGTAAAATGATCCAATTTTATGTGCATAAGCAACCGCACAGATTTTCCAACTTGTTCCTGAAAATTTTCAGTGGAAAAAGTCAACAAATTCTGGATATCTGGGAACAGTTTCATCTCTTTAAGAGTTGGAGATTTGTTAATACCTAAGCTCAGTATTTGTTGTAATTTAAGCCTATAAAGTCGATCTTTCTTCACAGAAAAAAAACAACTGAGCATTCCACCTTTGGGAAACTTTTTTCTGTAATGGATTATTATCACAATACACTACATCTTGGACTTCTCTATTAGTTGTTAGTCTCACTAAATGATAAAGAACATCCATCAGTCTTTCCTCAAAGGATGCATTTCCTAAATATCCACCATTCTTACTTTTCCTGCCTGGACTCTCTCCAGCTTACTTACCTCTTTCATACACCACAGTGTTCCAAACAGAATTTAGTCTCAAGCTGAGACCTCATAACATTAAGTACAGTGGAGAATTTACTTCTTATCTCCTATATACAAATTTTTGTTGCACCACAGAAATTTTTGGGGGAGAGCAGAGGTGTGCAAACATCAACTTGCCAATGCAAGTCAAATGTGCGATTCCCTCAGGATTATTTTCTGAAGCATTGCTAAATATTAATTCACTTCACAGTAGGGATTTTCACTTCCAATTTAACTTCCAAGAATTTGTCTTAGTGCTTTCAGACATTTTCTGATCTCTGCTAGTGTATCACTTCAGCTTTTTGTCTGAATTGAGGATAATAGAATAACTGAGGTTGGAAGGTGCATCTGGAGGACATTTGCTCTAGTCTTCTGCTCAAAGCACCGCTACTTCTGATGTGGGAGCAGGTTGCTTGGCACCTTGAGTAGCCAAAGGCACCAAGTCTTCCGTAGTCTCTCTTTGGACAGAGAAAGCTTTTACTTTAACTCCAGTTGTTTTTTGCCTTGCTGCAGCTTGTGAGAATTACAGCTTGTCCTTTGGCTGGCCAATCAAGGGAAAAGTGTGGCTCCATTCCTTCACTAAGCCTTGGATCTCATCCAGATTTTAGACAGAGAAAGGCCTTCATCTTCTCCTTTCTGGCTAAACCAAATCTCTCAGCCTTTCCCCATAGGCCATGAGCTCCCAATCACTTCTTTATCAGAGAGCATCAGGGCTCTCTACTGGACTTCTCACAGTTTGTCCATTTTTCTCTTGCACTGGAGAGATCTAAACTGGACACAGCACCCCACTTATGGCATTGCCACTGTGGAAAGGCTGCACTACAAACTCTTGGCCACCTACAAAGGGTATGCTCTGTTGGGGTCACTCTGGCAGCAGGCAGAGGAGCTGCAGGAGGAAGTTGGCAGGCTATACAGTATTAGGAAGGGTGAAATAGATGTAGAGTATTAGTTGAGACTTTGCAAGAGGAATTACTATGTCCCATGGCACTGATCTCCAAAGCCTATCAGGGAAAGAGCTTTGACAGTGAACAGACAGCACCTGGGATGAGATGCTGTGGTCTCTGATTACCCTCGGGAACAGGACATCACTTCACTCCCTGTCGCAAGCCGATATCAAAAGCCACTGGCTATCAGGATGCTTCCGCGACTTTCCCCCCCCCACCTCCAACGGAGAGGTTTGTGAATGAGACCGCATGTGCAGCCGCTGTGGGACCGTGTCTTAGAGGGTAGACTGGAATGCCCCCCACCACGCTCACAAATTGTTACCAAGACCAATGTTTAACTAGCAGGTTTATTAAGGGTTAACACAAACTGAGGGACCAAGGTTCAGGGGAGGTAGTCTAGGTATATATATCAGGAAGGAAATCAGGGTTCTATGGTATTAGTAAGTGCACTCCCCATGGAATAGGTGTAGGAAGGATTAATGGAGGAGAAGGGTAGGAATTGGGTCTGGTACATATGTGGATGTGGATCTGTGTGTGTCTGTATTTGTACGAGTGCTACCTGCCTTCTGCAACGAGGATGTGATCAGCATCCTGACAACTCCGTGGCGGGGTGGCCCCATGACTGGGGGCAACCTGGCGGGTTGACCCCTTTGGCAGGCAATAGTCACAGGCAGTCATGGTGGGCAGGCACAGTAGGCAGGGCAGGCACAGCAAACAGGCACGGCTCCGCTTCGGGCAGCGACCCTCAGGCTCCACTTCGGGCAGCGACACCCAGGCTCCGCTTCGGGCGGCAGGGAGGCATCGATCCCCTGCGGGTGAGCACAGGGCCTGCCGCACGGAGCGGCTGCAGTGCTTGTGGGCAGCTCAGTCAATTACCAAGTCCCGCAGATGACAGAAAGTTCTCTGGTTCACCAGCACAGCCCGCCTCCTTTTACTTGTGGCTAGTTGCTCAGTCTTTCAGAGGCAGCCTGCTATCTGTATTTCTGCCAAGTCTGTTTCAGTTTGTCCTTGGCTAAATCAACAAAAGGCACTTCGCTGGCTTGAAAGGCATTCCATCTTGTGTGGGGGGAGAAGGAAAATTGGTCCATTCCCCACATCTCACCCCATGCAATTTATGTAAAAGAGTAATTTAGATGTATGGAGGTGAGCTATGTATGGAGACCATGAAAGCTGTATCAAATGCCTTTCGATCAAGATTAGAAGGATCATCCCCTGAGGAGGATCTGTTAGGCTTCTGTCACCAACCTCCCAATTAGGATGATGAGGCTGACAAAGTGTGACTTTGACTGCTCTATTAAATCTTTGGCCAAGAGAATCTCGTCTTCATGGGTGATTTCAATTACCCAGATGTTTGTTGGGAAAACAGTACAGCAGCGTGCATCAGATTGTCCATTAGGTTCCTGGAATGCATTGAGCATTGCTTCCTGTTACAGACACTGGGCATGCTGGCTAGGAACAGCACATTGCTATATTTGCTGCTCATATACAGAAAAGGCTTACTCAACAACATAGCTACCAATGCCTTGGATACAATGACCACAACACTGAAATTTAAAATCCTACTAAGCACACTGAGGACCAGTGGTAGGACAAAGACTCTGGATTTTAGGAGCCCCATATGCTCAGAGTCCAGATGTGAGGGATTCTATGGAGGGCATTACTCAAGAGGAACCTACTGAAAATAAAAGAGCAGTCCACCCCCTAGAAGGGAAAAGGATGAAGGCAGAACAAGACACCATCCTGGCTTAACAATGAGATTTTATCTGAGCCTAAAAGCAAAAAAGAAGTATACCAGCAGTGGAAAAGTGACCAAATAACCAGCAAGAACTACAAGAGCCTTACTACAGCATTCAGAGGTGCAGTTAGGAAGTCTAAGACTCAGCTAGAACCAAAATTGGCCAAGGATGTACAGAAGAACAAGAAAGGGTTCTTCAGATAGCTGAGTAGTAAGCAGGATCACAGGGAAGACACAGGCCAAATACAAAATGGGACAGGGAAGCTAGTCATTAACAATGTCAACAAAGTAGAAGTTCTCAATACCTTCTTTATCTGTGTCTTTACTGGCATAGCTGGACCCTAGATCACAGGATCAAGTAGCAACAGCAACTCATGTGTTGAACCACCAGCAATGAAAGAGTGGCTGGTCTGCAGCCTCTTGCAAGAGCTCAGCCCAAATAAACGTATAGGCTTGGATGGAAACCACCCCAGGGTGTTAAGAGAAGAGGATGACTTTGTTCCAAGACCACTGTTTATAATATTTGAAAAGTTATGGACATTAGGGGACATCCCTGATGACTGGAAGAGGGCAAATGTCACACCCATCTACAAGAAAGGCTTGAAAGACGATCTAGGAAACTGCAGGATCATTAGTCTTACTTAGATCCCTGGGAAAGTAATGGAACGCAGTCTCCTATAGCCTATTACTAACTAAATGAAGCAGGTGACTGTGAAAAACCAGCCAAGATCTACCACAGGCAAATAATGACAGACTAGTCTGATCGCCTTCTAGAACAAAATAACATCCTCTGTCAACATGGGAAGAGCAGTGGATGTCTTTTACCTGGAGTTCTGCAAATTATTTCTTTCAGCCTTCTTCTGGATGAACTGGCAAGACACAGATTGCATAGGTGGGCTGGAAGATGGGAAGGAAATTGGCTAACAGGCTTCATTCAAAGGCTAGTGATCAATTTTTTTTTACTCAGGCTGGAAGTCTGTCGCAAGTGGGGGTCCCACAGGGCTTGATACTGGGCTGTTCAACATCTTTATAATTATTTGGATGTTGTGATTCAAAGCACCTCACCAAGTTTGCTGATGATACCAAACTGGGTGGCAAGATACACATGTTGGAAGGGAGAGCCTTCTTACAGAGACACATAGATGGGCTGGAAGAGTGGACTAGCAAGAGCAGTATAAAGTTTATCAAAGGTAAGTGCAAAGTCCTGCTTGTGGAACAGAAATACCGAAGAGTCCAGAACAGGCTAAGATCGAGGTGGCTGAAGAACAGCTTTGCTGAAAGTAATGTAGGGGTCCTCAGGGACAACAAGCTGAACATGAGTCAGAATTACGCAGGTGAAGCAACAAAGGCAAGTGAGATCTTGGGCAGCATCTGCAGGGTCATGGCTATCAGAGGTAGATTTGTGATCAACCCACTCTATTCAGCTCTTGTCATCTCACACCTGGAGTACTCTGTCCAGTTCTGGTCTCCACGATTCAAGATAAACATGGGCAAAAGATGATCAAAGGGCTGAAGAGCCTACCCAATGATGAAAGACTGAAATAGTTAGATCTTTTCTTCCTAGAGAAGGCTCAGAGGGAACCTCATTACATTATTCCAGTAGTTAATGGGTAGCTGTGAAGAAAACAGAAGTTATCTGTTGACAAGGAGCCTTTTGGAGAAGACAAGAGACAATGGGTATAAGTTGCACTGGGAGAGGTGTCATCTTGATAAAATAAATAATTTTTTTTTGCAGTAAGAACATTCACTGGAACAACCTCCCCAGAGACATGATAGATTCTCTATTGCTGGAGGTTTTCAAAATGCAGTTGAACGAGGCACTAGGTAATCCCATCTAAGCTTCCTTCCCCATGAAAGCAGTACTGAACAATCTTTTGAGGTCCCTTTCAACCTGGGTTATTCTACGATTCTATGATTCCTATTACCTACTGGTTGTATTCTTGCTAATATGTACAGTTCTATACCATCTCAAGGGTATGTTATGATTCATATTCATATTACTTTTCCAAGAGGCCTTTTTCTGGAGATTAGAATACTGTGCTTCACGTCAAAGATAAATATTCAAAAATAAATATTCCACAGCTGCTTACAAATGACAAGAATAAAATAAATAAAATAGAATTAATTAGTTGGCATGAGTGTTTGAGAAAGGTTTCAAAGTTTTAAAAAGCAATGTTGTGGGCAGTGAGAGCTATAGGCACTCAAGATTATAGATTAAGACTTTGATCACTCCTCTTCACCAGCAACCTCAAATAGGAAGATTATCCTAATTAAACAACAAGTAACAGCTACAGTCACTAAATGAGAGATTTCACTTACTCTTTAATATACAAATACATTTAGGGCCAAGACGAAGGTCATTGATTGACTGGTTTAAATTGTCAATGCTTCATTGATTTCAATGAAGTGACAGTATTTTGTGCCAGCACTGGAGGCATCACAGGCTTTTAAATCTAGTATGTAAACTCAGACTTTTGTGTATTGATACTGAAATGTTTGCAATTCTTTGCCTGTGGGTAGATCAAGGACTCCAACCCTATTTTAGTCATAGCATTTTTTCATGTAAAGCCATACTTAGTGTAGTGAGGAGATACCTAATACTTGGTGCATAAAGGTTCAATCTGTCTATCATTTCAATGCTAAAAGATAGCACAACAAAACAAAAACCTAACAATAACACCAACAAAATACAGAAAGACAATGTTGAAGAAAAAAAGAACAGTGGAAATAGCCCCTCAGGCTGTGAAATTATGCTGATTGATAGTACAGGAACACAGAACCAGCTGACAATTTTAAATTATGTATCTGGCAACTTGAGGCCTGTACCTCTGCCAGTCCTGATGAAACACAGTACTATTCCTCCTTACTTGTGAACAAGTCAACTACAAGCCCAGAGTCAGGTCTTACAAGTCTAGCTGCAAAGTCAGCTGGCAATCTGAGGTAAGTAGAAAAAGCTTTCTGACCACTAAGGAACTGGAAAGTGTTATTAATGTATCAAAAGGACAGAAAAATATTAATGAAGAGCTTCTTATTCAACTTCTTTTGAATTAAAATTTTGTAATGATTTTTAGTTCAATGCCTATTTTTATTCCATTTTTAAATAAATATGTAAAAATAAATATACTTAAAAGGAATATACAAGGAAATACAGCTTCAGTGCTAGTACTAGATAGTGGTCAAATCATCTATCACTGGAAAATAAAGCTCCCACCCCCAAGCCTTTTTCTTCTACTTTACTATAAATAATCTTGGCAAGACCATTTTTCCTCAAATGCCATGGACCTAAACACCTTGCTGACCAACTGAAAATCAATTAACACAGTTTTTTTCTAGCAATGCAACTAGTTCTAAAGGATGGTCACTCAGAGAATATGAACTCATAGAATAATTTGGGTTGGAAAAGACCTTTAAGGCCATTGAGTCCAACCGTTAACCTAACACTACCAAGGCCACTGCTAAACCGTGTCCTTAAGTATCTTGTCTACATACTTATTTTAAATAAATACTTCCAGAGATGATGACTCAACCACTTCCCTGGACGGCCTGTTCCAGTGCCTGACAACCCTCTTGGTGAAGAAATTTTTCTTAATATTGAACCTAAACCTTACTTGGCACAACTTGAGGCCATTTTCTCTTATTCTATTACTTGTTACTTGGGAGAAGAGACCAACACCCATCTCACTACAACCTCTTTTCAGGTAGTTGTAGAGAAAAATAAGGTCTTCCCTCAGTCTCCATTCCTCCAGACTAAACAACTCCAGTTCCCTATGTCTGTCCTTTCATCTTGCATTTGGAGTGACTATGACACTTTGCTTGCCATATGAAGGAGCAGTAGAAAATATTTGTATTTGTGACATACTCTCAAAAACTATAGTTTTATGTTTCGTTTACTCTAAGAGGAAATTATGGTAATTGTGAAATAGAACCCATAATTCACTTGTTAAAATAAGAGAAAATTAAATGCAAAAACAATGCTAAGATCCTAAAAATATTTTGTGAATTATTCATTATGACTCCCTTTGTCACTTCTTGATGGTTTCCAGAATGATTGCTCATAGATTTTATATAACAAAATGCATGTGTCTTCTGAAGTTTGAACAATTTCATTCATTATTCCTTCTGAATTTGAACAGACGTCAAAGATTTAACATGATATCTGAAATGTTAGTCAAGACAGTTCTTATATTTTGTGGTTTTTTTCTTGAATTGATATGGCTATAATACGTATTCAGACAGCTATGTCTTAACAAATCTTACCATAATTAAAAAAGGAGAAAAAAAGCCTTCTTGAAAAAAAGATCCATTTGCTATGGGCTTAAGGCATATTTAGCCAACGTATAACTCATATAAACCCAAGAATGAAAATATGCAACAACATCTTTCAAAGGGGTGCAATTTTCCCTTTTTTAACTTTTGCTTTTAGTCATTATATGCAAGAATTAGGAAGTCAAATGTCATCAACACCAAAAAAAGACAGTCATGTCCCAAAAAGCACTAATACATTGAGTTTTATTTTTTCATAATATGGTGAATTAAGACCAAATGTAATCCTAGGCAAACATATGTATACTTTTCTTTTATCCATAAGCTTATAATGGAGTCATGGAATCATAGAATCATAGAATCATAGAATGGTAGGGGTTGGAAAGGACCTCTGGAGATATGGAGTCCAACCCCCCCTGCCAGAGCAGGACCACCTAGGGCAGGTCACTCAGAAATGTGTTCAAACACGTCTTGAAAGTTTCAAGAGAAGGAGACTCCACAAGCTCTCTGGGCAGCCTGTTACAGCGCTCTGTCACTCTTACAGTAAAGACGTTTTTCCTCATGTTGAGATGGAACTTCCTGTGTTCCAGTTTGTGTCCACTGCCCCTCATCCTGTCACAGGGCACCACTGAAAAGAGACTGGGACCTTCTTCTTGACTCCTACTCTTCAGATATTTGTAAACATTAATAAGATTGCATCTCAGTCTTTTCTTCTCTAGACTAAACACACCCAAGTCTCTTAGCCTTTCCTCAAACGACAGATGTTCCAGTCCCTTAATCATCCTTGTAGCCCTCCTTTGGACTCTCTCTAGTGTATCCCTGTCCCTTTTGAAGTGGGGAGACCAGAAATGAACACAATACTCCAGATGTGGTCTCACCAGGGCAGAGTAGAGGAGGAGGAGAACCTCCCTCGACCTTCTGGACACACTTGTCTTAATGCACCCGAGGATACCATTGGCCTTCTTGGCCACAGGGGCACATTGCTGTCCCCTGGATAACTTTTTTGCACACCAGGACTCCAAGATCCCCTTCTCCACAGAGCTGCTTTCTAGCAGGTCAGCTCTTAATCTGTACTGGTGCATGTTGTTATTCCTCTCCAGATGCAGGACTCTACATTTATTCTTGTTGAACCTCACTAGGTTCACCTTTGCCCAGCTCTCCAGTCTGTCCAGGTTTCGCTGAATGGCTGCACAGCCTGCAGGTATATCAGCCAATCCTCACAGTTTCGTGTCATCAGCAAACTTGCTGAGGATACACTCCATCCCCTCATCCAGGTCACTGATGAAGATGCTGAATAAGACTGGACCCAGTACTGACTCCTGAGGAACACCACTAGTCACAGGTCTACAGCTGGACTCTGCACCATTGATCACAACCCTGTGGGCTCTATTGTTTAGCCAGTTCTCAATCCATCTCACTGTTCACTCTTCTACCCCACACTTCCTGAGCTTGCTCACGAGGATGTTGTGGGAGATAGTGGTCTGCCACTGTGGTCATCCGCTGGTCTCCCTGCATCTACCCATTCAGTCACACCATCATAGAAGGCTATCAGATTAGTCAAACATTATTTCCCCTTAGTAAATCCATGCTGGCAACTCCTGATAACCTTCTTTTCTTCCATATCCTTAGAGATGACCTCCAGAATGATCTGCTAAATGGTCTTTCCAGGGATGACAGTGAAGCTGACGGGTCTCTAGTTTCCTGGAGCATCCTTCTTGCTCTTTTTGAAGACCGGAGTGATACTGGCTTTCTTCCTGTCCTCAGGCACCCCTCCTGTTTTCCATGATCTTTCGAAAATGATGGAGAGTGGTAGAGCAACATCAGCCAGCTCTCTCAGCACTTGTGGGTGCATCCCACTGGGGACCATGGATCTGTGCATGTTCAGTTTACCCAAATGATCTCTAACCCAATTCCCACTGACCAGTGGAGAGTTTTCCCTCCCCCAGGCTTTCTCTCTTATACCCAGGGTCTGGGATTCCTGAGTGCTGGTCTTAGCAGTAAAGGCTGAACAAAAACAGTTCTCAGCAAGTCTGCCTTCTCTGCATCCTCTGTTATCAGGGCTCCCACCTCATTCAGCAGTGGGCCCACATTTTCCCTATTCTTCCTTTTAACACGGATGTATTTGAAGAAGCCCTTCTTGTTCTTTTTTACTTCCTTCGCCAGATTTAGTTCTTAGGGGGCTTTGGCCTTCCTTGGCCTAGCTTGAAGGAACTGATGTTTGACTATTAACCAGTAATCTTGGGCCCCCCTACCCTCTAGAGTCCTAGCCCACAGGATTCCTCCAAGTAGGTCTTTGAAGAGGACAAAATTAGCCCTCCTAACATCGAAGATACATTCTGAATTTTTAAGAAAAATTTCAAAGGCGTATTTCCTTACTTGGTTTATTACATGTGTATACACATCCAATTAGTAGGTTTGGAGGATGACAGACAATGAAGGGCCAGTATCCCTTCAGGGAAGTACAGCAGAAATTAAATTACTTTCCTGAATCTACGACAGTCTAGTAAGAAGTTGTTGTGATGGCACTCAAGGTAAAAAAAGTCTCCCTACTCATTTATTGAATACCAGCTTGTTGCCTATCTCAGGTGAGGACCTTATTTTAACAACTAAATGAAGCCTGGTAGAAAGACAAGAGTCCATTCATCTCCAGTCCAGGAAATGCTGTCTACTGTACTCTTTCAAAAGCCACACAATGTGGATAGGATTACTAGTGATGATTAAGTGGTTGGAAAAGAGGAAACTTAATATCTAAAGAGTAAAAAGAAAACCCTTGATTCTGAATGGCTATTGCTACAAGGAAGTTCATCTAGGAGAAGCACTTTTCTTCTTACAATCTCACTTTAGGCTGGAAACAAAATTATTCTCCTCTCCAACTGCTGTTTGTAGAGCACACTCCTCTGCCAAGTTGGGACAAACCCCTGCAACTTCTGTTGGTGTGTCCAGTGTGCCATAATGCTACCAAGTGGTTGCTGTTTTTTAAAAACTTAATTCAAATTCTGTATCACTTCAGTTGGCATTCAAGCTTGAAACAACTTAAAAAGACAGTAATGACTAAGAAAAAGCATCTGAATGTTACTGGATAGGGTGAACCACAGACATATTGCTTCTGCCTTCAAAAACGCAAGGAATAGCTACTCTTTTCTAATTTATGGGCTAGTGTGTGCTGACTCCTTTGCTACCATTCCCCTCTAGCACACATAAATTTCTTCCTGTTGTCCACCTGAATAACCATGGTGATATCCAGAGCGATTGCTGAAGTCTGCTGCAGAGAGGACTGGGCAGGGTGTTTGGAAGCTTGTCTGTCCTGCTGCACTGCTGACAGCTAACTGGGAGCCCTGAGGCTCAGCAAAGAGGTACATGGTCCACACAGGACAAAAAGGGCTTTGAACCAACTGAGAAAGGTAATGGAGTAATTCAATTACAAGTCAGACTTACCAATGCTTACCAAACAGCAGAGATATGCCTTTGCATCGCCTTTTCAGTCCCATTGTTTTATTCTGATATTTCCTCATACTGAAAGGATACCCAGCCAGTGACCCAGGCACAGTGACCATAATAAAGTGGAATGGCATAACTCTCAGATGTGTGAAATACACAATTAAGCTACATGGGCAGTCATGTACCTTTTTGCTGTTTCACCATACTTGAACATTTTCCAAACAGCCACTCTGAAAAAAATTACAATACTCCATTTTTCCAGGGAGAAGGTTCAGAGCCTTGGAATAGTTACAATAAAATTATTATGCTAACTATCCCCTAGTTTTTTGCACCAAGTAGCTGCAAAACCCTGACGACAGCCCTTGCAACAAGAGCACAGGGACAGAGATAGGAACTTTGAGATTCCTCATAGGGTCCTATCCTGCTTAAGCACACTAGAAAATTCCACATAATGCCTATATGTATGACGTCAAAGTAGTTTTAAAATTTGTCCTTAATTTAAGGTTTTCAATTTATTTAAATACAGGAATGGTTTCTTCTTGTGGGAAAGTAAATTAAGTTATTAAATCCAGAGGTTTAACTTAAATGCCATAAAAACCAACAGTGTTTTCAAGTATCCAGATGAGAATTTTTGCTGAAAAACATAAATTAAGATATTGTCTATAATATTAATTGAAGGTGAATCTGTTATCAAGAATTGTGTGGTGGTTTTAATTTCATTTTATTGACATACTTAAGTAGATTTAGTAGGCTTTTTTTCCCTTCATAACTGTACCTGCTTAGAAAAAGTGAGCGTCATACCCCGTTTCAGTAGGGACTTAGACACCTTAGCATTTATATAAACATGTCCTCCCAGAAAATGAATCAGTTCTTAGTGATACTTTTGACCATCTATTAGGTACTTTAACTGTTAAGTTGTTGAGGGATACACAAAGACATTGTCAGTGACTCATCTAATTTTACAAAGATGATCCCCCAAGACATAAATAAATATAAAACACTGCCTTCTCTTGGTACCACATTTTCATATTTTGCCAGCTTTTATGTTCAATAGTTCTGCAGTGTCTTAAGGAGACCCATGCTGAAAGGGAACTTGGAGTTCGATTTCATTAGTAACTTGAAGTCACCCACTATCATTATAGCCAATGTACTTACAGTTAAAATAATTGCATTAGATCATAGCTCAAATAGCTGCCAGTGGACTGAGACTTAAATCAGATAATGCTGTAGCATTCATTAATGCTGCTTAAGGAAAAATCTTTTACAAGAACAGATGAAGATTTATCACATATTTGTGCTGGGTTTTTTGGTAGGGTTTTTTTGTGTTTGTTTTAATTTTTTATTGTTTTGTTGCTGTTGCTTTTGTTTTGGGGTTTGTTTTTTTGTTTGTTTTTGATTGTTTTGGGGTTTTTTTGTGATGATGTGAACTTCTCTATAGCAAACTAAATAATAAGATTGATATGCTGTCAATGTTACCTGTTTTCATGCACCCTTTTGAAACAATGAATGGATTCTTACAAACCTCCTGCTCTTGACTTTTGAGTAAAACCTATGTCAGTCCTTTGTAGCAGAGGTTAGTAATTAAAGAGTCTTACAAAAACCTCAACTGCTTTTGAGTGGTCTAGCTGTATTTCTTGGTGAGAGTGGTTTGCCATATACACACGGTAAAAAGAACATGGACATTCTTCCCATGTGCAGCCCCTCTTATTTGTACACTGGAGTTCAGACACAATGAGTGTACCATGCTCAGTGTCATGGGCGTGAGATCATGGGAATTGTTAAGCTGATATTTACTTCTTACCCTCCCAGCTCTACCTTCCACCCTGCTTTTTTTTGTTAATGTTGAATACTGTGGGCCATGAGAGTTACTTGACTAATGTTCAGAAGCTGCACCTTTACTATGTGAGCTGCAAGCTAGTAAGACAGAGAATATTAAGCACAGGCTCAGAGAGCCCATTCTACTGCAGAACACAACTCTCTGTGAAACTTCCATAGCTGTACATCTTGTCCCACTTAATTTGTAATCATAGAAAGAAGAAATTACTTCCAATCAAAATTTTAAGGGAAACAATAAAATCACATAAAGAAAAAACCCTGCATATGTAATAAAACCTCACTACTGTAGTTGAATAACACAACATAGAAGTCAACTCTTTCTTTATCCTTAGACATAGTCCTTGGAAACAGTGTACTATGTTAAAATAGACTTGTAAAGCATTTATCAATCTGCTTTTCCTGTATTATGAAAGTTATAAAAAGAGCGTTGCCAATCTGTAACTGTCCAACAATGCAGAACTTTTCCAGAATGCTTTCTCAGATCTCAGTATACCTTAAAAGTTTCTCCTGAAAAAAAAAAAAAATAAAAAAAATTAAGAATAAAGCATTAACTTCTCCTTTGCAAAAAAGAAAATATGTGAATTGATATGCTCTCCAATTTACTCCAGCCATAGCATTCTTCTTACTGTAGGCAAGTGAAACTAAGGAACCATCCTACATACTATTTTCCTTTCAAAAGATGCCCCAATTTTTTTTTCTTCCAGAAAAGATATTTATATATTCGTTGCCAAAATTTTCCCATAAGATAAAATATAAAAAGGAGTATACAAAAAGAATGAAATATTTCTTTCCAGAAATGGAAAAAGATTATGTCAGTATGGCACGAGAATAACAAAAGTTTATGTTTCAGTATTGACTCAAAAATAAAGACCACTTCGTTTCTGTTGTGTTATTAATTACATATAAAAACCCCATTGTTACCTGAAAGTTTGAAAATGTAATTTCATCTCTAAAACTTTGTGCACACTTGTTTGTCGAGTGGTGATTTTTTTGAATGTTAAAATTGGCTGTGGATGACAAATACAAAAAGAACTGGGAGCTTATAAACAAACAAACGAACAAACAGACAAACAAACAAACAAAAATTCTATGCAGAAGTGATATAACAAAAGATCAGATGAAAAAGTCACGGAAGAAAACAATAAAGCAAAGATGCATGAACAAGGTTTATATCAATTCTCCAAAAACCTTTCCACTTCTTAGAAAATAAGATGGTGGGAAGAGAGTAGAAATACCTGTTGCATTTGGAAACAGCTTGTGGGCAATGCCACCAATGCAGCCAGCCCTGCAGGTAATCAGCTCTGCCCTCACCAACAGATGTCACTGCAAGCAAAAGGAATTAATTTGTGAGGTTATTGGGCTCAAGTAGCAACAAAACTCTCTGAAATCCAAAAGTGAAAGAGCTTGCCTTTCAGAGCATATGTTCATGTCTCCGTTCCTCTGCCACAAGCTGAGAATTAGCAGCAGGCAGACTGGCAAAAATAATAATAATAAAAAAAAGTCTTCAAACTTAAAGCCATGTGAAACAACCGAAACACATCAAAGCAAAGCACAGTACTCTGCTTTTAATTTTATGAATGATTTAACAGAGAAAACAAAATCTGTTCATTCATTGTGTGCATTTCCCCAAGGCACATTCAGAAAAGTAGACATGCCCTGTCACTTCTTTCTGTGGGTAAAGATGGAAAAAGGAAGTGTTGGTGTAGCAGTTACTAAGCAGTTCTACAAGTTTTTCTTATTACAAATCCACACACAAAATAACACTAAGAATATTCAAGTTGCAAGACAAAGACTTTAAAATTTAAAAAGCTAAGATTACTGACATGCAGTCTCCATTTCCCATTTTTGGATCCATTCCCTGATATAACTTTTAATTATGCAATCATATGCTGGCTTTGTGTGTCTGAAGGTAGCCTCAGATTAGAAGAAATGCAAATTAAAAAAAAATAAAATTATTCTAACATGAATAATATTTTGGCTTTTATGTCAGCAGGCTGAAATCCTTTAGATCAGATGCAAATCACAACCTCTGCTATATGTACTAGCACCAGGACTGGCAGCAAGTAGGTCCGAGGTGGCCTGATACACATTTCCTCTACCTACTTGAAAACAGTACAGGAATAAATAAATACATGGGACATTACCCAAAGCTTTGGGGGTAGAAAGGAACTTTTTGTCACAACACCATTTCTACCCTGGCTCCTCACAACTTATTACCCTTGTCCTGCCCTTGCCTCCCTGCAACGCCTTCTCAAAGTTCTCCTGTTTCTTCTTCATTCGGCTTTTGTTATTGTCGTGACCAGTGTGGAGGCTCTAAGGTGAACTGTCCCACTGCTTTGTCAGGATGTATAAGAGTTGCACCTTCCAGCCTGGAAATTTTAAAAATTTAAGGGGACCGAGGGTCACATACAGAGTCCACCTCTCTCAGAGGATTGGAGACTGCGACTCCAAATCTTGGAGTGAACTCTTAGGTGCCGCTTCTCACCACACCCACAAGAACCATGCTTTGCACACGGGTTTAAGGCTCTCAAATGGTTTATTTGGGGGGTGCCATTTACAATTAGGGGACAAGGGTTCAGAAGGAGTAAATAAGGAATATGAAACTACACACACACACTATGAATAACAATATACCTTTGATGGACTATAGTAAAAAATGGGGAGGAGGAAAGGAGGGTAAGAGTGACTAATTCCTTAAAGGGTCACGCTGTGCATGTGAGTCTGAGGGATGGGAGTGGGGGGAAGGAAGCAGGGCTTAGCACCTGACTATCCTTGAGACAGTCTGAGGATTTAGAATTTCCACAAGTGACTCTACCCACTAGCACGGATATTGTATCCACATGCAGTGGTAGAGAGACATCCCGCGACTGCTGGGTTCCAGCGGTCCATCAGCCATCTTGCTCTTGCAGCGGTAAATTCAAATAGAAGGGAGATGGCAACAGCGAGTAGCTCCCAGTAAGCACCACAGAACCAGTAGCAGGCTCTCAGTAGAAGCTCCAACAAACAGCACCTTCTTCTTCTTCTCCCATGGACAGCCAATAGTAATCCTGAGACACACAGCTCGTTCTTCTCCAACAGCCAGCAACTCCTTCTCTGACACCAACTCCACCAACATACTGCCAGTAACCAGCGTACAAAGGTCCAGCAGGAGTGACTGTGAGTGTCTGCCTTTTATTTATGTGGCAGTTCGGCTACTGTCAGAGTTAGTACCTGATCTGCATATGTAGCAGGGCTTTAGTCCAATCCCATGGCTACTTTTCTTGCAGTGGCTGATGGGTTTGAGCAGTCCAGGTGAACATGGGAACAATGTATCTTCTTTCCCACCTCATCTGCTGTCCATCACTTTCAGTGTTCCTCCTTGAGGCTCAGTCCTTCAAGGACAGCAGACAGAGGCATAGGGAACACTGGAGTGGCCATTTTGAGTTCCAAGCTCCATACTTGGATCACTGCTTCCATTTTATTTAGTGTCCAACTCACTGTCACCATAAAGCCATCATGTTATCTTGCAGGAAAGGCTTGCCTTGCCTCCCTGCAATACCTTCTCAAAGTTCTCCTGTTTTTTCTTCATTCTGCTTTCGTGTTGTTCCCATTTGTTGAGCTTACCTTCTTTCTGCTCCTGTTTGTGGTTTCCCACTTCACTCTCTCACTTGTTAGGAAGGAGGACTGTGAAGAATATTTTTTATTTGCTGATCACAATTAATCTGTTTTGGCTGCCAGTTGGAAGAATTGCAGGATTGTCTTGCTAAGCCCCGAGTGCCTTACTCTGGCATAGTTGTGCTGCAGCAGGAATCCCTGGCAAATTTTGCTGCCAACCTCTAACAAACCGCTGCTGAGCACTTGCAATTTGAGGTTTGTTACTTTCAAAGCCTTGCAACTCAGCTGACATTTAGCTTGCCTTCCCTCCCCCCTCCTGTCCCATGAGGAAACCACCTACAAAATGCCAGTCTTTGCTTGAAAACATGAGAACACTACAGAGCTTTCGTGGAAGCAATATAGTAATTAAGGTCCATAGGCAAAACAGCTTTTTATTGCTCTCATCTGATCTGAGATTCTCATCTTGAAGTTTTTAGAAGTGGGACATATTATGGAATACCTCGGTGCATGTTTCATAAAAATATGGTGTTATATGGCACATAAACAATCTCATTACACTTGCTAAATGGAATGTGCCAGAAAGGTATTTTTTTTAATTGGGAACAAAAACATGACTACTTTTTGAACAGCTGGCTTTTAAAACCCAGAAAGCTTCCTTAGTTCACACTGGCTTAGGGAGACTTTTCAAAATCCTTTATGCTTTTGAAAATATGATCACCACCCACAAATCATTAAACCTACATTTAACTCAGGTAGGACCCTTTTGGTTTAATGGGACTACATGCAGAACAGTCTTGTGTCAGGTCTAGCAACCATTTATTCAAAAACTTGATCTGTTCACATGAAACCTGGACATATGTGTCTTTTCATGCACACTCTCTGCTTCATTCAGGTTACAGTAAAATATCACATTCTTACTAAACAGCTGGTTTGTATCTTGCGATATGACGAACTAATTCAATGGGAGGGGGTAATCTCAGTTTCATAGTGCAACATATTTCCCAGATTGGAAGTGTGTGGGCTTTGACAGGAAGCTGGAAGATTATTTGCTCCTTTGATTTTTTTATTTCTTCTCTTTCTCTCTCACTCCTCTTTCCCATTACATTTTTCCTCCCAGCTGACAGCTAAAAGCCAGACTGAAACAAAGCAGTGCTTAGCCTCTGCTTTCTCCTTTTGGCTTCTTTCAGTCTTCTGAGATACATAGAAAAAATTGTCAGTATTTCAGCTAGCTCTTAGGAATACATATAGCCACAGTTACTGTTTAGCAAGCCATTCTTTCCTCATATCAAAAAACATGAAGTGGTAGTTCAGAGAAAGAAAATAATCTTGTTATTATAGCCAACATAAATAAATTATTTAAATGGAAGTCCATATGCTTTTTCAAAGAATGAAAGGTTCTGTCATATAAAGAAAGGTCTCTCCTCCCCTATGTACAGTGTGAGGAAATGCAACAGAAGTAGTAGATGGAAATCAGCAATACAAAAAAGCTTGCAGTTTTCCTAGAGTTCAAAGGAAATGATCATACATCAAAGATTCTAGCCACTTTGAAACATTCATAAAAATACATAAGCAATCCACCACCAGCCGAGCTGTAGTCAAATATCTTTGTTCTCCCATGGAGGTGGTGAAATGCTGCATTTGTTTCAACATATATGCTTTCCATTTAACATGGGAAATCTGGCTGTACTGAACAGAGGCCAAGATTTTAAAAGATTCAGGGGCTGACACTAGCAGTTTGGATGGCTGCACACCTTTTGCATTTGGTTGATGGGGTGAACTGGATTTTTGTCCCTCTGTGCCAAGCACATTTTCAGTAGGGCACATTAGTGGTGGAAACTCCCTTCCACCACCTAATGAGACTCAAGGCTTTCCAGAGCTAAAAAACCCTTCATACTTCTCTTCAAATGAATCCTGTTCAAGTGCAAGCAAGGGAGGAAATTGCTTCAACTGACCATTAAGCCTCAGTGCATTGAAAAAGAAACTACATATATGGGGAAAATCTAGACTTATAATTTACAGATAGGACAGAAATTACTGCTGTTGCTCAGGATATGGAAATGGTATCAGAAATACTAATGGAAATGAATTAATAGGCAGACTGAATGTGAGGTGATGGAAGATATGTTCCATACACTACATTATTATGGAAGCTTCAATATTCTGAACTTTTACTCACATCCTTCATTTTAAGCAATCCCTCTGAAGTCAGATAAATGGATCATTAAAGTTATAGCTTGCGAAGTCCAGGAACTCACCAAGAAAACTGTTTTTAATTTCTCACATTAAATAGGAGTCAATTTTTATCTCATCCTGAACACATATTAGCCAAGAACACTTTGGTTTGAATACTGTACTTATTACTACTTATCTGATCATACATGTTCTTGGCTGCACTTTTGGGGTACATTAGATATGTGTCACATGTACATTTTTAAAACTAAAGGAATCAGAACTGGCTAAAAGGTCAGTTATTTCTTATCAAACATCTGCCTTCCCATAACCTAGGTGGAACTTTCATCCCTTTTCATCACTAGGAAATAGGTACAAACTCACCTAGTCTTACACCATTTAACAGATAAATAGTGATTACAACATTCTGATGACTAAAATTATCACATCTGCCAGTTTTTTACTAAATAACATTACACGGCACCATTAGAGTTTCCAATTAAAAAAAAAAAAACTAAAAAAAGAGCAAGGAAAGCAATACAAGATAAATTAATCTCTATTCATATGCAAAACTGAGTTGACTTTATCAGCCTCGATGAATGGAAAGATTTGCAAATGTCCAGTTTCCTTATGTGAATTAACCATATCTAGTAACACCAGCTGTTTGTATCACTGTTTACACATACAATATGCAGTGAAGGGTCCCTCCAAATAAAATCAATAGCCATTATCATTGTTATTTACCATCATCATAATCCATCATCTGCTGTTGTTTCACACCACATTTTCCATGCCAAGTGTGGGTGTGCTTTACTGTGTTGATTAATAGCTGTAAATTATCATGACAGGATTGCTGAGTTTCTGCTGGCTGGCATAGTGAACACTGAATGATTCTTTACAGCAAAACGCATGAATATGTGCTATAAACCTCAGCTCTCAACTCAGAGTTTCCCAATTTTGACATGTACTTGTCATGAAATACCGTTCTAGTAAGCCTCTAGATGTAGTAAAAAAAAGTCTGTGCTATACATTTTGGATAGGACAGTGACATCTTTCAGTAAGAAGCATGAACTACGTAACTTTACACCTTGGTTTCTTGATTGTGGTAACAGACAGTAAGACAGAAAGATTCATGTACAAGAAAGAACATATTGACTGGTTAAGGAAGAAGAAAAGATATTCTGGACACTCTTTAGCATTAACTTAAACCTTCATTTGCATGGTTGCTGCAAAGACTATGTAATCACTCTGCCAGCATTTGTCTGTAACCACTGTATTGCTTTACTCGTTTTCAACCTCTTCTCTTGCACAGAAAATCTTTAAGAGGCTTCACACAGCTTCCTATCTCTGCAGCTGGACGGGTTAGATGTATGTGTGAAGGGACTTCTAAAATGATTAATAACCATATAATTGTTCTGTTGTTATCTTAGTCTGTTATCTGTTTATCTTTGAAAAAAACCTGAAGGTGATTTTAAGCATGTGTGCTCAAAATCAGTACTGGAAAACTCTTCAGGAAGACCTGCATCCCCAGAGTTGTGTAGGCTAACCTGAAAATGCTTGCTTGTTGAACATTAAAGTTCCTTAGGCATTAATATCTTCACCTCTTGGCATCCCACTTTTTCCTAATCTCAACAATTATACACCCAGTCTTTCCTGAGCCCACTAATGAGAAGGGTGGGTACTTGCATGCAACTCATTTATCTAGTGCACAGAGGTGGACAAGTGTGAAAATTATAAACTAAGAAGCCAGTCTCATTTGAATACACTCTCTTGCAGAGGAGAATGATGATTTTTAGTGAAAATATTTCTTGGCTCAGTAGGGTGTGAGTTCTGGAAAATTTTTAGCTTAGTGGTAGGAAAGTATATCTCAAAAGCAGAGAGGTTGTTGCACCTTCTCCTTGTAAGAAGGTTCAGACTCAGCATCCCACAGCAACCAGATGGCTGAGACCTGAACTGCACTCTGAACCTTTGTGCTGTGCTTGGAGTAGCCAAACTCTTTTTCTGATAGGTGGAAGCACCACAGGAGAGCAACATTCTGGGCAGGCAATCTGCCAGCCATAGTGACTACTGGATTTATCTTCTGCATTTGCTGTTGCTGACCTCTCCCTACTCTGTTTCCCTGCTTGCTGTGTAGAGGTTTTCCCTTGTATCGCTGAAGTTCCTAACTTTTCTCATGTATTATGTAGGACCTTGGCACTGAGGCACACAATATTTGCAATGTGGGTGGGACCCCATCAGTAGGGAAGAAAAGGGTCAGATCCCATTTCATGTGAGTGCAGACTCTCTCAAAGGAAAACATGCTTTAAGGCATACGAACAAGCTCATATTAAGTCAATGTGAACTGGAAAACAATAGGTTAGTGTGTTCCATACATGTGCTTGAAGCTGCACATAGACTTAAACATTTTCCTGGTTAGGGATGTAAATCACAGCCTGGTTCATAAATGAAAAGATGCAGTAAGAATCCTGCCTCACCTATACAAAAAAGAAACATTCTAAAATTTCCAAGAAATATATTGTAGCCAAAAACATATAGTCTATCTCACTTGCTGTGTTTCATTATAAGTCAGGATATAAAGTGGTTTTCAGAGAATGCTAAGATGAAAAATGATGTATGGAATGAAAGTGTAAAGACCATAGCAGCAGTGTTCCCTTTTTAGTACGCTCACATTGCACTAAGTGTAAAATTTCTTTAATACATCCAACAGGCCACATTTAGGAGTTCAGGTCTGCTTTCTGGGAAATACTAACTTTTCCCCCAAAACTTGTGCCTGTGACTGTGTGTACACAGAATGCCTTAAGTCTGTACTATGTATTTTAACCAAGAATTTTGTGAATTGAGAGTTCATAATTATTTTTTCCCATTGTAAATTGAATAAATAATGACTAGCAGAATAACTATAAAGAATAAAACAGAGTTCTATATCTATGATATAATCTATTACAGTCAGCTGTTAACAGCAGAGCAGGTCCAGTGCAGCTCAAATAAATATTTTTAATCCTTTTCGAATGAAGATGGAAAAATTTCCTGCTAATTAATATACACTGTTCACATAAATTATATTAATATACTGTGATAAGAAAATAACTTTTCATTTGTCATTTTTAGGTACTGGACATATTTATTATGAAGAACAAAACCTTAAAACATGACACTGGTAACCTTGTGCAGCTCTGGCTCTCATCTTCTTCATCAAGATTTCCAAATATGAAATTATAATGAAGTTTCTGTTAGTGGGCATATGAATTTGTAATAATAACGACCAAATTAGTTGAACCATAAGTGTGAATGTAAGACCAGCATACTTAGACCAGATCGGAACTTAAGTGTGTCTCATAATCTGCCATCTACCTAGCAAGAACACAACCCTGGACTTCCACAGGGCCAACTTGGCCTCTTCAAATAATTGTTAAGGGAAGTCTCATGGGAAAGGGTACTAGGTGGTAAAGGGGCTCAAGATAGTTGGTCAACATTCAAAGACCACTTCTCCCAAGCTCAGGATCAGAGCATCCCAATGGGTAGGAAATCAAGTAAGGGAGCCAGGAGACCAGCATTGTTAAACAAGGAACTGCTAGGCAAACTCAAGTGGAAAAAGAGAATTTATGGATCATGGAAGGAGGGGCTGGCCACTTGAGAGGAATATAGGACTGTTGTCTGAGGATGTAGGGAGGCAATTAGGAAAGCTAAGGCCTCCTTGGAACTAAACCTTGCTAGTGAGATCAAAGACAATATAAAGGGCTTCTTCAAACACATTGAAGATAAAACTAACACTAGAGGCAATGTAGGCCCACTGCTGAATGAGCTGGGTGCCCTGGTGACAGAGGATATAAAGAAGGCTGAGGTACTGAAAGCCTACTTTGCCTCTGTCTTTAATCCTGCAGACTCTCCCCAGGAGCCCCAGATCCCTGAAGCCCCAGAAGGAGTAAGAATAAAGGAGGAGTTTGCTTTGGTAGATGAGGATTGGGTTAGGGATCAGTTAAGCAATCTGGACATCCATAAATTGATGGGCTGGATGGAATACGGGTGCTGAGGGAGCTGGTGGAGGTCATTGCTAGGCCACTCTCCATCATCTTTGGTAAGTCGTGGGCAACAGGAGAGGTGCCTGAGGACTGGAGGATAGCCAGTGTCACTCCAGTCTACAAAAAGGACAAGAAGGAGGAAATACCAAGAAGAGTAACTATAGACTGGTCAGCCTCACCTCCATCCCTGGAAAGGTGATGGAAGAGCTTATTCTTTGCACTGTCTCTAGGAATATCAAGGATGAGGGGGTCATTAAGAGCAGTCAACATAGTTTTACCAAGGGGAAGTCTTATAGCCTTCTATGAGGAAGTAAGTACGTGGATAGAAGATGGTTGAGTGGTAGATGTGGTTTATCTTGATTTCAGTAAAGCATTTGACACTATCTCCCACAGCATCCTTGTAGATAAGCTAAGGAAGTGTGGTCTTGATGATCAGGTAGTGATTGGTTGAAAGGAAGAAGTCAGAGAGTTGTGGTCAATGGGACAGAATCTAGTTGGAGGTCTGTGATTAGTGGAGTCCCTCAGGGGTCAGTACTGGGACCGGTACTATTAAATATTTTCATCAACGACCTGGATGAGGGAACAGAGTGTGCCCTCAGCAAGTTTGCTGATGACACTAAACTGGGAGGAGTGGCTGACACACCAGAAGGCTGTGCTGCCATTCAGAGAGACCTGGACAGGCTGGAGAGTTGGGTGGGGAGAAACTTGATGAAATCCAACAAGGGCAAGTGTAGAGTCTTGCATCTGGGGAAGAACAACCCCATGTGCCAGTACAGGTTGGGGGCTGACCTATTGGAGAGCAGTGTAGGAGAAAGGGACCTGGGGGTCCTGGTGGAAAGGAGGATGACCATGAGCCAGCAATGTGCCCTTGTGGCCAAGAAGGCCAATGGCATCCTGGGGTTCATTAGAAAGGGTGTGGTTAGTAGGTCAAGACAGGTTCTCCTCCCCCTCTGTTCTGCATTGGTGAGGCTGCATCTGGAATATTGTGTCCAGTTCTGGGCCCCTCAGTTCAAGAAGGACAGGGAACTGCTTGAAAGAGTCCAGCGCAGAGCCACAAAGATGGTTAAGGGAATGGAACATCTCCCTTATGAGGAAAGGTTGAGGGAGCTGGGTCTCTTTACCTTGGAGAAGAGGAGACTGAGGGGCGACATCATCAAAGTTTACAAATATGTTAAGGGGGAGTGTCAGGATGATGGAGTTAGACTTTTTTCAGTGACGTCCAGTGGTAGGACTAGGGGAAATGGGTGCAAACTGAAGCAAAGGAGGTTCCATGTAAATATCAGAAAAAACTTCTTTACTGTGAGAGTGACAGAGCACTGGAACAGGCTGCCCAGAGAAGTTGTGGAGTCTCCTTCACTGGAGACATTCAAAACCCGCCTGGACAAGTTCCTGTGTGATGTACTCTAGGTGACCCTGCATGGCAGGGGGATTGGGCTAGATGATCTTTCGGGGTCCCTTCCAACACCTAAGATTCTGTGATTCTGTGATCCATTTCCACAAAGGTCCTAAGCCTCCAAGCTCTTGGACTCATATCCTCTTCCTCAGACCAAAGTGGCTACATGCAGTCACTGTATGCCCAGATTTCTTTGTAAAAAAAACCAAAAACCAAAACCAAAACAAAGAAAAAGCAGACAAACAAATACCCAAAACAAACTGAGAGAAAGAAAAAGGTAATGGAACCCAAAGACTTTGTCTAGCATGTAACTGAGGAGCGGTAGAGCCTGTACCAGCCGGGGCAGCCTGGGCATGTTCTGCCAAACAGACACTGACAGACTGGAGAGCAGGGAGGCTGAGCAGCCTGGCTTTGTGAGCAGCTCTCAGGAGGTGGTGCTTACACTCCTTAGTTCACCTCTGTCCTCATGTACCTCTCAGTTTTCTGCTCCAGAAAAATGGGACCTCTTCTTAGACCCCACTTGACTTTGAACAGCAACATGAAGAAAGGTAAACAGTACCACCAGCACCGCTCTTGGAGTCAAGAGGACAGGTAATTGCAGTCTACTGCCATCTCTCCTCTAGTGGTTTCATTTAACTTTCATAACTTTTCAGTGGTAAGGGAGGAAACAGACCTAGTGTGATTATCCCACTCCACACTGCATTCATGCGGCTCCACCTTGAGTATTGTATGCAGTTGTGGGTACCTCAAGATAAGGATATCAAACTATTAGAGTGTGTCCAGAGGTGAGTGACCAAGACAGTGAAAGGTCTTGGGGGTAAGACTTGGGGGAGCGACTGAGGTCACTTGGTTTGCTCAGCTTGGAGAAGAGAAGGCTGCGGGATGTCCTTAGTACCATCTAGAGCTTCCTCACAGGGGGCAGTGGAGGGGGATCTCTCTCTGGTGACTAGCCATAGGATGTGAGGAAATGGAATGAAGCTGCATTAAGGGAAGTTTAGATTGGACATTAGGATCATAGAATCACAGAATGTATTAGGTTGGAATGGACATATAAAGGTCATCTAGTCCAAACCCCCAATAATAATCAGGGACATCTCCAACTACACCAGATTGCTCAGGGCCCCATCAAGCCTGACCTTGAAAGTCTCGAGAGATGGAGCCTCCACCATCTCTCTAGGAAACCTGCTCCAGTGATCCACCACCTTCATATTAAAGAACTTTTTCCTAATGTCCAACCTAAATCTACCCTTTTCTATTTTAAAACCATTACTTCTTGTCCTATCATTACATGATGTTGTGAACAGGTCTTACCCAGCCTTCTTATAGGCCCCTTTCAGATATCGGAAGGTCACTATGAGGTCCCCCTGGAGCTTTCTCTTCTTCAGGCTGAATAATCCCAACTCCCTTGGCCTGTCTCCACAGCAGAGGTGCTCTAGCCCTCTGATAATTTTCATGGCCCTCTGAATGTGCTCCAACAGGCCTATGTCTTTCTTGTGTTGGAGGCTCCAGAGCTGGACACACTACTCCAGGTGAGGTTTCACCAGGGCAGAGCAGAGGGGCAGAATCACCTCTCTTAATCTGCTGGTCACACTTCTTTTGATGCAGCCCAGAATGCTGTTGGACTTCTGTACTGCAACTCCACATAGGTGGCTCATGTGCATCTTTTCATCCACTAGTACCCCCAGGTCTTTTTCCACATGGTTGCTCTCTACAATGTCTTCCCTCAGCCTGTATTGATATCTCTGGTTGCCCCATCCCAGGTGCAGGGCCCTGCACTTAGCCTTGTTGAACCTCATGAGTTTCACCTGGGCCCACTTCTCCAGCTTGTCAGGTCCCTCTGGATGGCATCCTATCTCTCTGGCATAACAACTGCATTACCCAGCTTGGTGTCACATGCCAAATTTGCTGAGAGTGCTCTCAATGCCGCTGTCAATTAATGAAGATATTAAACAACACTGGTCCAAGTCCGGACCCCTGAGGGACATCACTAGTCACTGTTTTCCATCTGGACGTCGAGCCATTGAACACTACTCTCTGGATGTGGCCATCCAGCCAATTCCTTATCTACTGAACAGTCCACCCATCAAACCCATATGTCTCCAACTTAGAGAGAAGGATGTTGTGGGGGACTGTGTCAAAGGCCTTGCAGAAGTCCAGATAGATAACATCCATGGGTCTTCCCTTGTCCACTGATGCAGTCACTCCACTGTAGAAAGCTACTAGGTTGGTTAGGCAGGCCTTGCCTCTAGTAAAGCCATGCTGTCTGCACTGAATCACGTCCCTCCACTCCATGTGCCTTAGCATGTCTTCTAGGAGAATCTGTTCCATTATCTGCCCAGGCACAGAGGTGAGGCTGACAGGTCAGTAGTTCACAGGGTCCTCCTTTCTACCCTTTTTTAAATATGGGTGTCATGTTTCCTTTCTTCCAGTCACCAGGGACTTCACCTGACTGCCATGACTTTTCAAATATCATAGAGAAGTGGCTTGGCAACTGCATCAGCCAATTCTTTCAGGACTCTGGGATGTACCTCATCAGGTCCCATGGATTTGGGTATGTTCAGGTTTCTCAGATGATCACAAACCTTGTCTTTGCTTACAGTGGGAGCGACTTTCCCCCTGGTCTCCCTCTTGTGGGCCATCAACTTGAGAGCCGTGAGGAGAGAGGTTGCCAGTGAAGACTGAGACAAAGAAGTTGTTGAGAATCTCAGCCTTCTTCTCGTCTGACATTGCTAGTTCATCATTGTTGCTCATTGGGGGGATTATGCTTTCTTTAACCTTAATTTTCTGGTTCACACACCTGTAGAAGCCCTTCTTGTTTTTCTTTACATTCCTTGCCAAGTTCATCTCCAGCTGGGCCTTGGCCTTCCTGACCTGGTACTTACACAGCCAGGAAACCTCCCTATACTCCTCCCAGGATACCTGTCCCCACTTCCACTGCCTGTGTACTTCCATCTTGACTTTTAGTTTGACCAGCAGGTCTTGACTCAACCATGCTGTTCTTTTGCCTTCCTTGCCTGATTTCCTAGATCTGGGGATTGAGATCTCTTGAGCTTTATGGAAAGCGTTCTTGAAGATTTACCAGCTCTGTTCTGCTCCCCTGTACCCAAGGGCTGTTTCCCAGGGAGTGCTATTTACTGATTCCTTCAAGTTTGCTTTCCTAAAATTTAGAGTCCTGACTATGCTTCTCATCTGCCTCATACCCTTTAGGACAGTGAACTGCTCTAGTGCATGATCACTGCAGCCCAGGCTGCCTTCGATTTTGACATCCCTGATGAGTTCACTTGCATTTGTGACCATCAGGTCCAATAACACATCTTCTCAGGCAGGGTTATTTCTTGTCCTAAGATGTTGTCATCAAGACACTCCTGAATTGCCTACATCTTACTGTGCTGCATTTTCAACAGAAGTCATAGTGATGAAATCCTCCAGCAGGATGAGAGCCTGTGAGAGCAATGTCTCTGGAGCTGGAGTAAGAAGCCTTAATTGATAGGCTCCACTTGATTGGGAGGCCTGTAGTAGACTACAACCACAAGGCTCCCTTTGTTGTCCCAATCCCTAATTCCTGCCCATAATCTTTCAACCTGCTCATGGCTATTCTTCAGGGACAACTCTTCACACTATCCATTTCTTTACATAGAGGGGAACACCTCCACCCCTTCTTCCTCTCCTGGTCCTTCTGAACATCTTGTAGGAAAATGTTCTTCACTGACAGTGTAGTCACTCACTGGAACAAACTCCCCAGGGAAGTGGACATGGGACCAAAACTGTCAGAGTTCAAGGAGCATCTGCACATAGTCATAGGGTTTAATTTTAGTTAGTTCTGTGAGGAGCAGGAAGTGGCACTTGATCCTTATGGGTGCCTTCTTAACTTGAGATATTCCATGATTCTATTATTCTACTGACACAATCATAGAATCATAGAATCATAGAATCATAGGGGTTGGAAGGGACCTCGAAAGATCATCTAGTCCAACCCCCCTGCCAGAGCAGGGTCACCTAGAGCACATCACACAGGAACGCATCCAGGCGGGTTTTGAATGTCTCCAGTGAAGGAGACTCCACAACCTCCCTGGGCAGCCTGTTCCAGTGCTCTGTCACTCTCACAGTAAAAAAGTTTTTTCGGATATTCACCTTGAACCTCCTATGCTCCAATTTGCACCCATTACTCCTTGTCCTGTCATTGGTCATCACTGAGAAGAGCCTAACTCCATCTCCCTGACACTCACCCCTTACATATTTGTAAACATTGATGAGGTCACCCCTCAGCCTCCTTTTTTCCAAGCTAAAGAGACCCAGCTCCCTCAGCCTTTCCTCATAAGGGAGATGTTCCACTCCCTTAATCATCTTTGTGACTCTGCGCTGGACTCTTTCAAGCAGTTCCCTGTCCTTCTTGAACTGAGGGGCCCAGAATTGGACACAATACTCCAGGTGCGGCCTCACCAATGCAGAATAGAGGGGGAGGAGAACCTCTCTTGACCTACTAACCACACCCTTTCTAATGCACCCCAGAATGCCATTGGCCTTCTTGGCCACAAGGGCACATTGCTGGCTCATGGTCATCCTCCTGTCTACCAGGACCCCCAGATCTCTTTCACCTACACTACTCTCCAGCAGGTCAGCCCCCAACCTATACTGGGACATCGTGTTGTTCTTCCCCAAATGCAAAACTCTACACTTCCCCTTGTTGAATTTCATCATGTTTCTCCCCGCCCAACTCTCCAGCCTGTCTAAGTCTCTCTGAATGGCAGCACAGCCTTCTGGTGTGTCAGCCACTCCTCCCAGCTTAGTGTCATCAGCAAACTTGCTGAGGGTACATTCTATACCCTCATCCAGGTCGTTGATGATGTTGAACAACATCGGTCCCAGTACCGACCCCTGAGGGACTCCACTAGTCACACACTTCCAACCAGATTCTGCCCCATTGACTACAACTCTCTGACTCCTTCCCATCAACCAGTTCCTGATCCACCTCACTACCTGATCACCAAACCCATACCTGATCAACTTATCTACAAGGATGCTGTGGGAGACGGTGTCAAATGCCTTACTGAAATCCAGATAAACCACATCTACCGCTCTACCATCATCTATCCACCTAGTAATCTCCTCATAGAAGGCTATGAGGTTAGTCAAACATGATTTACCCTTGATAAAACCATGCTGACTGCTCTTGATGACCCCCATGTCCTTGATATGCCTAGAGATAGAGACAAGAACAAGTTGTTCCATCACCTTTCCAGGGATGGAGGTGAGGCTGACCGGTCTATAGTTACCCGGGTCCTCCTTCTTGCCCTTCTTGTAGACTGGTGTGACATTTGCTATCCTCCAGTCCTCAGACACCTCTCCCGTTACCCATGACTTACCGAAGATGATGGAGAGTGGCCTAGCAATGACCTCCGCCAGCTCCCTCAGCACCCTTGGATGCATTCCATCTGGACCCATCGATTTATGGATGTCCAGATTACTCAACTGATCCCTAACCCAATCCTCATCTACTATGTCAAACTCCTCATCTATCTTGACTACTTCTGGGGCTATATGAGTCTGGAGCTCATGGGGAAATCCTGCAGGAGTAAAGACAGAGGCAAAGAAGGTGTTCAGCACCTCTGCCTTCTTTAGATCCTCTGTCACCAGGGCTCCCCCCTCATTCAACAGTGGGCCAATATTGCCTCTAGTGTTAGCTTTGTTAGCTATGTATTTGAAAAAGCCCTTTCTATTATCCTTAACCTGACTTGCAAGGTTAAGTTCCAAGGAGGCCTTAGCTTTCCTAATTGCCTCCCTACATCCTCTGACAACAGCCCTATATTCCTCCCAAGTGACCAGCCCCTCCTTCCATGATCTGTAGATTTTCCTTTTCCACTTAAGTTTGCCCAGCAGTTCCTTTTTTAACCATGCTGGTCACAAGTCTTGTCTTGTCTGAGGACAGATCTACTAGTGGAAGTGCACACAACCTTATATTTGAATCACACACGTGTTACAGACACAGAATGGCTTCAGAAAAAAGTATCTAACAAGCAAAAAATCTACTACTTATAGTCTTACAGAAGTACAAAAAAAACCCTCATGTATTGTGCAGTGATGTCCTACAGAGCTCTTGTAACACAAACTCTAAAGACAAAAATACATTTTGATTATACACAAAGTGGTATTCTGTATCTTAATTGCTCTCAAATTCAGTTTATAGACCATTACTGTTCATGCTTGGCCATATGGCTCTTTGGACAAGTGAAAACATAGAATGGTCTGCTATGTCTCACACTGAAGCTAATTGGAAAGCTGTACGTGAAAAAGGTTAAATAATTTTTCATGTCAAAACTGACAGTTAGCTTAATATAATGGACTATCTTCTTAATGGCTGTAAATCCATCAACCTTACTAGGGCTACCATGTTTATTTTATCTGAAGGGCTAACTTTAATGCAGTCATAGAAGAAAGTGATGTCTGCTAAGTTGTTTACTACTTTTGTTCTCAGGTCAGGAAATCAAATTCAGAACATCTATTTTACAGTATGCTTAATTGCTGCTTTTGCAGGATACACTAGGCATTCAGTTTACTTATCTATGTTTTCAAACAAAATTTGAAAGATGAATAGGAAAGGGAGCAAAGGGATATTCTGAAAGGAAAACTGCACTGGTGAGGTGTTCACACATGCATGTTTGGGTGCACTTCTTGAACATATAATTGTTCTTTCTGTTTTCAGCTGAACAGCTCATTTTTTATGGCAGAACAGAGAAAGGGACTTAGAAGAGGAACTTGAGAAATGGAGGTAAAGATAATTTCCCTTGGAAGGGGAAGCATGGAAACTTAGCTATTATCAACAATTCAAAGAACTGATATTCCCCTTAAGGTTTTCCTTCATTCCTTCTGTTGAGCCCATTTGAAAGAAACATTATTTTCCCTTTAGTCATGTTGAAATTATTTAGCTCCAGTACCATTCTCTTATGTTTTCTGAAGCCTTCTAAGCATTTTACTCCTGACTTGCATACGAAGGTTACTGAATATGACAGATCTTCTTCATCTGTTATTTTCTGCAGTCTTTACAAAACTGAGGGATGTTACTGCTTTATTGCTCATTAAAGTGAACATAAGTTTAGGATTCTTCGTGCTTGGTGAACAAGTTGCCTGTTTCAGAGAAAATCGAGGTGCAAAAAATACTTCATCTGCAAAATGAAAAAAAAAAAGCAAGCATTAAAAGGTCAAAACAAAGGATAAATGACAGTCCAGGGACTGGTGCATTCACATGTAATGTAGAAATTATATCTTCAATAGCCTGCTTTCCTGGGAGAAGAAGATACATGAAATGCATCCTCCACTTTTATCTTTCTCTGTGTGTTGGACTTGATGAACACTGCTTGTTTATTTTTGTGTAGAACTACACCAGTTAAGAGGACTTAGCTGACATGATGTTCTCCTGCAATATTTATGTTCTGACTTTATGTGAAGCTAGAATAGGAACTTTCTATTAATAAAGTGATGAATAAGACCCTTAGTTTACTACATAGTTATAACTTTTTACTCGAAATATAGTCATTATTGAAGCAGAATTCCCAGGTGGAATGTTTTCTTAACAAATGTGTATATTTCTGATAATTTTTTCGTCATGAAAAAGATGCACACAATGCATTTAGGCTCTATGCATGTTAATAGGTAAACATCACACATGTACTGTATTTGCATGGAAATAATACCTACTCAAAGCTTTCGAGTGATACTGGGAAGAAGGAAAAGTTTATCTGGTTTATGAGAATTTGAATTTGTTCAAAAGTCAACAGGGGAATAAATTCAGAAATTGTGTGGCCAGTGTCATGATAATAGTGTAATCTGAATTTTATTTGGCTTATGGAAACAGAGCTGACTTTAGGATTGAAACCAACTCTCTTTTCTTTTTGTAAATACGATAAATTAAATGAGACAAGGAAATCTATCATATGAGAATAACATACATTGTTTGACTGTGTGATAGTTCTGCCTTAAAAAAGCTGTTGATCACATCAAACTATTCAAATACTTTAAGGGCATTAAAAGAATAAAGAAACTCTACAATGCATATGATTTACATATACGCCTGTGTATATCTGTAAGTCGTGATCCTTGCAACTTTTATGCCTCTTCAGTGGCAATGAGTCACTGATCTCACCCAGGTTTTTGTGAATTACCAGGTAGTTTTCCTTCTAGTCAGTTTTTGAGCCCCTCTGATTCCAGTGTCTTTCCTTTTCTACAAACTACTCTAGTAGCAACACAGCTTCAGAAAAGCAGAAGAAAAAACTAAGATAAAGAGAGACTGAGTAGGGGGCTTGAGATTTTTTCCACTGAAACGATTACAATTCCTGTCTGTCAGCCTGACAGCTTGGCGCTGCTTAGGGCACAATCTCTGTGAGAAAACTCCAAGGCTTTAAACCTTCAGTTGCAGCTGTCAGAAACTGATGTACAAAAAAGTGATTATTAATGCCTGGCACTGAAAGTCACTGCATCTAGCTAACCTATTGGGTCATTCATTCTATGAACTCTGTCATTTAATTTCAGTAGAGGTCTCTTTTTCCACACAAGAAGTAATACTGCACAAGTTAAAAAGTGGAAAAATAGGAAAAATAAGTGGATTAAAAAAAACTCCACATAGTATTGTTTAGTCTGCTGCAAAAAGATTTGGATCACTTGAGTGTCTGACCTGGAAATGGATAGGAAATGTCAATCAGGCAGTGGCAAAGGGGGTAAAAGGGGATTCTGAAGCAATGATGTTAAATACAAAAGATCTCTAGTCTATTGACCCAGAAGGAAAAATATAAGTTATTTCTTAAAATGCCTTTAACTCCGAGTCCAATATGAAGCTGTGCTGGGAGGCCACAAAAGGTGTCAGCTTGCTTTGCTATGAGAATAAAATGAGGAGACAGCATATAGAAGAGAAAAATGCAGCCAAGGGAGCAAAGAACCTACTAAAGTCACCTTGTTTATGAACAGAAAGTGCATTGCACTTTTATGTTTTTACCTAGAAGTTCTCAAACTATTTTTTAATAGAAGAACATTATTGAAAACTCACTTCATTCAAGCAGAGAAGCATCATCCATTTTATAGATGGAGACCTGAGAAACAGAACTTAGGTGGGAAATATGTAACGGAGACATCAGGAGGGCCCAGTTGTTTCAGTTCTGTATTTTTGCCGTACTTACTCAATTTATTCTGAAATTTTACTACAAAGTACAAAATTAAAACATTCTTTGAGGAATAAGGCAGTAAGAACAGAGGAAAAGAAAGCTATCCTAGGAACTTTTTCATTGATTTTAGCCAAGTATGTTCATAGGAAGCTGGAAACACCAGTGTTATTTCCATCCAGAGGGTCTGTGGCAGCTCTAGTGAACCAGTGCATCATGCATTTCAATGTGCCCTAACATAATATATTTTTATCATCATTGCTGTTGTAATGCATGTATGAGTCCAACATCTTCTACATTTTCTACTGCTTTTGTAGGTGCTTCCAGCCTTTTTGGATCTCAACTTGTTTATCTTTCTTAATCCTCCAATTTCAGACTCATAACTCCAGACATTTTATCATCATTCATTCAGCCAGTCTAC
The DNA here is from genome assembly GCA_020745705.1 of Hemiprocne comata. Classification (NCBI taxonomy): domain Eukaryota; kingdom Metazoa; phylum Chordata; class Aves; order Apodiformes; family Apodidae; genus Hemiprocne; species Hemiprocne comata. Next base: position 65,771,605 of record CM036616.1, on the reverse strand, counting down.
TTGAATTTTGTTAACTGGAGACACCTTTGTTAGAGAAAGTTTTTTGTGCATGCACTGAATGACAAACAGTAAAGTAATTCTGGCAGACACAGTAAAACATAGATTCTGATTCTGAAACACCAAGATTAAAGTGAAAGGGTTTGCTGGAATCACATACAGTCAACGAGAAAAGCAGTATGTAGCTGAGTATGAAAAGGGATCAGGGCTCTGGACATATCAGTCTGAGAAAGTGTGATCTAAATTGAAAGAATAGAGTATTTATTTCACCTGATCCAATTTTAAGTAATCTCATGGTCACTGGAGATGTAATACTTAACCTAGAACTATTTATCTGTCATTTATTTCACTGGTCTCAATCAGACACAGCTGTATGCCACTGTAGGATGAAGTGTGTACCCTAAGAGATAAAAAATTTAAAAACAAAGGAATCAAACATTTTTGCTCTTGTTCAGTTTATTAGTACTTTAGATAAAAATAGCCCCTTTTATTGAGATAGGAGCTAACTCAATGTTATTGGACTAAACATTTGTCCTGTTCAGTAGTTTCTACGTTTGGATTTGCTGTTTTTCTTTAAAAATATTTAGCCACATTTGGTCTTAGGTAACTATAAATTATAAAAACAGGAAAAAAACATACATTTACTCCAAATGACTGAAATTCCATAAGTTCTTTCTCCCGAGGAGAAATGGGCTTGAAAGTTTGGTGAAACTTGATTTTGAAGTGTTAACTTTGTTTGCAATGCTTCCATGAACCAAAATAAGTCTGTGAAGAGCTGTAACTTCAGTTAAATGTAGAATGGTAGCAATGGATTTCTGTCCATTTCTTCTCGAGTGCTTCTTTTGAGTAAATAGTATGCACTTGGTTCCTTCTCTCAGAGACAAGGTAACACTACTGACAAGTTGGTTTGATGCACAAGAAAGAACTTCATACTAAAATGTTGAAAATAAAATCCAATTGAAAATTCAATGGCTGTTTTCTAACAATGTACTCCTTAGACATTAAGGCTTAAATCTTGCTACTAATTATATTACAAGACAGAAGTGATACACTCTGCTGTCTCTGGGAACACTTTTTCTTCTGAGTTTGAAGCTGAACTCCACAATACAGTGTTGCTATCATGGGGCAGAAAGGATAGGAAGCAGTGCTGCAGAGAAGGACCAGTGGTTCTAGTGGACAACAAGCTGTCCCTGAAACAGCAGTGCTCACTCACAGTAAGGAAGGTCAACAGCCTCCTGGACTGCTTGAGGCAGAGCATTGCCAGCAGGTCCAGGGAAGTAATCTATCTTCTCTACCCAACATCTGATATGCTGAGCATACTTCTGGGCTCCTCAGTGCAAGAAAGACATGGACTTACTGGAACATGTGCCTCACAAGGCCACAAAGTTAATTAACAGATTGGAGAACCTATCCCACGAAGAGAGGCAAAGAGAGCTGGAACTCTTAATCCTGGAGAAGAGAAGGCTCAGGAGGATACTATGCATGCATATAAATACCTGATAGGAGGGAATAGTGAAGAGGGGACTAGATTTTTCTCAGCAGTCCCCACTGAAAGGGCAGTGAGCACAGTTAAAACACATGAAACTGCATCTGAACACAATAATTTTTTATTTTTTTTTTTATTATTTAATGGTGGGTGGTCAAACGCTCATACAGGTTACCTAGAGAGGTTGTGGAGTGTTCATTCTTGGTGATACTCAAAACCAAGCTGGACATGGTCCTGCACAACATGCTCTAGCTGATCCTGCTTGAGCAGGGCATGGTTGGATTAGGAGATCTCAAGAGGTCTCATCCAGCCTCAGTGATTCTGTGATTCTGTATTGGTAACAATAGTTATTCTTAGGTAGCTCAAAGTGACCTGTGAGATACGCTAGAAGATGTTAGGAGGGAATTTACTTAGCGGTCCTGGGTGATCACTATAATCTATCAGCAAAATGTTTCAGCTATATTTTTTTCACTTATTTCCACCTTTTGAGCTTTATTATCATCTCTCAATTTTTATCTAAAAATAATTTTGTCCTTCTTTTTGTTTTCCATAGAGAGAAGTGGAAGGAAGACATAACAACATATTTCTAAAACTCAAGTTTGCAAAAGCTATCTACTCTATTTGTCTTTCTTTGTTGACTTCTTTCTTTAGTCAGTTTTTCCTCTCATGATGATTGAAGTAATTTCAAGAGAAAATGTCAGATGACTGCATAAGTTTAATCTTTTCTTCCTGGACATGAAACAAAACATTCTTCTCCTAGTACCAATTTATTCACATTTTTATCTGAATTGAAGACAGAATCAGGTTAAGCAGCTGTCAGTTCTTTCCTTTTGCTAGCAGTGTCCTTTACCATACTCTTCCAAAACCTTGAAGCTCTCCCGTATATTTCTATTTTACTAAATTCAGCCAAAGGAAGTTTCCTCTTTCCCTTACTTGTCCTTCCAAGAAAAAAATAGGAGAGATCTTCCACCCACCAGTTCAAAATTGTGGAGCTTCATTCACTTACTGTAGCTTCTTGAAGACAAGATGTACAAGTGACTTGCATACATGGTTCCGTATCTGTTTTTACATTTCACAAATAAAAAAAGAATAAACACCATACAACCGTCTAGTTTACCTGTAACTTTACCATGCTATAACTGACACCTCTGAAAAGAAGTTAGAACTTTCTCCATATTCAAAATGTCCATGTAAGCCCACTCAAATTAATTAGACTTGTGTCAAGATAAACTTTTGATTAGATGCATGTTAACTTTTAGCACTTCAGTGTGGTTTCATCCTGTCTAAACGACTGTAGATCTCTCATTTTATAGTGTGCTTGCTTGTTTAATTCTAAGTAAAAGCAGTTATACTAAGGCGCTTTTTTTTTTCTTTTTCCTTTTTTTTTTTTTCTCTGACAGCGTAATTCTTTTAAAGTTAATATCATGACTAGTATGATTCTGGCCTTTCTACCCTTCCTGCCTGCCCAAAACAGAAATCACTCCCTTTCATATGACTTCCTTTTCCACAAAGGATGATTGAAAGCATAGGAATATTTACCAGCTGCTTGATACATGCCGAGCCAAAGAACAAGTTTAAGCTAATTCAAAAGTCATCTACAGCCAGAAGGAACAAACTTGAGCGGGGTGGCTTTGGGTTTTGCTTACATTCTGAAGAGAACAGAAAAAGCAGTAAAATGGAGGAAAAAAAAACACTTTCCCGTCTTCCACAGTTTCTTATAATTGATCATTTCCAGAGGAAAACAATGTAATGGAAAATCCATTTCTCATAGCAGAAATTCAACTCTTCATTGGAGACTCTCACTTGGATTAATTTTAAGTTTGAGAGAAGATGGACATAAAAACTCTTTCAACATTTTCTTCAGCTTCTGCCAATAAATATTTTTTCCCAATACTCCAGTGTAACTGCAATCTTAGCATCTGCAAAGCATTTGGCATTGTCACATACATTAAAAAAAAAAAACCTAACAACAAACCAAAACCAAACCAAACAATTTAATATTCTAGTAAATTATGGAGAACTTAGCAAGGTAAAACAATGCTTTAATTCTAATAAACTCCAACTGAAGGGTGCTAAATTCATAGTGTCCTGCTTGAGTGTTCTTGCTGCATCTGGAAACATTTTTCATTCTCTCTGTCTCTCCTGTTTCTAATGGATCACCTCCATGGTAGGGTAAATAAGAAAAATGGTCTTCCTGCCTCCTTCTTTTGCAATAATGGGTGGAATCTGATCCGTTCATACTATTTACAACACGAGGTATCAAATGGTGAAATAAGATCAAGTAAAATTTGCTGTAATACTGTTACAATTTAAGGAGGTTAATGAGGTCTTAACAGCCTACAGTTCACCTATACTTACACCTTTGTTACAGGGTTTTAAATGTACTGTTTAGTGAAAGGAATGACCTACATCGTGCAGCCCTAGTCTTGAGCATGCTGCCATCATTGGAAGGATTCCCAGAGGCTTTAGCAGACCTGGATCCCAGCTCACATGCCATTGAGCTTGCTTGACTTTGGTACACAGCAAGCAGATAGTATTTCTGATGCAAACATTATTGTACAGCCAAGGCTATGAACAAGGCTTTCAATGCTTGGAACACATGAGTCCTCAAAAAGAAAATAACTTTTCACCCTTCGTATTTCTTCATTTACTCTAAAAGAGAGTTGTAGAAAAGGCAGGATATCACTTTGTTGCTTCAGGTCATCCTGAAAAGATGAAAAGAATCTTTCTCTTGGAATATCTATTCTCCCTTTTTTTACCAGTTCAAATGATAATGTAAAATATACATTATTTATTACTTAGCAGCAAGTCTAAATGCTGTATCTTTCCATCACTGACATTATACTGAAAGAGTTTCTTCTATACCAGCAACTGAGATTCACCTGATTTAATATTAGTTAATGAAAACCTCATCTATGCTTTTAATTTTTGTTTTAGAGGTAAAAATATAAAAAGGCAGAGGAGTTTTCTTGAATTAGCTGCAATCTATTTACTTTTTCAGGCCAAAAAGGGTAATAGCAACACTCTCACCTAGCAAGACTTTGCCTACTCTTTCTTGCCTGCCCTCTACTCCCCAAGGAGGGGTAGAAGGAAAAAACCTCTGCAAGTGATGAGGTGAACAGTCAGTCTCATGGTAAAAATGCTTCTCAGAGTTACCAAATAATTCCCATTTCCTGAAAACACAAAAATATCTTCTGAAGTAACTTTTAGATGGTCTTGGAATATTTTTCTTGGGCTATTAAAATGAAATTAAAAACAGATTGCAATCTTTTGTTTTGAAAGACAACCTTCACAGACACTCTTTTCATTTTCTTACGCTACTGAATCTGTCTTTACCCTATAAAAAACATACAAAATGCTGTAAAAGTGCTAGTGCACTTATTTGTAAAATCTTATCTGCTGCCCATTTCTTCATTAATTTTCCTCCTTGTTCAATGGGGTTGACCATGGAAATAAACAGGAGGTTTTATTTGGCTTAAGAAGGAGCACTGGAAATGTGTTTTGTTTTGAAAGAACGAAAGTCTCATGAGAAGCAGACAGCTGGTGGGAGATGTGCATTTAAGGAGGCAGTAAATATATAAGATTAGAAGAATCTTGCTTCTCTTTCAGTTCCCTCCACAACATAATATTCTTGCTCTCTGCATTAGAAAACTTAAATCCTTTTTGTGTTTTGTTCATCTTTGCTGCTTCGCTCCACTTCTTACTTTTGTTTTCATTTCCAAAAGTAATCCAGATGTTTTAGTTTTGTTGTAAATTTTGCCAGCTGGCTCAAACTGGTAAATGTAAGTATTAAATAAAGCAGATGGTGAGGCTAGGGAGGGTGGAACTGAACTTCTGAAAATTCTTTCGATATATGTAGTTATGAGATTTGCTTGCTTCCTTTCACAAATCTTCAAATTCTATTAATATTTGATCTTACTGATGATGTCCACCAAGTTGTGTGCCCAAGTTACTTTCTGTTCCTCAGGTGAAAATTTCAATGTCTGCAACATACTGCAAGGAAAAAAAACCAAACAAACCCATACACCAGTGGAATAGTTGCAACATGCAAGTAATATTTTAATATCTGACCAAATCATGAGCCAGGATGAAGCCAATTTTCCTTTTACTGATTGTTTTTTTTTTTTCCTTCAGTAAGATCTCGTTTAACTAGCAGCAAGTGTTCCAGCTAGGGGACTGATAACACTGGAATGTTTATGTTACTGCTGAGACTCCAAGGTCGCTTCTTAGCTCTGCTGCTACAGAGGCTACTGGGGGAGAAGGGTCATATCTGTAACTAGACAGACAGCAAAATTGGCCAGAGATAGTTCATACATGTATCTGTGTAAGCTCAGAGGAAGGTCAGAGAACACAGAAGACAACTTCCTTCCTGCTTCTTCTTCCCTTCTATTCCATCCATGACCAGTGTTCGGGGAGGGCTCCATCCATCCATCACCACTGATCCCCAGGCTCGTGCATCCCTGACCCTCATCACTCTCCCCTCAGCTCCTGTCTGCTCTGCCGCTCTCTCCGGCAGCGCTCGGGGACATTTCAGGACTGCTCACAGCTCAGGAGATGCCGGGGGACTTGCTGGGGGTGGGAGGAGGCAATAGGGTTTTGCACATTCATGCACATACTTGTATTTAATTGTACATATTTCTTTTATTATTAGTGTTTAATTAAAGCTGCCTAGTTCGATTTGCAATCCAGAAATTCTCTCTCCTTAATTCTCTCTCTCCTTAATTCTCTCTCTCCTTCCCTACCTAGGTGGGAGGGGGAGGGGGTTGAGAGCATTGTTGTCGCTGGTTTAATTGCCGATCCTGTCAAACCACAGCAGTGTAAGACAAGACAACTTTTCTTCTCAGGATCCTTGCTCAGCTGAGATCACAACCCTTTTCTGATGGTGAATTAATTGATAATGCAGAATGTGTGTCTATGCTATTGATAGCATTGAAACGGTTGTTGAAGGAGGGGTTGCTGCCTGAGAACTCACCCACAATTCAAGGAATTGCACACACATCATATGAGCCTTTAACTGCTCAAACTGGAGTCCCTTTGCAGCAGGAGACTACAGCAAGCCAACAGGTGTCCTTTTGATGCCTCACACACACATTCACTCTCAGGCATGCTTCATCCTTCTTCTAGGCTCTACCTAGATGTCCTCCAGCAGAGTCTCAGGCATATGTTTTTATAAAATAAATAATTTAATTGACAGGGTCAGCTCAAGCTGGGTACCTCCATAGAGAGACATCAAACAATTAAAAAAAAAAAAGTGTGCTTGTGCAAACTGCATGAAGTTCAATAAGGCCAAGTGCAAGGTTCTGCACCTGGGTCAGGGCATTCCCAAGCACAAATACAGGCTGGGTGGAGAATGAATCAAAAACAGCCTAGAGGAGAAGGACATGGGGGTGACGGTGGACAAGAAGCTCAACATGAGCCAGCAATGTGCGCTTGCAGCCCAGAAAGCCAACTGTGTCCTGGGCTGAATCAAAAGAATCATGGCCAGCATGTCAAGGGAGGTGATTTTCCCCCTCTACTTTGCTCTCATTATACCCCACCTGGAGTATTGTGTCCAGTTCTATAGCTCCTGACTTAAGAAGGACATGGAGCCCCTGGAGAGAATCCCAAGGAAGGCCATGAAGATGATCAGAGAGCTGGAGCAGCTCTGCTGTGAAGACAGACAGAGAGAGTTGGGGCTGTTCAGCCTGGAAAAGAGAAGGCTCCAGGGAAGCCTTATAGAGGCCTTCCAGTATCTGAAAGGAAAGCTCACAGGAAAGCTGAGGATGGACTTTTTACAAGGGCATGTAGCAAGAGGAAAGAGTTAATGGGTCAAAACTGGAAGAGGGGAAATTTAGGCTAGACATTAGGAGGAAATTCTTTAGTGTGAGAGGGGTAAGACACTGGCACAGGTTGGCCAGGGAAGTTGTGGATGCCCCATCCCTGAAAGTGTTCAAGACCAGGCTGGATGGGGCTTGGAGCAACCTGATCTAGTGGGAGGTGTGCCTGCCAATGCAGAGGGGTTGGATCTAGATGATCTTTAAGGTCCCTTTCAACCCAAACCATTTTATGATTCTATGAAATAAATCCTGGGTAATTAAACCCTTGTGAATCATGCATCCACTTCTCACACACTCTTCATACGCTCTGTTGTGGAGAATTTTCTTGCAGAAGCATGGGCATGTAAGCAATCCAGTCTTTGGTATAAAGGCTTAATTGTGCTATCAAGTTTTTAGCCTAACTATTGTTACTTTGAAAGCTGACTGAAGGACAATTACAGCATGGGAACAAGAAAATTGGTGGAAGAAAAGTGACTCCCAAGATAGCAGATGATGGTGAGATCTTGCAATGTAAGGACTTTCTCGCCTAGAGCTAGTAACCAATAATGTATTAGAAATAGGCACGTGGACAGTAGCAATATACCAATCAGAACAGAGTATTGTTCACGTGGACAAAGACGTTTAACCAGTAACAATGTAGCTCAAAGCACATGTTATTAGCAATAAGATATATAATAAGACATTTTGTTTGAATAAATGACTTTCGCCTGATCACATTGATCATTGCATGTTAGTCCGAGCTCTCGTCGCACTCTCTCCTCAAGTCCAATGGTGATTTTTGGTCTAGAGTCTTCTAACACCTTGTTGGATTCTTCTTCAGTGTCCAGGTGAGCCGTTGACTGCTCTTACTGTTAATTTGCCGTGTCATCTGATGGTTGAAGCCTCCTTATCTTCCCATTTAGGCTTCTTTTGCACCTGCTCTCATTAGCATAACATGGGAAATTGAAAAATCCCAGACTTAGGAAGACCATTTCTTAAGAACAAAAAACATCAGTGTGCTATCAACATTTTTCTCACACTAAAAGGACAAAACACTGGTACCAGCTACCAGGAAAATTACTAAGAAAATGAACTCTATTGCAGCCTAAGGCTTCAGTAAAACTAGTTACCCATGCTGAGTACGTAAACCTGGGCAACAACATTAATCACATAATATTATAACTCTAAGTAACTTATTCTAATTGAACTCCTTTTTTTGAGTTAAATAACTAGTATCCTCAACATTTTTCTTTGTGTGTGGCAAGTGACTCACTATTACAGTTTTGTTTTTTTCTCTAACAAACATATTTGGCAAAATAAAATACAAAAACACAAGCAAAAATAAAACAAAGATAACAAAACTCAGAAGCCTAATCACTTTCATGGGAAATTTTTTGTGTCCCAGAATTTTACACTGAGTGGAGAAACAAAACAGTTTCATTCTAGACCACAGAGAAAAATGGAGATGAAACCAGAACTCTGTCTGGTCTCATGTGTTGGAAGATGTAAGCTTGGTCTGAACTTGGGGGGAAAAATCAACACAATGATGATGGCAAATATTTCAAACATTCCATTCTTATTAAAAGTTTCAAACTAGATATTTTGGAGCTATTCTATCACTGCAGTTGTCACAGTTTCTTAGTATTCTCAAACAGTTAAACGTTTTCAGAAATGTCACTGAAAATATACAAAAATATTAATAATTATGTACTCTGGAATGTATTGAAAATAGATGACTCAGTCCTTCTTAGATTTTATGACAATTAATTCTACTACTCAAGAAAATCAAATTGAAACTAGAGCCCTGTACTTACGGTCTCATGATGTGATTATTCTTTTTGTTTCTGTGCTTTCAAGTGTTATAACCATACAAGGTGTGTTGATCACAAGCCACCAGATTTTGATTAAACAGAAAGTGTAGGCAGTTTGCATGTTGTGGAGGAACCCATAACACTATTTCAGTTAAAAAACTCAGACTCTGAGGTTAGTAAAAATGCTGAAATGCAAATGTTTTCAAGCAAATGTTTTAAAAACCTCCACTTACTTCTCTGCCTGGGTTGTAACATTACGTTTACAAGATCATCACCCTCCCACCTGAATTAATAGCAGCAGAGGGTTATAAATTTGTTTTGCCAGTTCTATATGCTTTTTTTCCCTTTTTGAATAGGTGTCTGATGATGGGAGTGTATTGATTATTTTCAAGCTTGTATATGCTTTAAAAATGAAATGCCAAATTTGTATGCCATTCAGATTGAGAATCTTGTAAATCAGAAACCTGTAATTTTTTTCCAATTGCAGAATAACTCTTCTTCCTTAAATCACCACTGTTAACAAGAGCAGCAACAGGTCTACTTAAAGACAGGTAGTCCTTGGTGTTACAGGCAGCCTTTTTGCTATGCTTGGAGCTTCAGCTGGCACGGAACATATTAGTAAAGTGTCACATGTCCAATTTATTCTTGCATTATGATTTGAACAAACCCCTCTTTTTAAGTCCCCTAACTTGAAGGAGGCTACTTAACATTGCTCCTCATTATCTTGCAGAATTTGTGATATTTCCAAGCCAGAGGTGCTTGATTGGGTCACATGTAAGGTGACATCATGCTAAACTAGGTGAGTTTCTGGTCTTCCCAGGAGGGGTTGACTTACCCTGCCAACACAGTGATTGAACAGTGATCAAGAGTGACCAACAACATTGATTTGAATACAGTTTCCTAGAGGTCCAGGAAGATGTTAATTTCTGTTAGCACTGAGAATTCTAACGTGGCAACAAATAAGTCATACTTATCCTTCCCTGTCTTAAATGTACTTGGCTGTACTAAAAGAGGGTAGAAGTGGCACAGACACTGTCTTTTCTATATTCAGTGTTATGCCTGGAGAATATAGTACATGAACACATACTCATGGATAAATCTACTTGCATGTTCCTACTGTTATTGCAGTGCCAATATGTCTATAGTTGCTTATTACATTAATGTGCACAGAGGTCTTTACTTCTCAGAAACCTGTTTTGTTTGACCTGCAAGCCAAGTTTCTTTTGTGATTCAAAGAGTAACAATACAAAGCCTTGATGCCATGTAGTGTACAAGAACCAATAAACATTTTCTCATCGGTATTCTTACTATGGGTTTCTTTTCAGGAAAGAAATAAAAAAAAAATTATTTCCTTGCTCTGGTATGAAATAGTGAAGAAAATTAAACTGAACTAATTAATATTAAAACTTAAGTTTAAAGATTGTAAGTGACATACTTTTCATTAAACTGCAACAAATACATTTGTCAGTCCAGTGTAATCAGACTACTAAATGTGAAAAAGTTACCAAAATTTAATTTTATCTGTGCAGTTTAAATTATTATTTTAATACTTATGAAACTTGATGATATTATAACAAGAGGCAGCCTTGTTTTTAATCAATCAATCATTGTAAATTTTTCTTTAGAATGTTTAAGCAATTAATTGTCACATTTATTGAATGTTCTATGGGCTGTAAAGAGAAGCCAACAAATGAATAAAAGAGTAAGAAATACTTTTCTGCCAAAAAGTGCTGTTTTCTCTGCAGTAAGGCCTTGTGAGAGTACCTTGCCAGAACAAATATTTTCCCCACATAAGGAATAGTTTAAGTAATGATGATGCTGAATCAGAATTGTGCAGGGTTCAATGCTTCAAAACAAAAATCTTCCTCCTTTCCCTTGACATTTTGTGTTTATCACTGTCATGGTTTTACTTGGGATCAGCAATTAAACCAGAGACAACAATGCTCTCGATCCCCTCCCCCTCCCACCTAGGTAGGGAAGGAGAGAGAGAATTAGGAGAGAGACTTTGCTGGATTGAAAACTAGACAGCTTTAACTATATGTACAGTTATATACAAGTATGTTCAGGAACGTGGAAAAGCCTCTTGCCTCCCCCCACCCCCAGCAACTTCCCCGGCATCTTCTGAGCTGTGAGCAGTCCTGAAATGTCTCAGCCCACAGGCAGGAGATATGTCAGAGCAGACAGGGGCTGGGTTGTGAGGTCAGAGATGCCTGAGCCTGAGGTTAACGGTGATGGATGGATGGATGGAGTCGTCCCCAGACGCCAGCCATGGATGGAAGAGAAGGGAAGAAGAAGCAGGAAGGAAGTTGTCTTCTGTGATCTCTGACCTTCCTTGGAGCTTATGTAGATCTATGGAATGGAATACCTTTGGTCAGTTCTGCTGTCTGTCTAGTCCAGCTCCCCTACAGGGGCGGTCATAGATATGACTCCCTTGCTCTCAGTAGCAACTGCAGGGGCAGATTCACTGAGCAGAACAAACTCACCTTTGCGTCTCAGCAGAAACATAAACATTCCAGTGTTACCAGTCCCCTAGCTGGAACACTTGCTGCTAGTTAAAAGAGAGCTTACTGAAGGAAAAAAATCAATAAAAGGAAAATTAGCTTCATCCTGGCTCAAACCAGGACAATCACAGACCCTGAATTTTGTTGAATTAATGACCTCCATGTTCAAACCCCCAGTTCATAGCTTTCATTGAATGAAACAGCTGCCAATACCACTTACCCTTGAAGATGTTAAATGTTTCAGGTGAATCGAAAAGCCTTTTTGTGATGTTTTGCATGGACTGCTGCAAGAATTTCTCTTAGCACTTAAAAGGCTCATCAGCAATAAAAAGGAGATATTTGGCCTTCCTGCTTTTGAATGTACTTGGCTATAAAGGTTTAAATAGTTCTCATGGTATGCCAAGAAATGTGAATTAAGTCTTTATACTTTGTTCAAACAAGGTCTTTCAAAATTGTGCTTATTTTGCAAAAAAAGAATACAAGCTGCAATCAATGAAACCGAACTCCAGCATTTTAGCACTTCCAGTTTAGAATGTCCAGCAGACTCTGCAAAAAAAAACACCCCAAAATGGTCTAGATTAAGAATATAGGGCCATAAGGATATTTTGGGAGTGATTATGAGGCTGGTGATCAGTTTAGCATGCAATTGCTAAATTTAACTGCCTCTTTGAATGGTACTGCCTATGTGCATTTAAACCTTACAAATGATTTGCTGTTGTTATTGGAGGGACTGAAGGTATTAGCAATGTCCTTCATATTCCCTTTTCTCTTACCACAATATCTGGGTTTGGTGGGTTATGTTGCTTTGGGGTTTTTTTTTGTGCAAAAGATTTAAAGTGGTTTTAAAGTGCTGAACAGGGTTTTGTGGACTTGTGGTCCTTGAGGAGTAAACTTCTGGGATATAGACACTTTTCTATTTATGGAACCTAATCTATAGTTGCTTCAAAGTGTTTCTTAACTCTGTTATCAGAGCAAGTTGTTGTATTTATTGATCAGATTAAATCACTAATAACTGTATCAGGCAAAATAATAAACAAGAATACAAACACTTGTGAATTTATTCATCATGTCAACTAACTTCTTCACATTCAGCCCAATTTTCTTTCTTTTTCTTTCTTTTTATTTACAGCAACACAGAAAAAGTGATAACTGGGAGCTGCAAGGGATGACTACTTTGTAAATTATTTTGAAGCAGTTCAGCAGTGGTTACTGTCTCACTCGTGGAGCTACATCAGGGTCTTCTTCACTTATGTCATTCACTAATACACCAGTCTTTTCAGAAAACACGAGCTGTGATGAGAAGCTTCTAGAAGCTAAAACTAATGAAGAAAGATATGACTTGGCATATGCCCATCATTTTGTTCAGGCTAACTGGTCTTTAGATAAAGGTAGCATGGAAGGAAATGTGGCTTTTTGCTCTATTTTCTTCCAGGGAGCATGAAGCCCAAGGAGGCAGGGAGGCAGAACAGAGCAGATGGTAACTCTGTGCCTGTTCCCAGGCCACAACATGCAGGCTAGCCTCAAGAAGGAAAGGCAGTAATTTACACTTACAACACGAGGTCAGTAAATTACAAACTTCCATGAGCAAGGAGGAAGGACTGTAATTCAAAAATGGTGTGTGACATGCTCTGCCTCGCGGGTCTAAGTGCAGAGTAAGCATCACTCTTACTCGGCACTGTTCCAAAAATTGACAGACTCTCCTAAATGCTTACTTAAAACTAACAAAGCATAATGTTCTTAATTTTTTATTATGTTTAATTTTTTTAAATTGTCCAGCATTACTGATAATAAACTGGAAGAAAAAACGTTCAATTTTTTCTCTTCTAACACTCTGGTTTTCTTTTGTTTCCAGGTTTATATGTAAACAGTTTGAATCTGTCCATGACATCTCAACTTTGGAATTATTTAAAATAACTCTTCTGTTGAACAATTGCGACCAGTTTTAAAGACTTCAACAGTTCATAGGTTTCTATGCTCCTTGAATGTTGCACAAAAATATTTACACCAGCACTCACAGATAAAAAGATGCTTAGCTATGCAACTGTGTTTTAGTGGATATCTTGTTTCCTCTTAGAGATGTGGTAATCTCTCACTGTGGATCTGGTCAAGCACATTATTTAGCATGTTAATATTTCTGTTATTATCATATTACACCTTCAGAAAATCTTTCTATATTTTTATACATGTATATGCACTTGTAAGTCCTATCTAAATCAATAGCAAATTGCCAAGAAATATCTGTTCATATGTACTGAAGAACCTTCTGTCTGTATTAATATTTTATTTAGTGACCTTGATAAATCACATGTTCTATTTGAGGAAACACAGCAGCACAAAACAAAATGGGATCTATTCTTGTTACAAAATAATGAAAAAGCATGTACAAAAGAGAAGAAAACCATGCATATTTAGAATTGTATAATTATTGTGACATTATTGTCTATGGATACACAAAGAGTGTAGGAAATGTTTTGTCTGTAAGAGTTGTGTCTGGGAAAAGATATTTGGTAGGTTTCTGTGAATCACAAAATTACAAGCTCTGTAGTTGCAGCATGATTTTAATCTGACCTCTTGCTAACAGTCCTTAGTGAAGTGGGAGTATTTAGTACCATTCTGTATTCCACAAAGAGTTCTTGAATATGTCAAACTCAGCTAAAATTAGCTCCTTCTCTCTGATTCTTACATGATGTTAAGTCACATTTCAGCTCCAGTGCTCCCTTTAACAAGCTTCCTCTTACAGCGCTTCTGAGCAATGATTACTTGCCTTTGGCAGGGAAGATCTTGGAAATCTCCAGTTTAAGACTCTACTCAGTCAAATCCTCAGCTTGCATAAAACAGACTGATTCCACCAAAACAGTGAAGCTACATGGGTTTACACACCTAGCGAATTGCGCCCTGTAAATCTGTAGGGCCTGATATTTCAAGGACTTCTGTAGTCAATCCTAGGACTCATCTAGTGCTGGAAATTGAGTGCTTTGCTGGACTAAAGCCAGACTGTTCCTCAGGAGCAAGAACCAACATATATTTCCTATTATTTAATGACTCCTCTTTCTATTCAGTATTTTAAAATAAAATAAACTGCACAGTAAAATATGTGTAACTATCTGAAATCTGTATGGTTGTTAAAAGAAAAAGTGAGAGCTGAACTAGCTCAGTTGTTGACTGTTTGCACATTTTGTCTTGATTATGTATTGCCAAAGTTTAATTTTAAAAACTTGATTTTGATATAAGATAAATTGTTGAAGGAAAGGGTAGATCTAAAATAAAGAAAAACAGTATTGCAAAATGCTAACATTTTTTACAGGTGCCTCCTCCTTCTGTCTGTCAAGAGTTCATGGATGCTCCCCTCCGTTTAATTGATTTTGAACATGAAATTTATCCTCAGATACTAGCTCTCAGATATTAGTATTTAGATTTGAAAAAGCACCTGTAAAGGATGAATGGTTACATTTTGTGGAATTCTTTTTTCCTCAAAGTTCAAATAACTTCTACTTTAGCTAGTCTGTTAGTACCCACAGTATTTCTTTTAATTCAGTGATAGTTAATCAAGTTTAAAGAACTGGTTTCAGGTTTGTTGTTTGTTTGTTTGTTTTTTACTTTGGCATTTCCAAAAAGGAAATCTCACATTATTTGGTTCTGACACAGTTACAGTAGTATACATTTGTACCCTTAGTCGGTAAATTACAAAACAATGTTCTTCCAAAGGCCACAAGTTTAACATTACTCCAGAGCTTTGGTTCATAACTATTTGGCTGAGGTCCATGAGTGACATTTTTGTGTAAACATCTGCACCTCTGCGCACACCTCATTAACAGAGCAGGCATTAGGATATGCCAATTAATGCTTCAGACTGCTTATAAAAGCCAGAGCTGGGATCTAACACCTGAGTCTTCAAGACTTTTCAGTTCAGTGTCTTTATAGCATCAGAAAAGCTGCACCTGGAAAAAGCGCTATGATATCATTTCTACCTCCCAGCCTGGGGGCCATTGGTCCTTTCATCTAGAAAAAAGGAGCAGCAAAACTTACTACTTTCACCATCATATTATCTGTAATTCCTCATGTCACTCACAGGCCTGTACAACATTTTAAGCTTAAGAAGTAATTTTATAGGCTAAATCCTGTATCTTGTGCCTTTATTGCACATATGAAAAGTAACATTCAAACATAGAAAAAAATGCACAAAAACATGAAGAAAAAAAATCTGAATTTATAACCAGGCCGCAAATAAAAACTCCAGTGAAAATTTCCTGCAAATTCATGTGCAGATTTCAGTTTGTTTTCTCATTTAAGTCTCAATGGCTTCCTCACTGAGAGCCTTATTTTAATGGCTTCTACTTTGTTGACTTTAAAAAAATTATCTATGGATCATATGAACCATGAAGCAACAACTGTGTGCGGTATTACCAACCACACAGCCAATACATTTCTTCAAGCCTGCAATGTAGCCAACAAGATATACAAAAATTATGCCTAAAGATGAATTAAAATTACAAGACTGCATATAACACCGCTATTTCACAAGAATTACTGGACAAGAGTTTCAAAAAATTATGGCTTTAAAATAAAAACAAAATAAAATCAGTTCCTTCCTTCCTGCCTGCCTTCCCTCCCTCCTTCCCTCCCTCTCTCACTTTCTTGCTTGCTTTCTTTCTTTTTAATTTCCAGAACTGCAATTTCCTATTGAAAGTTTACTGCAAGTCTTTGTGCAGATTTTCTAGAAAGACTTCTGTCTTGCTCATATGCAAGTAAATCTTGGTACATAGATAAGTACTCCAGAGTTGAGGTACCACTACAGGGGGTCTGTTATAAAATTGTGGCATGCAGTCCAAAACCACTTCCACACAAGTCAACAACAAAAAGAAGAAAACTTAAATAGCTTTAATTGGTAAGAGAGTAAAACTAATCTTTACTGTCACTATTGTGGGATGTAAGTTAGTAAAGTCACTAGTTTTTGGTCAGTAGCTAGAGGCAGGCATTCCCACTAGTTGAAAATATTCAGAATAGGATGAAATCTAACCATTAGCATGGCATGAGAACAAGGTTTTGGAGAGCTCATCACTAATTTGAACTTGAAGCAGGGTAACAAGTAATGATTAATGACCAAAAGCAAAACATATTTTTTGTTGTAGTTCAACTTTTAACAGACAGATGTCCAATTCATAAAAAAACATCTGCATAACTGGCACTAATGTAGATCCCTCGTGGCACTTCCAACAGAGAGGTCAGTGACTTCCATGGACATAATATGCCTAATCATGATAGTTACTCTATGTTGTGATAAAAGAGTAATATTGATAACAATTTATAGTCCTACACCAAACACAATAGAAATGCTTTTTAGTTCTATGGAATTCAGTTCTATTCAGTTCTACTGCTGTCAATGCTGCCCCAGAAGATAGTGTACAGCACTCATGTGAGCACAGAATAAATATAGTTTTTCATTCTAAGAAAGAGAGGGGTTGTGTCATACAGAAAGAAGTCACAGGAATTTGCACTAAAATCTCAATATGATAGCAAAAGTTAGATGGATGTAGCTGTTTCTTGCACTGGCACATTTGGAAAGCAAGGTGGCGTTGATACTATTTCCGTGAAATACCTGCAGAACCGTCAAACAATGACTGATTTTCTCCTCCAGCTGATCTGACCTGTCCCCACCATCAGCAGAGATCTAGTGCTTGCTTATAAGTAACATTTTCAGTAGGCAGATGACATATTGGCTTATTCCAAAGAAATAACTTCAATAATTTTTCCTTTCTCATTAATTTTAATGTTTGCTTAAAACACAGTTATTAACACTGACGTAAACCATAATTCATGATCATCCAACAATAAAAAAAAGTTTCATACTCTACTTTCCCATTCCACTTAAGATGAAAATGTTATCAGTATTGTCATCATAGCTCAAATAACAAGATTTTTCAGTAATGTGTATACACTTTACTCTGATCTTCTCTAACAGCAGAACAATTACAGTATTTAACGGAAAAGTTAAATAATTTTTATTTTCTTATTTTATATAGCAAGCATAAAGATGAAAAAAAATTAAATTAAGAGAGAAGACTGAAAATAGTAGTACCTGCACTTACTGGAGCTGCCTCCAAACCCTTTCCTTTAACCCCCAGCAGTGGAAGGGCTGCCTGAGGGAGAACTGCCACTCCTTCATTCCCTGTGGGATATTTTTTCTTTCTGAGTCCATTGGTCTGGAAGTCTCCCTTCACTGATGTGGTGGAGTCCCTGTAGATTACAATCAAGTTCATATGGGGATGGTAGCTGAGGAAATAAATATAAATTACCTTCAGAAAATCTAGGCTCTGAGCTGGTATAGGATGGTTGGTTGCAAAATCCACCTGGTGCAACAACACCTTAATCTTACTCCTGCCACTTCCAGCTGTGCCAAGGGAGTGAGCAGGTGGTAAAATAGTGGAGGACTTAGACTAACGAATGCAGCCACAGCACTGAGGGGGATGCATGCCAACATAACACTGAAAAACATAACAAAACCTGTCTTTAACAATTAATCAAAATATTACACTTTCTGGGGTAGGTTTCAGAACACTTGTTTCAGCTTCTCTCCTTCATGTCACTATCTCGTGCTTCTATTGTCCTTTCCTTTTGCAGATTAATACAGCCTTTTACAAATAGGGCAGACTAGGAAACTACATTGAAAAGATTCTTTTCTAATTCATGCAAAAATTCATTTCTTTGCTGTAAGTGGATCAATTTGTAAGAGGTGTCTATAGGTCATCCACAAACACCTCTAACAGTGGGGAATACAACTGCATGGACTTCTCCATCCAAATAACTGTATTCCACCAGTATGTAGGTTGTTTTTATAAAAAGCATGTGCATGAGGTATCAGATTAGAGGATTTATTCTACAGCTGAAGTTCATTCTTTATAATTCTGAAGGCATGATTCTTCTGTGAAAGGTTTTTTAGTTTCTAGGTCACACCCCCTAAAACTAATTGCTGCTGTCCTGATGGGTAAAGGTGAGCTATGCCAGGAGGCAGAGGGGGACAATAATCTGAGAACCACAGAGAATATTCTTAATAACATTTTTATAGTATACACGACATATATCAAAAACATGAGAGAGAAGTGCTGAGGGCTTTTTCAGTACTCTCTCTCAGCCTGGGCTAGTCCATCCATCCCAAACCCACAAGAACAAAATTAGATTACTTATTACACAACCTTGTATTTTTCACATATCTTTTCTGGCACTTCATACACATATACAACTATGGAGGAACTGTGTCTTCCTGTGTATATGTGTCAATATTTAGATGTACTAATGCACTCAATTTTTGTTCATTAAGATCTGAGAGACATCAAGAACCTTGCACTCAAGGTTCATATTAATCCATCTTTCTAAAACCATTATTGGAGATCAAAGGAAAACAGAAAATATCTGGTGGATTTGCAGAAAATCTTTAAGTCCAGTGAAAAAGAAAATTATTATCGAACTATCAAGAGGAATTATTTCTTTCAATTTAAAGAGCATTTTGTATTTTTCATGGTATGATTTTAAAATATGCTTTTAATAAGAAGCTTTAAGATACCTTATTGTTTTAGTAATCTGACTGTTTTTCTCTGACATGTTTTATCTTTCTGCTGATATTTAGCTAGTGGCAAGGAGAGATTATTTTGGCTAGCTTAAGACACAGAGTTTAATGCTGAAAATAAACCTTCAAGCCTGTACCATTATAGTGAGAAGAATAACTTATTTAAATCACCAACTGCCTGTAGGTGGTTATTCTAGCTCCTTCACAGATACTCATATTCACATATGGCATTAACTTTGCAATCCAAATCTAAATTCAAGATGATTATGTGAAGTATGATTAATTTTAATGCAACAACAAAGCAGAAAATGTAGGGAAAAAAGTAGAGCATGTAGCTTGACTGAACACTTTAAATTATTTCCTTTAAAAGAAAGAAAAATCCTGAAAAGTTTACAGAGCTAAAGAAGCACTTGTCATAGCATTTTTAGGTCAACAAGTTTCATGGAAAGTATTTGTAGAAAGAGGCAAAAGGGACTTTAAATGTGCAGTGGTATTTATATCGAGGTATCAAGGTATTCCTTTTAACAGATATTCCTGTAACAAGGAGATATCTACTTCCTATTACATTTCTAAATATTCTTATCACCATCATACCTGAGGGCTGGTTTTTGGTTTTGGGTTTGATTTTTACTCTGTTCATGTTAAAAGACAGCAAAAGCCCACTTTGGGATGATGAGAGTGGAAAAGTTTTGCAGACAGAACTAAAGCCATTTATTAGAAAAACAGGGCAAGTTTCTGACCATAGAGACTCGTCCATGTGTCTGAATTGATAGCAGGATATTTTACAGAGTTTCTGTTTCAGACCTGAAAAAGAGCTTTTGCACACCAAGAGTTACTCTGTTTTTCTACCCCATAATTTTCAGACTAAGAAAATGAAATTACGTTTCCTTTCAAACTGTTACTTGCTGAAAGATGCTTTTTCAGTGTGCATATCAGAATATATTGTTTGCTCCTGCATACATTAATACAATAGACTCTCTGGGTTTACAACTACATTCATATATGTACTAGTATGTTAGACATTGACCTCATTTACTCTGATCTAAGTTGAAAATAAAATTTAGCTGAATTTTCAAGGAGTTTATATGATGTACAGAAGTCTTCCTCACAGAAAAACCCCCCCCACATGCCTACTAAACAATATTTTCTCAGAAACTTCAGCATCATTTATGTTTTCTTATTGTGATTTGTCTAGAATGGGCCAATATATGTGTTTTTTTCCCTGTAGAGGAATTAAAAAAACAAACATGGAAATAACCAGAGTGAATTACAGACTGGCACAGCTGTAGTAGCTGAGATATTGCCAACATAAGGACCATCATGCATTCAATCTCTACTTTTATAAAGCAATGTAATGTATACAGTAAACCTTTTTAGAAACTGTACATTATTGAGGAGTTCAAGTCTTTTCTTTACAGAATCACAGAATTCTCATGGTTGGAAAAGACCTCTGAGATCACTGAGACCAACGGTCCACCCTGGGGAAAAAAAAAAAAAAAAAAAAAAAAAAAAAAAGGAAAAACCACAAAACCCTGAAAAACCCACCATACCCACTACAGCATGCCCAGAAGTGCCGTGTCTACACATTTCTTGAATACCTCCAGGAGTGGTGACTCCACCACCTGTTTGGGCAGCCTGTTCCAGTGCCTGACCACTCTTTAGGTAAAAAAATTTTTCCTAATATCTAGTCTAAATCTCCCCCGGTGTAACTTCAGTCCATTTCCTCTGGTCCTGTCATTATTCACTTGGGAAAAGAGGCCAACACCCACCTCTCTACAACCTCCTTTCATGTAGTTGTAGAGGGCAATGAGGTCTCCCCTCAGCCTCTTCTCCAAACTAAACAATCCCAGTTCCCTCAGCCTCTACTCATAGGACTTGGGGATACTTAAAAAGATCCTGGTCCTGGACAACTGCCTCTAGGTAGCTCTGCTTCAGAAAGGGGTTTGGACTAAATGACTTCTGGAAGTCCCTTCCAGTCTCAGCCATTCCGTGATTCTGTGGTTCTGTAATGCTAAAGCTTTGCCAAGGTATCTGCCAGCTAAACTGCAAGGTAAAACTGCTATATGGAATCCACAAATTATTTGGGATCTGTATATCTTCTTCATCCCTGTGTAGTATTTGACTAAGTTCATTAATCAAGAACAGTGCAATAGATTTTAATTATGATCATGTAGGCTCACAACACAGACTGTAGAAAGTTACAAAGTAACTCATCCTCAAAACCATAACTACAGGAAACATTTTTAAAAGAAATCCTGCCTTCACTTAGGGACTACAAGAGATGGAAAGACTAACATGTTCTCAAGTAGACTCTTTCAACACTTAACTATCCATGTTTTCAAAAATTTGTGACCTGGACTACCTTTGCCTTCCAGCCATTGTGTCTTTAATTAATGGCAATTTCTGCTAGATTAAAGTGCTAGCTACATGTAGAAAACATGGTCCTAAAAAGGCATGACATTCCTAAGCTTCTTGGATTGAACATCTTTGAAACATAACTCTAAGTGTGCTTTCAAGATCACATGTACAGATATAATGATGTGTATATAATTATTTTTGAGATATTTCATTTTTAAAGTAGAACAACTAAACTGAATATACCAGAGGAAGACAAAATGTTTTGCCAGTGGTATTTCTGACAGAATATAGCCTAGAACTGCACCACATTCCATGATCAAGATCCGTGTGTGCACTCAACTATAGCACTGTCTCTGGAGTTCACATGCATTTGGTCATAGGCTAAAACCTAAGTTTAGAATCCAAAAAAGAACCCATTGCTTCATCTTACAAAACTGATGCACACTTCTTGCTCCTTAGCAGATAACCTTTCTGTATCAACTGTACCCCCATAACGATCCATCTCTGTCTCAAACTCACACAGACCACAAAATTATGCTTTGTGCTTTATGCCCAAGAGATATTTTTTCTTTCCCTCCATATAAGCTGTAACTGAAATTCCCTGGAGCACTTTTGCTACTATTCACGTGATTTAAAATGTCAAGGACAGGAGGTACAGATCCTTTGGGAGAACATACTGGCAACTGAGCCGTGCTTCTTGCCTCCTCAAACAATTGTTCAGGGACTCAGATTTTCATTTGGCAGTGGGATTTGCGTAAAGCCTAACCCTGAAACTTGTTATTGAACTGCTTGTTGACTGAAAGAGGCCATTCTCCTCAGCAGCTGGCTGACTCACATGCAGGAACCGAAGCTGGTACCTGCACTCAGATGCCTGTGAAAGTCCCACTTGCATACAAACTAATCTTACTCAGATCCTGTCCAAGGGCTTGCTAGCAGGGTTTCACATAAATTACTTTTACCTGTATGGGCTTGACCTTCATTACACAAGGGTAGGAAAGCACCAGTTTTAACAGAAGGGAAAAAAATAAAACCATATTCAGGCTGCAGCTCTATCCTGTGAGATTAGCTGCCCCAAACGATGACAAGAAAACATTAAGAGAATGGAGTATGTACAAATCCTTCATCTGTTTTCCTGAAATCTGGCTTCTATTCCCCAAACAGACTATGGAACTTTGAGCCTTCTGGATGTCAGGTCATTTAATTTTGAAACTCTCATCCAAATTTTGTATTAATTTCTTCAAGAAAATTTTACATACTTATACTGGCAATTTAAAATTCATAGAATCATAGAAATTCCCTCATTGATAAGTGGATACAGAAAAGACTAGGCCAGTACAGTAACTGTACAAAGGGCACTATGCTTAGCCTCACAATATAAAGGAAAAATGCAACAGTACTTTTTATACATGCTGCTCACTCTTGATTTTTGAATAATGAAGGGTCTTTTCAATTGTCCTAGAACTAAATAACAACGTATGTACTACAGATGTTGGCAGAAGTCTACAATACATTTAATACTAAATATTCAAATGAATAGTTAAAAATAAGGTGGTGAGTGGGAAGGATAAAAAAGATACAATACTTTGTTATTTATCTAAAATCAGTTTTTTCTTTTCAAATGAGATTTTTAGAAGTAACTTACATTTCAACAGAATGCTAAGGAGCTTTTGTGACATCAATATTTACCATGATATTTTATTCTATATCCTTTTGATGGAAAATATTTAATGTAGTTTCATAAGATAAACAGTTAAGGTTCTGAGCAAAGAGTGCCCATAGCCCATGCTTAAAAAAAAAAAAAAAGAGCAAGAGAAAAATAGAAATAACATAAGCAACCCAGCAATTTAAACACATGTAACTCAACAATTCAACAAAGCTTAGAGTGTAACTTTCCCTCAGGAACATAATGGAATTCTCTCTGAAGAGTGTCCTTGCCAGAATAGTCATGAAACTACCTATCTTCTAAGCCATGGAAAACTTTGCATCAGAACAGGAAAAAAATGTATATTAAGGACGCAGCTCATTTATGAAAATATTAACAACAAGATCATTATACCATGCATTCTGAATGGACAGTTTTCAAGTAACTGTGAACTTGCTAATGACAGATTCAAGAGAAAAAGGAAAAAAGAAACTTGTTTTCTCTCATGGCTAATGCAGATTCAGTCAAGGTGGACCAAACTTTAAGCATTCAGTTAGAAAGAAAACTACCTGTCTGGACTCCATTTTCATTTAACAGTAACTATCATATCATTTCAGCAGGTTATTGCTCTCCTTTTGAGATCAGAATTCTTTAAATTCTAAAATCTGAACTAACATTTTTTCATATGAATTCTAGAGGTGAAAAACCTACATGAGAACCATGTGTTATATTGTGTCTGCACTTCTAGATGACAAGTCTGGCAGACCTGCTGCAGAAGTTCCTAAAATCAGAACAGCCCTTGGAGTTACTAATGAAGAAGTGATGTCTACTGTACAGAATCAGATTTTCTGCCCCAGTAAACGGACTTGGAACTGGGATTCACTGCAACAATAAAAGACAGAAAGTAAAAACATAATTCTACACAGCATGCAGGTGTCTCTGGGGTGAATCACTCCTCCATTGAGGAAGGTTTAAGGTTGGAAACAGGAAAATTTATTAAAGCAGCCAAAATTTATTCTTAAACTGAGCTCATCAGTGTGTGTAATTTACTATAAGAAGCTGCCCAGATGTTTCACACAGAAGGAGTCTTACCAGAAGCCTGACAGTATCTTCCAAGACTATACTAATCCATAGACTTATTGTCCTGTGTTTTTCAGCAGTGGTTCCAACTATTTGGAAAACAAATATTAAACCTTTCTTTTGAAAATAAACTGTGCATGTACTACTTAATCTGTACTAAGTTAGCAGAACTCAGTAGATATTTCATAGACAAACACCCAGTTCTCTTTATCTCTGAATACACTTCCATATGAAATAGTGTATACAGTAAGCACAGGTATTTTATGTTTTCCTCTAGCTTCTTTAAAAAGATTAGGATAGCTGTAAGCAATCTAATCCTATAGTAATATTTTATGACTTTTTCAGTTTTTGGAAACTTCTGTAAGGGCATGTTCAGGGTTGGTTTTATTAACCTTTGTCTTCGCTTCAAAGTTGCACATGGTATGTGCTAATGGTAATACCAGACATTATGCATTCAGCATAGAGAAGTTGAAACTAATGAAAGTGGAATATGCTTACTATAAGCCTTTATGTAAACCTTCACTGCTAACACATGAGATTTTTGTGTGCTGCCTAACACACTCAGTGGGGATGCTCCAACTATGGCCTCCCTTGCAATGGCAGGGGAATGCCAGACAAGGATTTAGCAAACATTTCAGACATGCACGTAGACAAAGAGAGGGTTGACAGTGTGGCTAGCTTGGCTGGGTAACACCACCAGCCTTCTGTCAAGACTTTCAGGAGGCAAGCAGCATTTAGAAGAGGTATCAGGTTTTACAAGCTATCAGTATCACAATGTACTCTAGTATCAGAACTCTGAAACATACAGTCATACATTACTTTTATTGGAAATGCAAAAACATGAAATTATGCAAGTGCAGGCAGTGTTTACATTTATCTGTATAGCTTTAGGACATGAGCAGTATTTCTATGTAAGCAAAACAAATCAATTTATTTTTCACTGACAGAATGCATTTTTCCTTCTTTCTATATTGTTGGGGAGCAACTGAATTTATTTCTTATTTTTACTAGAAAATAATTTGTGATCCTTGTTAAAGAGCAAAGAAAAATTTTCAACCAGCAGTATATATCTGAGTGCTATCATTTCCTTGCTGTTTATCATTCAAACCTTATTTCCCTAGTGTTCAGTCTGTCACACCTCTGTGTATCTGGTGACTGATGTAATCAGTGTGCAATCAATGGGGTCTCCCCAGCAGTTATCTAACCCTCTAGAGCACTTTTTAGGGTTGTATTGTGAAGTAGTTTAACTGTTCCTCTTTCCAAATGATGTCTGAAATCCCCGATTGTATCTGTGAGAACTGACAACACGTTATTTCCAGTCCTGGATCTTCCCAAGCTCAGCCAAAGCTTGTACAGTGTAGTGTAAACTTTTAAGTACATCTTCTGTCAGGTCTACCGCAGAGAAACCTTACTTACGGAGTATGGTCCTTGCAACAATGCTGACTCTTTCCAGCTCTTTTTCATAGCAGACACAGTTCAGTAATTTATCTCTCCTTTTAAAATTGAACTATACACTACTTCACATTGCTGGTCCTCTTTCTTGGGATTTGCAACCTTTATACAAAGGAGGCATGTAGTTACCATATGCTATGCAATTAACCCCAGTTGGCAAGTAGGCACCAACAAAACAAAAGGAAAAAAAAAAAAGAAAAGTATTTTATTGTATCCTTGAAAGGCCCCTGACAAGGAAAATAGATTACTCCAGATATACGCTATCCAGAGGCAAACATTATGAAATGCCCCTTATCAAGTGGAGACATTAGCAAAATCCTCCTGGATGCATAACACTAGATATTATCCTCAGCTAAGTTGTTTGCTAATAAAATAGGTCCACCTCTGTACCAAAGCCAGTACCAGTCTCAATTCCCAAGGCAGAGCTGTGCTGCTGCTGCTCCAAAATTCTGTCTTGAATTTGGCTTAAGTGCAATCTTCTGTTACTTTAAACAAAATGTCTGGTGGCTTCTTGGAGAAGATGAATTCTCTTCCAAATACTGTTATATCAATTTTTTCTTTCCAGTTCCGTACCTAAGTGCCATATTGGACTGGGATTTGACATTTCAATCTCTTTTTATCAGCTAAGGTGAACTGATTTGAGAAACTGGTGTACCTTGAGAGATAAGGATGAATACGATGTCATTTCAGGTGTAGAAGATTGATTGAGCTATCTCACATTAGTAAGAAGGAGTAGATTTATCACACCGGCATCACACTCACTGACTTAGTGCGCAATACTACAAGTGACACGATGCATTGAATCTTTCTACAGTCCTTCATGTTATGAAAAAACACACTCTTAGCAAGACTCAACCAACATCAAGTCCGTTTGATTCTGTTTAATACCCTTACACTTTTGCAGAAATGTGTTTTGGCCACTTTGCATATTAATTTAATCTATTAAATTACATTCTATAAATGGGAGCTCTGTATCACGATGACTTCTGAAAACTTTTTGGTGGATTAAAGGGACTACAATATAACAGTCCTGACCTGACCATAGGCAACATACAAAGAATTAAGAAAAGAACTATGGCTTCTGCAGCTCTGTTATCTGAATCCAAAACATTCTGTATTTTAGGTACTTTCTATTGACTTGATCTCTTAATATCAGAATTTATAAATATATTTTTCTGAACTTATCACAACACTTAAACTAGCCAGCAAAATTAACTTTTCTTTATCTTTGTCTGTTATCATAATTTCATTATCTGCCATTCTAATATTCCTAGTATCATCTGTTTTAGTGAAGGTTTTTAAATTGTTATCTTCCTGGCCTGATACAAGATTTCAAGCAATGGAAAATTCATCACGGCTGGTTATGATAGGAAAGGCACAAAAATGACAGACTGAAACTCATGACTGATGTACTCAGGAAACCTTATGTTCCCCAGCCATCTTAATTTCAAATGCAAATAGTATGTCCCATGGTTACTTGTACTCTACAGTAATTCTGATTTTTTCCCCCTTTTTTTAAAGTCTTATTGTTTCACCATTGTTTATCTTCACTTACCAAGTAGACCAGAGCTCTGTGTAAGAATATTCCTTTGACAGGAGACAAAAAATTTAGTGTTCTACCCAGTGAGCTGTGATGGTATCTGTCACTTGGAGAACAGGAAAATGCACAAAAATCTAAAAATCCGTTGTTGCAGTACCTATTATCTTCTCCATGGCAGGACCACCAAGCTTTCTCCACCATGAACTTTCACACTTCAGTTGCTGAAACATTTCACACCAGCTCTGAGAAGATTCCTCAGATCAACTTTTGGACTGTGTCCGGAAGTAGGCATTACTAAACTATTCAGGCAACCCTGGAGTTGCTTTGATCCTTTGATATTTTTTTGATCTTTTTGTGGACCTGCCTCGTAAAGACCCGTGTATAATGTCCCAAAGCTTAATTGCCTACACTTTTAAACATGTTCTTCTGTATGATGTGAACCTGTGCAAGCTTGTCTTTCAAATGATTGTACCATGTTATGTCTTTGCTGGTCTAGCTCACAAACCCACACATGGAACACTACAGCAGGATATGCTATAATGAGAAACTTTGGGCCAAAAAGATTTTTTCTTTTTTCTCTAGGAACAGTAAAACTCTGATTTGCAGCTGCTTAAAGAAAATAATTTAAAAATAACGAGCAGTCTGTAAAATATAGCCAGTGCATGATTTTGTAGGCAATTTACAGTATTCTCATGAAGATAGGAGAAGAATGTGTTTTTTTTTATTTTTGCCTGGACAGCTGATTAACTCTAATTACCTGTGATTACACTGAATACTATAATCAGGAGGTACATGTTTTTATTTTTTATAAGTATTGACTCTGGATGAATTCAGTGCAGAGTCAAGCAACATGTTCTGCCTTCTCTGTATATCCATTCCCACAGGAACTACCTTGGGAACTGCCACATCTGGAAGCTAAGAGTTCTGAAGCAGCAGTGAGCAGGAGTATAAAACTGGCAGAGAAAATATCCAAAAGGTAGGTAAAGCTTCAATTTTATAACATGGAATGAGGACAAAGCCTTTTTATTATACATCGCTATAATTTGAGCTGACTGTATCACATTAAAAAAAATTGCAAATCTTGGGAGAACTAAAACTAATACAATGTATCAATATGACATAATGTGTTGTCTAATTTTTTATTTGGAAAAAATCTGAATTTATATATCTGATAAATGCAATTAGGTAAAAAAAGTCAGTTAATTGGCTGTAGATTGTTAATATCCCAGTGTCTTTTACCTGTACTTTTACACAGCTTCCTTCAGACCACTAACATCAGAGAGTTAGGGACTGGAATGAGAAGGGTAAATATATGGGGAGAGGGAAGTGAAACATTTTGCATTTATAATTCAAAAGGACCTGTCAAACCTGGGAAAATACAAAGATTTCAATTTTGTAGTCTCAAAGGGTAAGTTTAAAGGGTATTTTCTATGACTCCCTTTTCTATTCTACTTTAATCTGCAAAGCAGATTTCTTCACAGTGAGGTGCAAAAATTTGCAGCAAGTAATTCCTCATGTAGATTTCCCTTCTGCAATCATAGCACTTCTTTAGAATAGCTTGTGAACTTGAAAGTGCATCTATGAAGAAACCACTTTTGTGTAATTATTAAATGATTTACAGCCTTTCAAGCATAACTGAAGTTGAGGGACTGAATGGCTTAACTGTACTTCAAAATGTAACGGATGTTCCCCAGCATTTCAGCTGAACTGGTAGCCTTCAAAACTTTCAATCCTCATTTAGGCCTCAAAGAAAGTACTGTTGAGGTATGCAGTCTCTTTGGGACTCCTTTCACTTATGAGGCCAAAAAAAGCTTAGTTCACCTGTGCCCTAAATGTTGTCCACAAATTAGCTTCCCAGTTGGAATTAAAACAAAGGCAGCATTTAGGAAACATCTGTAGAATATCTCTAGGGTCCTTTTTTTCTACTAGATAAATACAATGATTTTAGTAGAAAACTTTCCATTTGGAAACGTCAGGACGATATTTCTTCTCCTGCATGCCCTCTTACCTCCTGCACTCCCACTGCTTTCCCCTTCCAGGCTTCTTGCAGGACTCTCTTACACCTTCCTATATTTCAAGGGGTGGTGTAGACTGTTAATTCACTGGGCTCAGGGATCGTAAGGGGCTCATAACAGTTTTACAATGGCATATGTTTCAGAACAAGCCAAGAAGGAGTGTGAGTAAGAAAGAGAGCTTGGCAGGTTTTGCACATTTTTGTGTTTCATCATGTCTATTTCTGTATTTGCACCATTTACAATAGCAAAAATTTATGGGGCCTATGAGTAAATACAGTGGGAAATGTTCAGCTTTCAGCTTCATATCACTGCAAGTGTTCATACTAAAGTGCGGGGCTTTTAAAGAAATAGGTAACAGCAACAATTGTTTCTCCCCTTTGTGATTAGCCATCATTTTGAGACATTTCTGAGTTACTTGTTTAACTGAAATGGCCTTGTCTATAATCTGCAGGGTGTACTGGATGATGAACATTTTCAAATTACATGGTTTGCAGTTCCTGGTTCCACTGAATTTACAACTGCTTTCAGACTCAGTGAACTGCATTTGATAAGGCTGTATTCAGTCCAGAACCTTTCTTTAGGTACAT
Source organism: Hemiprocne comata (assembly GCA_020745705.1). NCBI lineage: Eukaryota > Metazoa > Chordata > Aves > Apodiformes > Apodidae > Hemiprocne > Hemiprocne comata. The sequence goes on along the minus strand of CM036616.1, from coordinate 65,741,780 downwards.
AATTGAAACTATTCTACCAAATCTGTTTCACTTAGACTGCAATTATATTCTGCCAGCCACTCAAAAATCTTGCGTTCTGCCATGAGCAGTTAGTGTTGGATGCATAATGTCATTTAATAATTTCCCTCTAAAGCTCTGGCACACATGAATAATACTATAATGATTATCAGGTATGTGTCTCAGCAGTGACTCGGGGTATTCCAGTGTGTGTGATCTTGTGGTGTGGCAGTTACAAATTCACAGACACAGATGTCCTGTTAGGGGACAGTCCAGGCTTTGAGCTGTCATTTATAGATTGGCAGGTGTCTGGTAGAGGACTCAGTGGAGTCTTCCATCTGTTTCACCAGCTACTGCCTTCATAGAGAACAGCTCTCCGCATCTAATTGTGGTATTACAGGGTTTTTTTAAAAAGTCTTTTAATAAAGGGACCCTCTAAATGTATTTTTCTTACACATTCTCAAAATGGTTTGTTTATTAATTTCTTCCCTCTGTCACTCGGCAGAAATTAATCTAGTGTTACAGATTACTGTGTTGCTACGTAACAGACGTTTCTATGCTATGAGATATCCAGTTCTCTTTCAGCAACCAAAGTTAATTAAAAAAAAAAGGGAGAAAATAATCCACTGATATTTACTATATTCTAGAGAAATTAAAAAAAACAAACCTTTTTGTTTTGTTTTGTTTGTGTGATCTGCTAATTAAGGTGTGTAAAGAAAGGAGATTATGACTTTATAGACAACAAAATAAATGAATGAGGAATGTGTGAAGTACAATCTTTAGATGATTTTCAGAAATTTTATAGCAGAGTTGTAAACAGAGTCCTAGAAGTCTAATTCTGCTTTCTATTTTAAGAAAACTGATAGTGCCTATATTCAATTTTAAAAATATCTTTTTATTCCTAAGTGTTAAAGCAGCTCAGCTGATGTTCTGTTTAAAAGACAAGGACCGGAGACATATTCTTTCAACACCACTAGTTTTATGTTTTTCCATGCTATCATAATGAGTTGAATTTTATTATTTAATCTGAAATCTGTTTGGTTTATTGCTTTGTGTGGAGCAGAGGAATTTGCAAAAATCTCTAAACCATTTTGAACCTAGCTTTTTTGTGACAGAGAAGCCTGTTACAATCAGCAGTCATACTGCTGGTGGCTTTTTTTTGGATCAAGATTGGGTAGTGTTCAGTTCCCCTGAGAAATGGTTGACCTCTTCACTCAAGAAAGGACAGGGGTCTGGATTTGGAAGAGATGAAACTGCCCTGCTTCCAGAGAAGCAAGCACTGCACCTTGTGATGAGAAGTGTCAAAAGACAAGGAGTGATAACCTAACACGCTAGAGCCCCCAGTTTACATGAACTGTACAGGAAGTTTGGACACATCACCTTGGTTGGTGATGTCACTTCAGGGAATCAGGCAGTCAGAAGTTAGACTTTCAGGCACAAATATCCTGAGCTGAATCTGTCACATTTATTAGTGAATTTCTTCTGTAAATTAGGCAGGGCCATATATTCCATGAGCATTTCACATGTGTTCTACTTAGATTTATTGTTTGGCACTCTTTCTGCTCCTTGATTTCAGTAAGTAAATGGAGCAATAAGAACAGCAAATTACATAACCTAAATGATAATTTTCATTTTTCTTTTAGGAAATATATAAATAGTTAATCTTTTAAAAAGCCATTGGAGTAAAAACTAAAGCCAAAGTGTAATATTTGCCCAAAAAAAGACCCCGAAAGGAATGGAAGTGGAAAAAAAACCACACAAATATTTTAAAATATGCATGTCTATTTATAGATGAGATGTCTGGTATGAGCCTGCTAGCGGCTCTCAGTATATGGTCAAGAAACCACCAGTGGCCTGCAAAGCTTTTCATTCTATTGATAGCAAACCGTTTTGACACAGTTAAAATGGAAAGTTGGAAAATGAAAGGACATTTTATAACTTTGCCCACAAAATGAAATGGTACAAGTCTTCCTGAAACACTCGCTGCTTCATTCACAGACATGTGTAGTGCATTGCTTTTCTCACGAGTTGTACATAGTGAATAATCAGTCCCCTTACTAAGCTTCTAGGTCTTGTTTCAAACATTAGTATGAATCAACATAATTCCTACTCTATAGAGTATGTGGTTTAGGATGTAAAAGAGTGCTGCATCAGGCCATGTACAAAGGCAGAAATAATTTGAACCAAACAAAAGGTTTGTATGCTACAGTTACACTGTAGAAGAGCAGAGACAGGATGAACACTTTCAGAAACATCAGTATTTCCTGGCAATTTTCTGAGCTTGGATTTTTTTTTTTTTTTTTTTTTTTTTAAAGCAGTCTTTTATCCTGGAAGTATACAAACCAGATTTGTCAGATTCTTCCCTCTACATTAGGCAGAAAATCAGTCTTTAGGTGCTACCTTTTATATAAATTTCCCAAACATTCACAGACATTCATTATGATATATAACAGGAATGGCATCTGCAGACTGTGGGACAAGACTGAAAGAGACTGGCAAAGACCAAGGGAGGCTGATTGAGCACTTGGAAACTGGGAAGTGGGATTTGATTTTTTTATTAGAGAGAAGGTTAGAAGTTATAAGACAGGGAGAAAAGATAGTTCCTCTGATGGGAAATGAAAAGAACTTTGGAGTCCATTAAGTGTGTGCAGGACTTTCGAGATGAGGGAGCTGAGTGGTGAGGGGACCTGCTGCTAGGAATGGGAAATGGAGGGACAGGGGGAGGATGTTTGGTGACCTCAGCAGCAAGAATGGGGAAGGTGGTGCTGTAAATCACAGGCACTGCTGTGTTCCCATATGGAAAGAAAACAAGACAAGATCAGTTGGTTTCACTTGGGGTTACACATGTTTTATTACCCTGGGTTATCAAATAGATCTAGAAACAAAATAGCTGTTAGGGACAACTTTTGCCCTGATGTATTCAGAGAGTAGGTTGAGGTTAAAAGCAAAGGACTAAGTCAGGCAAAAGTACCTGGAGGAATAGTGAAAGTAGACAAGTCTGTTTTTTTAGAAATATAAAACCACAATCCTTTCCACTCAAATTCTTTTTTAATCCAGTCTATATCTTAATTCACTGGCTTTGATAGATTCAACCTTAAGGTTTCTATTCTTCCTTTTATCTTTCAAAAATGGGCCTGCAGGATACAGTGAGGAGCTGAAATAAATCTAAATAACCAAATAAATGCAACCGCTTAGTCATGATCACTTGTGTGTGTTACTGTCCCATAGGGAGAATATGTATTTCTGCTAGTGGTTCCCCTGTGGAGCAGTAATGTGATCAGGTCGTCATGACTATATCTAATAAAAACTGCAAAATAAAAATTTTATTCCTGAAAAATGAATCCTGGCTCCAAAACAACACTAGAAAAAACAGACACACACACAAATATCCCTCCCATTAAGAAAACTAGTATCCATTGCAGTGTGTGTTCGGAGCATCCCACATGAATATAAATCACTTTGGGTAAACAACCACAAGGTTGGATATACTTAGAACATTAGTATTATGCAAAAAAAATCATAACCAAGGAGAGGCTCGAGATGCCATAGTCAATCTTCATAGACTGAAGGTGCTGATCCCTAAGCCTTTTAGCATCTGAGAAGTGCCAATATGATTCTAAACTTGAATAAACTGTCAATAAACTCCCACTCTTGAGTATGGTCAATTAAAAGGATATAGGCAAACCCTTCTGATGGCTCTGCTACGACACATGGAAAATGTGAAGGTGGCTGTTGGCAACAAACAAGGCTTCACCACAGGCAAATCATGCCTGACAAACCAGGTGGCCTTTTGCAATGGGGTTACAGTGGCAGTGGACAAGGGGACAGCAACTGACATCATATACCTGGACTTGTGGTAAGCCTTTGACACTGTCCTGCATGACATCCTGGTCTCTAAATTTGAAAGATATGGATTTGATGGATGGACCCCTTTAGCTGGCTGGTCAAACTCAGAGAGTAATGGTCAATGACTTGATGTCCAAATGGAGATCAGTGATGACTGGCATTCCTCAAGGGTTGGTAGTGGGACTGGTGTTGGTTAATGTCTTTGTCAGCGATAGGGACAGTGGGACTGAGTGCAACTTCAGCAAGTTTGCTGACAACACCAAGCTATGCGGTGTGGTCAACACAGCGGAGGGAAGAGATGCCAGCCAGAGGGACCTTGACAAGCTTGAGGGGTGGGCCCAAGCCAACCTCTTCAAGTGCAATAAGGCCAAGTGCAAGGTTCTGCACCTGAGTCAGACAATCCCAATCACAAATAAAGGCTGGGCAGAGAATGAATTGAGAGTAGCCCTGATGAAAAGCACTTGTGAGTTTTGGTTGATGAGAAGCTCAACATGAGCCAGCAATGCATGCTTGTAGCCCAGAAAGCCAACTGTTTCCTGCACTGCATCAAAAGAAGTGTGGCCAGCAGGTCGAGAGGTATTTCTCCCCCTGTGCTCTGCTTTTGTGAGACCCCACCTGGAGTACTGTATCCAGTTCTGGAACCCCCAACTCAGGAAGGACATGGAGCTGTTGGTCTTAGTCTACAGGCGGGCCATGAAGATGATCAGAGGACTGGAGCACCTCTCCTGTGAAGACAGGCTGAGAGAGTCAGGGCTGTTCAGCCTGGAAAGAGAAGGCTCCAGGAAGACATTTTAGCAGCCTCCTAGTACCTAAATGGGCTACAGAAAACCTGGGGAGAGACTTTTTACAGGGGCACGTAGGACAAGGGTAATGGATTAAAACTGGAAGTGGGGCAATTTAAGTCAGACATCAGGAAGAAATTCTTTAGTCTGAAGGTGATGAGACATTAGAAAAGGTTGCCCAGGGAAGTCATGGAAGCCCCATCCCTGGAAGTGTTCAAGGGCAGGTTGGATGGGGCATATCAAGGATATACGAATTTCATGAGATTCCTGTCCTCTCAATTCTCCAGCCTGCTCAGATCTATCTGAATGGCAGCACAAGCCTCTCCTTCCAGCTTTTTGTCTAATTTGTTGAGGATGCAGTCACTCTCATTGTGCCTTAAGACATTAAGATGAGGTAACTAAGTAAGATGCTGTAATTAGTTTGACATTAATTCAAACAGAATTCTAGCCACACAGATAAGGAGGACTATTTGGGAATAGTCAACGTGCACTTGCCAACAGTCAACCATACCTCACCGTATAATGTCTTGTGTGACAATGTGACAGGGTTTATGAACAAGGGGAGAGAAGTGGATGCCATTTTCCTCACACTTAACAAAACTTCTGACCATGTCTCACACAATACTCTTGAATTCAAGGTAGGCTGTTAGTGCCTGCATATTTGGACAGCAATATGAATGAAACACTGGCCAGATGTTTGGACTGAGAGTGTAGTGGTTAATGCCAGCATCAAGGGGGTCTGTTCTGGGATATATCCTGATTGTGATTATGTTACCTGGAGGAGAAGAGGGATTGCATGCACATTAAGCTTGCAGTTGACACCAAATTGGTGGGACTGGTGGGTGTGCTTGAGGGCAGGGCCACCATCCAGAGGAACCTGGATAGACAGGATGAACAGGATGATGGAAACATTCTGAAATTCCACAAGGATAAATGGAAGTCCTGCCCCTGAGAGTGATAACTCCCCAAGCAATACAGGCTGAGGACTTCCTGACTGGGAGTAGTTCTGGAGGACAGAGTTGGGGATCCTTGTGGGCAAGGAGTTGCGCAGAAACCAGCAGTGTGCTCTTGCAGTTATGAAGGCCACTGCATCCTGAGTTGTATGAACTAGCCAGTTAATTGACAGGATTGTCCCCATTGGTTTGGCACTCACAAGGGTACACCAAGATACTGCATACAGTTTGTGATCCCCAGTACAGGGGAGACATCAATAAACCCAAGAGATCTCACCAGAGAGCCACTGAGGTTGTCACAGCTGGAGCACTCACACTGTGAAGAGACCCTAGAAGACCAGGGCTGGTTGAATCTGGACAAGGAGTAGCTCAGGGGGCACTGAAGAAGAGTCCCCGTGCCTGGCTCTGCTGTGAGCATCTCCTTGCACCAAACACCTCTCAGGGTCTGTCCCCATTGGAGTTTTCCTGGGATTCCTAATTCAGCCACTAAATTATGCTTATTTGATATAATTTTTAAAGCTCGGCTGGCAAAGGTAATTCTGTAGAGTTTACAGTCTTAAACTTCAAGTGTGAGGCTTAAAACTGCATGAAATTCTGGTAAAACCACTATACCAACATAGTAACAGTACACTGTATCTATAAATGTTGATTAACAGCCATAGATCATTTAACAGAAATTAATTCTAGAACAAAAACGATTTTATCAAACTCGAGGAAAAGACACAGACCTAAGGGCAAAACATACTCCTATGTCATACAGACTGCATCTATATTCTTGAAAGCAATGATATGGAAGTATTTAAAGATCACAGGAAACAAAAAATTTTGCATGACCTTCTGTGACTTAAAGTCTTTGGTGATATTCAGATGCATCACCAGGGAAATAAAAAGCTAGCAGAAATAAAGAAGGTAGATAATCTTCTCTGTGTGGCATATGACAGTACTGTCCATAAATACTGTGTACAGGTTTTTCCCCATAGCTTTAAAAATGGGTGGAAAACAAAAGAAGACAAATACTCACACTTCAGTCCTAGGAAAGTTGTTCTTTGGCAAGAAACATAGAGAGTTTAATCCATGTAGTTCATCATATCAATGAAGAGACAGGTTGATTATGTTGTGTAAGTGTTTCGGGGGAGCAAAATATCTGAAAATAAAGATGTCTTTAAGCTACCTATGAAGAAACCAACAAGTGTGAATTGCTGCAAGTTAAAGCCAGTCACATTCAAATTACTAATACAGCACATTTTTAAATGATGCTGATTATCTAGTAAAATAATCTACCAATAAAAGTGATGTTTTATCCATATTTGAGTGAGGAATGACTCAATTCTGGAAAATATGTTGTTGGGCTTGTGCATATGATTCCAGGTGTGAGATGTAGGACATTTAGAGAAATTATGAGCATTTGGCTGGAAGGTGTACTGACACATAAACTAATCCTGCATTCAGACCAATTTGTTGCAAATATCCTATAAAATTACTCACCTAAGATGTTGCAATGTACTAGGGTCATAAACGTATTTTAATTTGGGGGATGATGGCTTTTTCAAATGAGCCAACTCAAATATTTGTAACAATGTGAGCATACTCTCAGTTACACAAAACTTCAATGGTTTCAATTTCATGGGAAATGTGATGGATGAGCAGACACATCGTATAAAGATCCTTTCTGGCCTTAAAATTTCTACATTAAAAAAAAATAAATTCTATTTTACCTGTGTTTTAGCTTACTCCACTGTAAAGCATTCTATGTCTCAACACAGCAATATAATATTTATTTAATGTCTGTCAAGTAATTTCAGAACCTTAGATGAAGTTTATACCATAATTATAATCATTATTAAAAATGGCCTATCTGTGCCAAGCAAATCTTGGATGATACCATGGAATGACAGTGGGAGTCTGTTGTATTTTCGAAGAGGGTACATGCCTGTCCCAAAAAGTAAATTGCCTTTGCTATAGCAACGTTTTCAAGGCAGGCTCACATGAGATCTCATGTGAGATCTAGGTGGAGACTAGCAACCACACTGCCCAAAAAGTCTGTCTGCCACTAGACATCTTTGACAGCTGTGGAGTCCGAGCAGCTAAGCTTCAGAGGGAGTGCTGTCGGCACCCTCTGCTTTAAGAATCTGCAGCAGTAAAGGCTAAATCTTGCAGACAGAAGGCCATTACAAAAATCTTATCTTAAGAAAGATTCTTCACAGATTATGTTTATTAATCTAAGAAATATTTGCATTAGTTGCACAATTTGGGGTCTTTACCAAATCACAGGAACTCGATCTGTACCTCCTTGCAATTTCAGAAAGAAGGAAAAAGTCTGGCTATGATAAAAGAAGTAAGGAGGGGAGGGAAGAAGCAAAAACACAGATGCAAGAATACAAAGATATGTTCAGTGCTCACTAAAGAAAGGTCTAATGCCCTGGCAGAGCAGGGTGGTTTTGGTTTCCCTTAAATATATTAATTTTCTGCCCCTGTTTGGAGCAGTGACATTTTTTGTTCTTTGGAAAACTGGTACTTTCTTGGTCCCACTCCCACACCTGTGTTTCACACAGTCCAACAATATTTACTGTAAATGGCCCTCATACCAGCACCAAGCTGGCAGGAGGACAACCGATGCTCTTACAACTTTTCAGAAAGCCAGACATGGTCACAATAAAGACCACTGCTTGATTTACAGCTTGTGCACAAGTTGTCTTTCTGTCTGAGAGTCAGCCTCTCCATGCTTGAAAATAAAATGTTTTTGTAAACTCCGATTTTTCAATTTACATACTCGTTAGATGGATGGGTTCATCTTTTCACAGAATCACACAGAGTCAGAGAATGGTAGGGGTTGGAAGGGACCTCTGGAGATCATCTAGTCCAAACCCCCTGACAGCTGCTGTCTTTGGAATATTTAATTTATTTTTTTTTTCATATTATTTGGTCTGAAATATACCCACAAAATATGACATTTAAAAAAGAAGACATGAATATTTACGTAAGTTTTCATTATAGACAGAACTGGATATATATATTATCTTGTACCAACAGAATTTTACTTATGTTTTACCAAAAAAAGGACCTTAGTCAGAGCTCTACCATAGATACTCTTTCTGCTCCTTTGCTAAAAAGCCATTGCAGAAATATTTGGGATCAAGTTCAAGATTTAAGAAAAATATTTTCCAAGCATTGCATTTGAAACAGCAAGGTTATTACTTTTCCCCTTGACTTCTGTTTTCCATGGCATTATTACAAATACAGATTAAAAAATTGTAGAGTGGAATATTTTTTTAAAAGCAGAGTGACTTTATCACTTCAGCTAAATACAAAGAATCAGAGAGGTAAGTCACTTTTGCAAGTTTAAGAAATTTAAATTCACATTTTGACCTTTCAGGTACTTTAATGCCTGGTTGTAATCTGACAGGGATTGTGTTTCATAGGATGTTAGAAGTAATTCTCCAAGGTGATGTAGGTAGTACTTTTTGAAGTAACCTAGTGGATAATGCCCAGCATATATGACTTTTTAATCAACTTCAGCCTATGTAATGGAAGTATAACTGTGTATGCCCCTTCAACTATTTGAATTAGCAGGAAAAAGGGGGTAAAGTGCTAGAAGCATTTTACCATTCAGCTGTTGGCTTACCTCTATTCTCTGCTAATGCACTTGAACCCTAGCCTGCAGTAATTGCAGGAAGCCTGCTGAGAAGGTAATGGAGTTTCTCTCTGTTCAAGGTCACTGCTCAGCACTTGTGCTACCTGACACGACCTGGTGTTTCAGCAGTGCAGGCACATGTCTGCAGAAGGCAAGATGAGGATGAGATTAATTTATTCACTGAGGGAAGAGTAACTGCCAAAAAACTAGGTTGTGAAGATAATATCATACATGTGAATTTAATCATTAAAGGATTTAAACACATTGGACTGCTGTTGTGATATGGGAGTCTAAACCTTCTGATCTTTACAGGAAGCGAGATGGTTTAGAAGAAGAGAATGGGTCACATTCCTGCATCTGCTCAACATACACAGAAAATGAACTGTTCCACACGTACACAGCCATCTATTTCCCTTAGCAGCTAGTCAGTGCTGCAGCTTTCTGAATAGAGCAACAGAAAGAAGAAAAAAAACAAACAAGCAAAGCAAACCGAAAACCAAGACCATCACTGGTAAGCCATTTGAAAGCATTGAAATTTAGCCAATTGCTAGTGAAACAAAAGATAAAATTTATCTGCAAACATGTAAAGGAAATTTTAAATTTTTTCCTCCTCCTTATTGCTTTATTTCTAGAACATATCACAGCATGAAGCAACTACACTCTGCAAATGACACAGAGCCTTAGCAGTGACATTTTAACAAGCTTAAATGATTTAGAGTCTGTACTGATCTTGTTACTTGATTGGACACAATTAGTATGAGGGATGCATGCTTGAGTGCACTGAGTTGTGCACTCTAATGGTCTGACCCATTAAGGGGCTTTGCTAGGAATTGTGTTTCTGTACTGCAGGCAAATAGGGCAGTCAAAAATTTCAGTCATATCTCTGAAAAAGGCAACGGGTGAGAGGTACTGAGGTGATGCTGGCTTTCCCTTTCCTCATTGTGACTTTACATTTTTCTGACTTTATATGTAAAATCTGTGGACAAGGAGCTGGAAAATAACATGGCTGCAGACTTAGAAGGTAAAAGGGGATGAATAGTGAGAGTTTATAGAAAATGGTAACATTAAGCAGTAGGTAGGAATAGGTAGTCAGCTTGATGGTAGCAGGAATCTCATCCCTAGACCTCATCCTAGTCAGTGACTTTTGGTGCCTTTTTTTCCTTTTGAAAGTATGACACTGAAAATGTTAAAGCACATTAGCATGGTCAGTTTTCATGGAATCATAGAAATGAAAAATCATAGAATAATTTTGATTGCAAAAGACCTTTAAGATCATCAAGTCCAACTGTTAACCTAGCACACTGCCAAGTCCACTATGAAACCACGTCCCTAAGTACCATATGTATACATCCTCTAAACACGTCCAGGCATGGTTACTCAAATGTTTCCCTGGGCAGCCTGTTTCAGGGCCTGACAACTTTTTGGTGAAGAAATTTTTCCTAATATCCAATCTAAACATCCCCTGGTGCAACTACAGGCCATTTCCTCTTATCATGCCACTTGTTATTCAAAAGAAGAGATTGACCTTTCTCCTTTCAAGTAGCAGTAGAGAGTGACAGGGTCTCCCTTTGGACTCCTTTTCTCCAGACTAAACAACCTGAGTTTCCTTAGCTGAGTCTCACAACAGTTGTTCTCCAGACCCTTCAACAGCTTCATTGTTCTCCTTAGGGCATGCTCACAAGTACTTGAGGTGTGGCCTCACTGGTGCCGAGTACAGAGGGACAATCACTTCCCTAGTTCTGCTGGCTACACTCTTTCTGATGCAGGCCAAGATTCTGTTGGCCTTCTTGGCCACCCAGGCACACTGCTGGCTTATATACAGCTGGCTGTCAATTAACAACAGTTTCTCCTGTTTCCTCTGGGCAGCTGTCCAGCCACTCTTCTCCAAAACTATAGTGTTGCATGGGTTTGTTGTGACCCAAGTGCAGGACTTGACATTTGGCCTTGTTGAATCTCACACAACTGACCTCATCCCATTGATCCAGCTTGTCCAGATCTCTCTGTAGAGCCTTTCTACCCTCAAGCAGATCAACACTCCCACCCAACCTGTTGTCATCTGTAAACGTACTGAGGGTGCACTCAATCCCCTTGTCCAGACTAACAGGCCAGTAGTTACCTGGATCCTCCTTCTGTTCCTTCTTGTAGATGGGTGTCATGCTTGGTAACCTCCAGTCAACTGGAACCTTTCCAGTTAGCCAGGTGTCACTGAAAATAATAAAAAGTGGCTTGGTGAGGACTTCTTCCAGCTCCCTTAGTACCCTTGAGTCAATCCTATCCAGCACAATAGGCTTGTGTATATCTAAGTGGTATTGCAGGTCACTAATAATTTCCCCTAGGATTATGAGGGCTTCATTTTGCTCTCTCTTCCAGCTCAGGGGGCTGGGCTGTTGTGGTCCGAGTTCGACCCAGGCTGGAAAACTCAAGTCGAGACATGGATCGCACCTTCTCTTCTCCTCAATTAGAGGGTTTTGGGGAACGAGCAGTGATTCCAGCTCTTTTAGCTTTTTTTAGTGTGCTCTAGCTCTCTTCTCCTTTTCTTCAGCTCCTTTCACACAGCTCCTCAGTGAGCAGGCTCCACGAGAGAAGAAGCAGGAGTGCAAGCAAGCAGGAAGCAGGGAATAGCAGCAGTCCCGGAGTGCAGGGGTGCAGGGAGTATAGCTGGAGTTCCACCCCAGCTGCCGGAGGCCTTTTGTGATTCTGTGCTATTCCTTTTCTCCTTTTCTTTCTCTCTTCTTTTTTTCTCTCTCTTTTCTGTCAGCAGCAGAAAACAATGGATGCCAACAACCAATAATGATCCATAATGGTCGTCCTATTTACATGCTTATGCAGGCTGGTCTGGCCTTTTGTCTGCTCAGTCCTCAGCTCCTACCTGTGGCTCCTGTAACAATATTGCCATGCTCCAGCCAAAGGCTGGATCCTGGCTGCACACATAGCAAGGGAGGCAGGGGTCTCTGCCCTTCCTTGTGTAAATCCCAGTTGCACCTTCGCCGCTTCAGTTTTGTTTGGCCTCCTTCCTTCCTTCCTTCCTTCCTTCCTTCCTTCCTTCCTTCCTTCCTTCCTTCCTTCCTTCCTTCCTTCCTTCCTTCCTTCCTTCCTTCCTTCCTTCCTTCCTTCCTTCCTTCCTTCCTTCCTTCCTTCCTTCCTTCCTTCCTTCCTTCCTTCCTTCCTTCCTTCCTTCCTTCCTTCCTTCCTTCCTTCCTTCCTTCCTTCCTTCCTTCCTTCCTTCCTTCCTTCCTTCCTTCCTCCCTCCCTCCCTCCCTCCCTCCCTCCCTTCTTCCTTCCTTCCTTCCTTCCTTCCTTCCTTCCTTCCTTCCTTCCTTCCTTCCTTCCTTCCTTCCTTCCTTCCTTCCTTCCTTCCTTCCTTCCTTCCTTCCTTCCTTCCTTCCTTCCTTCCTTCCTTCCTTCCTTCCTTCCTTCCTTCCTTCCTTCCTTCCTTCCTTCCTTCCTTCCCTTCCTCCCTCCCTCCCTCCCTCCCTCCCTTCCTTCCTTCCTTCCTTCCTTCCTTCCTTCCTTTCCTTCCTTCCTTCCTTCCTTCCTTCCTTCCTTCCTTCCTTCCTTCCTTCCTTCCTTCCTTCCTTCCTTCCTTCCTTCCTTCCTTCCTTCCTTCCTTCCTTCCTTCCTTCCTTCCTTCCTTCCTTCCTTCCTTCCTTCCTTCCTTCCTTCCTTCCTTCCTTCCTTCCTTCCTTCCTTCCTTCCTTCCTTCCTTCCTTCCTTCCTTCCTTCCTTCCTTCCTTCCTTCCTTCCTTCCTTCCTTCCTTCCTTCCTTCCTTCCTTCCTTCCTTCCTTCCTTCCTTCCTTCCTTCCTTCCTTCCTTCCTTCCTTCCTTCCTTCCTTCCTTCCTTCCTTCCTTCCTTCCTTCCTTCCTTCCTTCCTTCCTTCCTTCCTTCCTGTGAGATCAACCTTTTGTGGAGGCCAGTCCTCCACAGCACCCAAAAAAACAACTGATCTTACTATTGAAGACTGAGACAAAGAAGACATTAAGCATCTCAGAAATTTTGTCATCCTTTGTAACTCTGCTTCCCCCCTATCCAATAAAGGATGGAGATTCTCCTTAGCCTTCCTCTTGTTGCTAATGTATTTATAGAAACTTTTTAAATTGTCTTTTATGGCAGTAGCCATGTTAACTTCCAGCTGGGCTTTGGTCCTTCTAATTTTGTTCCTGTGTAACCTCACAACATCTTTGTAGTCCTCCTGAGTTGTTTAAGCCTTCTTTGAAAGGTCATAAAATCTGCTTTTTTTTCCTGGAGTTCCAATCAAAATTGTGTGTTCAGCCAGGCTAGCCTTCTTTCCCATTGACTCTTCTTTTAACACATGGAGACAGCCTGCTCCTGAGCATGTAACCAAAGTAGTCACAATGCCTCCATGGACAGGGAGAAATATCCACTGTCACAACTGTGGTAGTGTTTGTTCACTGCTTGAAGTAATCAAAGATGGAGTCTGATTCCTCAGAAAAGACATCAGCAGTATAGGAGGTGCAGAGAAGTTGTGAAGACCCAGGAGAGAAAGAAATCCTTGAACCTGAACTGATTTCGTGATTGTTTTGAAAATGAACCATCATAGTTTCAAATACTGACTCCTATAGGAGCCAGAATTAAACCTCAATAGCAAAATGTCACTGAGCAGGAACCAAAGTTTCTGGAAGGTGACTGTATTTTGACATTGATTAAGATGACTTTGCAAAATGCTGCAAGAAAGCAAATGTTGAGAGCAGCAGACAGACACAGTTTGAGGTTGAGTTTTAGATATTCAAAAAGTTATCAGGCAATGTAATAAACAATAATTTCCACTTCCTTGGAAAAAAAAATAGAGCAGTTCTGAGGGATTAGGGCAATTTGCAAGCATTTGCTGTATGGCAGAGCACAGAGAGGGCATGGACAGCAGTCAGATGTGATGTGTTCTCCATGGACTAGTGGACAAGATTACAACCAAAGGGAATCAAACAGACAGCCTGAAATCAAATGGGACATGTATTAATTTTAAGATGGATACAATCCAGTGTGTTGTTTGTAAGAGTTATTGTCAGTAACAATGGGAACAACTTGTGGGAACAACTTTATATTAGAAGACAAATGTGTAAGGATTAGTGGAAGTGAACAAAATGTATATTAGAAAGATTAGTATATTAGAGAACCAAAAAAAAAAAAGGTGGATGGGAGAAAGATATTATTTTAGGGCTTAAAAACTGTCTTCTTTCCTTCCCCTTGTAAGACTGCATTTTTAGGAAGAGCAGGAAATTAAGACCAATTAACAAGGGTTGGAAGATACCCTGTGGGCATGGGCTGGTCCTTGGGTGAGTGTTGCTGGGATGTTTTGTTACCCAAGTAGTACAGGACTTGAGAGTATAAGCTGTATTCACATCACTCATTTGCATGGCTTGTGTTAACAGATTTTGGCTTGGAAAGTAGGGACAGCTGCTTTAATGGGCCCTCCAGACAGCATCTGGACAAGGCCCAAAGTATTACTGTGGTCCTGTCCAGCCAGCTGGGATTGGAAACGTTGAGAGGCCAGTCCTTCTCAAAACATCTATGATCAGCAGTGCATCCTCACCCCAGGCCAGCAGGAGGGCAGTGGGATGGGCACCCACCAGCAGCACCCCCATGACAGCCTTCCTAGCTGACACTGCAATGGTACACAGCCATTCAAGCTCTTAATGAGAGTATAGGAGCATCCCAAAACTCACATCTGTGTTACGCTTTCAGAAAAGAAACACAAGAGGTAGATGGAGCAGGAGGAAAATATCCATTACACAAAAGTGAAATGAGTCAAAATGAAAGGTCTATGTACAAGAAAGAATAATAAAATAAATACAGAAAAAATGACAGTTAGAGAGAACATATGTAAACCTCAATACATCATGACAGGTTAAGTAACTTTGACAAAAACATGCCAGAGTCTGAAGGGAAGTGTTTGAGAAAAAAGTGAGAAACTGAAGTGCATAATTTCTGAACCTGTTGAGATTTAAAGTATTAAGACAATTCCATTTTATTTGTAGATTTTTTTAACACTACTAAAAAAATATCTGTAAGGGCTTGCCCAAGAGAGAATGATATAATTTAGGAATTTGCTTTGGCAAGACTACAGTTATTGCTTGGAGGATTTCTCTGGGAGATCTGGAGGCGAATTAGATTTAATAAGATATTCTAATTACCACAAACATATTGTGAGAATCTGGGCCACGGGTCTAGGCAGACCTGTGCACCCTGCAGACCTTAATGTTTCCCATTATTTTAGGGATGAATGTTATTTTGCTTTGCTTTTGTTAAATTTTGTAATTACTTAAATAGCTCTGCAATAGGGAACCTTTATGGATGGTGACTCATTTGGATCCTGCAAGTCTGCCCTCGATCCTATGAGACTCCTCAGGGAGCATGAGTATCCCATCAGCTTTGTTATTAATATTTTATTTTTCTCTATAAAAATGGTAATTCTGCCTTGGGGGATTCATATGAATATGCAAGTACTCAAAAGAGCATATATAAAGTGATAAGCCTAGGTAAGTAGCTATATGTGAGTTAGAAGACTTTTTCTCCTTTAAAACCAAGCAGTTCATCAAACAGTTTATTGCAAAAATAACCTCCTAGCCCCCCCTGTACTTTCCTTGTTTTCACATTGCTCCTAAAAGAACTTTTTCAATAATTAATCATAGATGAGTAAAAAGTAAATGCTTTTGAAAGGAGTTCCCATTCAAAGCTTGAAACTCACCTTTTCTTTTGCTCAAGTTCTTGGGATCCCTCCCCAATTGAAAAAGAAGTCATATATGTCAAACAACTGCATATGTTTAAAACTTACTCCATGGACCAAATTTGGTACATTTCTGTCGATGCAGTAACATGTTATGAATTACCTCTTCATATCTTGGCTGAAAATTCTTTTCAGGTAATTCTTCTTATATCTCTCTCATACAGCTTGTATTTTAGCAGAAAAAAAGATAGTCAATAATTTCATAATGTGGAAATAGAAAGTATATCACCGTGCAGTGGGATGTCTCTTTTATTTCAAGCAGTTGGCAAGATTCTCATAGCAGCTGAAAGTACACCTTTGCTAATGTTCCTGCATGCCCCATACTTGTCTACAGAATACCTGTACTTGTTTTGCATCAGTGGACCTAATTCACTGGAAGGGAAATTTTCACTGAAATATTCACACACTGAAATACTATTTTCCCTAGCATTTCAGAAAAGCCCAGAAACAATGATAACGTTAGTATGTACTGTCATCGTGGCATATGTAAAAACACTTCTAAACTTGATAGGCTATATCCTAGACATCTTTTCTAGGGCAAAGCAATGTTGTTATGGCAAGAAGAATTATATAATGGCTTACCTTCTAAACAGATACTATGTTAACCTATTAATTTGCTCATTGGAAAGGATATAAAGCCTTTATATGTTCTCTATTTTCACACCATGGGCTGCGTTCTGTCATAAGTCAAAGAAGGTCACAATCTCTCTTGTAAGTGGGCTAAGATTCAGCAGATAACATCAGTAAATACCACCTAGAACCATTCCAGCTGAAGTAAAAGATATCAAAGTCATGCCATATCTGTTTACGGTTGCATTGTCCTGGCACAGACATCTGTTTCACATATGTTTTGACAGTTGCTCCAGTTCAACTGCCTTTTAAGTCTAATATCAACTATTTTGTTAATCATCTCCAGGTTGTAAATACATGCTGTTGTGCCCACCACAACTTTATTCTGTTTGACACTCCTTTGATAAAAGTAAGACACAAAGTAATAGGTCTTCATTTTTCAGAGGGAGCTTAGCAACACTGTTCAGACAGGAAAAACACAGTGGTGCTAAGACCTTGTTAAAAAATTTCCTGTGGAGGGAGTCTAGTCTATGTGTGCTAAACCAATACATGGTTGGTTGAAACATTAGAAAATTTATTTAAAAAACAAATTAATATTCTACACTGAATAGCCAATGAGAAGACAGCCCACAGGACTAATGACACCCAAGTCTAAACCCTGTTGAAGGATGAAGAATGAGGTCTCTTGAGAGGGTTTTTTTCTGCATGTCATCTTTGGCCATTGACACAGTAGCTTTCAGATACTTTTTCATGAATTGGTGCATAGATAATTTTTTCTAATGTTTAAATCAGACAAAGAGAAAATAATGATTCAAGTGTCCATGAAGGACAAGCATACAAAGGAATATATAATGTGAAAAGGGTTCACGATGTATGCTACATGTGTCTTGCAGCATAAGAATTCATCATTTTCTCCCACCAGGGCAGGCTCTGGCATCAGGAGGCAAGTTAGCAGTCTGCTCAATAGCCTGTCCACAGTTTGCTCTGCAAAACAAACACTAAGAAAAACTGTTTTATTACTTCACGTGAACCTGGACTTTTAAGCAGACTTTATGAAGAACTTGAATCTAACCGATCATTTACTCCCCTGAATGGACAGGACTTCTGTACCTCTACATTCTGTGCAGTCATCAGAAATTGTATGAAAAAATCTTAAAGGAGAAGTGATTAAAAAATCCGATAATCTCATCAGATCCTCTCATGGTTGATGAGAGCACTATGGAAAACTGATTACATTCTCATGTCATGTCTTAGTGAAAGACAACATATTGCTGTTCCTATCTGCTGAAAATACTAGTTACTGAGTTTAAAGCACATCTCAGGTGTTTTCTTCTCCCCTCCTGCCTGAGTTTTTCACCTTCTCTACAAAATGTATTGAAGGGTGTCACAGCTTAATGTCTTAAACATTCTTGTTCAGCTTCCAGAACTTTGAGTTCTGGACACAATATGCTGTGGAATAAAACTGGATGTTTGTAGGAACTTCTGCCCCATTCCATTAAAACGTACTATGATTTGGCAAGTTGTCTCTGCCTTAATGTCAATTTAAGGGAGCAGTCAGCTTTCTGCTTTTAATGCAAGAGATATTCCAGAGCTCATCCATCAGAGTTCCCAAAGCCAGTATGATTAATAATTGAATTAGCAAAAAAACCTTCTTTGTCTCTTAGGTTTAATCCCATTTGAATTAGCTACTGTTTGCTGAAAACTTAGAGCAGGTACGTGGAGAATTTGTGTGGAGCAACAAAGATGCAATAGTTTGTTACTCCACATTAAGCAGTCCATGTATGTAAAACCATTATTCCCAGCTTTGTGTGTTACCCAAGCCTTCAGTTTGCCCAGCCTTCAGCATGAGATCCTGAGAACTGGGTGTCCTATGACCTCCCCTGCAAGTTTCAACTAAACTTCTACTGATCATTAAATTTTTACTTGCCCTCTAATTTGTGCTTCCTGGTAACCTAAGGAAAAAAAAATAATTCTATTTATCATATTCTGTACCATTTTAAACCAGGACAATGTAGGCCAAAGTGCATACAATCAAAATTAACCAATTAACCAATTGGCGTCCAATTAAGACGTATTTCTAAAAATATCTCAATATTTCTGTAGCCTCAGAGGATGCAGAGAGAACATCTAAAGAACACCTTGCTTTAGTAACACATCTGGTATTTTGTAAAACCTTGAGCCATTTTAAGTCATGGAAATTCAGTGTCTATATCTATCTATGTCCATATCTGGTATATTCTGCCTATTTAAAGCACATGACAAAATATGTAGTCATGTGGCTTTGTTTTGGGGCTTGGGGAGGGAGGTGGGTGAGAGGAGGTTGCCTGTGTGTCTTTAAAAATTGATCAGATTTTCCAGGAAAGGTACCACATGGGTAATAATGATAACAACCACCCTCATCTTAGGTAGTTCATCATGGTGAGCCCATGTTATCTGCAGTTAGGTCCAGGGTAAGGCATATATTTACTGTTGGTATCTGGCTCAGAAATGAATACAGCTGTCATTTAATCTATCTTAGTTTTTATTAAAAAATATAGATGTATCTGTGAGTGAACAATTTGAACTATTTTAATTTATAGTTCAATTTATAAACTTACTCTTCATCTCTACATCAAAACATGCAAGTCTATGATGCATTTCAGAAATGTGATTTCACTAAGCAGTAAATCTAATAGCACTGCATGTAAGTTTTGTATATCTTGACTGAACTGGTAAGGTAGAAGTTCATTCTTCCTCTTCATGCTCCTCTGAGAGCTTTCAACAAGCAGTAAAAAAGAGTGCAAATCTTGCTTTATATGGCTGACCCTGTCATCACCTTATGGACATTGTCATGAAAGGCAGACATGATCAGGTTGTTACAATGTGTGAAGAAACAAACAAAGAGGACAAGAAATCCCTCAGTGCTCTGGTTACACAGCTGCCATTGTACTGTCATGCTTATAAGAACCATTTGGGTGCTCTGAACATTAAACAGAACTTCTAGGAGGCCCACAATGCTCTCTTTCAGTATAGTTTTGCAGGGGAGTGTACTATCCATGAAAGGGAAGCAGGGAAAGGAAAAGACAGAGAAAGGAACATTAGGCACTAACATAATCTATGTTTTATACTGCTGCATCTACCAAAACCATGAAGAGCTATGGACATCCACTCATTTTATTAAATTAATCCTAATTCTATAATAGAAAGACATGCAATCTGTTTGGCTTCATATGCATGTACAGAATATAATAACATCTTAGCTATCTTGGACATCATCTGCACAGCATACAAACATGGTGAAAAAAATTTTCTTCTTTGAAAACAAAATATTTGCATAGCTGAAAGATTTCCATTTAATGCCTGAAGTAATCAAACATCAAGTTCTTCAGTATTACTTACATCTGTATTTTATTCCCAAGAAATAGGCATACAGCAAAATAGGAATACATTTTTAAAGTTGCCTCTATTTTATATATCAAACAACAATCAGCTGAAATGGTTGGTAAGAATTAAATAAAATCCCACAATTTGTTAGTGAAGTAGTCTTTAAGTTAAGGAGAAAAGGAGATGCTGACATAGTTATATCAATCCTGTTTGCCTGGGGATTATAGAAACCATGACATTTTATTTGGGTTGAAACATGATTTGTGAGGATTTGCAAGTCAGTCAAAAATGGAGATTTGAAATTGTAAGCATATTGTTGCAGTGGCCTGCTGATAATGCCACCAACTGCCTTTGAGGAGCTTTGGTCTAACTAATGATTATGCCAGGTCAAACAGGGCAGCACCACACAGCAAAATCACTTCCACTGTGCTACATTCAGATCTATAGCTAACAGAAAAAACGCTACATCCTTGCAGGTACCCCTGCAGAATACCTGCAAAAGTGGCAGGTCTCCACATGACAGATGTGGTAGGAATCATGGAAACCACAGCCAAGGGAAAGGGACTCACATGAAGAGAGGACCAAAGGCTCTGTCAGATTTCTGTTGACCAATATGACCATTACCATGGGGCCAGTCACTTGGCAGCCAACACAATCCCTTTGACTGCCTCTAGGCTGTTGAAACAAAAGAAATACAAGGCGAAAAAGTAAGGGGGAGAGGACTTATGATAGCTTCCTTAAAAGATGCTGCATTCCTGAAATACAAACATATATGCATACAAAATTATTCAAGAATATATCTTAAGGACATGTTGAGATAGAAATCAATAATTACTGATTTTACTGAGATTATATACACTTTGTGACTTTTCTCAGTGTTCATTTCATAGAATATTTAAGGCCAGGCCATGATGCTAATATGCAGGAACCCTGTTACATTATGGAACTTATTGCCCTTAATTATAATGTACATTTGAAAAGATCAATGTTTATGTTTATTCAACCAATAGAGTTGTTGTAGTCTTCTGGGCAAAACAGTGGAAAAAATCCTCATAACCGGTGAAGCACAAGGGACAGGAACTTAATTTTGATAGATCAAAATAGATAGACCTGGGGGTACTAGTGGATGAAAGCTGGACATGAGCCCCCAGTGTGCAACTGCAGCCCAGAGGGCCAACTGCATCCTGGGCTGTATCAAAAGAATTGTGGCCAGCAGATCAAGAGAGGTGGTTCTGCCCCTCTACTCTGCCCTGGTGAGACCTCACCTGGAATACTGTGTCCAGCTCTGGAGCCCCTATCACAAAATACATGGACCTGCTGGTGCGTGTCCAGAGAAGGGCCACAAAAATGATCCAAGGGCTGGAGCACCTCTCTTATGAAGAAAGGCTGAGGGAGTTGGGGTTGTTCAGCCTGAAGAAGAGAAGGCTCCAGGAGGACCTTATAGCAGCCTTCCAGTACCTGAAGGGGGCCTACAGAAAGGGTGGGGAGGGGCTTTTTACAAGAGCACATAGTGGTAGGACAAGGGGTAATGGTTTGAAACTGACAGAGGAGAGATTTAGGTTAGAGATCAGAAGGAAATTCTTTAGTGTGAGGGTGGTGAGACACTGGAACAGGTTGCCCGGAGAAGGTGGGGAGGCTCCATACCTGGGGGTGTTCAAGCCCAGGTTGGATGGGGCTCTGAGCAACCTGGTCTAGTGAGAGATTTCCCTGCTCATGCGGGGGGGTTGGAACTCGATGATCTTTAAGGTCCCTTCCAACTCTAACCATTCTATGATTCTATGATTCTATGAAAAATATATTTTTTTAAATGTAGAATTTAATACCATTTCAGCTGTGTCTCAAAAGAGTAAATATTATTTTCCACATGCAAATGTTTCAGGAGAAAAGATTAACATTTAAATTGCTCAGATTTTATTTTCTAAGGTATTAATTAGTTTATCATAAGAGAGAATCCTATTGTTCCAGGTAATATCTTTAAAATTTTGAGGATAGTGGGAATTTTTCCAAGTTATTTGCGTAACTATGACATGACCAGAGATCCTGAATTATGTTGGGAGCTTGACAAACCCCAGTCACTTCTGAAACTGTATTTAGTTTCAGGTGTCTTTTTGTTTGGTTTCACTTTTTATTGAAATGGTTTATGATTAATTCAAGTTAAAAAAAAACAAACCAAACAAAACGAAGAAGAACGATGCATTTTTATGTGACCCAAATGTAATATTTTTATTTACTTAGATCAAGAAGTTTTTGCTGGGGTGAAACATTTATAGGTTAACAAACTTACTTGTCTAATCAACATTTGAGATTTTTCATTTATTTTTTTAGACAAGCATATCAGATTTACTGTTAAATAAATGAAAAATACTACTTAGATGGCACTACTCTGGACCTCAGAGGTCTTGAATTCTAATACCATTACTCTCGTGTGCCTCAATATCAGGGTAGAAAAAGCTGCTGGTTTTGTTTTTATTTTGTTTTGTTTTTTTAAAAAAGTTAGCTTCACATTTTGACAGGAAAGTATGGAAAGTTCCTTTTAAGATAGTGAAACCAAGCTGTTAAAGCAGCACAGGTTTCTACTACAAACTTTAACCCTAGGATGATCATGCTGCTGGTTGGTTGCAAGCCTGGCCATAGAGTCAGCAGAAGCAGAGCAAGGTTTTTTATTATCTGTTAGGAAGATAAAGATAGTATTTATTCAAAGTTACTAGCAATTTGGCACCCACTTTCAAATATTGAACACAATGAAAAATGACATTTGAAACTGGTAGCAGATAGCTAGTTCATTATGTGAAATATTGGGGACTCTTAACTTGGTTATTAATTGTTGTTCAGAAGAGGCTACTAATCATAGTGGTCTAGACAGAAAAATACTGTCTAGTTCAACTCCAGATGGATTATACAATTTTTAAGGAGATATTAATTCAATACATTCAGTTTTAAAAAACATAATAAGTGGATGGAAAACTTAGTTATGGAAATTTATAAAAAAATTAAAACCCACTTTATCATAAGACTTATCTCTGCCTGAAGCTCAGTATGAAATTCCAAAAAGTCTGACAAATTTTGAACCTTACTTAAAATGGTATCCTTATATATTTTATTAAGTTATGTTTCAGTCAATTTTCAAAGACTAAGACCCAGCCGGAGGTTTATCCACATATTAATAAAGCCCCTGAAAGACTACATTACAAAAAATTTTTCTCACATGCATTTTATCAATTTAGGAATCACATTTTTAAAATGTTGCTTTTAAGCTGTTGGAAAGTACAGGAAGCTATTCCACTAATTAGCTTATTTTAAAATAAAAAGCAGTCCTTATTATAACCTTGCTTTTTCTTGGCATTTGCAATGGCAGTTCAAGTAAATAAAAAATATCTTGGTTATAAGGGAACTAGTCAATTGTAAGGAACTGAGACAGTTATACTTTTCCTCCTTCAGGAGCTATTCCTGGCCATTTGAAACTCTATTCTCACTCTCTTGTCCAAAAGGGTGTAAAGTTTGAACAGCTCTTCTCACTTAACAACAACAACAAAACAACAAAACAAAACAACAACAGAAAACCCACAAAACCAACAACAAAAAAACAAACAAAACCTGAGCTGTCAGTCAGCCTATGGGATCTGGGGTCCAAAACATGTGTCTCTGTTTGTTGCTGCTGCTAGCCTATATAATTGGACATGGAAAAGTTTCACAGACTTAGGAGACTTGCTTGATTGAAGACATGAAGAATAAATTAACAGCAACTTAAGACTTTTCCATGAATAATCAAAAAATAACAAGAAATTGAAACTTAAATTTTTAGTGGACTAATATGGTATGGAAATAATGAGACTGGAAATTTTTCAGCATCTATCCCTTTGCCTGTATACAGAATTATGCAAACAGAGCAATGGCTGGCAGTGAAGAAGGAAGTATCTGGCCTGTTTGTCCTGCACAGATGGATTGTAACACAGTAAGCTGTACTGAAAGACACAGTCTCCCTTATCTATAGCTAGGTTTGGTAAGCTTTGACATTAATGACACTCATGCTTTTGCTTGCAATGTACAGTAATCAGAATGCACATTTTCTTGCTTTTTTAAGCTTGTGTTTACAAAGATGCACCTGAGGTATACATCCAGTGGTGTTGACAGAGCTGGCCAATTCTTTGTAACGATACTTGCTACTGCCTTTGAAGAGCTGTTGGATCAGCAGAAATCCTAAATGACAGGAAAAAAGCAAATGTTAGAGAAGGATCTGGGAAACCACGGGGCAGTCAGTCTCGCTTTAAACACTGTCCCTAAGAAACTCAGGAAATAAGTCTTCACATAAACCACCTCCAAACACAAAAGGACAAGAAGGAAATTGGGAACAGCTAGACTGAATTTACCAAGGACATATAGTGCTCAATCAGTCTAGTTCTAAAGATGAATTGGCTACAAAACATACAAAGAGCAAAGAATGTAATTTGCCTTGATTTTACCAAGGGTTTCAGCTTAGAGTTATGACAGTCATTTCAAAGAGATAGCATGTTCTAAGTGAGAAAAAAAAAAAAAAGTGGCTGAACATGTGAGCCTAGAGAGTAGAGTAACTGGCAGCTGTTCATGAAAGTGTTGCTCAGGATTTCATACTGCTGAGCATCTTCTTAAATGAC
This sequence comes from Hemiprocne comata, assembly GCA_020745705.1. Classification (NCBI taxonomy): domain Eukaryota; kingdom Metazoa; phylum Chordata; class Aves; order Apodiformes; family Apodidae; genus Hemiprocne; species Hemiprocne comata. The sequence goes on along the minus strand of CM036616.1, from coordinate 65,717,266 downwards.
CTTCACAGGAACGTGATCTCATCAAGTAGATACCAAATTGTGGAAGGGGGGAAGTGTTGATAATACTGGACCTAAAAAGCAACTTACATGTATGACCACAGTAAGCTAGAAGAATGAGTAAACAGGAACGATATAAAGTTAATGATCAGAGTGAAATTCCAGACCTGGGATCGAGCAAGTCCAGGTACCTGGTCCAGGTTGGAGAAATTATTATTATTCTCCATTTGACATCATCAAGTTTGCTTCTGGAATATTTGTGTCCAGTTTTAGACTTCTCAGTGCAGACAAACTAGAGTGAGTCCACTGAAGAGCCACAGAATTGGTCAGGAGTCTGGACCAGATGACATTTGAGGAGAGGGTAAAGGAACTGAGTTTGTGTCAGAAAGAAAAATGCAAAAAGCAAGCTAAGTTCAGCCTTCCTCTACATAAAATTATGGCAAGTGAGGCATAGAGAGAAGATGGAGCCAGATTCTGTTAAGAGCTGCACAGCAAAAGAACCAGAGGCAACAGACATAATTTAAAGCAGTGGAAATTCTGACTGTGTTTTGGGAAAATCCATGCACAATGAAAGCTGTTAAGCACAGGCAGAGGTTGTCCAGAGAGGCTGTAGCATCTCCATCCATGGAGACCTCCAAAACTCGATGGGACACAGCCCTGAGCAGCCAGATGTAACTGCAATGTTAATCTTGCTTTTGAAACAGATTAGCAGATCTCCAGAGATGCCTTTCAACAAACTTTTCTGTGGTCTTGTTGATTCAATGATAAAATGTGTACATGATGTACATTACAATGCAGCACTCTTACCACAGAGTGTGAGGAAAGACTTGTTCCTGATGATCAGGATCTAAGGCAGTTGATTACTGTAGGTAGAATCTACCCCAGAGATGCTGTGGGGCAAGAGCACTTGGAACAATCCAATGTAAACTCTGGATAGTCTTTAGAGTGAACTGGGATTTACTTGCTCTTACTAGCTATGGGGCTGAAGTAGAGCCTCGTTGAGACATGAGACAGCTCTCTCCAAAACAGACGGAAACAGGCAAAATAACTTTCCATTATTAATATTATAACCACTTTTGAACACCATTCTTTTACTAATGTGCATTTTACCAATACACAAGTAAAGCGGAAGGGTCTGGGGTGGGCAATTGTGTGATGTATCTGCACTAATTAATGACAAAAGTCTACCTTTTGATACCTGCCTCACCAAGGAGTTTCTATAAGGTTTTCCGGGTTTTCTTCTGTTTGTTTCTAAGTCCTTGAAAATACAGACACTGTTATGGTTTCCTTCTTTTCTGATGCAGGTACCTACTGTTCGGTTATATAGTAGCTTGATTCACTTTTCCAACAGAAAGGATTATGATCTATTAATAGTTAATGCCTTAATTTCATAATGATTAGTACAAAATACTTTATAAGGTTAGAAGCGAGAAAGAGAATATTTTGAGTGTTTGGGGAATAAACAAGTTATATAGTTCAGTCATAATGAAATAAGTCACTAAATCAATACACTATATATGACAAAGATGTGTTGACCTCCGAAGTAAGTTAATCTTATTTCTTAATTTTTGAGATTGAGATGAGAAAACCAAGATGAAATAAACTAATGAACTTTGAAAGCTTCTCTGGAGACTTAATGAATTCAAGGAGAGGAAAGGACATCTCACATTTTTTATTGCTCAAATACTGAAGTTTATATTTCATAGTTACTCTTAACCAGAAAACCCAATAAATGGCCTCAATGCATGGCAGAATTGTAATTCTATTATATAGATAACCTCAAATGGTACATAATTTCAATGACTGATGGGCACTTCAGCAGACTAGCCATCCAAGACAACCTCTTCATGAAGTAAAGTTTGGACTGGATGATATTAAAGGTCTTTAAAAAAAAATTAAAAAAAAAATGTGGCCAGCAGGAGTAGTGATGTGATTCTCCCCCTGTATTCAGCACTGGTGAGGCCTCACCTCGAGTCCTGTGTGCAGTTCTGGACCCCTCAATTCAAGAAGGAGACTGAGGTGCTAGAGTGGGTCCAGAGAAGAGCAATGAGGCTGGTGAAGGGACTAGAGGGGAAGGGACTAGAGGGATAGGCTGCGGGAGTTGGGGTTGTTTAGCCTGGAGAAGAGGAGACTCAGGGGGGACCTTATGACTCTCTGCAACTACCTGAAGGGAGGTTGTAGTCAGGTGGGGGCTGGGCTCTTCTCCCAGGCAACTAGCGACAAGACAAGAGGGCACAGAATGAAGCTGCACCAGGGGAGGTTTAGGCTGGATATTAGGAAGCACTTCCTCACAGAGAGGGTGATTAGACATTGGAATGGACTTCCCAGGGAAGTGGTGGAGGCACCATCTCTGGGTGTGTTCAAGGAAAGGCTGGATGTGGCACTTAGTGCCATAGTCTAGCTGACATGATGGTGTTAGATCATAGGCTGGACTTGATGGTCTTAAAGGTCTTTTCCAGCCTTGGTGATTCAGTGATTCAGTGATTCTGTGAAATGGATGCTATGAAATACTTACCTGGATTGCTTCTTTAGGGCTTTGTTCCCATTCAAGACCCTCAACTGGGTCATCCTCAGAGTAAGTTTACTTGCTCAGGCTGTATTAGCCACTTCACCAGAAGTCTAAGTGGAGCTCAGACTGAGTTTAAGTCACAGGATTTTTAAAAAAGAAGTATTTATCCACTGCTTTTTCATTCCTTGCAGTTTTGATCTTAAGTCTCCCCAGCTCACACAAACAAGATTAATGTTAATCATCAAAATAGGCATCTTTTCCCAATCCTTCATCTGCCCTGAGCTTCCAGGGCCCCAAGCAAGCCTCTGACCTTGCTTTGTCTCCAGCTGTTAGATCCTGATTAAAACAACCTACGGTGGATCCAGCATACACTCAAAATTATTTTTCCTCCCCCTGAATATCTCCAGTGTTGAGGTTTTCCAGCAGCCTCTGGATGTAAGAGCAAAGGATGTCTAACCCAAAGTAACACTAGGAAAAGCCTATTGCAGCACTAGACTTGTAGATTTTTTTTTTTATATTTGGATCTTTTCTTCTCCAAAATCAATCAATCAGTATACAAAAGGATTCTGTTTAATTTCAGAGGATAATGGATAATGCTCACAAAGATTAAAGTGTTGAGATAATTTTTTTTGTTCATTGTAGCTTGTTTCTAGTGATGTCGCACTTTGTTTCAGTTAGCATTTAAATTATATACTCACTGTGGGCTGTTTGGTTCTGTTGCTAGTAGGACTAACAGATGCAATAGAGAAGATGCTGTTTTTACTGCTGACATTTTCAGCAAGACTGATAATTTTCATAGAAACATAAAATTATGTGGGTTGGATGGGACCTTAAAAACCACCTGGTTCCAACTTGCTGCATGGGCAGGGATACCTCACATGAGATCAGGTTGCTCTAAGCCCCATCCAACCTGGCTTTGAACAGTTTCAGGGATGGGACAGACACAAGTTCCCTGGGTAACTTGTGCCAGTGTCTCACCACCCTCACAGTGAAAAATTTCTTCCCAATGTCTATACTAAATCTCCCCTCTTCCAGTTTTAATCCATTAACCCTTGTCCTATCACTCCATGCCATTGTAAAAAGTCCCTCCCCAGCTTTTCTGTAACCCTTTCAGGTATTGGAAGGCCGCCATAAGGTCTCCCAAGGGCCTTCTCTTCTCCATGCTGAACAACCCCAGCTTCTGCAGCCTGTTTTCATGGGAGAGTGTCCCGTACATGGTAAGATAGCAGATGAGGTGTATATGCACAAAACCAAGATTTATTGTAAATAGTAAAAAGATCTTAAAAATTTGGCTAAGAGATACAAATTGGATTACCTGACTGTTAGTATATCAGGGTATTAAGGTATTAAAGTATCAGGGTTAGAGAGTAACAAAACAATATGATGCCTTAACAATAAACTACACAAGTAACTGAATAACCAATTACTATTACACAAAACCTAATTGTTTAAATGTTGACAACTTACTTATTAGTAGGCCTTATACTATACCCAGAACAATGATTAAGATAATACTTTAAAGTGATGTGGTAAGAAAATGACTGCAGTCTTCTATCTTAGGTTTAAAAAGATACTAAAGTCTTAAGATTCCAAAGCTTAACACTTAAAGCTTGGGGTTTTTTGTTTGTTTGTTTGTTGGGGTTTTTTTGGTGTTTTTTTTCCCTAAAGACAGCTAATGAAGGTATGAATAAGCACACATATATATAGGGATTTGATATTTCATACCCATCCACTGAATACAGCAGGGCATCCTTTTCTCTCAACCTCTTGAGGAGTAACCACTCAAGCAGGTGTCCCCACAGGAGGGCAGAAGATCCAGCGCACCTTCTAGGAAAAGTGTACAGGAGTCTCTTCGATCAAAGAAGAGGCCAGGCTTTTATAGAATGAAGTTGTTGGCTACTGTCATTTAACTGCTTAGCCATACTTCCAAAATCCCCTATTGGAGAACAAAGTGAAACAGACTAAAAACCAAGAAAACACTTTTCCTCAGTAAGCAAATTGTTTTCTTTATCTGCCTGTTTTTGTTTTGTCTCCCTTTGGCCTAGCTGGAGCCAAGATGGGCTCCATGTTCTTAAACACAGGAGAGCAGCTGTCCTCCCAGAAACCAGCTTGGCCTTCTATTTGTACTTTCAAGATTGTTACCAGTTCAGAGTTTGTGATTCCATTTTCTTTCCCTTGGGAACCCTCCAACTCTGGGCTAAGGGCAGTGAAACTGAGAGACAGAGAGTAATTGAATCACAAAGGGAAACGAAGGTAGACCCTCTGAGGCAGAGTGCCCTGCTACAGAGAGGTGCTCCAGCTCTCTGATTGTCTTCATGGCCCTTCTCTGGACTTGCTCCAACAGCTCTGAGTTTTTCTTATGTTGAAGACTCCAGAACTGGACACAGTACTGCAGGTGGGGTCTCACAACAACGGAGTAGAGGAGGAAAATCTCCCTTGACCTGCTAGTCATGATTCTTTTGATGCAGCACAGGATATGGTTGGCTTTCTGGGTTTCAAGCCCACATTGCCAGCTCATGTGGAGCTTCTCATCAACCAAAACCCACAAGTCCTTCTCAGGGTTGTTCTCAATCCTTTCTCTGCCTAACTGTTATTTGTGCTTGGGATTGCCCCGAGCCAGGTGCAGGACCTTGCACTTGGCCTTATTACACTTCCTTAGGTTGGCATGGGCCCACCTCTCAATCCTGTCGAAGTCCCTCTGGGTGGCCTTTCTTCCATCCATCATGTTGACCACAACATACAGCTTGATGTTATCAACAAACTAGCTGAGGTTGCACTCAATCCCACTGTCCATGTTGCTGACAAAAACGTTAAACACCACCAGTCCTAGTACTGACCCTTGACGTACACAACTTGTCATTGGCCTCCATTTGGACACCAAGACATTGACCACAACTCCTGGAGTGTTCCCAGCCAAATCCTTATCCTCCGAGTGGTCCATCCATTGAATCCACATCTTTCCAGTTTAGAGACCAGGATGTCATGTGTGACAGTGTGTAACAGTGCGTAACAATGCACGACAGACACTTTGTACAAGTCTGCGTAGGTGACATCAGTTGCTTTTACCATGCCTCTTTTGTTGCTCTCACCTTCATCAAAATGACAATGCCTGTTGTTTCTTCTGTTTATTGTAACAGCAAGATTTGTTCCAGATTTTCATAGAATCATAGAATAATTTAGGTTGGAAAAGACCTTCACAGTCACTGAGTCCAACAGTCAACCTAACACTGTCAAGCCCACCACCAAACCAGGTCTCTAAACACTACATCTATGCATCTTTTAATTACCTCCATGGATAATGATGCAACCACTTGTCTGGTCAGCATGTTCCAACACTTGACGACCCTTTTGGTGAAGAAATTTTTGCTAGTATCTGATCTAAACCTCCTTGGCACACTTTGAGGCCATTTCATCTTGTTCTGTCATTTGTTATTTGGGAAAAAGGGACCGATCCCCACCTTGGTACAACCTCCTTTGAAGTAGTTCTAGAGAGTGATAAGGTCTCCTCTCAGCCTTCTTGTCTCCAGATGAAAGGACCTCAGTTATCTCAGCTGCTCATCCTAGGACTTATTCTCTCGACTGACTCTCTAGACTCTTGTCTCAATTGTAATATTTGCTCTTGCCCCAATTGTAACATCTGCTCTTGCCCCTGTCGTGCAAAATGTAAGAGTTTTAATATTATATTCAGCTTCTTCCACTCTGATTGTGAGATTTCCTCAGCCTCTTCATTTCTCTTACCACATCTGATGATAATACTCCTGTATGTACCTTCTGCTGTTACCTTTTCTTATGTCTGCATTGATCCGATCCCACCTCTTGCTCAAGCATAACACAGGCTGCACAAAATCGAGAAGGGCTAAGAAACAAAGTTGGACATTTTTCCATGCTTGACTCTGCTTCTTAATTTGTGTCTTCTATGTCTAGAGAAAAAAATGAGATAATTTTTGAAGTGCAAAATAGAGAAGCAGGCAGGAACAATCCCGGTACCCTTGGCTTTTATTTGGATTTATAGATATGGTTTCAGCTTTCACTTCAGAATTGCAGAAAGTAATTTTAATATTTTTATTAAAATGTATGTTTTTAAGATTTTGGAAAAGTTATTTCTTACTATGAAATAAAAATTTTGGAGAAACATTTAAAGAAATTTTACTAATTATGGTTTTAATTTCTACTGGCATAATTATGTCTTCTTTTTAATTGCATGACCCAACATAATTATGAAGTTGAGCAGTCATATAATTCAGCCCATGATGTTCAATTAAAATAAAGAAAGCAAGTTAAAATTAAACATATTCAACTATTTCTGTTTTATATTTATACCCAGACAAACTCTACAGAACTAATGGTGTTGAAAAGACTCAAATAAGAACAAGAATTTGCCAAATGTCTTTAATTATAATTTGTCACCTTTTCCTAAACAGCTGTCACGATGCTGGGAAATGTAGATTATCTGAGAAGAACAATCTGTATGGTTCCTCTCTGTTACAGATCTATTTATCTTTTGTAATAATTTTCCATCACAAGAGGAAAAAAAAAGGGATAACATGCTAGTAAGCCACTAATAAAATAAAGATCTGTGCCATAGATTTGCTCCAAAGATCCCTCTATCATTGCTGAAAGAGTTCTTTAAAAATATAGCTCATATAAAATAGGTTTACTAGGGCAAATTTTGCTTATAATGTGATTTCACCAGAACTGAAGTTAATTGAATCTGAGAAGTGCCAGACACCACTAAATATAGGCAAGATAAAGCATTGAGGGCTACTCAAGCTAAAAATCAGCCTGAAGTTACAGCAAATAAAGTTTACAAATACAGGTATTTTAACTTGCAATTTAAAAAACAAGAAAAAGAAAAAAAAATATACTTCAATCAGCAGTTGGCTCAAAGGTTTTATAGGCATCCACTGCATTAAACTTTAAATAATGAAAACAATATTTCTGCCTCTTGCTTAGAGAAAGCTATGGGAAAAGCTTTAGTTATAGCTAGTGTAATAATCAAACTAATACTAAAACAAAATACAAGCTTATTAAGCATTTCAGAATTTTCTGATTCTCGTAGGTCTGTAAAATAGACGTTCACTGGTTTTAACTTGTGATTTTTCAACAAATCAGCTGAAATTTCTTGCATCCTGCACGATGAAGCAAGTATTGGGGTGAATAAGGCTAATCAGGCTCTGCAGTAATTATTTTTCTCACGTTATTGAGTTTTGCCTTCCAGCCGAAGTTGTGTGAATGTTCCTACATATTCACTAAAAGTTACCACAAAAAAAAAAAAAAAAAAAAAAAAAAAAAAAAAAAAGTATTGCACTGGAGCAAACATTATGCCTGTTTCTCTATTTTATATTAGTTTACCACATCCAGATGCACTCACCCATTTGTGCTACCTGCTGTTTATAAAAAATAGGGAACTGAATAAGCCAGAAAGAGTTGATATAATTTTTAAAGTGATGGAAGATCTCAGTTTGTATCACTGGATTGTGTGTGGGTTTGATTCCCTATTATTAAAATGCATATTTTACAGAAGGAATTATTTACCACATTAAACATTTTACTGTTTTAAAATATATATATATATAAATTATATATTAAATAATTATATATAATTATATATATTAAATATATATATATATATCCAAGCATCAACTAACTTCATAATAGTATCTGCATCTCAGGAGGCATTGTCAGAAACCTACCAAGTCATTCCATGTGAGTTATTTTCACCACCATGGCTGGTATTGTTAGAGTCTTTAGGAGGCATAAAAGCCTCTGGCTTATCAGAAAAATGCACTAATTTATTGTCAGATCTGATAGAAAATTATTATTGTAAGGTAAGATATATTGTCAATCCTTATAGATAGATGAAAGTGATAAAACAACACTTGAAAACATTTTTCTAACTCTAGTGATTCACAACAGCTTGGACCTTGAAGTCGCATAAATGTGATGATTCTCATGCATTTCTGTATTTTTAGCTTTGACCTAATTTTAGCAGAACCTGACTTATTTTTCAGAGAGTGGGCTAACAGCCGTACTCCCTCCCTTTGACCTTACAGAAAGAAATTGCTGTCATTCTTAAACGTATAGTCTGGGGACCTAACAATTACCACATTCATTAAGTAACATGACCATCTATGAAAACCCTTGTAAGAAGATATCTAAAGAGAGGAAAGGATGTTTTCTTTTCCTTAATTTCGATATATATCTACACAAAAGCAAGAACAAAACACCTCCTTTCTGTGGAAAGACCAGATCAGAAGGGCTATATTATTGCTGAAACAAATGTTTCACACCATTTTAATAAATGTTAGCGATATGGCAATAGTAATCTAGTGATCAAGGAAAGAAATGTGAGAGCATCTAACCTTGGCTGTCATCACTTGTGACCTAATCAGATTAATTCCTGCACTCGACAATATCCTTGAGTCCTGGCAGAATGTTCAGCTAGTTCTGTGCTTGCACAGCTATTTCCAGCTGGTTACTCAATGATACATGAGCCTAGAGAAGGCACAGGAGGAAGAGTGGCTGTACATTTTGAATCTGACTTCATATATAATAAAAGCCTCTTCCAGGGGGAAGGAAAAAAAAATAAATCATTCAAGTGTATTCACTTAATACAAGGATCCTAGTTAAAATACAGAAAACATTATGGTCTTGCAGACCTACACAAACATTTGGCCAAGGACTTCCTCTCAGAGCTGAGTTGCCAAAGGACTTCCATAAATTTGTGATGCTCAGGGACTTTTGAACCCAGGCATACCATACATTTGGTATTTCTTCTACAGTGACTGTAAAAATCTGCTAAGTATTCTCTCAAAAACTTTGACTGCTGGAAGGATCTTTGACTTAATCTGAGAGACTTTAATCTAGTAATATCATGAGACTTAATCTTGTCAGCATTGCTGTTTAAATCCTGTGAAAGGTGACTACTACATATAAAATATGTGAAATTCTGGCTCTAAATGATGGGGATGACTTTGAATATGAACCTTGTACTCTATTTGTGTAGAAAAACAGAGAAGACTCGTTAATTCTCTACTCTGTAATGGGCAAGAACTACAGGATCTTGAGAAGGTAACTCTGTAACAAAAACATTTTATCAGTAATATATAAATAAGGAGTAAACACCTATAAATCTCAACAGGTTTTGTAGATTTATCTTCTCCATTCAAAATAATGTAAACATTAGGTTGTAGAGTCTACTTTTGTACAGATTTCCAACATCTGGCAATCATTAGCAATTATCTTCAGTATATATACTTATATGCTACTATTAAAAAAAACCAATATGATCTAGCTAGTGAAATGAATGGAGGCCACATCAGCAGCCTTACCCATCTGGGAATATACTTTGTTACTTTGCAAAATTCCTTTGTGAAGTACTCTCAGAAGTGTTTACGGAGGAGGGGAGCTGCATTGTTAATGACTTCATCTCTGATACCTGAAAAAACTGCATTTTGGGCATTCAACTAGCCTTCTGTTTGTTGTATGGCAGTAGTTTGAAACGGACAGTCTGTTCCAACACCTGGGAATTAAGAACACATAGCTGCTAATTGATAAATTAAGCATAGCAACAGCAAGGTAACTGAACACCCATGGTTTTTCAAGCAACTACACACATATCAAGACTTAAAGATGAATCATCTGTCAATTTTACATGACCTCCGAAATGCCTCTAGGAATGCCTCCGAAATGCCTCCGAATGCCTCCAAAATGGAGCTAGGAAGCATGCAAGTGAAAATAACTATACTGGAACAATTGATATCCAGGAATATTTGGACTAAAAACTTTTAACTCACTAAAACTCATACCCACTTCAGCATTCTGCTTTAAAGTAAAAGTAATTATGGGAACATTCCTTTTCAGGGGGACAAATGCGAGGCTTTGGGAAACTTCAAGTGTGAACAGTGCTTATTTTCTGATCACACTTCACCTAGACATAAACAAATACTGAATTTGAACAATCTCTTAAAAAAAAAGCTAAAACATTATATGCAAACTCTTGATGATTTCATGAAAATGCAGCCAAGTGAAAGTACTTAAATATTAGCTGCTGATGACCAAGCCTGTACCCTGGTCCCAGTGTTTCTTCACTTCCAAATCTGAATTCCTAAATCTCACTGCCACTAACCCTTTTATGTCTCCTAAGTAATCCAAGTTACTGTATTATTATCCTTGCTGACAACTAAGATGATTTTCCAAATTCGCTAAGATGCTGGAAAAAACAGCTTTGGAAAATTGCTCTTTTCTCAGATAATCTTTTATCCTGCATGACTATGAGACCCTAAAAGTACAAAGAAAATTTTAAACATTAAGGTTATGCATTCATTTGCTGTCCCTTTGAGCAAAAGCCCTTGTTTTGCTTCATAAGTGAACAGCAGGAAGGATGCTGACAGCCATTTGCTACCTGAACCTCACACAGACTGCTGATCAAGCAAGACATAGAAATAAAGGATACCAAAGAGGGCAAATCCAACATGCACAGGTTTAGATTACTTCCAGTAATATCATCAAACTACTTTCCAACACACCAGGAAGAAGCAAGGTGAATGCCATGTATGAGTTCTCCTCCATCTTCTTCTCTGACCATTGAGCCCTGAATCATTTGTACACCGAGGCTTCCATCTTGGATCACAGGATGGAGTTTGACAGCTGACGTGGCCACAGAGCAACACACTGAAGGGCTTCTCTAAAAGCTTTCTAGATCACAGATGAAGAGTAAGATTAGAACGAATGTTCAATGCATCTTCTTTAATTTCTTTGTGATCTGAATCACCTGAAGTACTCTGATACATTAGCAGGCTACTGAGTCCTAAACCTCCAGTTAAATGGAGGTCATCTCTTTAAATCTCCCTGTACAAAATATGTTTTGTCAGGCATGTCAATAATCCAAATCCTTTAACTGCAGTAAGCTTAGGTTTGTTTCAAATGCAAGAATGAAATAAACAAAAATTGATTTTTCTGGACATTAGCATTAAAGGGAAGTCAAAGAATGAAATTCGTTTGAAGTTTCTGTGAATAACCATTGCAGCACTGAGTTTAATCTTTTTTTTAAGCCCATTTGCATGGATAATGAATTTATAACAAGCTGTTAAGTCCCACAGGACTTTATTATAGCTTTCTGTACAGTTTTGGATATTTTCTCACCCTTCATTGCCTTCCACATAGAAAACTCATAAACCAAAGCCCTTAATGAGTTACAGAAAATGTAATTCTGTGAAAGAAAATATTAAGTGGTGTGGCTTACACAGATATCAAAGTGAATTTTTTTTTTATCAAAAATTGTCTTTCTCTTTTAGAAAAAAAAAAGAAAGAATAGTCCTAATAATTCATGCAAATGTCCCCTCAAAGCACAGAATCCTTTTAGCCACCCAAATGGAGGGTGAGATCAAAAGGTGGGTTGCACACATTATGGGCAGATGTTGAGTCGGCAGCTCTAGTTTAGTCTAACAAAGACATATTCATAAGCATGGGATGAAAAGACCATTTTGCACATGATTACAATCAGTGGTATTGGAGATTTCTCCCTGTAAAAAAGGACTTCCCCTCAGGCTGCATGGCAAACAGCTGGACCTTTACACAAAAATTATGAAAATCTTTACAAGATGCTGGAACACTACCCTGAATTAAGTTTTCTGCAGATACTGCCTTTCACCCTTTGTTTTTTGTTTAATTTGCCCTACTGCACATTAACCCAGGCAGAGCACAGTGCTAATTTGCTGCCATGTGATATGGTGGGCATATCATTGAAGAAAGAAAAAGTTTCCCTTTTATCTCTAAAACTTAATTCTCTGAGTTATTCATGGTCCACCATGAATTATAACTAGGGATGACCAAGGAAAATAATGTGCTCAGAGGAAGGGTGAATCCTGTTGGCAGAAGCAGGAACAGAAGCATTGCCTGTTTCCCTAAATCAAAAAGGCCATTTAAAGGGGAAAAGGGTGACTATAGAGCTAATTTTATTAAAAGAGCATATTTATGCTCCTTTTACTTCTATTTGTGTTTGAAAATGCTGACTTACAGACATTTGCTAAACGAGGAGATGCTTGTTTATCTATATATGGCAGCTGTAAGGAGCACAGCAGGTCAGCGCCCCATTCTGCTAAGCACTATTTAAACAGATAGCAAATGACATTCTCCTCCCTGAAGTCTTTAGAATCTAAAATAAATATTAATAGAATAACCTTCTAAATACAATTTGTGTGCAGCAACTCAAAACATTCTATTTTAAGAGAGACATATGGGAAGGAGAACATTGCTAATAAGGTTATATCTACACAGAAGGCTGCAGGAAGAGATGCATTTTACTTTCTGATGCTCTCAGCTGGATGTTAGCCAGCTCTGGCCTGGAGCAACCAGGCCATGTCAGCCTAGCACTGTTGTAAAATCCTTCAGACCTCAGCTAAATCTGTTGTCCCTGGAACTACCAAGTTTGTACAATGCAATGACTAGAGCAAGACCAGTCAGAGCATCGGAAAGGACTGAAACTGTCTCAGCTCTCCCTTACTGTTCATCCTCCTCCACTTTTGATTACAGATGAGAGGAAAAAAGAAAAAGGGGAAAAAAAAAAAAAAAGGTCAAAAAAAGCATTGGAAATAATCAAGATTTAGAATGAAGCAATTGGGCTCCCTACAGGTGACAGTATCCTGTGGAGATCAAACATGCTAGGAATTTCCTACAGAGACATTTACTCCCATCAGGTCAGAAGTGCAGTATCATCATATGACCATTATTGAAATAGGTAGTGAACTGAAATCTAAGATATACAGAACTACATTTGCTTAATTAAAATCCAATTTGGATAGCCTAAGATCAAAGCTAATCCCAGCCTGCAGTGTGCTGAATTTGCATCCTTCTTAGGTTAAGAAAAAAACAAGAGGGAGAGCTGGGGAAGAGGGAGGGGGAAGGGGTCAGTGGAAAAAGGGAAATAAATAATAATAATGAAAAAGGAAGACAACATATACAGATCAAACTTTCTCTGCTTTTCTCTCACTCCCAAAATGTAGGTGCCTTCATGTCTAGACAGAAATGGATGTGGGGCAACCTTGACTGAAAAGAACAGGGGAAGCTGGAAAGCAAAGCACAAACAGATGGATTGCACATCTCTTTCCCAGGTTCCTTCTCTACTTAACCCATCATCCTTGTCTGAAATTCTTCCTTTAGAAAATGACAAACATCATTACCACTTTGGGGAGTATCTCTCTGTCTCTGTCTTTCCTGTCATTTTCCACTTCCTTTCCACTTAACCCTCGTCTTGTGATACCTTTGAGGTTGAGGAGTCAGCGGAGCTGACTCTCAGCATTAACACAGGGTTAAAGTTGTCTCAGAGACATTTTACATCTGCCCAATGGTGATAGACTGTACCCTGTGACCTGAGTGTTCCTGCTCCCTTGAGCTGCAAGTAAAGAGAGGTCTGAGGAAAGTCCTATGAGTTTTATATCAAAACCAAATATTTAATCTTAATTTAGGAGCAGAGAGGCAGATTTTAGTTAGCTCAGCAGTAGAAAGTTGAGCATTTAGGCATAAATAAAGAAACCTACACTACCTGTCAGTGTCAGTGCTGACCACTCTTTTGGGCAGTCTTCTAAATCCCACCTGGAGCCATGGAGAAATATCAGCAATTACTTATAAGGCAACATAATTTGGACATATTTTTCACACACTAAAAGATGTCACTGTCTTTTAGACATTGTCTTGCCTGGTACACCTCCAAAAGCTAAGATGAATCTTGAAACGGAAAATCCAAGTTCACCAAGTTTATGAAGAAAATTGAAGTCTTGGTGCATTTTAACTCTTGTGTGAAGACATCACTGTCTCAAAGACAGTTTGCAGGTATCCATCTACATTTTTCTGCTGAGGCAGAAGTGGTGGTATCCATGGGGTTGTAATAACTCTGAGCTTCTTCTTCAGGGGCTTAAATCCTTCTCTGAATGTTTCAAGACTCATCTGGATGCATATCTCTGTGACTTGTTCTAAGTGGTCCTGCTCTGGCAGGGGGTTTGGACTCAATGATCTCCAGAAGTCCTTTCCAACATCTAACATTATATGATTCTATGATAGCACAGGGTGTGAGTTTCCCTGTTTTTTGAAAATTTGGGGTTAAACCCCAACAATGCATAATTAATTAAAATGGCCACATTCAGTTTGAACAATGCACAGCAACAATACAAAACCAAGAGACTTAAATTAAACTGTTATGCAACATTTTCATTTCCAACATGCTACTGCAAAAACCGTCAAAGTAGTAAGAGAGACTGAACAAGGTAATTAATTACCTAGCTGCTTCAAACCCACGTTAAAAACCAAAACCAAATCCAACCAAACAAACAGAAGTATAATGCTGGTGTTTCATAGCAACTACCCTCCTAGATAAAGAAAAGACAAGCCATTACATACACAGAATACACAAAACAACACAAGGTGAATCAGACTTGATTTCTTCAAAAATACAAGATTAGCTGGATATTAAAAGACAACATATCTGACTTACTATAATTTGTTTCCTGTGAATGCAACCCTGAGAATCATATCTTCCTTTTTTTTCAAGAGCAATGAGCACTTTCAAAGAGCTGCAGTAGGGACAAACCCTGAATTTTCTTTCCCAGAACCTCTCTACTTTTCATATTATTTATATATGCAAAGAGCAGGGCTTTTTCAAGGCCAGATACATTAGTTAGACAGCCATACTTCTTGCTAGTGATACAAGTGCCACATTTATTTTTTTTCTTAGAATACTTTTAATTCATCAAGGCAGCTGTGACAGGAGGTTTGCCCTCAGCATCAAGGAGAGAAAGGCAAACCTGACTTTACAGTGACTGTAAGAATTAATTCTGAAACCACAGAATCACTCTCTCTATATATATAAATAAAGAGACACATTTATCTTGTAATGCTGATTCTGATCCATCTCTTCCTTTGCACTCCAGGTCTTGACCTAGCATTATTTCGACTTAAGTATTTTGTGAGCAAGGATGATCCCCAGTTATGAGAGAATGCTTAATATTGAGTTCATTAAGTGGTGTCAGTTACTGAAGATAAGCACACAAATAAGTGATTTACTTAACCTGACACTGCAGGTTTGATTGAATGTTTTGTCTTTGGATTATTTGGAGTGAGTATATAATTTAAAAAAGAAAAATCACTTTTAAAAGACTTTCTGACATCTTTATTTGCTTCATTTTTATGAGAAGACAAAATAATAATATTAAATAATTAATATTAACATTTGACTGACCATTTGCAAGGCAGATAAGCAGGTATCATTACCTAACACGTTGAATGGTTTTAGGATGATTTAAAAATAAAAACACCATACACTGTAGCACAGTTAGGTACCTAATCTTAAGGTTTTTCTCTATGTAATCCATTCTTTTGAGAGGCAGCATCATTCAGTGATACATACTTTCAAAATGAACCTTGTTTTCATAATGACACTAAAAGGTCTATTAAAGTGTTGAACTGTAGGCTGGCAACATATTCCAAGCCAGAGCAGAAACAGGCAGAGCCAAAAGAAAACACTGTAGAGAAACTGCTGGATCTCACTGCGGTGCTGCTGTCATGACACCAGATTTTCTCTCCTGGTCTCTAACAAAGAGAATTGCAGCTACTCACCCATTTTGAAATTCTGAGAAAGAAAAATTAATTTACATTTGCAAGTTAAATGTGGGTCAATATTTTAGAGGCCATGCATTTGATGAAAAAGCTTTATCAATGTTTCTGCAATACACACATGCAGTGAGAAAGTCACCTTCAGGAAGACAACTTGTGATTTGCTTGAATTCATATGGGTTTAGACACTATGAAAATAAAACTTTTTCTGGTTCTCACTAGATTACTTTTTTCTGTCTCAGTGTTGTTCTCTTTCGATATGGGAATCATACTGTAATCAATAGGCAACAGCATTTCCACATTCACATTGCAGAGATTGTGTTTGAAACATACACAAAAAAGCTCACAAGATAGTAGGTGATCTAAGTACAGCAATATCTTGGTATGAAAATAGTGAAAATAGGCTTAATTTTTACATCTGCTGTGGGGATTTTTGGAAGCGCTGTAGCAAGCTACTGGACTACTAAAATCTTCTAAGCCTTTCCTGCTGGGCTACCCACTTGGCTCAGAATCTGAGCAGTTCCAGGCTATGCCCTTTTCAGTATTCACTGTACACATCTGGAAATGAGAAGTAATGGCCATTGTTTTCCAGCTACTTCAAACCTTTAAGTAGGTCCTTGAAAGAAAAGATACTTGAGAAACCAATTTCTGTGATGAACTGCAGCAAGCATCTCCAGTCCTCTTGGTATTTTTCTCTGCTTTATCTTTATGTCAGGCATCAACACAAGCAGACTTACTTACAAACCTCTGTCCCAATTTTATAAATTTTAACCTGGAAACGGCATAGACTTCATTACTTCAGTTGTGATCTGAAAGTGCGAGAGAAGCCATTTCTTAGAACTGCAGTTACAAAGAACTTTGATCAAAGGTAACAAACAGGATTTTCAGAGTTATTTGACCTTAAGGCTTTGAGGGAAGGAAATATGCTTAAAAGGAATTTTTTCAGCTCTCTTTTCCCTTCAGTTGCAATCCTTCAGCACTAGTAGAAATAAATTAGTATTTAAACAATTCTCTTCACCCAAATATTCAGGCATTTGTGAAACTGATAGTATTTATCTATTAATATTAAGGATCAGACAGCTAAAACAATTTTCCAGTGATGTGTAAATTTGGTGGTATTACCATTTCTACATCTTCAAATACACTGCCTTCTGTGGAGTTAATGCTGCAGATTTCATCATACTGCATCTCCCTTCTTTACAATAATTCAGAGCTAATACATCCTTTGCCCCTTTTATGGACTCCTATCTATGGATAGGAGTGGCACAGTGTGGCACATCCCTACCAGCGTCTGTACAATAACAAGACGTTATCCTCTGAAAATGCAGTGTTGTGTCTTGGTGACAAAAAGGAAAGTGAAGTGAACATTACTGAGAATGGTTTATTTATAGCACCTGTAGGCAGTGGGATCCATGAGACATCTTTGTGAATGTAGTCCTAACCCAGAGTTTTACATTGCTGTTAACATCAAACAAATTTTTCACATCTTTGTGTGCTAACACAGATAATTAAATTCTGTTTCAATTGGTGCAATTACTCAATGAAAATTGCTACATTAAATACCACTAGTCGTTCACTTTAGTGGGATTTGTATCAGCACACAAATAAGTTTATTTCCTTTTCTTATTAACACTGAAAAATTGAGAGATGCAAATAAAAAGTTAACATTGTCAAGTTCCCAAACTATAAAAAACCTGAGGTTTCTCAAGTGTCACTGAGGATATAATTGCAAAGCAACAGGATTGCATAAGTGTGAATTATCTGGAGACTTGGTACAGTGCTAAAAAAAAACCCAAAGAGTTTTCCATTCCAAACTGATTTTCAGATCAACAAAAGTGAGCATTTGTGAACTTGAAAGCTTGCTATGTATGACCTGGAAGAAACAGACCAGTATTGAGTTTCATACTGTATTCAGAGATTTGCATTTCCTAACATCAATGAAAGATACTCATGTTGGTACAGAAATGTTTTTACCCCATTTTGCCTCCCTCAGAATTGTCCTAGGTAGAGTTTTTTGATTTGTCCCTTTTTAAAAAAGTCACTCCTGGAGGAATGTTTCACTGTATTTTAATTACATACTTTTCCTGCTTCTTATTATGAATTACTTGAATTTTTTTTTTTTTTTTTTTTTTTTTTATACCTGCAACTTTTCTTGAAAGTCTAGTGAGTCATGTTGTCTTTTTATTATTAGGCATGTTGTCAGCTGTCCGGACAATTACCTGACCCTGATCATAAGAGGTGGCTAACAAACAAGATGCTAAGACTTTGATCTGAAGGATACTTAGCAAAAGCAAGAAAAATACTTTTGGTTTAAGAAAAGAGTTTGTCCACATACACTGACTAAAGAAAGTTCTTTATTACTAAGTCCAGTATAAAAATGGGCAGAGAAACCTACTTGAAAGCTCTACAGAATGACATCTGTCAAATGACACCTACACAAAACAAAGTAACCTGTAATTTTACTGGAACTTCACAAAAGAACTCGAACACTTTTGATATTTGCCATTTTTCACCTCCTCCCACACCAAGCAAGGAGGATTTGAAGTCTGTGTCAGAATTACATTCTTAATTTCATTTTCTGATGATGCCATGGTGTGAAAACCCAAGCATATTTCCTGAGACCTTTTACAGGATGATTTTCAGAACATAACACCTGTTTTAATTATAGTTCTTACAGCATTATAATAAGGGCAATTTCCTAACTTGAAACCTTAGTAGGGAGTCCCTACAGATGACTTTTTAGTTCACTCACAGGGGCAGATCTCCTGATCTTTCAGTGCAAACCCTAATAAGCAGTGACCTGTGAGTTGTTGATTGGTTTGGTTGAGTGCAATCATAAACCAGGTCTGAAAACAGGCCCCTGCACAGTGAGATTTAAATAGATTCACTAAAGAGAAAGATAATAATAGTGGAAGAGAAAGATAATAATAGTTTTCCAGCAATGTTATAAAAGGACTTGGAAACCATTAAGGTGATTGTTCCTAAAGTGGATTACAGGAAGCCCACATCTGTGTTACATCTGCTCACTGCAACACAAATTGCTTATAAAGCTAATACTTTGCATTTTGATAACTTGCTAATTGAAGAATCCCTTCATCCTTTAAGAATATAAATTACAGCTTGATGTTGCGCTTCATTAAATGACAGGGGTTTGAAGGACAGTTACTTAACAGAAACTCTTTTTTAAATCTCACCTAACTTTTACATTAGAAAGCTTATGATTTTGATGTGCTCAAATCCTGAAATTTTATAAAAGTCCTTCATCTGCTAGTATGACAAATTGTTCATCAGCATGTAATAATTTTATTCTAAGCATAAACTGAGCCAGCTTGTTGACTGCTTTGACTCAGTATGTCTAATCATACTGAGATCATACCTTTCTTAGAAGGTTTCACATTTCATGATGTGACACTAATTGTTCTGAAATGGCTTCATTTTAATTGCTGGCATTTCTGTTTTAATGTTAAATCAAACTGTATTTCTATTAATACGAATAGCAGCTGGGTGGAAGACAATGGGTTATCTCACCTTAATTAAGAAAAAAATTAATCCAGAGAAAGATGATATCATTATAACAAAACAACTTCTATGAGGTACTTCAATTTTATATATTATTACACCATACAAGTTGTACCTGATTTAGAGTGCCAGCTAAGTTTTTATTAGTCATCTTAAATTAAATGCTTTAGTGACAAAAATAGGGTAAGAAACTCTGTGCACAATTGATCTTACTGACCAGTTCCTCCATGCCAGGCTGAACAAAATGTATGACCATAACCCGTAAGTTTTAATAACTAAATAACATTCTGATTGGTTTGAATGATTAGTGTTATAGCCTGATTGAATTAAGGTTTCTCTCTCCATTTACTGTTGGTATTGGTCAACTACTGTTGAATTGAAACCGTGTTTCCCACCTGTCTTGTAATGAAGGAGCAAGTTATAAAAAAAAAAAAAAAAAAAAAAGAGTAAGGTGAGATGAAATCCTGAACACAGACAGTTCTTGGTCTTGATTTCTCAAATAGAAATGTTAAACATCTGGCAATGTTTAATATTTCACACAATGAGAATGTCCCCTGGAATTTATGTTTTAGCTATATTTTATTTTTTCAGTATCAGATAATTTTTATTACATACTATGTTTAATGGGTTTATATATATTTACAATAAGTATTACACTTGCCTGAATATTTTAGATACTTTCCTATCAGATGATATAATTCTATCAGAATCAAAGCTTTCTACCACCTGCTACTATTCAGATATAATACATTACAGAAGGGGGAAAAAAAAAAGGCAATTCAGTCATATCAATTTTTTTCAAGCTTAATGGAGTAAAAAGCTTTGGTTTTTTTCCACTTTCTGCAATCATATAAATGTTTTTGCATTAAATTATTTCAAATAGGTTGGCCCTGATGATTTATAACATCAAAAGCATCTTTTTTGTAAGCTACATTTCAATCAAAATTAGCAAAAGTTTGGGGTGGATCCACTATTACAGATGAAAGTTATTTTTGTGTTTTAAAATAGTCTCTGAAATGGAAATGAGTATTTCAGCCTATGTCATGAGAGTACTAAGCATGAATCTCATTACAAGATATCAGTATTGCTAAGATCATTGAGATTAAGTACATTTTGTGGGGCAAGAAAGCAAGGGAAACATTTTGGGAGAAGTAGATCTGTAGACACTATATAGAGGGCAGAGTGATGTCCTTGTTACTCATCCAGTTTTCAACCCCTTTTAAGAACAGCTTCTCATTGTTCTTTTGTGAACCATAGACAATTAGTTTGGACTTTGGATTTTTAGTATTTCAAAAGGACTTGAAAATAGATAGGGCTGAATTGCAGTGACTTCTAACTGGTTTTCCCTAGCATAGAAGAAATGTGGGCTTATTTTTCTTTCTAAGATGGTCTTCCATATTCCAGTCACACTTGAATTGCATGCACCTGAGACAGTGCAGTGGGAACTCCTGGAAATAACATTCCTAAAAGTTTCTGCATTTCTCTTTCTAGAAGTCTAGGGCTTTCCTAGAACATTATGCTCCTCTGCATACCACATAGCAGAGGGATGCAAGTGTGTTGTTCATTTTATCTTAATCCAGAATTCATTTCTGGTTTCTGGATGTAGTTAGCATCTATGTGATGAGAGGGAAAAATATCTGGGAGTCTGGCATATAAGAAATTTCAGTGTTGTTTCACTGATATAAATCAATATACATAAACTGAAGTACCATAGATATATTGCAGAAGGGGGACATTTCCCCAACTTAGAGCAAAGATAGAATGAATTATAAATATTAATGTTCTTAGCTGGATTACGACTGGACTTGGTGAATTTCAGGGTCTCTTCCAACCTTAATAATTCTATGATTTTATTATTCTAAATCTGGAGGCAGAATAACGCAGGTTTATTTGTTCATTTTTTTACTTAAAAGTTCACAGAAATAATTGCCTCACCATGCTCCACTCTCTTGTTCCTTGCATTAAAAATGGATGTTTTCTCACTTTGGGGGCCAAGGGGATAAATCAGAGGGATGAATTCAACAGTATACATAAACACATTCCTAACCTCCACTTGGAAGGTGACTCCCTGTGTAGAAGGGAACTAAAGCAATGTAAAACTTTAATGTGCACATGCTGATGTCTTTCAGAAGAAATGCAGGTGGAAGCTGCTTAGCTAAGACTAATAGAAGGATGAGGGTTCAGAAGTCATATTTAATCAAAATTAATGTCAAAATATGCTTTTAGCACACATGACATCTGAAAGATAGGGCTTCAGGTTCAACTTATTTCTGTTTCATTTGGGGGAGAAAAAGTGATAACACATTAAGCATAAGAAAAGTTGTACAATTTCAAGTTATCCAGTGCACACACATCAAGTAGAAACTGATTAACTTCATGCTATGGTTTCCAAAAAGGAAGTCTATTAGAATACTAAAAGAAAAAAACAAGGACAATACAGCTGGAAATACAATGTATATGTCAATCCTACAGCACTTAATGATGCTATAAAGTTCCTATTTTTTAAAAAACATTGATTTAAAAAAAAGAACTTATGAATAAAAAATAGAAAAGAATAAAATAATCAATGCTATGTTAACTATAGCAAATACCATTATGGAGCTGAGTGAAAGAATTATGTGTATTCCTAGGTTCCACTAAGTGAGAGTACATTGAGAGTGTTCCATTTGTCAATCAGAATTAAGGACTGAAATGTTTTATGAGCATCCACTTGATTTTTCAAGTTGATGAACTTTTTTATCAGTTGTGTTGAAGGGAGGCATTGAATTTTTCAAAGTTCATTTCAGATACATAAAATGGTATTACCTCTTTTTAATTTGCAATAATTTTATCTGTAGTTTGATAACCAAACTGCTGTGTCAGTACAAAGCTGCATATTGCCCAGTTTCCTGCCTCCAGCTTCATCTATGAGCGAATGGCTTAGAAAGTATGAGAAGGGGCAAGCCATGTGATTCTTCTTCCTAGCTCAGCTTACTTTCAATTTTGAAAATATTTAGCAGAGGGCACTGCCTGAGTCATTAGGAGTACATATATTTTGTAAGCGTATGTGGATCCCAAATCTGCAAATGGATTTCTCTTCCACGAGCTTGTCCAGTCTGCCTTTTCATTCTGTCATGTAAACTTCAAGCTCTCACAACAAACTTTTGACAGAGAGCACAGCTGGCTATCTGTTTGATTAGGAGCCACCTTCTTTGGTTGTTTTGAACTGGCCTCCTACTAGCATGTCCTGGGGATGGTGAGAAAATTAATTCACTTCCTTCATGATGTGATGATTTGTGGACCTGCCTCCTGCAATCCTTCTAATCCCAGTTGGAGAGTCCTAGTTTACTCAGCCAGATTCCATACAGAAGCTTCTTGGTACCTTTGATCTTCCTTGTCCCTCTCTGAAGTTTCCCTACTTCTATTATACTTTTTTCTGTTGTTAGTTTGTTTTTAGGATGAGGAGATCAGAACTGCACACACTATTGAAGAGAGCTGGCAAAAGGAAATCTGCTCTTTCACTCTCTCATTCTTTCCTAACAGTTTTGAACCTTTTATTTGTTTAGATCTGAAAGTGGTTTTGATCATGAATCTGACATTTTTGTGGAAAAACATGGCATTTAGTGTCTGTAAATACACATTTTGAAGATCATCTGCATGCTACAATAAAGTCTGGACTTGGTTTGAACAGTCTATTTTTCTATATTAGACAGTATGTCATGAGACTGTCACAATATTTTACCACTATTTTATCAGTGTATCTCTCTTTACTAATCCCTCTCAGATGGTGAACAAAAGCATATAGAAAGTAGGTGAGTCACACACAGTGTTTGCAAAGACATGTAAGATGAAATCTGCATCTCTATTCTGCTGTCATATAACTTGGCTTAGGCATTTTCTTTCTTATCTGTCTAGAACCTCATCAGAATTTAAAAAGGTTAGTGGCTAAATGACTGTTATTTTTAAGTTCTATGGACCTATGCAAATAATATATGTTGCCTTGCCTGCTTCCCCAAAACAACAAAGTAGTCCCAGGAAAATTTATGAGGCCCACAAAAAATAATCAAATTTTAACATGTTGTACTGGTTTTGCTGGAACAGAATTATAAAGTATTTTTTCTGTTCAGAGAAACTGT
The DNA here is from genome assembly GCA_020745705.1 of Hemiprocne comata. Classification (NCBI taxonomy): domain Eukaryota; kingdom Metazoa; phylum Chordata; class Aves; order Apodiformes; family Apodidae; genus Hemiprocne; species Hemiprocne comata. The sequence goes on along the minus strand of CM036616.1, from coordinate 65,693,521 downwards.
AGTTTTGAGAGGCTGCAGAGTCCAATTTTGTGAGAACAAAAAGATATTTTGTGTGTGTTTGTAGCCAATTCTGATATGCAGTTTTCCATAGCGATCAAGGTTGAAAGTAGTTTTCAACTACACAAGTGCAGTGGGTTAGGAGGGACGAAATCCAGGGCAGCTGACCCAAGTTGGCCAACTGTAGTATTCCATACCATACATTTTATCTTCAATGTATTTCAGAAAGTCTGCAGGGATGTTTTTTTTTCTTCTACCATGGCTGCCTTCCTGAGAAGGTCCCATCCCTGTTGTTGGTTGTCTGATGCCTACTCCTCTGCTTGTTGTGACCACCACATTCTTGCTAAAGCTGTTGTGCTGGCAGTATTGGACATTCAGCATTCATTGCTAGAACTGCACAGCTCACAAATACTATGTGGACCTGAGCATAACTTTGTATCTTATGGTAGTACTTCAGTTAATATTAGTTTTTTATTATTATTCTATTAAATCTCTTTGAGTTTCAACCTCCTTTTCTTGATTCCTCCTCTCAGGTACAGTTGGGTGATAGAAAAACTGCCTAAACTGTGACAGGTGCTTCTACCCAGTATTTCAGTATTTACAATAGCATTCAGTCATCCTGTGATAAACTGAGGATTTTCTCCATTCAACATCCCAGACTATTTATGCTCCCACCCTCATCACCAGACTCAAGTTACAAAGATGTGATGGGCACAGTGTCCTTCAGCGATTCCATATGAGCAAATTCTACCAATATATTGTAGGCACAGGATTACCCTGTCCTCACATAGATTATTTTCTATAATATTCTTACACATCATGATAGAACCAAACAATTGATGAAACATTGAAATATAGCTAGGTTTTGAAGGCTTGAAGTAAAGTTTGCTTTCTGAGGACATGGACCCGTTAATGAAGAGCATTTTCTACTCCATACATTTCAGTACACTAGTCATTGTCTTAGCTTACTAGGACAAAGGAGGATCCTTCTGTTCATGTTGTATAGCACCTTGCACAGACAACTGCGTGTACGATTGCCAGGTGTTGGTGTAAAAGGCAAGTTAAACCAATGTAGGTTGGTTAACTGCCAAGTCAGGCTTTAAAATACATTTTTCCTTAATTATTTTCTTGTACTGAAATTTCTGAGATACGTATTCTAAGTTTTTCATGTTAGATGAAACCTTGGACTTTAGAGCATAAGATTTTTTCCATCTTTTTCCTCAGTTTTCCCTGCCTTTCTCATTCTCCTCAGATCCTTGCATGGATCTGTACAACTTTGAGGTTAGCAACTAATTATCTTATAAATAAACTATAAATATTTATTTATTGGCACAGTAATTTCTTTATATCATTTTACCTCAGCAAAGACATACTCAGGTAGGCAAAGGAATTGTTACTCACCTAAACAGCTAGTTTTCCTTCATGGAAATACTAGTTTAAGATAAAGCTTATTTCAGAGGTTCCATACCATGTCTGTTTTTCAGATTTCTAATGCTTAAAGATTAATAGAGACATTGCTACAGCCATTCTAACATGAAGCTTTTATCTGATGTGATGTAGCAAAAGAAAATTAATCTATTTTTAATCACCTATTGTTCTTGTAGGTGACAATAATTTAATTAGTTTTGATTTCAGACAAGAAACGTTGCCACATTGAAACCTACGGTTACATTTCCAATTAATAACATTTTCTCCGGAAACCCTGAAATGTAGTATTTCAATATTCACTATTCAAAACTCCAAACTGTTTAAATTTTTCTCAAGAGGTGTATTGAAGACATTCTAATCATTCTTCATATTATTAATGATATTAATTATTGTACATAAGAGTTTTTCCCTATGACATCAGAAGCAATGGTTCATGTGTTAATATACATTTATATTTAAAATTGTCTAGCAGATCAACCAATAATGTGTATTTTATAGAGAGACAGTGGTTCCTGTCTCAAATTCCTTTTCTTTAATGTAACTTTTAATTCCCCTGTAGTGCTTTCTTATGCAAGTATTCTCTTTCCTAATCTACTGAACTGTCATTTACGATTAGTCTTAAATTAATTTTATTACCTACATCTTATAGTGTTGATAAAAGAGAAGTTCAGTATTTCACAGAATCATTGACAGTTTGTATTCAGCTCTATGCCTTTCTCAGATTAAGTCCTCTCCTTTTTTTATCAGGAGGACAAAATTTAAAAGGCCTCCCTGTTAAGCGGATTTTAATACACATCAAAGTTTTAGTGTTCTATCTATTCACTTATTTGCCTAGAAACTCCTGAGCTGAGCAAACAATCTACAGTGTGCTCAAAATTCAACATCCTTAACATATATGAAATAATAGCTCAAGTCACACAAGTGATGGAGAAAAAGGAATTGAAAGGATGTGGAATGTAAAATGTGATCTTCATCACTTTGGTTTGGCAGATCTCTTTTGGGCAATGGTGACCCAGACACCTGGACATCAAAGACAGAAAACTTGAGATTTTCTTGAGAGTGCAGGGGGTGCTAAACACCACATAGGGTTCACCTACCACTAAGGAAACCTTGAGAAGAGAAGATTGCTGGTTTTGCTAGTCCTGGGATCCAACAGCCCAGTAAAAAGCAGTCCATCAGCAGAGTAATATTTATGTTCATTTTTTACCAAGGTATCACCTTGCCTTCTTTGACAAAATTCACTTTTTAAAAATTGACATGGGTGTTCTGTTCCCTATATTTGAATTACTGTGTCTAGGCTAAATAACACTATATGCTAATAGGATAGGAAATGTTCCAAAAGGAGGGAAAAAAGGGCTCTGATAGCAAGTTCTGGTATTTCTCTCTGCATATGAAACCCGTTGATTGAAAGAAGTCAAACACACACCACCTCAGGTAATTTCAGTTCTGAAAGCCAGAATCTGCAAGTCAGTGATTTTCTTAATGGAAGAGTTTTAACATTTCTTGTGGGAATATCAGACACTTGAACATTATTGAAACAGAATGCCACTTACAGTTTAAGAAAAATTACTGTCAAATGAATAATGGCTGCTAAAGGCATATGTTATCTATTTATGCAATTAGCAGAGAAATCCTGCTGTAAAACTCATTTAAAGCATCAATTTTACTGCCATAGGAAAGCAGCAATGTGTGTTAGTTGCATTTGGCAGTACGACTGTGATGTAGTCAAAAGCCTGTCAGGCTTACTGTTACAAGGCTTTATTTTAAAACTCTTGGAAGTATGAGATACAAATTTTCTCCAAAGTCTGCTTTCAAAATTTCCCCCCTGGGAAGGAATTTCTTCTGACAAAAGAGGAATCAGTCAAAGGGGATTTTTCTTTTTTAATGTTAGAAACATTAAATTCCTAAACTAAGGGTGCAATAAATTAAGCAGACATTCATATTTTCATGAAGCGGTGGACATGAGACTTAATAACTAGACTCTGTCTCTCTCAAAGCTACTTCCTGTACACTTAGTGTATTTTCTCCCATCAAATCACATTCTAATAGTGCTACATATTTTAAGAGTCTGCTGAGAGGTTTTTCTATACAGAAATTTGAATATCTGTACACTGCAGTCAAGTATGGACACATGTCCCCGAAAACAATTTCTAGAACCAACTCCTTTCTGAAACAGTAGTAAAAAATCTGTATGTATATATATATATACACTTAAAATCTCTGATTCCCAAGGCATCTGCTCTAGTATGACTGCTTTAACTAACCTAGAAAAGGGAATTGCTAGCATATATGCACAGCAATTCCATGCTAACAACTCCAATATTCACTGAACTAAAGAGAATGTATTGGGTTTGAAAACTTCCTACCTATTACTCATCTATGTGTACAAAAAGAGAAGACTTTGAATTTAAAACTCCACAACCAGAACAGACAGGACAGAGAAAAAAAAAGCACTGGACAAGGACATGATGGGCAATGCAGTTGCTAGGGAATATTCCATATCTGTATGCAGCACTGTGTCTGCATTTCTGCATCTTGATATGACCTACACCACTTCTCTCTCTTCCTCCTCCATACTGTCTCCAGATCCAGATCCACAGGACAGATGTCAGTATTTTTGCACCTCATCCCACATCTGGAAAGACCACAAAGCCAGGGCATACTCTTGCCACATCAAGTCAAAGTCACAAGGAGAATCTGATCCATTAATCCAAAGATTCAGCCTGAAAATCAAGCTTCTCCTGAACAGAAAATTTGGAAGATCTTGCTCTGTTTTGCATAGGTGTATATGTGTTTGGAGATATCCTGAGTAAAACAAGATCTCTGTGATTTTTACCGTAAGCTAGAACACACATGCTAGCTTTGCAAACACTACCTTTTGCACTTTTAATAGTATTCATTATCTGTATGCAACATACATACCTAGCCAATACCAAACATTTTGCACTATCAGGAAACACTATCCAGACTGCAATGTCTCCTATGAGACAGTCCTGATGGAAAATTAATATATTTGCTTGACATAAAGTATAAGAAATAAGCCTTACTAATGAACAGAAAATAGAAACTAATGGAAGGTAAGGCTTCCCTGTTGTCTGCAACAGATGATTTTCTCTGAAGCAGTTCTCTCTATATTGTATTTCTTATGTAATATGATTGACCTTTTTATTTGGAGTCTGCACTCAACAGATTACATGCACTTCCGATTTCTTTCTGTGGTGGTTGAATTGGTGCTAACTAGTATCTGTTGTGCAAGCAGGTCTGGTTTGTGAGATGCAAAGTGCCACCCAGGCATGGAAGAGAGCTTGCAGCTGCATGGTTGTGTGACGTCCTCTTAGACAATATTATTATGTGACTTTCCCTGGGAGAAAGTATAACACAATGCAATGTTCCCATATTATTAATTGATATTATATAGTATTAGATTTTCATTTAATGTGTTCACTGGTCTGGCATCAGCAAACATTATTGACTCACATTGGCTTAAATACAAAACACATATACAGTAAGAAGAAAATCTGAAATAGTACATTTTACCCTCTTTAAATTAGATTTCTAGCATTACTCATTTCATGTTTCCTGTTCAATGGTATTACATCATATTGCACAGGAAAAGACAAGATAAAATCAATACCAAAAACTTTGTATATATACCATAAATACATTTTAGTGGTATTCTTTCTCTGCCTTATAGAAGAAAAAATAAAATGCTTGCTATTATCCTATTAATTTCACTTAGAAACTCTCTTTTGCAAAGTCCAAAATAACATTAAAATGTAAAATATTCTGTCATTTATTATATGACTTGCAAACTTGTGTCCAATCTTTCCTAGCTGAATTTCTCATAGTAAAAGAAGGAGTAGGTATCAAAAGAGGGATTAAGTCCTGAGCCAACATAGACAGTAAGTGTAAATTAAAGTGCTCTAACATGTTTTAGTTCATCTAGTGGAGGTCTGGGAAGAGAACAAGGGGATAGAAAAAAACATTATTGTCTTTTAACTGTAACATCTCTGCAGGGATGAGTACACCTAAACTGTCTTTTCACTCATTATAGAAATGTCCTAATTCCAACCTTGTTTATATATCTTATAAGAAGACACCTTTAATAAATTGACTGCAAAGTGAACCCGAAGTAATTTTTTCCCTCCTCCTACCCCTGTGGTAGAAATCCTTGGTGTTTTGACTATGTGCTGGTATCGTCAGGGGTGTGCAAGGTGTAAACCTGTGTCCTCCATCATACCCTAGATGTTTCCCTAAGCTATGAGTTCCCTTTTTCCCTTAATTCGTGCTATGTGGGCTGGTATAAGACTTTGACCTGTAATATCAACCACAGGGCTCTACATAAATTGCACGTAAATGACAAATACCAAGTCCGTCTAAACCCTAAGACCATACTTAGGTAGACCATTCTCTATACTCTATTCTTTCACTGCTGCAATTTGCTCTGGTATCCAGAAGTCAGAGAAGTTTTGCTCCTGGAAGACTCTCCAGAGGAACACGTACCTCAAAGGAGTCCTTTGCCATGGAGCAGATGGCAAAATCTATATATCGGCACACAGGAAGGCCCTAATTACACGTGTGTGCTCCCTTTCTGCCAGTGAGAGTTTTACAACTTGGACGTGAAAGCAAAGTCCACACAGACAGAATATAAGAGGCTGACAGAGGCTAACATGTCTCTACAGCCATAGCTGATTTGTTGAAATGCCTTAACTGCATATAGTTGCAGAGAGTAAAGTGGCTTAGTTTTTTGTGGTTTAGTAACAGTGGGTGTCCATTACTGCAGTTTTGTTTTCTGATTGTGCATTTTTTACAGGATTGGTTTTTTGACATGTCCCTCCCCCATCAGAAAATTGATTATGTTGCCAGCTTTATCTTCAGAGTCAGTCAAAGGAGTAAATTCCTGGATTGAATATGTACCTGTTTCAATGATATTAATTTATTTTTCACCAAATAAGGTAATAACAATTACCGTAATTAAGACATTAGTCAAAAATTGGACTCTGAGCCTAGCTTTTTATTCACGTTAAGATCACAAGATTATTGAAAAAACAAGGTTACTGAAGTGTGAATTTGAAGACATATAAAAATGACACCTGTCTGTGTTACACCCCTCCAAGGCTCCCCATTCTCTTACTCTGTGAAGCCTTTCCAGTTCAGCAGATTCTAAGAGCATTTAATAATGTATTCTTCCTCAACAAGTATTTCTGTTTACAATACAGCTTTCAGCAGCTGACAGGTATGCTTTAGTGCACTAATTTATTTATCCCATTTATATGCAAAGCTGCACACAGCTTCTTGGTGCTGTCTCAGTTTGAGAACTGAAAGCACACTCCAGCCAGTTAGCTACTTAATTTTGATGTGGTGCCATCCATGTCAATTCTGCTTACTAATCAGGATCTCCAAGTAACTCCTGCTAAGTTCAGAATAGTGTCAGGGTGATCAGTACACTCCTAAAGCACTAATCAGCCTGGTGTTTACTAAACCTCATTTCTTGCAAAACAGTGTTTCAGAATACACCCTCAAAACACTTGTGTTGACTCCATTGTGTTTGAAGTTTGCAAATCCCTAAGGTAATTTTATAGAATATTTCCCAAATTAGCCAAATAACAAGTTTTCTAGGAAATGCAATAGGAAGAGGAATTTTAAAAAATTAGTTTCTATCTCATCACTGACAATTAAATGGATTATCAACCATTCCATTAAAAAAAGAAAATAAAGCATGAGCCTTTCTATTTTTAAAAACATCCAATGGAAGTTAAGTTATTCTCTCCAGGGTCTTAGGTGCAACCTGCTCAACTTCTGTTTTAGACTTATTCTACCATTGCTTGTCTCCATTTCTCTTTCACTTACATATTCACAGCCCTGCCTGATATTTATTCTAACAGCCTCTGTATTTCTAGTAAAACTTTCAAAAATATTAGAAATCTGGATTGACACATATGTATAGAAATTTCAGAAAATATTGGCCGTGTGTTAGGGCTCCGATTCCAGATACTACACTCTGCTCCTCCTAAACAGAGAAATCCCAAACAACCACTATTAAATCTCCTCAGCAATGTTGCATATAGAACATTCATAAGGAAAGTTAAATTCACAGTCTGGATATAGTGTTTTGAAATGTTTTTTTCCTTGTTGTTGCATGTAATAGAACACACTTCCTCTCTAAAGGATAACATTAAGAAAAGTTTAAAAATACTGCAAAAAGCCAGTGAGATCCCCAGCCAAGACACAAAGCAATACTCATAGAAAGTAAAACTGCTTATTTTTACCTCCTATCTTCCCCCACCCCACTTCACCCAGTAGAAGCAAGTGAAATGAAAGAGGAGACAGAGAGAGCAAGACACCCAGTGCAGAGAACAAAGAAAAGAAAGCAGAGAAACATCTGAAGGAAGAGCTCATAAAAAAATAACATACATCTCCTGAAATACATCTGTACAACTATTTCTATCTACTGTGCTCAGGGAGGTATATTCATTTCTATTTAATGTTTCAGGTAGGGCTTTGTGCTGTAGTCACTGTAACAATGGACACATTATTTCTTTCTTTACTGATCACAGCTTCAGTCGCACTACATCTATTGACTAGGAATCCATCTTCAGGTGAATCTGGAGCTTCAGTATGTCCTTGCAAGAAAAATGATGCTACACTGCATAAGACATAGAATGGAGGAAGATCTGCAATTGTCTCTATAGTAGTACAGTGAGGTAATGTGTTATGATAGCTAAACATGTACAAATAAAAGCTTGATTAATTTTTAGGTAGGATAAGTGACTGATGAAGAAAATCTACTAAGCCTGTTTCCTGTCCCTCTATGTACATAAGCTAGAAGTCTGAAAAATAGTTGTAGAATTTAATACCAACAGGAATATTTTGTTCAAAACATTCAGGGTAAAACAGAAATCTGCTTACTGCTTTCAATTTCAGTTGACCATTAGTTGCATGTGAATTTGCCATCATTCTGAGTAAAACAAGTTAAGTGATATTTTAGGGTTTTAAAGCCCTTTCCCATAAGCTGTCTCTCCCTTTCTTGTGACTAACAGCATAAATTGTTTAAGGGGTGAAAAACATCTGTCACTGTTGTGAAGCCAGAGCTTGGGAGAGCAACCTCCAGAAATTGTGTTTGCAGTTCTATGCAATCTGGACAAGCATCCTCAGGGTGCAGACTGAGTGTACACTGCTGTCTCGCTTCTTCCCACTTCCCTGCCTGTGATACTGAAGGGCAACTAGCCAAGCTCAAGTCAGCAGTAACATGGAAAAGATAAGTCCCCACTCAGTGTATGCTGTCCATTGAGTCCATTCACAACTGCTACAGCCCATAATATGCGCCTTCTTTCTTAGCAGACATTTGAAATAGAGGACATATAATACAAGATATTTCTAGCACATCTATTTTTTAAAAAGCTGGTCACAGCTTACATGCAGTAATTCAGCTTGTCAAATACAGGCAGGTTTGTTCATGAACTCCGCTCTAGCTTAACAACGTTTTGCTGCAGTGGCTGTGACATGAACACAATACCCAGCCAGGCTGACACTCAGTGCCCATAACTTAGGAGGAGGACATTGTTTTGCTATAAATTGTATTTGAGAATAACCAAGGTTACTAAGCTGATATTTACAGCCCTCATTTTTTAAAATTTCTGGTCCTCTTCTATGCTTTACTGTAAGTTTTCACCTGTCGTTTCTACTCCCCTTCTGCTTTCTCTGTTTTTTTCAAACAGTAACCAAAATATTGAGCAGAAGGTATATTTTACTGCTAGCAAGCAGCTTTGTACAGATTCTAGGGACAAAACACAAAACATGCTTTCAGCTCCTCCTTAATATATATTGTTCTGGGCACCTTTGCCCAAGAGGCAGCATGTAGCAGTAAACAATAGTGTAAGACATGAGACCACAAGACACTTGCAGATCAGCAGTACCACTCCCTAGCACACGGTTCCCTCTTTTGTTTTCCAAAGGCAATCAATCATGTGTTGTCAAAAAACATACCGACTTTTCTGATTTTTTTTCTTTGTAGAATGCATTAGTTAAATCTTCTACTCTGACAGCCAAAAGGAAATCTCAGGCTGGAATGGCGTGCCCAATTGAAACATGAATTTGTCATACCCTTTTAATCCTCTAATGCTTATCGCCTTTACCACCTTTGCAGTGTACAGACTTTCCCTATCATCAAAGTCCAAAGCCCTCTCTCCTCCATTTCCCCATTATAATCCCATAAATAAACATTTGAAGAACAAAAAGGACTAGGTTCTGTATGGGTGGGGGAAGGGGTTCCTGGGTGATTTTTGAAAGGACACCACTAAGCTAATCACTCGTCTTGCAGATGTGTACCCATCTTTTTGGGGTTTGCCAAAACTTTATTTCATTTTTGTGCTTTAATTTTGTGTCAGATTAACCCAATGAAGTGATGTGACAGATAGATTCAGCTCCAAAGGGGCTTGTTTCACAGCCTGCAAGCTGAAATTATTTCCAAGCTTCTTCATATATCGACTGCTATAAACGTGCATGGAGGTAATGGCAAATATCAGAGATTTGACTGAGCAGGCATTGCAGCTCTCATCACTGCTTCTTGAAATGTTCAAAGATATCTTATTAACACAACTTCTTCATCATTTTTCCTAAAAAAACAAATTGGTTTAATGCCTTGCAGAGTGTAAAAAAAAAAAAAGAAAAAGAAAAAAGAAAAAAAAACTTTCCTCCATGATCACTACCATGAAGGTGTTTTAAATACGAAATGTTGATGGGGTATATTTAACAAATGTGAATCATAAGAAATTTCAACTAGCAGTGACTGTTTTCAGACTTTTCTGTACACTTCATTTTTCATGTAGATTTCCTCCCAAATGCTGGTTCAGACCTAGTCCTTTCAAACACCATAAAGAAGTGAAATGTCTAAATGGATATGCTGTGAAAGGAAACTAAGGGTTTGAGTTGGATGCCAGTATTTCAGAGATAATTTGTTTCTGTTCGCATGGAATTTTGGTATGTTTTTGGTCAAAACTAATTATTTTTTGTGCTATAAACTTAGAAGAAAGCAGGAAAGTTCATTCTCTGGAAAAAGAAAAAACAACAACCAAAATCCCCAAAACTCTCATTGCCTTCAGTGACCTCTGGATTAGGCCCTAGCTTTTTTTTTCTGAGATGCTGATCATTTGCCAAAGCTAATCCTACACATACGGTAAAACTGCCATGAGAAATCTGAATCATATCTTATAATTCATAGGTTCTGTAAAACAACTGATCAGAGCTAAGAATTAAAATATCAGTGTAAAATGCTTCTTCAAAATGGTCAGTTGTGGTAATTGAAAAGTCTGTGTCTAGAAAGTCTTACTTAATGTCATAACACTAACTTTAAGTACTAGCAGAGTTCATCACAGTCTGTTCACTTCCAGACACTCTTGCACACACACTCATGACATCACCTGGGGTTATTTCTGCCTGAGTCAGAAGAAGGGACACTTCAAATTCAAGGCCAGCCTGTCTCTTGAAAATGCGTCATGTGATAATTACCAATTCAATATTTTTCACTAAAAGGGTTGTCAGACATTGGAACATGCTCCTTAGGGAGGTAGTTGGGTCATCATCCCTGGGTGTGTTTAAGCTCGTCTAGATGTGGTTCTTGGGAATATGGCTTAGTGCTGGACTTAGTAGAGTAGGATTAATGTTTGGACTAGATGATCTTAAAGGTCTTTTCCAACCTTAGTGATTCTATGAGTCTGTGATTAATCAGTATGACTTTCTTCAAAAGAATGCAAGGAGCACTCTTTGGATTCATTTGCTGTTCTTATGGCAGTTGAAAGACAGTTACATCACAGAATTTCAGAACCATCAAAATTAGAAGGGACCTCTAGAAAACATCTAGGCCAACTCCTCTGCTAAAGCAGGATTGCCCAAAGCACATTACACAAGACTGCATGTAGGAGGATCTTGAACATCTCCTGAGAAGGAAACTCCACAACCTCCCTGGGCACCCTGTTTCAGTGCTCTGTCACCCTCACTGTAAAGAAGTTTTTCCTCATGTTTAGATAGAACTTCTTGTGTTCCAGTTTGTGCCCTTTGCCCCATGTCCTATTGCTGGGCACTACTGAAAAGAGTCTGGCTACGTCCTCTTTACACTCATCCTTTGGATATTTATAGGCATTAATGAGGTCTCCCCTCAGCCTTCTCCTCTCCAGGCTAAACAGTCCCAGGTCTCTCAACCTTTCATCATAAAGGAGATGCTCCAATCCCCCAGTCATCTTTGTTGCCCTCCACTGGACTCTTTCTAGTAGTTCCTTGTCTCTCTTGAACTGGGGAGGCCAGAACTGGATAGAGTATTCCAGATGTGTCCTCACTAGAACAGAGTGGAGGGGGAGAGCAGGTCAGCCCCCCATCAATGCATGGGGTTGTTCTGCCTCAGGTTCTGGATCTTACATTTGCCCTTACTGAACCTCATTAAGTTCCTCTCTGACAAACTCACCAACCTGTCCAGGTCATACTGATTGGTAGCACAGCCCTCTGGAGTGTTGCCAGAGCCATCGCTCCCAATTTTGTATCATCAGCAAACTTGCAGAGGGTGCACTCTGTTCCCTTGTCTATGTCACTGAATAATACGTTGAACAAGATCAGACCCAACACTGACTCCTGAGGAACACTTCTAGCTATGTGCCTCCAACTTGACCTTGCACCGTTGATCATGACCCTCTGAGCTCTGTAACTCAATGAACTCTCAATCCACCTCACTCTCCACTCATCTAACCCACACTTCCTGAGTTTCTTAATGAGAATATTATGGGAGACAGTGTCAAAAGCCTTGCTGAAGTCAAGGTAGATAACATCCACCACTCTCTCCTCATCCAACCAACCAGTTATGACATCATAGACGGCTAACCTTTACCCTTGGTTTTCTTTCCTGCCATGTGTTTAGAGATGACATCCAGAACTATTTGCTCTATCACCTTTCCAGGGTCAGATGTGAGACTAACCAGTCTGTAGTTTCATTACTTTCCTTCTTGCCCTTTTTGAAGACTGGAGTGATGATATTGGCCTTCCTCCAGTCTTCAGGCACCTCTTCTGTTCTCTGTGAACATTCAAAAATTATGGAGAGTGGCCCAGCAATAACATCTGCCAGTTCTTTCAATACTCATGGGTACATCCCATCAGGGCCCATGGACTTATGAATGTCCAGCTTGGACAAATGGTCTCTAACCTGGTCCTCAGAAATGAATTCTACATCTTGTGTTTAATGTGGGGCATAAAACCATATTCTAAGGCTAATTCCCATGAAAGACTTTAAAACCATGATAAGCATTAATTATCTAGTACACTTTAGGTTGATTAAACTCTTAAATATAAATAATAAATAACTTTACATAAATCAAACATTACAAGCATGTTAAACCTGGCTGTGGTGTAAAAGGCAGTATAAAATTTTGACTTGAAAAACTGACCTTTAGGTTAAGGTCTGACTGTCAGCAACCCATTTGATTGCCTACTCTTGTACATAATATATGCAATTACAAAGAGATATCATTCTACCTTATTCAGCATTTGCTGTGAAGGATACTTTTCAGCTTTGTTTTGATAAGAACTTTTCCAAATGGTTCATATTAACCACTAGAACTGCTCTGAATTTTGTGTGTTTATTTATACAAGCCCAAGTTAATTTGTTCACTGAATGTATGAGCTGAAAGACAGCTTTAGTGGTGGGTTTGGAATCAAGCAGCCACATGAAGCAACCTGTGTCTGTTTTGTATTAGAGGTCCTTCACTGTATCCTTAGAAGTAAACAATCCCTACACATGAATAAGAGAACTAAGACTCAGCCACAATAGGAGTAACTTTAAAAGCAAGCTCACTTTGCTGTGTTCTGCAGACTGATAGATGTACCAAGATTTACCTTTCAGAAGTTACACCACTGTTCATCTCTCCCCTTCTTCACCTTTTCCCCATATCCTAATTTTTCCCTGCCCCTACTTCATGCATTGATGAAGCATTAACAGCTGTAAAGGATTTTAAAATTCTCCAAAGAACCTGTTGTACAAAGCACTTAATGTGCAGTGCATAAATCCTGCTTTTCCTCCCAGAGCAACACAGCTAAAGGAATACAGTTTGTCTGAGGTCTGCAGCTCAAGACACAAGATCATTCATACAGCAAACTATTTATACATGTTGAAAAAAACAGCAGAACTTGTAGAAGATGCAACTAAGCACAAGTGAGTGAGGAAAGTCTGCCCAAAATCTGTTCTATGGAAAACAGATGGAGAAAAAAGTTTACGACTTCCCACTGTTTTTTCTGTAGACTGCCAATAAAAAATTACCTTTGAAGTTTTCTATTTATGGTCAGAGGTCAAGATTAAGAGGTTTCCTTTTTTTTTTTTTTCCTGATAAAGGCTTGTGTTGTCCTATGCATTCAATGGAAATTTAGTAATATCTCAAAGCAAATAAAAATAAAGGTTCTATTCTTCAGCTAAATACAGGATTCAAAAGTAACAAAATTCAAGTATTCCTTAGTACTAGCAGATGTTGACAACATTGTAGGAGTATTCACTATTAATTGTGCCTAGTCATCTTGCCTCAGAGGAACCACTGTGAAGATATGTTGAAAATTAATACAGTTCACAAATTTCATCTTCCTGCATTACTCAATGGCATAATCAGTGATGTGTGGGTTTGGTCTGCAGGATTTCACCCACAGAATAACCCAGATAAAGAGCATAAAGACCTAGGGGAATCCAAAACACAAACTGTGCCAAATAAGGCAGCAGTCACAGCAAAGTAGTAAAGAAATGTAAAATCACCTTTTTTTTTATTCCTCAGGGAATGTCTCCTCCCCTGCAAACCATCTTCTTGAATCCCTACAGCCTGCAGGAATGTTGATATGAATACTTACAGCTGTGTACAAATTGGTGGGAATGGCTCAAGCTCCCGAAAGCTTCCAGATTGTCCAATATGACTTACAAATTTCATAATTTAAAAAAGTCTTCATTTTTCTAGCTCATTTCATTCTGAGCTACTATACATATACAAATTAAGTAGAACGGAAGAAAGATCAATTCTAAAGAGATTTTTGGCACAAAAAATATATTTGAGATTGCATAATCGTTGTTCTTATAGGCTTGATCACAGAAAAGGCCTGTTTTTCAAAGCTAAGTAACTGCTTGGAGAATACTACGTGGAGTACCTTTAAAGAGTTTGGTTTTTCTTTGTTTTTGTTTTGTTTTCAAATAACTGACAAAAATATGAAATGGATTTATCATTTAAATTTATCATATAAGCACAATATTCTGAATGTCAGTACAATACATTTAAAACATGTTTGCCAGGTTTTGCTTGGAGAAATTATATACTTCCAACAAACTGATTTTTAGGCATGCAAAACCAAATAAATTCTAATATAAAATTACATGCATTTAATAAATGGCAAAGTAAAAAAAGAAGAACAAAAAACTTACAGAATTTTCTTTTTTCCAGTCTCATTTTAGGTGTTCAATCACTGCCAAAGGAGTTACAGGTAAAATACAGTACTTCAGCAACAATCTGCCCAACAGAGAAAATAAGAGTATTAATTGGAGAACATTCTATCCTCAGATAACCATATTCAAAAATGCCAATCCACTGACTGTATGGAAGAAGCACCCCTGAATTTTATGAATAATTTTATTCTACAAGAACATTTTATGGTTCTCTCAAACTTTTAAGGTCTTCAAGTTTCTTTGGTTTTGATCTAACTGAAACATTTGATTCAATGGTTCTAGATTCTTGTTACTAATGCCCTGAAAGGCTTATTACAATTTTTATCAGGATAATCGTAGTAAATTGGTGTTCACGTTATTCCTTTATATCTCAACAGCTTTAGACAATTTTTTCAATCACACTTTGAAACAGAGGCATATTAAAATAATAATCAAATGGAGCGAGTATTCTGGTATGTAAAGTGTCCATAGTGAGCATTTTATCCTGTTATTATGTGCTGCAGCATATAGTCTCACTGGGAGGGTATAAAGCCCAGAACTTGCTCTTTTACTGAAGCTGTTAAAAACATGTCTACTTCTGTAGAACTGGTAAAGGTGAAATGAAAATGAAAACCTCCTGCACTAATCACAGGTAATGGAAAGTTCTTAGGGTGACTGTATTCCTGTTTGCAAGTTTGTAAGCTCACGAATGATACTGGATGTCACCCCGCTCTACTCAGATGAGCCAGCTAATGAAGAGATTTTAACTAGGAACAATAGCAAGCAATGTTTTGAAATGCAAATTCACATCTCATATTTTCCTTATATATCCACTATTTAATCATTCCAAAATGTCTGAATAGAACTACAAAATATCACAGCCTTGTTTCATTTCAAAGCATCAAATTCCTTTAATTTAAAAAACAGCTCAATTTTTATTTGTTTATGGGGAAGCTACAAAGACGTACAGTATAACTGCTCAGTGATTAAGTTCCAAGCATATAATTTTGTTTCTATACTTAAAAATGATGAGTAGTCCTTTCTGGCTGTTGAGAATGTTGAACTATTTAGTGAATATTCTCCTTTTTCAGTATTCCCTTTTCTAGTATTTACTTAATAACAGAGTTAGATTTAGTTTAGTTGTGGGTTGCATTTTTTATTATTATTACTGCTCAGTTCCATGCCAACTTGCAGCAAATGTGTTCATATAGCATAGATAATTATGTGTGATTTTCTCCCTTAATGAAAGATAAATAATTTGGCAGTCCCGCCTCATGTATTATTCTATTTCAATACAACTCATTGTTTGGATTCGGTCTTTTTTAATATGGCTTTGCAAGCAGAATAAAACGTGTTTCTTAAATCCATTACACAGCTTTTACTGTAAGGTACTGTTATTGGTATTACTGATTTGCATATGATCATTAAGCACTAATACTATATTATGATTTGATCATAATTATATTGCTTTTTGTTTACAATTTCAGTAATTTGTTATACTGGCAGAACATTTTCAAACAATAGAGCAGAAGGTACATTTACAGCAAAAAAATAGAATAAAAAACACGAGTCAGTTCTAATTTCCATTAGACTGTCTTTCTTCTTGTCAACAGCTCGTAACACAGACACAAGATAGACCAGGACAGGTCTGAATAAGGACAGATATATTTGTGTAATAATTTCTTTTTTCAAATCAGATTGTGCTTGAGGGTGTTGGTCTTACAAATTTCAGGTAGTTATGGTTTCTCACAATATGAAGGACTGTTTGACAGAAAAGACCTTAATTCTAACAAACTGCTGTTTGCACTCAAAACTGTGGCCACAAGGGTAATATTCTAATTTTTTAATTGCTGGGAGGAAATGTATTAATCTGTGAAAAAAGCCAGACAGCTCTACTTCAGTGTTCTCCAGTGACCATGAATGATGCACAAAGATGTTGAGTGCCACCCAGAACAGCTAGACATAAAAGATAACGATCAGCTTGGCAGTTTTGGTTTATGTGCTCCAGCAATTTTTCTGCAAAAGTGGGACACTGCAAAACAGGGAGAACAAAGGGGGCACAGTGACTTAGGCAGGTCAAAGGGCTGGTTTATCATTCTACATTTCTTTGGCTGTTGGAAGAGAGATTATACAAGAAAAACAAATACTGAAGGAAGCTGGGGGAGAGAGAATGGAAACAAATTAACTTCCAATTAATCTTTTGCTTAATAAACCTTGCTAAAGAAAATAAAATAAGAAAAACATTGGGTTCCAATCAAAAGTAAAATGGTTACAGTTAAGAAGAGATAAGAAAATGATAAAGCTAAAACCAAGAAATCAACTATCTGCAAGTAAAATCTATTTCTGAGGAAATGGCAAAATTTAACAGAAATTTGTCAATGTGGAAACTTCTGTGAGATTAGTATACTTGATGGTGTGTTTTTATTTGGCCTGTGCCAGCTGAAACGAAGTTTCGGCATAATTGTGGCAACAACAGAGACAAGTTTAAAGGTGACAGAGTGGATATGCAGCTGAATAAACCATCGGATGATAGTACTGCTGTGCAACAGTTTTTATACATTAACTCAAGCTGCGTTGCTCACACTGACAAAAGGAAATTCCAGACATATAGCTGCCTGAGGCCACCACTGGAGTAAAATACTTAGGTTTCAAAAGGTCAAGGAAGAGTCAGGGACACAAAGCAGGAATAACAGCTAAGTACTTGACCAACTTATGTCATACTAGGCTAAAACTCTGTCCCTGGTTGCCAAGTTTAAAGCAGGATTTCCCATCGTGGAAGGCAATGAGACCAGAACGGGTAAGGGAGAAAATAATTACGTCTACAGACTGAATTTGGATTAAAGCCAACATTTCTTTGCCAACAGCCAAAATTAGCTTTGTCTTTGAAAGAACCTATATCTATTCTAAGTATACTTTGCAAGAAAGACATGGTTGCAGAACATGAGAGGAGGTGAGGAGAGGCTATGTGAAGTGGTTAACAGTTCCTGAGTCAGATACTAGCATAGTAATGCACAGAGTGCATTCCACACAGTGCTGAAGAATTGGTGCAGGTAGATCTCCCTCTGTTCCAACTCCGAAGTAACTTTTTCCAGTAAAATAAGGTAAATAGATATTCTTTATTCTAATGTAGCATCTGGAAGATTATATGCATATGGAATAGCAAACATGATAAATTCACTACTCAAACTATAGCACCATATATTATACTTTGCAAAATCATGTACTGGCTTCATACAGGAACCTGCAGAAAAGTAACTTATTCCAGCCTGTGCATCTCTTTCATACACAAATATACTGTCCATCTACAACCTAGTGGAGCACATATACCCTTTCAAGGTGAGTATTTACAGCAATTATGGATTCACTATTCTTTCCAGTTGGAAAATTATTGGAGATTAGGGAAAGCTAATACTTAAAGCTCTCCTGAGCACTCGGAGGAACACTAAGCCATAAGGTTATTAAAGAATTCATCAGTATTAGCTGAACCTCAGGAAAAACAGATAAGCCATTGACAAATCAAATACTTAAGAAACAAATCTGGGGGGAGGGCGGGGATGGATGGAGAGGAGAAAGTCAGAATAGTCTTACATTTTTGGTTTCACTGTAAGGAGTTAAATCTTTGTATAACCAAAACCGCTACATTTTTCATGAAATCTGGAATACATTTTAAGAAAGACCCATTGTATCGACATCATTGAGCCTCTGAAAGACTGATGCTATAGGTATCTGCTATTAAACTTCAGGCAGGAAAAGGTTCAGTTTGCATCATTTCCTGATTTTGTTGGTGTCAATATATCACATTTCATTGTTTAGAGTAAATATCTTATAAAGTCATAATTCTATCCGTATAAAAAAGGTTACCCATATTTCCTTTTGCTGCATTAAGCAAAGCCCTTCAAAGACATTGCAAAATCTTAGTATTTCTGAGGACTACAGGGAAACAACTAACAATAGTTATATTCAAATAATTTTCTGTTTAATAGAACAATGCTTCATAATATTCAACAGCAATTTTTGGTTTCACTGTGAACCAGAGAATACAGATTGGCTTAAAGTGTTTTTGTCATGTCAGTGAATCGAGCAGGTGGATTCACTGTTTTCAAAGATGGTATTGTAAAAGGCAAATAAAATGTGATGTGCCTGTTTCATACAGTGTCACCATTTGTTCCTCCTTGGCTGTCTGTCTCATGCCGTCTTGCAACTCTTCAAGCCTACTTTTTTTGGAAAAGCTTTCCCACCTGCCTTTCCCATTTATCTTTTATCCAACATACCAGAAGACAACATGTTCCTGCAATATTTCACAACAGTAGGTCTTAAGATCCCCAGATGGACGCTAATCCCTTTGCCACAGCTGCCAAAGGCTGCATGGCGCCTGAAGCAGCTGAGCACTGATTTTGACTGAAGCTTCATACTGGAACAGCAGCTGCATGGACTCCTCTGCCTCCAATCTTGATGAAACATGAACCCAAGAACAGCAGTAGGGCCACTAACATTTTCAGCAATGAGCTAAAGGCAGGATAGATTGTAATAAGCAATAACTGGGCAAGATCACTCCTTTTTTCAGGTAACATTTAAGGAGCTCTTGGATCTTGTGCCAGTTCTCTGCACCAAAGCAAATTTCATCTGCAATGAATATGAAAAAAATTGTGAAATGAGCAGGAATGTAAATTTCCCATTATCACTGTAAGGCACAGTTTTTCGTTTCATTTAAAAGAAAAAAAAGAAATAGGAAGGTTCAAAAAATGTGAATATATGCTTTTTCTGAGACACAACTTTTCTTTTCACACTTAAAAGCAGAAGAATGTGAAATGGTGTTAGCTGTGCCAGAATGAACCATTTATCCACTTCAATGCTTAAATGCTTAGGATATCATATTTTAAATTCAGAAAATGTGTTGCACTTTGTAAGTTATAATCTACCTAGTAATACAGAGGAGATCTACTCCTAGTCACAGCCAGTTTTGATGCTACAGAGAAAGACAAACAAAGAAAAAAAAAGAAATCCAAACCATCATGAACACAGCCAGTTTTACAAAGCTGTGGTAGGAAAGGATGTTGACATATACCCTGTAGGTTTGAAAAGTAAAGGTGATCTGCTCTGTTTTGATATAAACCAAGTGGATTTAAAGGGACCTGATTGTAACTTTTAAGATCAAGTAGATATGCTGTTTAAGAATGTCACTCCAGAAAGTGCATCAGGAAAACCATGGCTCAAAGGCTTCTTGACATCCTGTTCCTTGTCCAATTATATAAGCAGATTTTTCTCTTCCCCACTCTTACTCTTGACAGAAACACAAGCTTTAATTTGAGACACCAAGAGTTCAGGAGGACAAGGATGGGCACATCTTTGCACCCCTGCTGCTCCTATGACATCAAGCAGGATCAATGCAAGATCTGAACTTAACGGGTTGTGGTTCTATCTTGTAAACACTTTACTTGTTGAACCAGTGCTCTGAACATACAATGTTTGTGACAAAGAAAGCAGATCAAATTGACTTTCGCTTCTGGGAAAACCTCACTCCAAATCATTGTTTTTGAACGAGATTCATCCTATTATTTGTATCCTGTGCATCCTTAATTTTTTTATATATGATTTACCATCTGCTATTCAGAAGACTTCATATCATTGAGGTTTGTGTGTTCTTACAGTGCATTTCAAGCTCAGACTTTCAAGCAAATTTTACTGTGTTGAGGATGCCTTTCTTTGAAGATTGTCATGCCATTGTTAGCAAGTGACAAAATGACCTCGGGAAGTTTCACATTGCAGAAAAAGCTACTTCTTTGAAGATTTATGATACCATAGAATGGAGTTTCTGCACAAATATTCATTATATTGTTTCAGACTGCCAAATTGTTTCAAGCCTTTGTGGCTTATGCAAAGAGAAGCAAGTTAAGAAAGGCATAGTTTCTATGTTTGCCCTTGACAGAAGCAAAAACCATTACTTGCTGCACTTGCAAGACTTCTAACCACTCTTGGGGAAAATAAGAAGTACTCAGGAGAAAGGCAGCCACCATTTCAGCTATAATAAGCTAATGAATTCCACTCTTCATGGGAAATCCTCTCACAATGAGCCTTAGTAGCTGAAGCAAATTTAAAATGTAAGGCAAGGTGCTATTTCATAAGCCAGAGTGCAAGAATTCCCACTTTTCTATTTTAATGGTAGTCTAACTGCTCACAATACTTTATTATTTTGTAGTATATTCTTAGCCACACTACTAATTAATTCAGCAATTTACCCCATGTCTTTCTCCATGTACTTACTACATGTTGTGTCAATAGTTTAGCCTCCCTTTTTTTTTATTCAATCATGCAGCTATGTCCTTCTTAAAAATTTAGGAAGAAAATTCTCATGCAGCCACTTAAAATGTAGATTTTCAAGTAAATAGTTTAGTCAAATCAAATTTCCTCACACCAGCACAATACATGTTTCATGATTAATCACTATTTCCCTGCCAGATTCTATTTTTCAGTATAAGCTGTTTTCATTGAATGAGGATTTGTACAAAAAATACATCATATCTCAGAAGAAAATGGAAATGAAATATATTTTAATTACATACCCTAAAATGTCTCTCACCATTCCTAGACTCAGCAAAAAAATTCGAACTCTTTTTGCTCAAACAGATGCAAAGGATAACTTTTTTTGGCAGGATCTTTAATAATTAGAGAAAATACAAATTTATCAAATCAAAATTCTGCCAACAAGTTGTCCCTTTATTCCATGGTGTTAAGGTAGTCTCACTTTTCCCTGCACACTTTAACGGAAGGATTTGGTTTAATGACTTTATTTATTGTAGCCATAATTTGCAACTAAAATGATTGCTTTCCTCCTGTTTCTTAAAATCAGTAGTTTCACTTTTTCATTTTGGCATCCTAGCTGATGAAAAATATAACACAAATAGCCTAGATAATAACTGCATAAAAGAGAGAAATAATGCACCCAAAATGAGATGGAACACCAAAGGTAGAGTAGAGCTCACCTGGCAAGACTCAAAAACTCTGACAATAATTTTTTTTGGGGTGGAGGTTTGGTAGAAGGCAGGGGAAGTTTAAACAGAAGTCTCTGGGTTTTTTCTATCTCCAGTACTAAGTATAGAGTAACAACAGTAGAGATTTAGCCACAAACCACTGATTTAATTAATATTTAGACACAGCATAATAGTGAGATGAAGGAAGCATGATAAGCTCATCCTTTAAAGAAAACACAAATTGTTATTCACTCTGTAAGCCATATTTACAAGTATGAAACTTCCGTAAATTATACTTCCCCACAGATATGATATATTCAGAAGCTAATTGATTCAAGATTGTTTTGCATGTGGTTGCTTACTGGTGCATGGTTTTATTTCTTTTTTTTCACCTAGAATACCCCAGTCTCAGAAGAAACTGTTGTTTCCTTCTCTGACCGATCTTTATTCTTTAAGATGGTCAGCTGCTCTCTCACATAAACCAGAGAAACTGTGATTATCCAATAAAGAGAAAAAGAGTTCTTTCTCCTATCAATTGCAGAGCAATGGTAGAGTGTTGAAGTAGGGGACCCCGAGCCTAGAACAGCTCTATTAGAAGGAAGTACATTAAAGTTGGAAAAAGACAAACAGAGTGCACTAAGCTCTAGCAATCCCGAGGCAGTTATTGATATCAGACATATGTTACAGGAGCTGCAAAAATTATAACACTAAAGAAAGAACTGGTGACCAAAAAAAACCAACAAACACAAATGTCCCACAAAAAAAACCCAACAAACAGCCCAATGAAGTTGCAAGGAGTCCTGTGTGGAGATCTTCATCTGCCACTACTCAGGTTGTCCGTTTTCCCTCTATTCCATGAAATCTACACCTTTGACCTTAATTGGAGGTGGACAAGATCTAATTCCCTATGAAAATTTCCTCTCACTTAAATTATAAACATTCAAATAACACCACTACTGTTCAACATAGAAGTGATCACAGCAATTTTCCTCCAAGGATTTCTCTGACACATTAGTGATTTGAAATAGTTTTTTTGTGGTTTTCAATGCAGTTTACATTTGAGCAGATTGTGAATCTCATATTCCCACAAGATAATTTCAAATCAATATGTGTACTTCATTTATGTTTACATGTGCAACAGCATAAAATGTAGGTACACTTATGTAAGGAGGCATTTTTAATATAAAGATTATTCCATTAAGAAAACCAGCTTAGGTGGTTCCTGTCTATGACACATCTACCATGCTTAAAATCTAAACTGTATGTATAACAGCAACACAGTTTCCAGATTGTTAGCTACAATGAAATAGAGGAGGATCTTGTCACACTATACAATATTAATAACCTGATTTTTTGTTCAGTATTTCGACCTGGAAGAAAAAGTTCTTTTTCTGTTCAAATAGAGGTCAATGGAAGGTGAAGTTGTGCAGTTCAGTCATCAGTTATTTATATGGGACTCCTACTATTGAAATATAGACAACCAGAATCAAGTTGATTTACTTGTCAAGTAGTATTAATAGAGAACTTGACCAATGGTCTCTTTGTGTTGAGAACAAAAGCAAGCCTCTCAGTTTCCATAGACCAAGTTATACAATATTCATACTAGTTCTCATCCATTCACAAATCACAAGATGAAGTAATAAATGACCAAGCCTAAAACACAGGGATAAAACAGCCCACTGTAGTGACTGTGGAAACTGTGGCTGACAGGTTTTGACACCACTTACTTCACACTAGTCATGGAAAGAAGGAAAAAAAATGGCAGAAAACAGGCAAATTAGTGTTCAGCCTTATGCATTTAAAAAGCAGCTGTTTAAAAATTAAAAAAACAATAACAAGTTTATGGGAATATTTATATTTCTTTCATGTTGCCAAATAGTAATCAAACCTCCCTGATGGTATCGCAGGGGGGAAAAAAACAATAACAACAAACCAAGGCAATTTGCCTTTGTCCTAAAAGTTGTCCACTCATTTTTCATAAAATAAACAGAATTTTCCATAGTTGAGCTCAATTTTTGCATACATCTATAATCTGCTCTACATTTTAAAACATGACCTGTTTTTCAAATCGTTCATGGAACATACATTTTATGAGAACTTTTTCTTCAAGGAATTAAGGGATATAAGTTTCACACCATTTTATTTAATTTATTTAATAAGTATTATAGTGAAATACATATGTTAATACCTGCTAAACCTGGTACATTCATTATAAACAACATGTGTTTGTTAAATCTGTCCACCACATATAGTTTGATTTTTATATGTTTAAATACATATAGATATACACAACCCTGTGTGTGTAGGATTAACAAATCCCCCTAATTTGGGATTACAAAGAAGGCTATGTAGGTTCTGAATTAAACTCAGTCATCCGAGTACAGACAGCAATATAGATAGAGCAGTAAGGGTTGTAAAACCTTCCTCTGAAAGTGAAAATGTTACTTGGCTCCATGGAAATTCATATGTAGCAGTAGCAATCTCAAGTCTGGCAGTGGAAGCACATTCTTACGTGGTTGGTTCAAAAATCAGTTCACACACAGGTTTCTCAGACAAAATACTACACACCATAATTATTTGTCATAGATTCATAACATCAGGTCTGATGGTGAAAAGCAAAGATAACTTAAATGGTAGAGATATGAATTCTTTTCTTATTTCCCCTTCTTTCATTTCTTCAACTGACTTTGTAACCTCTGTCAAACTTCTCACAGAACTGCTTGATGTGAACACAGAGCTCGATCAAAATAAGATTGCTTAAATGTCTGGAATACTGAGAGTTATTTTTGAAACAGATGAACACCAAAAGTTTCTTTACAAAGGTGATATTTTACAGTGTGGTGTAATAACACCCTCAGTAGCAGGATCTGCTATTCCAGAAGACCTGGTACGTACCGAAAATCTTATAGGTTTCACATATTACACAGGTATTTTGCCTTGGGTTTGGGATCTAAGCTTCATAATGAGGGATAGGTAAT
This sequence comes from Hemiprocne comata, assembly GCA_020745705.1. NCBI lineage: Eukaryota > Metazoa > Chordata > Aves > Apodiformes > Apodidae > Hemiprocne > Hemiprocne comata. The sequence continues at coordinate 65,668,721 of CM036616.1, read as the reverse complement.
TATAGCTTCCAAACAATGCTTGTAGATAAAAGCAAGTAATCAAACTAGGTTGCTGTTATCACAAGTAGGAATATAAACCGAATACACGCTAGCAGAGTACAGGTAAATATAAATGCATAATTTTCATGTTTCCCTTTAAACATTATTATTATTCATATGAGGGTAAATATATGAAAAAAGCAAACAAAAAAAAAAAAAAAACAAAACAAAACCAAAACCTAAAAAGGTTAAAACCTGAAAGGCATATCAAGATGAGAAAGAAGGGGAGGACAAGTCTTCCTTGTTTAAAAGTTTCTGTGTCTTGCTACAGACATGTTTTTCACCTCTCATCATTGACATAAAAAACAATGAGTTTCACAGAATTTTACCTATGTGGGTTAAAAAAATGTAGCTTACTTGATCTTGGACCATCCAACTGCCTGCTACATTACCTTCAAAATTTGGTAAATTCAAGTAAACTTTCAACTGTAAGTTGAACGGGTTTGAGAGTTAGGGATAGGATGTTTCTCTGCAATACATGAAGATCCCAAGGCCAGACAGACGAAGACACCAACTCAAGGTGATTCTATGCAGCTGTATTGCAATATTAATTTTCTACCATTGACTGTAAAGAAAATTTGATTAAAATTTGCTAATTTCCTACTCTGGGTTGTTTTTTTTTTCTTAAAATTCCTGCTAAATATTTACTCCTTTCTTAACTTTCTGGTGTTAGCACAATTACTGCCTTTTCCTATAGCATTTAATGAAAAACATAGTCAATTTTTTTTCTTAATTTATAAAAAATATCCGACAGAATATTCTAGATTAAAAATATATTTGAAGATACCTTATTACCATATTTCTCATTAAATGCAGTGGAAAAGGCTTTCTCTTGGACACACCATGGAACCACTTCCAGATAACAGAATAAAAATCAGTGTAAAACCACCCAAATGATCAACGAGTTTGACAAGATGGCTTAAACTTTTCTGTACTTTTCAGTAAGAATGTATTTCATCTTAACTTTTTGATAGATAAATATATATAAATGAATTAGGCACAATATGCTTCTGACAGCCTTAAGTCCTGGGAAGTGCATGAAAGTGCTAAGAGGAGTGATGCCTGTGATCCTTGGCACTATCAAATCCTACTTGATATCTCTGGGGAAGGTAAGAGAACTGCAACTGAACACTGTGGAATATAGTCTGACATCTTACATTGTAAGCTCATTTCTGAAAAGGTTTTTCAAACATAAATCAAAGAATGATTCACTGATGTCTGTGATCCTCTATGACTAAGTAAAAAAAGCAAGAGAAGTGCAAGACCTTGTATTTGCTGTCTAGATGCCATTTAATGCTGCTTAGAAGGCAAGAAGTGCCCTGACGTTTTCTAAACTCAAACTGATCTCCCTGGAGTTTTCTGTTAACGCACACAGAACGAGCACACTTCTCCCTATTGCATATGAAATTATTAAATGTATTCATGGGGTTAAAAGACCAGCAAGCCTGCTAAATCTGTCCTTTGACTACCTGGAAAAAACCACAACAAACATGCAATGAATAGACAATGCAGAGAAGCAAAGTGGAGCAGTGGTAACATGTTGGCTGGAAAAAAAAAGAAAAAATGGTCTGGGTATATCTTCTCAAAACCCACAATTCTGGTGTCCTCTCTTGAAACACTATCTAAGGACTGAGAACTGTGATTGCCAGCCACATCACATTATCCAGAAAGGTATGGACACCATCTTCACTGAGAACTGAGAGTTTAGAATGCAGCACAACAGAAGAGAATGTAATCAAACGTAACACTCTCACCTACAAGGAAAGCAGCACCAAGCACTTCCCATCTTCAGCAAAAAAACACTGACAGATAAATGCAGAAACCATAAGCAAAAATTACTCATAATAGCTACTCTTTCTATTCCAATCTAATTTTCAGCTGACGGTAGGTTAAAATTTCAGATCAGTATTTTGTATCTGACTATTTAATCCTAAAGATTCAAGAAAAATTTGACTTTGTCAGCAGTCAGCTTAAATTTATGTGAGTACATCATAAGCTAGAAAACCTTTTCAGATGTTGGGAAAAGGCTATAGTTGAAAAATCCTGAATATTGATATTTACCAAATAGTTTGGAATTGCTAAATAAATGTATTGGCAATTAAATACATAATATAAGCACTTTTAAAAGATTTCTGGACAGCTATATACCTAGAGCTTTTCCAGTCTCTCAGTACTTGATATAAATTCTGCAAACATCTCCACTAATAAGCTTCTGGGATGTATAAGACAATTCTTTAAAAAAACTGTCTCTCTAAATCTTTAGTTGGCAGAAAAAAAACTATGCTAGTTGGAGCTAGGTGGTTAGTACTTTTCCTCTGTTAAAAAAAAAATAAAAATAGGGCTGCATGTCTTCCAAAGTGAAGAAGATGCTTCTCAGAGCGATGGTCAGTGAGGTATAAATGTCAGCATCCTTGGCTTAGGTATAGCTAAAGACTAAAAAGATGAACTCAGAGTACATGTGGCAGCACAAAATGACATTTGCAGATCAAAAGCCTCTGCTTTGCTGTAGGCAAGATCTTAATTTCTAGTAAATAAACATATGATTAAGTAAAATGAAACAGAGCAGTCAATTGCCTGTGAAGTTTAGGAATGAGATCATTACTATCAATTAAGGTAAGTGGAAACTATGGGAAGTACATACAGTACTCAGAGCTTCCTCAGCAGACAGGATCAAATAATGGAAATGGGACATCCTCACATCACTGCCAAAATCACATCTATTGTCTGGATAAAACACATTTCTCTGATCACGTTTTCTGTAGAACAGCAGATATTTAATAGTTTCTACATATAGAATTAAATGCATTATTTAACTTGATTCAAAGGTACCAAGGTTCTATAGTAATGTGGACAGCATAAGAATTCTGAGAACAGAAAAAAAATACGGGAACTATAGTTAATTTTTTCAACTGTTTTTTCATAAATAAACTTGTTAATCTCAAACAAGCTAATATGCAAATAAAAGAATAAGGCAGGCTGCAGGGGGTATTTTCTGTGTCTCTTCAAAGGAAAATTAAATTTTACCCCCAAAAAAGTCAGAATTATTTATTCAAAGCTTTTCCTTTTATTTTATATATTCATATACGTTCAGATTTTGTGCAGCATTTGTCAACAAGGGATTGATACATAGTTCTTTTCACTTAAAATAAGATGTGCACTTAATGTAAGATGTAAGATTATATAAAACCTGCCTTCAATAAAAGATGTGATTTTAATTGTGTTCAAAGGTAAACCATTGTTGATACATAGTACTTCCTCCTCCTCAAAATTACACATACATTGCAGTGGCATTTGACCAAGAGAGTGTTCTGGTGGGATAAGAACACAGCAGTGAACACAGACACACTTCTGGGCTTGTCCCAATTTTATGATCTAAAGATCTGTGGCAACATCTTGTGAAACAAAGCTGATTAATGTCTGACTGAGATGTGAAAGATATAGAGACATATGAATAAAGTCCAAGCACTAATGTGAGTAAGAAAGGTTTACTGAAAACTTCCACAAATAAGGAAAAATATTGAAAATGTAAGGGTCATGTCATGTAGAGTATTGAGTCAAATGAAATGTTCAGGAGGAAGACTATATTTGTATCTGGCACACGTATCTTACGACAGACAAGGGAAAATTAAAAATACAGACTTCTGTGTGAGGAAAGAAGTTATATTTTATTGATCTTAATTTTTGTTAAAAAGTCAGTTAAGAGACAGATCATAAAAGCATACTCTGAACAGCAGCAAACAGGTGTGTCATTGTCAGTCATTATCAGCTGTTGAGCATGTTTTCATAAGTTGAGTAAGTGCATATTAGAAGACTTGGAAAAAGAATTGCAGCCATCAATTTAGAGTCAGATTTGCCAAGAGTATGAAGCAGAAAAGTAATTAACTAGCTAACATCTCAATGACATCATACTTTCAATATTTTACTGCTAGACTTCTGATACCAGGAAAAAAATAGATAGTGGTTTGGAAATAAAAAAGTCACTGCAGCCAGCTGAGAACAGACAAGTAGTGGCAAACTGCTGAGGCTTCATTGGTCATCATCTAACTGAAAAATGAACTGTGTCACATTGCAGTTCCTAAACAAACTCAAAGTTAAAATCTTAAAAGAAAATTCTTTAATGTCTGAGATACCAACTACCAGATAATTGAGAGTTTTAGGTGTTCCAGCTCTCCAGTATTGAACAATACTCAGACGAAGCATCTAGAATTAAAAAAAAAACAACTAATATTTGTACATGGTTAAAAGGAAAAAAAATATGTCCTTCATATTCAACATGCCTACAGTAAGAATTGGCAGAGAGGCACATAAATTATGCAGAAAATATAAAGACAAATATATCTCATTATCTCAGGTTAATCCTTTCTGAACGGAACAGAAAGCCAGTTCTTAAAGAAGTTTAATGCCTCCCTGGGTCCCAGGTTAAGGATGTGAGTAAAAAGCTTCTTTACCCAGTAGAGCCCTCAGATTATTATCCAATGGGGATTCTTCAAGTAGGCAGAGAGGAAACTGCAATAAGGAGTCCAAGGGCAACCAAGAAAGAACTCAGGGCCTTGGCTCAACTAGTTAAGGGATAAGGAGCATAAGTAGTGTTTTCCTATATTCTTCCAGCTGCAGGGAATGATGAAGGAAAAATGGGAAGATGCGTGAAAACTATACTTGGCTCTGAGATTGGTGCCACCAGCAGGACTTGGTTTTTTTGATCATGGGTCAGTTTACACAACAGCAGGCCTGCTGGCACCAAATGAGGTACACCTGTCTTAAAGGGGGAAAAGGGTTCTTGCACACAAGGTAGCAGAGCTCACTGAAAGAGATTTAGATTATATTTGAAGGTGGAAAGGGATAAAACCAAGCTTGTGAGAGAAAAGCCTGGGGGAGGCATACCAAAATACGTAGGACAGAGTGCTAGCAAGGTCCTTTGGTCAGCCATCCCAACGCCACAGTAAGCCAGCTTCATCAGGGGTCCAACTTAAATGACTACTCAAATACACACAGCATGGGGAATGAACTAGAGAAATTAGACGCGTGTGTAACTGTAGGGCTATGATCTTACTGGAGACATGGTGGGATGGCTCCTATGACTGGAGTGCTGGAATGGAAGGATACAAGCTCTTTAGGAAGTACTGGCAAGGGAGACAAGGAGAGGGTGTCACCTGCAACCTCAGTGTCCAGCTGGCGTGCATGAAGCTCCACCTGGGTATGGATGAGGAGCTGAATGAGAGCTTGTGGGTTGACAAGGTTCTTTATAAACAGATAGAAGTATCCTCACATTCACAAGCCCTGGGCCTCTCTATGCCAATATTTGTTGGAGGGACAGCACACCGAAGCATAAGCAATTCAGAAAGTTCCTGGAATGTGTTGATGATTACTTCCTTCTCCAAGTGAGAGAGGAGCCAAGAAGGAGAGATGTAACCTAGACCATATTCTCACCAACAAGGAAGGGCTGGTGGGAACAATGAGAGTGGCAAAGCACTGGAACAGGTTATCCAGAGGGGTGGTGAAGGCCCCATCCCATAAGACATTCAAGGTCAGGCATGATGAGGCTCTGAGCAACCTGATCTAGTTAAAATGGGCCCTGTGTACTGCAGGGGGGGAGCTGGACTGGATGACTTAAAGGTCCCTTCCAACCCCACACATTCTATGACTCTATGTTTCTATGAAAGTGAAGCTCAAGGACAGCTTTGGTTGCAGTGGCCATGGAATGCTGTAGTTCAAGATCCTTAGGGAATTGAGGAGAGAGCACAGCAAGTCCACTACCCTGGACTTCAGAAGAGCAGATTTTGGCCTCTTCAGGGACCTGCTTGGTAGAGTACCATGGGATAAAGCCCTGGAAGGAAGAGGGGTCCATAAAAACTGGTTAATGTTCAAGGATCACCTCTCCAAGTTCAGGCACAAGGCATTCCAACAAAGAAGTCCAGCAAAAAAGCCAGGAGGCCTGAATGGATAAACAGGGAGCTCCTGGACAAACTCAGGCACAAAAAGGAAGTCTACAGAGAGTAGAAGCAAGGACAGGTAGCCTGGGAGGAATACAAAGAAGTTGCCTGAGCAGGCAGGGATCAGGATAGGACAGCAATAAGTCTTGATAGAATTAAACCTGGCCAGGGACATCAAGGGTAACAAGAAAAGCTCCTGTAAGTACGTCAGTGATAAAAGGAAGGCTAGGGAAAATGTGGGCCCTCTCCATAAGGAAATGGAGGACCTGGTCACCTGGGGTATGGAGAATGCTGAGGTACTCCATTACTTTTTTGTCTCAGTCTTCACTGGTAAGTGCTCAGGCCACACTGCCCAAGTCACAGAAGGCAAAGGCTGGGACTGGGAGAATGGAGATCTGCCCACTGTAGAGGGGTAGACCATCTAAGGAGCCTGAATGTGCACAAGTCCATGGGACTTGATGAGATGCATCTGTGGGACCTGAGGGAACTGTCAGATGAAGTTGGTAAGCCACTATCCAAAGTATTTGAGAAGCTGTGGCAGTCCCATGAAGTTCCCACTGGCTGGAATAGGGGAAACATAACCCCCATTTTCAAGAAGGGAAAAAAGGAAGACCTGGTGCACTACAGGCCAGCCAGTCTCACCTCTGTGTCCAGCAAGATCATGGAGCAGATTCTTCTGGAAACTATGCTGAGGCAGAAGGAAAATAAGGAGGTGATTTGTGACAGCCAACATAGCTTCACTAAGGGCAAATCATGCCCAAAATTTTGGTGGCATTCTATGAGAGTTACAGCACTGGTGAATCAGGGAACTGTCCCACGTGACATCCATTGATGTTAGAAGAGACCTGTGAAGTTTATCTGGTCCAGCCTCAGTACTCAAGCAGTGCCACATAGAGCCAGTTGTCCAGGACTATGTCCAGACTGCTCTGAACATCTTCAGGTTGAAGACTCCACAGCCTCTCTGGACAGTCTGTGCCAATGCTCAGCCACCATCACAGTGACAAAGTGTGTTTTGATGTTCAGAGGGACCCTTCTGTATTTCAGTTTGTGCCCATTGCCTCTGGTCCTGTCACTGGGCACCACCAGAGAGAGCCTCACTTTGTCTTCTTTGCACCCTCCCTTCAGGTATTTAGTCTTTCCCCAAGCCATCTCTTCTCTAGGTGTAACAGTCCCATATCTCTCAGCCCTTCCACATTGCTTCAGGAGAGATGCTTCAGGCCTTTCATCATCTTAGTGGCCCTTTGTTGGCCTCTGCCCAGTATGTCCATGTCTTTCTTGTACTGAGGAGCCCAGAACTGGTCCAAGACTGGAGTGGCCCCATCAGAACTGAATAGAGAAGAAGGGTCATCTCTGTTTACCTGCTGGCAATATTTTGTTGAATATATGACACTAGCCTTCAGTGTGACAAGGGTATATTGCTGGCTCATGTTCAACTTGGTGTTCTCTAGGATCCCCAGATCCTCTTCTGCCAAGTTGCTTTTTAGCTGGATGCCCTCCAGCAAATACTGTCACCTGGGCTTGTTCCTCCCTAGCTGTAGGACTTTGCACTTCCCCTTATTGAACTTCACAAGATTCCTGTCCTCCCACTTCTCCAGCCTGTCAAGGTCACACTGGATGGAAATACAGCCTTCTGGCATATCAACCACTCCTCCCAGTTTCGTTTCACCTGCAAACTTGCTGAGTACACTCTATCCCATCATCCAGATCATTAATGAAGACGGTTAACAGTACTGAACGCAGCATTGACCTGGTCCTCTTCCACCAAGGGTGTATATTTCTTCTCCAGCATTTTCCCCAGGTCTCTTGGAAATGGGATTCCTGAAGGCCAAAATTGCTAGTACAGACTGAGTCAAAGGAGGCGTTTAGTACCTCAGCCCTTTCCATGTTTTATGTAACTAGGTCATCTGCCTCATTGAGCAATGGTTCCAAATTTTCCCTTTTTTCCCATTTTTCCTTTTTTCACATATGCACTTACAGAAGCCCTTCACATTGTCTTTGACATCCCTGGCCAGATTCAGTTCCATTTGAGTCTTATCTTTCCTAATGTCATCCTTGGATGTATAGACACTGAGTTTGGGTGGCAGCTCTTTGTTCATCCCCACAGGCCAGCTGTTACTTTTGTGTGACTTCCTGTTGTTTGGGATGGACTGCTCTTAAGTTTGGAGGAGGTGATCTTTGAATACTAATCAACTTTCTTTGAAACCCTTTCCTTTCAGGGCATGATTTCACAGGACTTTTTCAAGCAGGTCTTTGAAGAGGCCGAAGTCTGCTCTCCTGAAGTCCAGGGCTGTAAGCTTTCTTGTCCCCTCCTCCCTCCCTTTAATCTTTACATACTCCTTGTTGGTGGGAGTATGAGGTCTAGCAAACCACCTGTCCTTATTGTCTTCTCTGTCACTTGGAGGAGAAAGTTATCATCAGTGTACTCCAGGAACTTCCTGACCTACCTATGTCCTCTGTGTTGTCCCTCCAGTAGACATTGCAGTGGCTGAAGACATCCATGAGGACAGAGGTCTGCAAACTTGAGTCTACTCTTATCTGCCTGTAGAGCATCTGATTCCCTTCTTCTTCCTGGTCAGATGGCCTATAGCAGACATTCACTATAATGTTACCTTAGCCTGCCTTCTCTTTAATCATAACCCATAGATATTCTATCACTCCCTCATTCATCACCAGGCAAAGATCCGTGTCCTCCAGCTTCTCTTTCACATAAAGGGCAACTCCCCTTCCTCATCTTCCCTTCCTGTCCTTCCCAAAAAGCCTGTATCTCTCCATTGCAATACTCCAGTCATGGAAGCCATCTTACACCACGTTTCCATGATCCCAATAAAAATGCAACCTTGCAACTGCTATGTATTTGAATGTGTGTGTATATATAGATATGTATGTAACAGAAATACTCTGCTTTTCCACTGTCACTGCTGGTCACCCTGTGACCCTTTCCAGAAGGCTAGTCAGCTAAAACGAGCTCTAGACAGATCCCTAGTGTTCTGTCCCTGATGGGAGAAAATAGCAAGAGAACTGCTGAGAAATCAGTGCAAGAGAAAACATAAAAATGGCTATTAAATGAGGAGAAAAAAATGTATATTACAAAACCCAGCAAATTCCCTCTTGATGCTGAAAACCAACAGAATCATAGTTCAACACATGACCCCAGCCATTCTCAGGAACAAAAAAGCCCACCCAGAATATGGACATGGGACTACTGCTTTGGAAAAAGCAGTAACAGAAAATGGAATGTGCAGAAAATTTGAGAAACTGCTGCCAATCTAGTTAATAAAAGAATCAGTGCATTTTTCCTCCCCTGTGCTTGTTTCTAGGCCTTTACAAATTATATGGTATTGTGTAACAAATGCTTACAATAATAATTCCATATTATTATTTGCTCAGCACTGACAAACATGTTATGTATGTTACACAACAAATAAAAATAAAAATACTTATGCATGACCTATACACTGTCCGGTCCATTTTAGATGTGATGCATCTAGAAAAAAATAGACAGCAATGTGGAGATGCTGATAGGGTAGAGATAACAAAGTTTTTCTAAGATTTCGGAGGCTAGAGCTATGCTGTGGTTCAAACTGCAACCATAGCATGTGCTGCAGTTCTGGTCTTAGTTCACTGGGTAAAGGAAGGTATGTCTGAGGCCACCTCCTTGCATGAAGCAATTACCCTTGACAGGAAAGGACCCCCAAAGTCTCATTAAATAGACTTAATTGTGATTGTTTATTTCTTGGCTGTGGGTTTCATGAGATTCAGTTTATTAGAGCATTTAACTTTATGAAACAACTGCAGAATTAAGAGTTAAAATGAACAGGTGCTTTATGTCTGATTCTTGTTTATCGGAAGGCTGCAGAGGCATTCACAGCACTGGTCATAAAGCAATGGCAAGTTTCCTTTACAACAGCATCAAAATGGTTGCATGGTAACTGAAACGCTGTTTTTGATTTAAGTTATGTTTTTCCCATATTGTGGAAGGTTCTGGGAGCTGCTCCATGGTTGTCGGTTAACACAGTGCTTAGTTTCTGTCCACACGACCAAAATGGAAATGAGTTGCCATATTCCGGATATTAATACAGCTTTCAATACATTTGTTAGCGAATCTTTTTCATACTTTTTTGAAAACTGCATATGTCATTTCAGGATAAGGAACAGAAATACAGGCAGTCATACTAAGCAGATCTATTTTTCACTCATTGTGATTTTACTGTAAGATATATTTTATTCCATTTTCATGTAAATACCTTAAAAATTAAATAGCTTGTAAATTTAAATAAAAAATATTTCAAAGATCATTAGATAATTTATCATGTCTTATAAACTTCAGTTGTTTAGAATTGCCTTAAGTGCCAGAGGTATTGAAATGCAAAATAAGCAAAGGAAAAAAATGTTAGCTGGAGCCTTTTTCCGTCATTTGAAATCAATGTTAGCATTAAGTTTCACCAAGAAATTAAATGGCTTTGTTTCAATAGCTGAACGAAGCCCAGAGGCAAATCTCATTTCTTCCAGGTAACTGATCCAGTATGTCAGAAGACTTTGGCTCAGACTGTTATATTTTTTCATGCCATTCAGAATTTCCTTGTTTCTTTTACCAATCTATGAGTCACTTGTAGGACAGCTGGAAACCCTGGTCCTAGGTGTGCATACTTATCGTTGTCAGGTCCTTTTGCATCTCTTTCCCTTTTGAAGGAAACGTGCAGGCAAGGAGCCAGGAAGGAAATGTAGATAATTTCAAAAGATCCAAGTCTGGGTTGCCAGGGGGAGAAGGACTGGACAAAGCATCAGAGAGCAAACTCTTCCCCAAGTACAGATAACTTCAAAGACCTCTCTGCCACTTTTTGCCCTTGTTTATTGATAATTTTCTCCTACTTAAACAGGACAGTGAGAAGGTAACTGGTAGACCTCTAATTGTGGTTGGTTGACTGATGTTTTCTGAGACCAAATTATACACTGTTTTGGCATTGATTGGTTGACAGTATAAAGTCGATTAGAGCTAAATGTGAGGCCTCTGCATGGTGCTGAATATAAGCAATCTCCTAGTACTCAGCTAATAATGTAAATCCTTATGTAACTACTATACTTAAAGCACTAGATTATATATATAAAAAATTTAAAATAATTAGGCATTGAATTAACTTCTGAATAGTGAAAGTGTAATGTATGCTTTTACTAGACTAACAGACAATACCAATCCTGATGGAAATGGACTTGGACTCAGGAATTCATTAAGTGAAAGAGTACATAGAAATTACTCAGTAGCTGTTCTGCTAAAAAAGGACATTAAAAAAAAAATGGATTTTTTTTTTTTCCTGTTTGTTTGGTTGGTTGGTTTGGGGTTTTTTTTGCTTTTCTCTTGAGGGTTAGTAAGAACCTTCTTTAAGGCAAAGGTTTAGGAATAGAGAGAAGTGAGGTCCTTCTTATTCATAAAACAGCATCCTTAGAGTAGAAGAAAACAAAGCAATAGTTTCGTGTATAGATATGGGACCTCTACTGACAACAGACATGGACAAGAAAGGGAGAGAATCAAAACCTTAATATAAGAAATTTAACTAATTTTTCACACTGTAATATGAGGATGCTTCCAAATTTGTCACATCTCAGCATTTTAAGAGTAATTTTTCAGTCTTCTAGAATAAATTTGCTTTGTATCAACATAGACTGAACAGGTTATTGCCATTATTCAGGTCTGGATCAACCACCCCTTAATAGGGCTAACACATGTAAATTTTATTTTTTTTTTTAATCCTAAGAGATTTGCCATTGCTCTCCTCACTGGATTTTCTATTTATTTATTTATTTTTTAAAATAAGCCTGGACTACAGGTAATTTGGGATTTATTTTGTTTCGTTTTGAGGGTTTTGTTCTTATTTTTTTCTCATCAGGACAAAATCCGTAACTTGGCTTCAGTGAGAAGCAATGATTGGATGATCTTGTATGGCCATAACCAATAAGGAAAAGAGCTGCTAGCATTCAGCAAGAAATTTAGGAGTGGAAGTGCAGAAAGACAACAGAGACTTTTCTGGGTAGTTGCCTTAGTGTTTTCTGTGATTTCTGTATTATTACTGTGTATTTGATTTGGCTCTCTTGTAATGTAAATATAAATGTTGCATTTGTCCAGTGATTTCAGGTTAGGTTCATCAGCTTCTCTCTTAGTTGACAATCAAGAGGAGCTATTATCCTCCAGTGAGATAACCCAGGTTGCTATTTGGAGAATGATAATATCAAACATGTTGACAAAATGAAAACTATTTTTCTTTGCCTTCAGCAGACTTTTTCCTCAAAATGGTGTTGTTTTTTTTTTTTTAATTGATAAAGTAGTTACTTAGTTAAATAGCTATTCTCTTTTTTTTTTTTTTTTAAAAAAAAAGGAGATAAATCAAGTACTTTTCATTAAAGTCTCTATAAACACTGAGAACATGGCCAAATGTTGCTGGTTTCATATCACTAATATTTTTATAACTTTGGAAAAGTTATTTTCAACTTATAGAAGTTCCAAATGTTTTTTAAAGAATTTGTCCCCCACGTTTTAAAAAATTTCAGAAGGTCACTGGAATTTAAAGATGGTGTTAGGAGAGCTATGCAAAAGAGTAAGATTGAATGACTTAGTAAAAGCTCTATTATTGTTCTTTTTAACTCTCTTGTATGATAAATTAGGGGAATTAATATTCAACTTAACTGTGGACGAGCCTTAGAAAAAGTTTAATTTACAGCTCCACAATTGCTGTTTTCCTTGGAAAATGTCCTTCTTCATTTGGACAATTTTTTTTGAAGAAATAATTATTCAGTGTGGAGATGCCAAACAGACACATTTGTATACATCTGAACATAAACCAAAACAGTGTGTATTAAGGGGCCTCTCACTTTTCTACAGCAGTAAGTATGTAATAAATAGTAATAAATAGCCAACTAAAGGGGGTTCTTGTGATTTTTATTTACTGCTTTCATTCTTCCTGACTTTGCTAGTTTCTGCAACAAATTAAACAACTCACTGCTACTCCTCACGGACTTCAACTACTTCTGCTGTAACTTAGAATCATAGAATTGTCAGGGTTGGAAGAGACCTTTAAGATCATCTAGTTCCAACCCCCCTGCCATGGGCAGGGACACAACCCACTAGATCAGGTTGCTCAGAGCCCAGTCCAGCCTGGCCTTAAATACCTCTAGGGATGGGGTTTCCACCACCTCTCTGGGCAACCTGTTCCAGTGTCTCACCACCCTCATGGTGAAGAACTTCTTCCTAACGTCCAATCTAAATCTACCCTCCTCTAGCTTGGAGTCATTTCCCCCTAGTCCTATCACTACCTGACATCTTTAAAAGTCCCTCCCTAGTTTTCTTTTAGGCCCCCTCAGATACTGAAAGGCCACAATGTGGTCTCCTCAGAGCCTTCTCTTCTCCAGACTGAATAACCCCAACTCTCTCAGTCTGTCTTCATAGGAGAGGTGCTCCAGCCATCTGATCATACTCCTGGCCCTTCTCTGGACACATTCCAGCATATCCCTTCAGAGCCCTTCTAGCCTAAGCATGGCAGACCAATGCCAGGTCAGAGCTGGCATCATGGTACCTGGCCACCTGCATAGGACAGCTCAAAACCTGCAGACTCCATTAAGGAATGCTCTTCTGCCTTACATGACAGTATTAATTTCTTCCCTCCCACTTCTGATTCCATCACTCATGTCTCAGTTTAAAGAACAAGAATAATGTAGCTTGTACTGAATTCACACAATAAACAGATGGTACTGTAGTTAAACAAAAGAAAATCTAGGCTGAAGTAATAAAATAATATAAGGAAAGAATAGGCGATAAAGAATGATACAATCTGTACCTAGAAAGAAAAATTATCTTTTGATATTTTACATTGTTTGAAATGTATGTGGCCACAACATGAAATAAAAGAACACTGAATACACAAGGACTGGAAGAGTTACTGCAATTTTGTTCAAAATTTATACATTCTTACATTTCTTCAATTAAAATATATTTAATTTATATTCATACATCTACTGACTTTTAATGGCAAAATACAAGGTTCAAAACCTCTCACATAGCAAATTCTAATTATCTGTTTATGTCAGTCCCAAAAATGCTACTATGTAAAATTCGTCCCTTAACTAAAACCAAGTTGTCTCCAAAGGCATGACTTTAGCAACTTGTATCCTAAAGTATAACACTGACAAAGTAATTGATAATCTTTAAACATAATCTAATAATTTTAAAGAAAGAGACAACTGTTCATATAATCCATACAGCTATTTGCTACTGTGTGGAAAACTAAATTTAAACCTTATAGTAGTATCACTTTTAACAAGTTCTTATAAACAATACAGTTATGACTGACTGTCAAAATGACATTTTGTGCTGTATTAAAATTTCAGCCCTGAACTTTTTAATTGCCAGAGGTGGAAGGAAGAATCTCCTAATGTTCTTTTTCCTGCTTCCTTTGATTAGCATTAGCTTGTATATAAAGTCAGCCAGATTAAATGGTCTGTGGCAGTGTTTGCTATTGAACATCCAAAGGGATTACAGTTCATATATTCTGCAATGGATTGAATGTGCCTGAAGAAAAATATGAAACCAATAAACTACTAGATTATAGTTTATCATTCTACATGTAATGTCATCAAAGTGGGTGAACAGCAGCCTCTGAAATACAGTGTCTGCACAGCAAAAGCACCATGTTCATATGTTCAAGATTAATATAGGCTTTAGAATTTTGCACAAGCTGAATTAGAATTAGAGTTTAGCACTTTTGAACCTGAAATCAGCCATATAAACCTTTCCTGATTAACTGAATACAACAAAGATGACTGAACATGAACTTGCCTTGTCACTTCCTGTACAAGTAATTAAGCAAATTATGTCAGCACCTTGGAAAAAAATTAAGAGTAAGCTTAAATAACACATATTTTGATTTGGATCAAAACAGCCTTCCCATATACAAGTAACCCCAAACAATAGAAAATTATCAACAAACTTCCCTAAGCTGCAGGCTACTCAACCAGTTGGAGGAAACGGCTCAGGACCAAAACACAATATGCACAATATTTTTCCTTCTTCCACTATGAACAACTGTATCTTTTAATTAGACATATACCAAACAATTTTGGTCAGCTTGATGATGGGAGATGGATCTTTATCACACACACATGCAACTGTTTACCTTTGTGGCTTTAAGCTGTCACTTATTCTATAGGTGATATGTTTGTTTTTTTGTTCCAGAGCCAGTCTGAAATATAGAAAGGGAGTGAAAACACGAGCAGCAAAGCCTCTGTAAGTAAACAGCATTAAAATGTTCACAGCTTTTGCAGTCAAGCCAAAATCACTCTCACTCCTTGTTTGCGACACATTTGTTAGGTGCTACTGACATTAGGAAATGTTTTCTTCTAAACAAAAAGGTCATATTTTCAAAACATTTTTCTTTTTTTTTTCTTCAGAACAATTTAACAAGCACATTGACCCATATCTTTCTTTTGTCTGTAATATATCTAAATACTGCAGCAGAGCCACATCAAAGGAAGGATTAAGTTTATCCAACCTAAACCTGAACTGCTCATTCCAATGAATAGAAGGCCAGCAAATACTCAGGGATTTTACATAGCTGTCCTTTCTACAATCCATTTAGTCCATTTGCTTATGCCTTTCTTTTATAGTTCCTAAATATATTGTTATTCCCTGTGACATTACAAGTCACATTAAAAATTTAAATGTAATACTTAACGAAGGAAAGTACGTCTGGAAGAGCTGGTCCTAATCCTTCTCTTATTCTCTTTTTACTATTCTTGTAATGATGAGCCTACAGCAGCAATTCAGGTTATTGCCATACAAGTCATTATGGAAAGACAAGATGTGCAGTGACAGTTGTGACATCACTCAGCTTCTGAACTCACTTCTGAAAACTCTGGAGTAGGAATTTAGAATAGAAGTGTCAGCAAAGGTAGTGCTGGGCAACGAACTTTAATCGGAATGGCTCTGCTACACAAATAATAAATACTGATGTGAAATATATGGTCTATGTATCAAATATATAAAAAAATTCCACCTTGATAATTTTTCAGACAGATTTATAGATGTGTGACTATTTAATATTATTTGCTTTATACTAGGAATGATAATTTTTCAGACAGATTTATAGATGTGTGACTATTTAATATTATTTGCTTTATACTAGGAAATTCGTTAAATTATGGAATTAGCACTTTTTTTTTTACCTTTATTACAAGGATTTTCTACATACTTCCTAAAAGGATGGTAAGTAGAAGTGATAGAACTTTTTAATCGCATTATTTCCCTACATAAGTGGTACCATAAATGCACAAGGTGCCCAGCAGAGGGAAACGTGCAAAACACAACACCGACCTTTCGAGCACATCTGAAGTCGTCTATCAAGTACAGTACATGAGAGAACAAAACTGGTGCAGAATCAAACTCTTCATGTCACTCACCAAATTCTTAAACTTTAGCTGCTGGCTGCAAGAGCATAGGACATATTTTATGTGTAACCATACTCACCTATGCTAATGACTCCTGTTTGAAGTACTTCTTGCCTTTCTAAAACAGATCACGTTTACTAACAGTTTAATACTTTACACATTTTCTGTCATGACTGTATCCCACATGTTGATAGAGTCAGTTATCTAATAGGACTTTTTCACTTCAATGTTCTATGTCTTAGAATCATACAATTTGTAAAGAATAATATATTAAACCCTGGATAGCAGGTTTCTCAGAAACAGTGTAATCTCCAACTTTCAATATATTAGCTGTCTTCACAATTTATCAATGAAAGCAAAAGACTAAACCGTTGAAAATTACATTCACTAGCCCTACTGATTATTTGCTTCTAAGAGCATACACATTTGTCTAGGACTGAAAATTATGTTTTCTTATTTTATCAACTATAACTTTCTCCATTTAAAAGAGAAATCAAAGTTGTCCTATTATCAAAGCTGGAGTTGAAAAGAACTGCTGAAATCCTAAAGCAGATGTTGAATAGGAATGCTATTTCCTATATGAGAATATAAAAAGTGAATTTTTATGGGTTATTCTGAAATAATTTTACTACACCAAAGGAAAAATTATTTAATTCATAGTTTTGTTCTGCAGAACTCAGGATACCAGCAAGTTAATAGGCAGATTTTGCTCTAGTTCCCTTTAGAAATATACAGTCTCTTTATGGAAACGAACATCCTGTTACCAAATCAGAGGAAAATATATTCACAGTTGCCAAATTCATTATTGTTGATACCAGCATGTCCATTTCTTTATGTTTATTTACTTTTCTAAAACACCAACAACTAAGCCGATATTATGCAGATAAGAATTATTAAGGACATCTCAGCACTTCTTTTTCAGAAAAAATGCAGTTGTTTGCCTTACTCCTGAAACGTTTAATCCCCTAAGTAGCAAATAACCAAGAGCAGCTGGTAGGGGGTAAAAGGCACTCTCAGATAAGCCTCTTGGTGACAGTAGATGATCTCTGCACAGACAGGTGTTTCATCACATGATGTGCTTCTAAGGCTAGCAGTGGTCTACACCATTTCCAGTTTTTTTGCCCTTTAAGATGTGAGGAACCTTTTACAAATTTAATAGACTTAGATGAGGCATGACTTTTTCTGTTACCTTATGCTTACCATATTCTTTTGGAAACAGATCAGAAATACTAACTGCGCATCGAGAAGCTTGCAGACCATTATCTGAAAGTCTCTTCTCACAATACATGGAGGAAAAAGAGGAAGCCAAAAGCAGAAACTATTACAGCCTTTTTTTTTTTTTTTTTTTTTTTTTTTTTTTTTAATAAAAAGGAAGGAAGTTTCCATAGGCAAAGATTTTTTTAAAAGAACATTTCATAAAGATATCTTAATTTAGGTACAGGTTCAGAAGAGAAATCAAACAATTCTAAGGAACTGTGCTTGACATAAAATGGCACGTTATTTTTAACTCTCTCTCATACAAAAATGCTAGAAACACACAGGCTGAAAGGGACCTCTGAGTCGAGGGAGATGATCCCGTCCCTTGACAAGCTGACAATGTTTTCCTCATGACTCATGGATCACAGATCTTGGATCACAGAAAAATCATAATCTAGTCTATCTCCACCGCCAAAGCAGGATCCCCTAGAGCACATCACTCAGGACTGTATCCAGGTGGGTCTCAAATATCTCCAGAGAAGGGGACTACACAACCTCCCTGGGCAGCCTGTCCCAGGGCTCTGTCAACCTCACGATAAAGAAGTTTTTCCTTATATTTAAATGGAACTTCCCATGTTCCAGCTTGTGCCCATTGCCCCTTGTCCTGTCACTGGGAACTACTGAAAAGAGTCTGTCTCCATCCTACCTGCACCCACCCTGTAGATACTTATAGACATTAATAAGGTCTCCTCTCCAGGCTGAACAGTCTCAGGTCTCTCAGCCTTTTCCCATAAGGCAGATGCTCCAATTCCCCCAATCATCTTTGTTGCCCTCCGCTGGACTCTCTCTAATAATTCCCTGTCTCTCTTGAACTGGGAAGCCCAGAACTGGATACAGTATTCCAGATGTGGACTCACCCGGACAGAGTAGAGGGGGAGAATGACCTTTCTCAACCAACTGGCCACACTCTTCCTTATGCAACCCAAGATGCCAGTGGCCTTCTTGGCCACAAGGGCACATTGCTGGCTCATGGATAATTTACTATCAACCAGGACTCCCAGACTTTGGACCTGGGGTTGGCCTTTTCCTGTGCCTTTAAGAGTTCCTTCTGGAAGTATGACCAGCCTTCCTGGGCTCCTTTGCCCTTCAGGACTTTGCCCAAGGGACATTCTCAACCATGCTCCAAAACATGCCAAAGTCTGCCCTTTAGAAGTCCAAGGTGGCAGTTTTGCTGGCTCTTCCCCTTGCTTCTCCAAGAATTGAAAACTCTATCTTTCTGTGATCACTCTGCCCAAGATGATGTCCAGCCTTTACATCCCCTACAAGACCTTCTCTGTTATCAAGCAGCAGGTCCAGCAGGGCTCTTTCTCTACTTGGCACCCTCACCAGCTGTTTCAGGAAGTTGTCTTCCACACTCTCCAGGAGCCTCCAGGACTGTTTCCACTCTGCTGTGTTATATTTCCAGCAGACATCTAGGAAGTTGAAGTCCCCCATGAGAACAAGGGCTGGCGATTGTGAGACCTCTGCCAGCTGCTTACAGAATATTTCATCAGCCTCTACATCCTGGTTGAGGAGTCTATAACAAACTCCCACCATGATGTCTGCCTTATTGGCCTTCCCCTTGAAGACTAGATGGATGTTACCTCCTCCTGACTGCAAGGGCACATTGCTAGTCCATCTTAAACATGAGTCAGGTAATACTCCCTTTCTTTTCTAATTAACCTAAGCTGAATCTAATCACAGATTTTTGCAAACTGAGTGCTCGGTGTAGGAGGAGAAGAGATTAAACACAAACAGTAGGGAGATGAAAAGGAAAAGGAAGGAAAAAGTGACTAAAGGGAGATGAAAAGGAATAAAATTCTTCACTATATCATATTTGAGGAGTTGAGGGATTAAAAGCATAATTAGGCTGTCAGCATATACTGAGACCAGTTATTACTTTTCTCATATGCGCTGGTATTAAAAAGATGAACAGTACAATACAACCATATTTACAAATAGGTGAAGATGAATTGTAATAATTCAATGGATTTGTGTATTTTCTTGCAGATGTCATGTGATATTTTTTAGCAGGGCTGATGTGATGTCTGGTGTTAGAAACAGGAAAAATGATAACTGGAATGACTAATTGATAGCCAATAGTGGCACTTGTGAGTAATTTTAATCCATCAGCTAATGCATTTATGCAGTTCCATAAAAACAAGTACTCCATTATGTGTATATCAATAAAGCAGAAAAGCTCAGATGATTCTGTGAATTAAGTGAATGTGCTCATGGTTCTCATTAGGGATACTTGGTAATCATAATAAGAAAATACCCTATAATGATAATTATCTAGAAGAAATAAGAAACCTCTCCCTGTGTCTTCTTTACTACATACAGCAATTAAAAGAAAAAAAAAAAAAAAGAAAAAAAGAAAAAAGAAAAAAAGAAAAAAGAAGAAATATCTCTTTGAATTCCCAAAATACACTTTTGGATATTTAGGGGCTCTTCTCTGCATCAAGAAGAGTTTTTACTTGTATTGGTAATTGCCGGTATTGCTGATCAGAAGATGGTTTTTTTTCCTAAAATGAAATAGGTTAATTTGGAAGTTTTCTTTGCTTTTCAAGAGTAATTTTCCTCATCCCCCAAACTGTAATATCATGACAATTATGTTTTACTATTTTAAGTCACCAATCAAAGTAATTCCCTCCTCTTTAGAACAATGAGAGATGAAAAAAACATACAATACCAGCTTCCAACTCAGTTTTATTATGGTGCTAAGTTCTGTTCTCAGGGCATTCATTTGTAAGACTCTGGAGTTCTTGGCAGAATTTGATAAAGAATTTCCTGGTCCTCCCTGGCTCCACTCTATGCCTTTCTTGGCCATAGCAGTATAATTCACAGAGGGACTGAAACAGCTCAACAAAACCAAGTCAAACAATCCAACACTTTTGTGGGTGATCTTTTCCTACCTGTTTGATGATATAGCCCCACAAATGGTTGAGTTGGTACAGGTTTTGGGCTGATTGTATAGGAATGGCTCCAGGAGTTAGTTACAGGGATTAGTAAAATAGCTTTGTCACTGAAACAGTGGCTCCTGATGCATTTACTTCCTCTGGCCTAGAAGCCCTTTTTTCCAATTACCCCATTAACTGAATGAGGTTGCTCAGCAAGACTATGGGTTGCCAAAGCTATGTTTGAATTATACTCCCAGTGAGAGACTATATGTTCCAGCAATATAATTTTTAACAAGATCAGCAGTCAAAATAATTTGCCTTATAACCTTCTTTTTTTCTTCTTTTTTAACTAGATATCTTTTAAAGGACTTATGGTTCTTTAAAAAAAACACCACAACTAGAAAGCAGTAACTATTTTTATTTAATTAGATATAATCACATACCTTTTCCATGTCTTTGTGAATAACAGTTTACATATTCCCTGGTTTATGTGGATATACAGTATAAATATAGATATACAACCTTACCTAAGGATAATGTACAAACAAGAATAATTCGTGTGATACTCACCAGTCCTGCATCTTAATAAGAGTTGTTTTCAGGGCCAATTTCAAAAACCATATCCTTAAAGTATCATAATAAAGTCATAATTTCTAGTCTGATGCACTTATATTCCAAGAAAGCATACTCAACATAATTTCTGTATAAATTGTGTGATATGTGTATCTGCAGCACTGCAAAAAATGGCAAAGGCCCAGGTTACCGATCCTTCGCTTCACTGCTTTTAATACAAGTCATCTAACAAGGTAATGAGGTAGACGACAGGAAATTTAATATTAATTTTGCGTGGCCTACTCAAACCTTTTTTTATGAGGGTTTTTTTTTTGTGATTTACTTAAACTAATAGAATCCAGTCAGAGGCATCACTATCTGGATCTGTTTTGTAGAACAGTGTAACAGTATAACAATGCAACACAGAATTTACCATTGCCTACAATATGCCTTGCCTACAGCATATCAATAAAATCTTAACTTTCCAAAGTGAGAGTCTTTTTAAGCAATGCTTCAGTTGATTTCCTTTTCCACAATTGATTTTTACTATATTCCATAGTCAAGCACTTTCAGCAAGTTTAAAGATTATCTGCAATATATACTCTTGGAATAAACCTGCTGAAGTCATAGGAGTTCTGTAAAATCTTCCTGTAAATGTATCTTACAGTTTAATATCCTCAGATTAGAGAGACCATCTCAGCATTTTATATGCTGAGGGAAGCAAAAAATTTAAAGTGGGCAAATCACTGATAAACTTTACATTGAGCTTTGAGAGTCTACTCCACATACAATGTTGTAGGAAATTGTACTGAATCAAATGAACTGGGTTTTTTTGTGGAAGCATCCTCATTTTCACCCAGTTTTTATCATAAAAACAAACTTGCCAGTGACCTTTTCTTCTGTGTACATTAGTGCAAAATAAAACGTGCAGAGGAGGATAAACAGCCAGTATTCACAGTATGTTGTTTCCCATTCCCCAGCATTACACCAGATACACAGTCATGGCAACTTTTCTGAGCAAAGGAATCTTTTCTGAAGTTTACTTCACACTTCTATTCAAGCAGTCGCTGGAACAACGACACATCCAGATACACATCCTTCATTACAAGATGACTGCTAGTTGTCACAAGAGAGAATTGCACCTCTGAATGAAAAGGCACAAAGGCTGAAAGCAGCTGGACAATGCTACAAAGGGCTTCCTCCCTGTAGTCTAACAATTTCTCAGCATATTGCCTTCTGATGTTTTCATTTTACCTTTCCAGAAAGCTAAAGATGGAAATGTTGAGAGAGGCCTCTTAGCCACAGAGATACATTTTACATTCCCAGATGGTTTGCTTGGCATGGAAACATCAAGGACATGCCCGTAGACATTCTGCAAGAGGCTGCTGTGCTTTTTTTCTCTTTTATTTACTCTTGCTTAGGACATATTTCTAAGATTACCTCTTTTTAGAAATGCATGAAAAAAAATATGAGCATAGAACTTCTCAACTGTTTCATCTGGGCTAATAAAACATATTACTTTGCCCCACAATTCTAACTGTTCCTCTATCCAGAAACCATCACTGTTGCAAACATACCCTTAGCAGAAGAATGTGGGCATTTTCATCTAGCAAAGTTCCTGCTGTTGTACAGAGTTAAGAGTCTGGAAGCATGCTGCCTTGTTCTCTCTATGTAACACCTCATCACTTGTGGTGCCTTTTGGTATTTTGAGCTAACAGATCCTAGGATTTGCCATAGGTTGCATTTTTTAGCTGGGGCTAGGTGTTCCAGCTCTTTTTTTCTGAACTAAAGAAGGTTATCCACTGAATGGACTCACAGAGCCATGTTAAAATGCACTTTAAGTGCATACTCTACATCTTCTGTCCACTGAGAAAAAAGTTACATTCATTTTTTATCTACTTTGTAGCAGTGACAGTTGCTTTTTTGTAGGTCTGAATTACTTAGAAAATAGATTTTTTTAGGAAGTTTATTTAGATACTGCATTAATAATTTAGAAAGGTTTCCTCATTGTTCTCTTTTTTTTGCGAGGAAGCCAAGCTTTTGCAGTTACATTAGTTACAGAGTTGCTGTTTTCTCAGTTACTCAGTTCATTAGCAGTGCAAAAGACCTGAAGGTCAGATGGTATAAATTTTTTACAGAGGTTCACCTTTCCTGAGGAGCAATGAAAAGGGCAAAATCATGACATAGTTTCTCATTTTATAATGGGGAATTTATTCAAGCATATTTTTGTCACCATTTATCACTGAGGACACCTTACAATTAAATGCCTTCATTTGCACATAAGTAGCCCAGAATTCTTTTGAATTCCAGTGGAACTCACTCTGCATTTTCTGTCTTTTTTTTTTTCATTTTCACTTTGTATCTCAACTCAATGCTGCAACCAGATACATTCATGCCAACACACTTAGCTGTTTTATGCTTGCATATTTGAAGAACCAGCAAGAGGTTTGTCAAAAGTGCAAACTAAAACTAGCTGCTTTCAATGTGAATTTGAGAACACTGGCCCAAAGGAAATTTGCAGGATTGCATTATAATTTCTCACTGTATGAGTTGACTGAAAGAATTGTTTTCCATTACATGACAGGCAGAAGATCAGACACTGCTTAGAGTCATGAAGATTTATTTGTTATTAGGTAATATAGAACATTTTTAGCTGAATATGATGAGTTAATTCCCAGGGAGACAACAGACTTCATAGCCTAGTTACTTTAATCATGCTCATATTTTTACAAACTCATCCACATATCTCTCATTGCCTTTTAAAGCTACTCTCATAAAGATGCTTTATTCCACTACCATCATTGATGGTCTCATGAAAGTAAAAGACAGAAATTGAAATTCATCTCTGCAGCAATTATTTTCCTTCTGCAGTGTTTTGGCACAGGTGCCCACGCTGAGAACTGAATTTTGATTCATTAATTGTAACCTGAAGAGCACTGATGTATTTTCTTTGATTTACTGGAGAAATGCGTAAATACTTACTATATACTATTATCTTAGCTGGGACCATAGTGAAAAAAGCGACCTTAACAGGATCCCCACCTCTGCAGTCGCTGTCATTTAAAAACATCTACAGCTTAGACAGGAGTTGTTCTGAATGATGGTTTAGGAAAAACTTATCTGGATCCAAGAACCAGCAATAGAATCCTCCTTTCCCCATGACCGTCTTCACTGTGCAAGATTCAAATAATGCATGCTTCTGTCTCTTTTCTTGTCTTGAGTTGCTCTTCTCCACCCTAACACTTCTGCAGTATATTACAGCCCTTATTTTTTGTACCTATTTGTACCACTTTTCATCTCTCTTCACTTTGAAATTCATGCTTCATCATATGCATTTATGTCATCTCCCAGCTTTCACCCCATGAACAAGGTGTTTGGATTTCCTCTGTGCTCTCCAGAAATGCTAGGACATCCCACAGCCCATAACGACCCTGGACAGCAATGGGTCAAGCACATTCGTAAGTACTGACAGCATTGTTCATTCCAAGCCATGGGTGATATATCTCAAGGTTATTGGCTCAAGAAAAGCTGTAATTTTGAAACCTGTAGATGTAATTCATCTGACAGCAAACCACCTTTTGAAGCATATGCTCCCTGTCCACATAATTCAAATGTATTCCAACAACAGATGGCTTTGTAGTATGAGGAAAAACAGAATAAGTTTCTTCTCAACTCTGAAATCAGTAAGAATTTAAGTTAATAGGAACATTACCAAAATAAATACCAAATCACCTACTGTGGGTGCCTAGGTATGGTGGGGAGACAGTTGCTGTTATAGAAGATAGAATTTATGCATTTCTACTAATCTACTTCAATTGTCAATATATAGTATACTTCTATTTATTCAGATATATGTCCTGCTTCACATAAGAATTATAATGTGATTATGTAAATGCTGTAATATAAATCATACTAATGTTAATTCTACATTTTTAGTAAGTTGGAGCACCTAATGCATAAAAAACTGAGGTATGAGATAGAGGAGTTATTAACAGGCAAGCCACTAATGAAACTGAGCTATATGGACCACCAGGAACATGGGAGAGGGATGCCTTTACACACTGAGTAGCAGAAGAGGCACTGAGAGTTCACACCAGAAAGCAGAAAATTTTAATCTGGAAATGTGGAGGGGCTTTTATAACTAAATTTCCTGACCAGCTGCATGTTATACTGCATGTCCCAGTCCCTCCTGCTTCCCAGCTGCTGTCCTGGAGCAGTAGGATGCTGCACACCCGCTTGGGCTGTGGCTGCAGGAAGCACACAAACCCACCATCACCCACACAAAACCAGGGTTATGTGGGGGGGCTCAGTCCAGATGCTTCTCTCAGGCAAACCAAAGAAAAAAAATAAAAAAGTCACCTCTGCTTGCCCTCCTGCTTCCTTTGTGTTGTCCTCCCACAAATGTATTTCCTGACTTTCTCCCACGCTGTTCCCCTACCAGGAATGGCATTTCCACTCACTTAACAGAATGCTAATTTATTGTTAAATCTGTCTTCAATATCCACATCTTTCAGGGCACTTAGAGCAGGAAGACACACCCACAAAACTCAGCAGAGTAGAGCATTTTTTTTGTGAACTACAACAGCCTAGTATTTGTATGATGCAACTTATAAGAGTTCTTACCACCCTTAGTTTTCTAATACCTGTAGATGTCTCTTCAATTTAATTTCTGATTCTGTCACACATAAAAGCTCTTTTGTGTTTATATGTGCTACAAATGTTGCATAGAAACAATGGAATCCTATGTGTCTAGTGAGATCAAAATTGGACCCTTAGCTTTAAGACAAAAGTATTTTCTCATTTCAATTGAAATAAATTAGTTAATTTTTGTTTTTGGTGGTGCAAACAGTTTAAATGTCAATGTGATGAACAGGCATCCTCCTGCTTTCTCAGAGCTATTGTAATTTGTTATTCTTTTCAGTCATCATATGAAAAAACCAGCATTAAGTTGACTGGATAGTCAACTGCCCCTCATAATTTTCTTCTAGAGACCCAGATGACAGTAAACATCCTAATTTATTTTTCCTGTGTACCTTAAGTTATGGACTCAACTACAGTATCCCATAGGTCTCTAAAAGTTATACTGAAATCTTATCAACTTGCCTGGACAGAGTTTGTTACATTTATTACATTTTCTTTGTCTGAAAAATACTCCAATTTATTCTGATAAATAAATAAAATGAAAAATTTTAAAACATTCTTGCTTATTTATGGTAGATTTTTTTGTCATTGTGAAAGGAAAAGAAGAAACTAAGAGAAAAACATTAGTAAGAAAAAATAAATTTCAACAAGGAGCACAGAGTTTTCAGCTGTGGACTGTAATGTAATATTTTAATTAAAACAAACAAACAAAAAAACCAACAAAGGAATTACCACGTAGGTGTAGGCAAACAGTAGCAATGCCGTGACCTGGTCTTTCTTGTTTCACATGGGAAAGGAATACCAGTAGAGCATATACAGGCATCTGAATCTACTTACTAACATAAATAAACATGAGCTATAAAGAAAAAAGTCTCTTCACTAGACTACTTTTCACAGAAAACAGTAACTGCTCTGTTAATGTTATCTTTTAAAATTCTGTTTTATGCTTGATTTTCTAAGAACAAGTAAAGTATTATATGACATAGTTCATTAACAAGACTAGAAAGAGATCAATTCTGAATTGACATTTGCCTGAATGTAATGATCCAAACTGAAGCAGCCTTTACACACGAGCCATTTGTAATCCCTTTTTCTCAAAAAGACAGCTGGATGTAAGTATGCTTATTACATGAAATTTAGGCCAGAACTGTAGCTAGCCTAACCCAAGAAATTGCCTTCAGTTTGAAAAAAGCAACCTCAGTTTATAACAGAGAAAGTACAGTTCCAGAGTATGTTTCATTCAATAAAAGGAAAAAAAAAAACAAAAATACTCAGTAATGTACAATATTTCTCCCCATGCTCTCCATGAAAAAAACTCACTCGATTACTGATAATACTGTTATTTCGTTTTAGAAATTTTATTTGTCTCTTTCTGGTTTTGTTTCTCTTCCTCTCTCCATTAGATAACAACAATTTCTAAGGAAAATTAGTATTTTCCTACTTAAAAAAATATAAATAGCTCTATAATTTTATATTTTGTTTTTTTGTTAATACATTGATACTTGTTTTTTTTTTTTCTTTAGAGAAACACTAGAAACATGAGAAAGCTTTTACTGTATTTTTCCTTTATTCCTACCATTTTTTTAGTGTGGAGAACATATATGATGAAAGAAGGAAAAATGAAAGTTAATATCAGGTTTTCTAAAACAGCTTAAAGAACACTTTTAATAATAAAATATTTTATATATTGGTTGAAAAATAAAATAAAGCATAGAAAAAAAACTTGTAAATGTTTTTGAGTTACCTTATGTTGTCAGAAGACAAGTTCCTGAGGAGAACCTGTTTATAAAAACAGCACACTGAAAAATAGTGCAAGAGTTCCCTAAAAGGAAATTTCAGTCTATCTTGTAAAATACCTACTTTTTTTGTTGTCCTCTAAAGAGATAATTTAATTTCCTCTAATGAGAAAATTAGAGTTGTACCTAGAGTTACTATACAATTCAACATTTTGAAGGGTTTGGCAATGCAATCATTTTACCATATATACCATAAGAGTGCAACACAGGGTAATGTTCAAGCAGAAAGGAGTTTAAAAACTTAAGGATACAAGCTGTACAGAGAAACTTGTATCTCTCAGCATTTATCTTTCCTTCTTTGACTTTGCATGTCTGCGTTACTATATATTACTTGTCCTCAGTACTCAAATCTGAGAATTATACTATATGTTGCATCTGTTCCCCATTCAAGGAACCTGACACTTACATTAAGATATCCTATTTGCTAAAAGAGCAACATTTGCATTTCTAGGTCCTGGAACCCCAGTAAAAAAAAGCTCAAATATCCACAGATACATACGTATCTGTCACCAAAAGTCCACACCTGTCTGTTCTCATTAAGCATTTCTGACCCAACACCTTGTTCCAGTAACACAGACTTCTATCCCAGTCCAATGTCTTCTGCTGAAGTCTAAATGAAATATAAGATCAATGTTGTGAGTCCCAACTCAGGGTAAAGAGCTTAGTTCCAGTTAACAAAAGGTTTCTTTCAGCCCAAGTCTTTCTACTTCCTCCAAGCTGTCCACTATGTATTAAAAGCGTGCCTACTATCTCCTTCCTTGAGCAGAGGCAAGACTCTTTCTGATTTTCCCCTTTCCCTCCTTTGTAAGGAGATTTCCACAGGGTGACACTACATCAATTATTTTGGCTTTGAGTTTGTAACTACACTCTCCCTTGACAGAGGAAAATGTTTTCCTTTCTTTCTGTGTGATACTGCTTCAGTCCTATGAAAGTCAGTGGATTGGGTGGCTTTCAAGTGATGTCCCTCAGAGGCTAATACAGCCTGTTCATTCCCACAACTAAGTTATAGGAGCACTTGGCCCTTCCTATCTCCACCTCTACCTGGTCTTTTTTTCTGGAGGATGAGCTATTATATCTTATTGAAGTCCAAATAATAAACACATAATATGATAATCATAGAAGTAAAGTAGGTAACTGCTTATGCAAAACAATCCACACGCAAATTTTCATTTGTGCCTTTGTATCATTATGTCATTTTAAACAGAATTCACGATGAAGACATGCACCTTCCTTTATAAATCTAGCACTTTAACAACATTTCTTAAAATATAAGCAATACTCTGAGACTATAACTGAAGCTTCATAGTACTCTCTAGTGACAGAATCAGTTAAGGTCACCCATAGCAAGGTCTAAAACTGCCATTTCTGAAATGAAATCTGCATGAATAAGTACTATGGAAAAATAAACAGTCAAGGCAGAATGGAAAGAGAGACAGGGACTAGAAAGGCATATGAGAAAGGTGAAGGAAATTAGAAGAAGGGTTACATAGCTCATTAATACCTCTCCACATGCAGGGGGAAAGTCGCTCAATCATTCTGTTCCCAGCCTCTATTGCTCAGACATCTTTCAAGTGGGCTGCTCTTACCTTTTGAAGCCATTCTGTCAATAAGAGAGAAATGTGGAAACTTTTTATTTTTATGGTAATGCTTTCAGTCACCATTGGTCTTTGGCTAGCATTCAGAAACTGCTGCTTTGGTTCATGGTTTACAATTTAGTCATCAAGAATTACTGAGAGGGTTAAAGATCTTATGTCTGACACAATTTTATACATCAATCAAAACCATTGATTATTTATATTATATATATTATATTATATTTTATTATATTATATTATGTTAGTAATTTACTTTGCTAGAGAAATAATTACTCAGCCTTTACTCTTAAGGTAAAGCTGGTAACTCATTTAAGAGTTTGTTTTAAAACTGGGGTGAAAAAAGGATATTGCCATGACAAGTGATGTTATATCTCTGCTGCTGCCTATGACCTTCATCCCCACAGTGGATGAAGAACTGGAGATTTTCTACTGAAGCATTTACCAAGTTGTATTTGTAACAATGTAAAAAGAACCCAAAACCAAAAAAACAACACAAAACTAAAAACAAACAAACAAAAACCCAACAACTAAAAACAATGAACCAATAAAACCCACAACCAAACAACAAAAACCACACCATGTGCACTTTAGAAAGTGTTAAAAACACTCTTGACCTGTAATAATGTATGGAGCATTTAGAGCTGGCATCAAGCATAAGTATATCTTGAAAAGTGGCGTGATTACATTCCTTGTAAATTCAACTATTCCTTACTATTGTAAAAGGTTATAGGACTACTACTGTTATGTATTTTATATATTGCTGTACAGGAAATATTAACCAAGCTCTAAATCACTAGTACTACTGTTGCCTAATGCTACGTCTTAGAGATACCCTTCAGTTCTGCTGGTTCTTCTCATCTTGTTTTAATTTTCTACAATTAGAAAAAAAACACCTTAGGCTGCCTACATTTCTGTTCAAATCACAGAGTCACAGAATCACAGAATCATCATGGTTGGAAAGGACATCTGAGATCATTAGGTCCAAGCATCCACACAAAAAAACCCAAACACAAACAACGACACACATACATTAAAAAAAAAGCTAGTTCAGATATTCTCTAATTCTTTTCTGTCCAAAACTTCAATTTTGCTGTGTAAAACATGATTTATGTTAGAATTCAGGGGTGAAAACAGAGATGTACATAAGTAGGTGAAAAGGCTAGTGGAGCAAATGTTGCTGTCATATTGTTTTTAACACTGTTTACAGAGTGACATGAAATATTGGAATTTGTCCTGAGAAAGTAGAAGATTGTTGCTATGGAACAGTATATCTGTACAGCTATCATGCATGTTTTGGAACAGATATGAAGTCTATGTACAAAGAGAAAGAGAACAGGAGAAAGGGAGATTAAGTACTTTCCATGCTCTTGTGTCCTAACTTTTCCCTGGGGAGACAGAGACATACAACATGGCAGTTTCCAATCTAACCTTTTCTGAGCTTTGCTAATAATAATGGAGTGACAGCAGTTTCCTCATGCTATTCCATTTGCACTAACTAATGAAGAATCATGGTAAGCTATCAGTGTAGCGATAAAGTTGGCTCTGGGATGGCAGAAATCCTCTGACATCACTTTTTCCCTTTCCACTCTGCGAACTCTGTAAAACTGGTATTCTTGTACAATGCGTCCATGCACTGTGGCGACCTCACCAGTTTTCAATTTCAGCAAAACTTTGGCCATCTTTACCTCTGCAGCATGACTCTTGCTGTGCCCAAAACACCGTCCTACTGCACTCTGGGGGCTACTCATATGACTAAAGGCTGTGACATTGAGTTATTAACTTACAAACTTCAGAGCTCTTAGAGCTCATGCTGTGCAGTTGTCTAGGTGTGCTAAGCACAGGGCAGTAAAAGAGATCTCTTAAATTACCAAAATGAGAAGTGCCTTTTGAAAAGAAACATGTTTCTGTCGGCATCAAGTAAAATATAAAAATGAAAGCTACTCACTGGCTTTTGTACCAAAATCCTTTGAGATTCTAATAAGTGGCTTTAAGCCACTGTCCTCCATGCTCATTGTATGTCAAAGTAAGAACTACAGGGATAAAATAGATGACAAGAGCACATACTAATCAAGAAAAAAGCAAGGGAGATTTAGGTCTGGAAATTATATAATTTAATTATTTGTTCAGGGAATAGTACGCATTCATGTGACTAATTTTTAGTGATTTTAGAAGGATATGCACATAGAACTAGATTCTTACAGTGATTTAAATGCCTAAAGATTTGTATTGTTACTTAACTGGGTTTTCAGCAGCACCTGATGTCAGAATCTTATCTACAGTTAAACTTTTTAAAAATTCTCAGTAGGCATCCATCTTCATCCTAAATAAAAATCCAGACTCTGTTTTGCATTTAGAAATTCAACTCCACATTGTGATAATTCTAAAATCCTTTATTTGTTATCTTGAGTCTGTGAGCTTAGATTTTTTTCTCTTCAGGTGTACTTCTAAAGGTATTGCCTACATGTGTTTTTCTTTTTCAGGTAATCTACAGTGTCTGAAGTCTGAGAATAGCTCTGAAAGTAATTTTCCATAACTACACAATCACTGTCCCATTTAAAACAACAGGGAGTGAAATGTCACAATTTCAAATTGAAATCCAACTACCCAGAGCAACCATATCATGAAGAGCAATGATGAAAGCCTCCAGAACTCCAACACCAGGTCCATTATTTGCTAACATTAATTTTGCCACCAGTTCTGGCTCCAAGTATACCCAGTTACCTCTCCTTCTCTTTTTCCCCTTCTCTCCCCAAAAATCCCCAACAGATTTCACACACTCTAAGGATGTTCTCTCCTGAGTTTACTGAAGAGAACACTACACAACAGGAAAACATCACGTGACTGATGCTACCTAAATCAGTGCTGTCGAAAGACAGACATCGTTTCGCAAAGTTTCATTAGTGTGTCTCTTCCCTTTATCAGTGCAAAAATATCAGTACTTTGAGTTTACCTGCTATCTGAAAGAAACATGCCTGTAATACATTTTAGTAATTTTTGTGGCATATCAATAAATAAATGGAAGACAGACATTTTTTTCTATAATTTATATACCAAGCTACACTCAAATTTTCAGTTGTTTTTTTTTTTGTTGTTGCTGCCTCTATAAACTGAAGAGCTGAAATCCTTTTAGCATTACGAAATAGTGAGATGACGCAAACAAGGTATTTCCTTTTTGCACTATTTGGCTTGGAGCTCTAATGCACTCAGGCTGAATAATTCCCTCTGCAGGATCCTCAGGTGAATAATCATTAGGCAAACTGAATTTATTATTTAATTTCAAGGCAAGCCAATTGAACATCAATACTCCTGAATACTTCTGCAGTGTTATGGTAGGTTTAACAAGTGTGCCTATGTCATCATTCTCTTTTAGGAGCCAGTCTCCCAGTTGAGACTACAAGTCCTGTGAGGCACTGCAGAAACTCAGAGAAATGCAAGTTGATACCCACAAGATGTGCATAAGTATTTACTGTTTGTCCAGTAAGCCTCACTGAAGCATTTCAATTTACAAATGTCAAATTATTTGCTGGTCTGTTTTTTTTCTGTTAAAGATTTCCTTTAAGATTTCTTCAAAATA
This sequence comes from Hemiprocne comata, assembly GCA_020745705.1. Lineage (NCBI taxonomy): Eukaryota > Metazoa > Chordata > Aves > Apodiformes > Apodidae > Hemiprocne > Hemiprocne comata. Next base: position 65,636,030 of record CM036616.1, on the reverse strand, counting down.
TTCACTACCGTGCAAAATGTTATTTCAAATTTTTGATCACCAAAAACCAAACAAAAAACCTATTGCAAGAAATCAAAAAGAAACTCCAGCTGCAGTACAGTCCTTCCTAAATCAGTTACCTAGTGTCTTGGCCATTGAACAACGAGGTATTCAAACACAGGCTATATTCTTTAAGGACGTAGCATACTTTCCACACATCTCTCATGCACTTAGCATGCAGCATTTTTTGCTTGCTCAGCTCAAATCTCATCAAGCCTGCTGACATGGAACAAATTCATATTGCAAAACTACTTTTGGTCCTCCTACTGCTGTGAGAAAAAGAAAAATGAAAAGTATTATAGAATCATAGAATTATTAAGGTCGGAAAAGACCTTCAAGACCATCAAGTCCAGCCATCTGCTGTACAACCCCATACCACTAAACTGTCTCACAAAACACCACATCCACCCATTTTTTAACACCTCCAGGGATGGTGCCTCCAGCATCTCCCTGGACAGCCAGTTCCAATGCCTTGCCACTCTTTCTGTGAAGAAATTTTTCCTAATATCCAATCTGAACCTCCCCCGGTGCAACTTGACACCATTTCCTCTTGTCCTATCACTAGTCATTTGGGAGAAGAGGCCAACACCCACCTCACTACAATCTCCTTTCAGATAGTTGTAGACAGTAATGAGGTCTCCCCTCAGCCTCCTATTTTCCAGGCTGAACAGCCCCAGCTCCCTCATAAGACCTGTTCTCCAGACTTCTCATCAGCCTAGCTGCTCTTTCCTGCACCCTCCCCAGCACCTCGATGTCCTTCCTATACTGAAGTGTCCAAACCTGCACACAGTGCTCAAGGTGTGGCCTCACCAAGACTGAGTAGAGGGGCAGGATCACCTCTCTGGTCCTGCTAGTCACACTATTTCTTACGCAGACGAGAATGGTGTTGGTCTTCTTGGTCTCCTGGGCACACTGCTGGCTCATGTTCAGCTGGCTGTCAATCAACACCCTCAGGTCCCTCTCTACTGGGCAGCTTTCCAGCCACTCTGAGAACCTCTCTAGTGGTGTGACTGTATTCTGGAATGAAAAACGCTGCCAGTTCCCTTAAACTTGGGAGCATTTTGCATAATAGCGATAAGCCTTCCTGGCAATGATGTTACTGTGGTGCTACTAAGTCTCATCCTTTCAGTCCATGTCAGGACTTGTTCTGTTACCCTTTTAGTATGATTAAGGTAAAGGGTCTAGAGAAATCCACTTACAGCACGCAGAATATACCACAAGTCACAGAGAGAGATCATTCACAAATATAACATAATCTTTTTTCATTCTAGTGACCACTCCCCAAGCAGGGAGCAGCAATTCTGAGTTTCTGGTGTGCTTACTTGTCTGCTGAAACCATGCTCACAGTCTCCCATTCTCACCATTTTGGCAAGCAATTATTTTATTCCAATCTGTATGTACCTCTCTCTTACTTTAGATTGTTTAGATACACCTGCACAAAGTAAAAGAAAGTAACAGTTAATAGCCTGGCAGGCAAAATTCACAGCTTTGTTTCCAGTATTTATGCTTTTCTCCCTTCCTTGAAAAGGGCTATTTTATTATCAACATTTATGCACTGTCAGAAAAGAAAACACTGAAGATGATAATTTGTCCATGCTAGAGTACTTTCCTGCCTTAGAGAACCAATGCAGCTGGAGACTGAAAGTCTGCAAGTTTTAAAATCTGGTTGCATTTTAGCAATATCAAAGTATGCAAATATATTTGTCTAATTTAGTCAATGGTAGGAAGTTAAGAATTTTCACCAGGCTCTTGACAACATTTGTAATTTCCAGATGACTTTTCTAAAATTATCAGTGTTTTTATTTAATATAATATATTTTTTTCGATATTGATACGAAAATTTTAAAGTTGTGGGAACTGAGAGTTCTTAGGGTTGGAAAGCACACAAATAAGAATATAAATCCTCCCCTAATAAAACAAGTACTTGAAAAACAAAGTTACTCAATTAACTTGTCACAGCATTTTCTTGTCATGATGACACATTAAGCATCTACACAAAACTTTCAGCACAATAACAAATGTATGTTTCTTTTCAGTTTTTCAAATGATAGAAAAGGAGAAAAAATATACATTACGTTATCGCAGATATATGTAAACATGTTTGAAAATAATGTATTTGTGCTGTTTATTAAGCATTTCCTGTGATAGGATCTGTTAGAAGCCAGAAAACACATCCAAACAATTTTTTTGAAAGAAAAGTAACACTAGACCTGTACTGATCTAATAGTATGTGCTCTAGAAATTATGTATTACTGTAAATAACCATTGAAATTTGCAGTTGCAGAATTGACAGAAAAAAATATCATAGGTACAAAAAGAAGTAGGAGTATTGTTTAATTCTTTATCTCATAGGCTTAACATTAAACCAATTAAGTCATAACTTTCTTCTTCCAGAAATTAATTAGCACTAACAAATCCTCAAATCTCAATCTCTCATCAGATACTCAACACAAATTTAGAACAATGTATACTCCCAGTGAAGAGATGCCCAAACATGTATTACAAGGTGAAGTCTTATAAAGTTATTTCTAAATTATCACCTATAGAATTGCACAGAACCAAAGGGAAATACGTAATTCAAACTTCTTTGTTTTGTCAGAAAGCCAATATAGATTTGTATCTGAATTTTAAAACTACACTGTTTGGGCCTAATTGTTTGATCATTCCTCTCCATTTCAGGAACTTAATCCATTAATAAATAATTAAATACTAGAAAAATTAAATATAAGTATTTAATTTCTCAAAATGCTAATTAGTTTGTATAAAATTTCAATCCCCTATTAAAAAGTTACCATAAAATTTCCCATACACAGGATGCTAATAAAATCTGTAAAAATTTTTTGATACAACAGAAATCCATCAAGTTTCCAGGCCTAAATCTGCTTGCTTAACTAAAACTCTAAGAAAGCACTCTTGTGAAGCATCTGTTGAACCTGAATAGTATTTAAGTAATCTGAAGACATTGATACTTAGGAAAAAGTGGTAAACCTCAAGGCAATTAAAAAATACCTCACAGATATATTTGTAAATTAACTCTTGACTAGACAACTATTCTTTACACATAAAGTAAAATACGCTGAAACTAAATTTAAACAACTTTTGAACAGCTTTGATGCAAGGATCTTCCTGAGCTGCATTTCGTTCTGATGCTATGTGCTCCTTAACCAAAAGGGATGACCAGACTGCAACATACCTGAGATCTCATCACTGACACTGAAGTAAATAGCTGAATCTCAATATTAAAAAGTCTTATCACAACTGGAGAAAACAAACAAAAAACTGAACAACAACAACAAACACCAAAAACCAAACAAACAAAAAACCAACAAAACCCTAAACCTTACTAATTTCTTTTATATTTAACAACAGAATACATGTGACACTTCATCCACGTTGACTGGCTACTTAGAGGAAATGAAAGTTGTAAGTTAAAGGTAGAAGAATAATGAAAAGGAAAGTTGCCCGTGAATCAAACTACCTGTATATGAGATCATCTTTATTTGTTAATACAAGGTCCAGCAGTGCACATCTCCTCTTTATATTTTTAATGTAAGGTGAGGATTACTCACATTCCATCACTGTACTGAAAGTTGGTGTGTTTGGTTATTCTGTGGACACTTGTTGAACACGTTACAAGTAAAAACTTATATAAGTACTTTCTAGTCTGCAAATGCAGATGCAAAAGGTATTACACTGATTCATGATAGAGATACATAAATCTCTTCAGTGTGTGAATGAATTAAACTTTGCTTTTGAGTAGTTTAAGCAGAACAGCTTGCTGTTAGCAATAGATTTACTTTAGGCTGTTTTGTTTTTTTTTTTACAAACCACTTTAACATTGTCATGAGTATCTTACATGTAAATACTATTTACAGACTTGTCTAGGTCAGGATGTTCTTTTAGTTAACTTCACACCAAAGACTCCATGTTAGGAGCAGAACTCCTACTAAACACATTCAAGACATATAATCTATGCATTAGCCTGGTGTTATTGTTCTACCCTAAAGAGACTGCCTTTTCCCAGTCATAGACATGATTAAAGTGAACAGCTACAGTAAGGATCAATCTTTCAGGTTAAGTAGAAGGAATCTACCTGAGTGCACTGATAACTGAAAAACGTAGGCTATTGCCATAAGGATGGACAAGCTGGTACAGCTAATGACTACGTGAGCCACATGAGGGAAAACATTTCCCTGGTAATTGATTATTCACAATATGGGTGGTGGTGAAACTAGGGAACAGAGCAACCTTTGAGTGAGTTCTCATTGAAGAAAGAGATTTGGATTTCTGAATAGGCATCTGTCTTTTATAAATGAATGTAGGGAATTAATTCCTGAATGTAGGGAATCAGGATGGCAACAAACAAATACCTGTCAGCTATCAGTTCTTTTTAAGAGAAATAAATTCGCAAAAGGAACAAAACACTGTATATTCAGCTAACTAGAAGCACTTAATACACAGGAGATGTTCCTGAAGATGTTACTAAGGATGTTATAATTGAAGGAAATGTAAGTTTTGCAAATGACAGTTGCCACATAAATAAATCCTATTAAAAACAGATATATTCTTTCCAGTGTGTAGGTCTTACTATTAATAAATCAAAGAGAAATAATGCAAATACAGTTACAGATGTTAACACCATTTATTTGAACAGTGGAAATTTGAAAATATTTTATAAAATTGGCTTATCCAGATAGTGTCATTCACATTATAGTAAAGCATGTAAGGACTAGAAGAGTGAACAGAAATATTATATTTATAGAATTCAGTTCAGTGTTCAATGCAATTAGCAACAACAAAAACTACCCTTAGGATCATCATAGTATAGGTCTGAGACTTGAAAAAAGAGTTAGTTTAAATGCTCAGTTGATCAAGTTTCACTTAAGGTTTTGTGTAATATACTAAAAGTAAAGTAAATAATAGAATAAAGGTTATATTCAAGCAGCCCTAACTGTGGGGAAGAGATGACACCTCAGAGACACTGTCTGAGAATGCCCACTAACAGTCTGTCTAAAGTATTTCTACAGCAGCCCCAGGGCAGGTTGTCACCTGAGCAAAATTCATCACTAACACGGGCATGACAGATGCAGTCGGATAGAAAAGATTTAGATAAAAGGAGTACAAAGCCTTAGTACTCCTGGACTTTTGACCTGTGAAATAAATGAAGACAATAGTATTTGCAAGAAGCCAAGAAGCCACAAAACATGAGAATTAAAGAGGCTAGAGCTGTGTGAGGATGCTTAATGTTTTCCTTGTCCGTCTTGTAAGAAAGAACACTGTACTTTTCTGTCTGTGTAGGTTTCAGATGTGAGAATAACAGGTCCCTTCTACGAGAGAGCGAAGGAAGATGATATGGCAGATTTATTGACAGCTTATTTTGTATTCTGTTTTCTCTCATAGTTTCCTACCAACTAAAACTAGTATTTTCAGCATGAACCATGCATTTGCACTTTGTTATGAGGTCCCCAACTGCATATACAAACAAAAATAACACCACTTGTTCAAAGGCCTGCAGAAACATATATAAAAGTATAACTATAAGCATAAACAAAATGAAAAAATGGATTTAACATTAATTTTCTCAAAAAACTTTAGCCTGTTTTTCAACATTTTTGCCTTTGAGAATCTCTCCTATCGATGTCTCAGTGTTTTCTGCATATATTGCACAAACCAAACACACTTCATTAAGGCAGAAAAACAAGGGTTAATTTTCCTACGTGGATTCCTTATTGCATATCTCTCATAAGCTGTACAACAATGTGATGGATTTCCCTTTCCTTTTCCTTTTTTTAAATTTGTCTTTTCTGTTTGTTTGTTTTTGTTGTTTGTTTGATTTTTGTTTTGTTTTGTTTTGTTTTGTTAGCCAGGATTATAGTATAGTCATTAATGTTAATCAGTTCTGCAGCAGTAGTTGCTGCAGGCATGAAGCATGTGTTACTAAGCACTGCTCAAACATGCAAGAAGACATTAATGCTGTGTCTATAGGGAACTCAGCACATTACTTGGAGATTATTTCAGTAATAGAAAGTGGAACATGATGAAGTGGATGCAATGTGCTGCCACCCACCTCTGCCTATGTTTGTGACTTTACGACAGCAAGTCTTCCCTTGGAAGGTAGGATGTATAAGTGTCTTAGCAGGCACCCACAGTTAGAAGTATCTTAGGACAAAGCACACAAACACACATATGTACCCACAGGCTATGTCTTTTTGGGTTTGTTTTGTTTTGTTTTGTTTTTTTTCCTCTAAATAAGAATTGGATTAATTAATTCTGACTAAGGAAATTTATTTACTGATAGATATCAGCAGCTTCCTATGGACCCGAACTTTAACAAAAACTAAATGTACATAGACAGGAGAGAAGTGCTCAATTGATAGCACAGCTGAGAATACAAACATTTGGGATTGTTCTTTTATTTTACAAAAATTTTTCTGGGCCATTGACATTCTGATAATCAGAGACAACAATCAAGTTTAAGAAAAATCCTGAAATAAAATGCCATGTATTTTAATATAAAAGTTATCTACTGCTCTTTAAAAGTGGCCCTCCCTTCACCTGGTCACACCTAATACCTTGAGCCTTTTCTTACTCCTTTTGTTACTTTCATTAACTAAATCTGTAGTTAATCATACCTCTAAGTAAAGAAGCAGTTTAAATAAGGTGTTGGAGAATAGCCTTTGAAAATACCTATTCTTTCTGTGAGTCTTCTGTTTTAACTCCTGTCTTATGCATTCACAGAACAGCTCTGTATCTATCTTTCTAAACTAGTTATCATGAAGTCAGAGAGCTTTATTCAGAATTAGATTTTGCCAGGTGCGAATGAAGCAAGTGACAAAATCCCATTAAGCTCAAAAAGAACAGCTTTCAGTGGCTTTCATTTGCCATAGCACCTAGTGCCTTATCACCTGTCAGATTAAATACCTTTTTGTCTTATTGATTTCTGTCCTATTATTTGTTGTATTAACTTCTTGTATCCCTCATATTGACTGCAGCAGTTTCTGCTCTCTGCAAATTTGTCTTTGAAGTTCCACATTGACTGCTGCCTTATTACTTGTCATAGTACTACCTGCAATATTGTTTAATGCTGTCTTTCTGCAGATTTATTTGTTGTTTTCCTATTCCTCGTATTGATCAGCAGTTATCTGTCTGATTCTATGACCTTCCCCCTTTGTCCTCCCATTTACCTCCCATCTTTTCACTCCATCACTTTCCATTACTCAGGTTTCCTTTAGTTTGCCACAATGGATGCTAGTCTATTGATCCTTCAGGCTTACCATTACATCTCTCTCCATTGTCTCCCTAAGTATCTCATGTATTTTCTCATTTGTCTTCTACACTCTACACTTCCCTCTACACTCATTTCTTCCAAGGAGGGAACTCTGTTTCTTCTACTTTTCCCGTCTTATTGTTTCTTCCTCTTCTTAAATAGCAAACATTTCTTTACATCTGAGTTTCATCTGTGCATTTTAGTCTACATCCTCATCTCTGTCTTTGTAATACCTGTCTCAACAATCTCTGCTGGTTCTGCCCATATTGACCAAGTCCCCTCCTCTCTCTTGCTCTCCTCTGCTGCCTTCAAGCTTCAAATTGACCAGCTTTGTTCATATTTCAGCTATTTAGCTCTGCAGATCTCTATCTTGTACTTTTTGTCATCAATGTATGACATACACAGGTAAATCAATGAAGTTCTTGAGCAAAGATATTCAGCAGATTATTCTATCCCTTACTCCCCTATAAAAAAAACACCTATACAATAAATATGGATATTGACCTTATAAAGTTGAAGCAATTAAAAAATGAAATGTACAATACTTTTCCTAGGAACCTCCAGTTGTGCTGTTAGACACTCAAATCCTGAGAGCCAAACTGGACAGCTGAATGTATGTTTTGTAGGCTCAGGACTGCACCCAACTCATGAAGGTGGAGAAGCTTTGATCTAACTATTCATCTGACATAGCTCAGGACCACCATTTCTGTGGAATAGTTCTGCACTGATAAATCAGTTCTGATTACATCATTCACAGATTAAATACTCAAAATTCTGTATTCCTGAATAGGTAATTGGTTTCACGTTAATAGTTTTAAAAGAATAATATTTAAATCATGAAAAAAAGTTAGAAGGATTGTTTGCGTTGGCCATTTATATCTTATTACATTCACCACTTTTGACCATACACACAGAAATATGGAGAACTAATATTCTTCATACTTGTAATTGCAAGAATGTAGTACTGAGGGGTAAGCATCTGCCATTTGGTATATGTTAGTCTCTTGTTTAAAATATTGTATCAGTCTCTGTGAAGACAGGAAAAAAAATGTCATGTGACTTAGTAGGCCACATACACATGGCTAATGAACAGCAAAAACATCAAAGGGGAGAGCTGATATTCCACCCATTGGCTGAAACATGTTTGAACAAGCTGCTCAAAGAAATACAAATAATTAATCAGATAATATGCTGACAGAGAAAACCAGTCCCTGTCATTATATGCATCTCACAGGATTCCTAGCTAACTACTGGTGAGTCCAGCATGTATGACCACAGCATCTCACACACAGGGATGTCTTCATTTTTGTTTGCATTTTTTAACTCCTGGAAAGCATGTTTTGAAACTAAGTTGATTGCTGTCGCTTGAACAATAATGTGTTCTTTGTAACAAAATAGTCTCTCTGGCATTAATACACTTTCATCACAAACATTATTAAATGAAAAAATTAGCCCATCTCTTTCATAGTTTGATTCAGAAGTATCTACTTATGTTCTCGAGATTAGTTCGTGCTGTTTTGCTTTGTTTAATTTTCAATTCCTGTCTCTTCTTAAATACATCTTTCAAAATTTGGCCTGAAATTATTTAGTTTGGTTTCAGAGTGCAAGTTTGAAACTGTCGCTTAAAAGATTAAACAATTTGTCACCACCCTGTGCATGGTGTAGGAGGGCAAAAGAAGACATCTGTAGCTTGATACAAATGTCTTTTAGCCATTGCTTTTCATCTTCCTGAATGGTATCTCACAAAGTTTCCATATGTTTGGTTGTATAGTAATACTTTCCTGCTGCATTTCTGTACTCTATCACTTCAGACACCCTGGCACTGGACTGATAATGTATTCTGATTCTGCATGGAAGGCCAATCCATGCATATAAAAATAAATACTTAAATTAAAATGCCTTCAAATCTGCCCTTCTTCTTTCATCTTCTGCCTCCACATCAAGAGAAAATTTTATTCTTAGGCTGTTTCTTCCCTTTGGGCCTGTGAGAATTTTTTGTGTGTGTCAGAATGACTCTATTCAATCCTTCTCGCAAGCACTACCAAATTCAAAACCCCATTCTCACTACTGAAAGCCCCACACACTTTCTTTGGTCCTTGAAATTGTTTCTGCCTTTCCTTCTTCCAAAATACCCTTAACTCACTTTTGTTGCTGCAGCCTCCCACTCTCATCTTTTTCATAGTGTTTTTAATGTTTAAACCCTATTTCATTCTTTTGTGTGCCCATTTCCGTGATTGGAGTTTATCTTTTTATCAACAGTAATTAGAGGTACTACTTCCCTTTGTGGTATGTGTAATATATTGCTTTTGATACAGTAAAGAAAACCTAGTGTAAAGTATACCAGTAGTAATCAATTAACAACGACTACCAATAGTAGTAATACTATTATTTTAATATTGGGCACTGAGTTCGTAATTATACATCTATATCATTCTTTATATGGGACGCTTCACAACTACCTGCCATATATGCAGACTATTAAAATTACTTTTTAAAGTAGGTCTTTCATTTCCAAGATAATGTATAATGATGGGGTCGTGTAGTGAGCAAAATTACACTCTTCAGATATGAAAATTCTATGACCCTAAAAGTGTGATTCTTATTTTTTAAAGATTTATGTGTTTATAAAAAAAACAATTTCCCTTTCTGTATTGATCTGGGCCCTCAGCTCACTTACAGTTTCTTTCATCAGTAACATGCATATGCAGTAAACATAAAGTGATTTGCAATGAATCTGCATTGCATAATTTAATATAAATTCATACCTTTACAAGTAATTTTAATTGAATTTTTGCCATGTTTTTAATCTCAAATAATATGATTAAATACATTTTTAAAAGAACTATTTCACACAATCACAACCATGGTATATTTATCCTTCGTCAGATTGTCTCCTGATCCCAAACCCACCACTAAGTATGTTATTCTTTCTTTCAGGAAACTTCTGAAGATAATTGAATTCTTTACTTAATTGCAATTTCATAAATTCTGGGAATTTCTGTCTTACAGAAATCAGTCCATCCTCTATGATCTATACCTTAGCACAGAAGGCATATAGATGTAATGTCAGTTAAAGATTAAGAACTTTTTGGTTCAGAGCAGGTTTGGAGCTCTCTTTTACTGACTTTTACAATGCTACACAAGGCATTGGACCCCTGGTTTACCTTTTCAGTACATAAAATTCTTCTCAACCAACTTTCATGACCAGCTTGAAATGACTGTCAGTCCTAAAGCATTAGTCAATTCATGTAAATGGCCCTGAACATGAAGAATCCTTACTATCATAGTTTAACTCTTCAAATAAAATGGGCATAAGAAATACACATCCCACTTCTATGGCTTTTTTACTTTAATAATATTTTCATTCATGGGTCTCTGTTATCTTATAGTATAATGACTCTATTCTGACTTCTTCATAGTTTTGTATTTCATCGACGGTAGTGCTCACAGAAAAGGATGGTTAAAGTATGTTGTAGTTTAGGCTTCTAATCCATTTAGTAACTTCAGCTGTCTCAGTGACATTACTGTATGTGTGGTAGCAAACAAAAAGCAAGCAGCTGAACAGCTCTTTTACTCTCACAGACGTTAAGTACTGAAACCACAGCTCCTTCTCGTACAATAAAAAAATTATCTTCATGAAAGGATAAAAAAAGCTTTTTACCAGTTTCACCCCCACCTTTGCTCCTAAGGTATAACACAGCAATGATGACAGGCTAATTGTCAGTTCAAGCTGAAGAAGACCAATTTATTTTTTTTTTTTATTGTGGCAGGTAACTGAATATTTCTTTCAGATATTCTACCACAGAAAAATTCTATTTGATAAAGTTATTTTTCACCAGAAGTATCATTGCAGACTTTAACTCATCAAAATACATTTTTACTTGGGAGAAAATAGTATGCAAATTCACACAAAGTAAGTGCAATTGCTTAGTTTATTCTCAGGCAAACAGTCAAAGGCTTAACTTGAGCTTTAATCCCTTTTAGTTGAAAGCTCCTTTAGCTGGAAGCTCATCTGCCAGTGCTCTGTCAGTCCAGCGATTTCTCATGTCAGCTGGTGATGAGCAATTACTGACACATTAATCCTGTATCACTTCCTCACAGACTGACCTTCAGCTGAGAGTCAACAGAATTAGATGAGATACAGCAACTACATGGAAAAAAAAAAAAAAGGTTTAAGGAACATAAAACATTAAAAAGGGCTCTGAACTTTTTGAACATGAATAGTCAAGATCAAAAGGGACATTAAAGAGACATAAGCATCAATACATTTTACAGTTTATAGTGATAAGATGGGGCTCAGTTCTGAAAATTAAAGAGTAAAAATCTGATTTTTAAAAGGCAGTTGTAACTAAATTGGAAGAATCATACACAGAAGCAATCATAACATCTGTGACTTTACTGTAATTCAGTTTCAGGTTTCCCATAGGTTTTCCTTTATTCTCAACTATTTAAAAATATTGCAACATATATAAACATTTGCGAAACCCAGACAGGAAGCTCATTTATACAACTGGTAAACTGGTTCTTCAACTGAATTTTCACTTATTATTCAATTTTATTTTTTTTCTGAGGAGTTTTAATTGAAGGTGAATGTAATAAAACTATCAGCTAAAAACTGTAATGACTGTGCCTTTTTTTTTTTTTTTTTTCATTTGATTAAAAATGTTAAGCAATGAAATCAGATTCATGTTTTACTGGTTATTAAAATGAGACAACAAAAATTATAGTGCAACACATATATTATAAAGTAATAGTACAATATGCTGTTGTGACCTTTTCAATATTCTGAAATATGATTTGCGTTCTATTGCTGTCCTTCCAGCAAGGAAGGAGCATAGTTGAACAGTCAATATACACAACTGGATATAAGATCAGGCAGCAGAAATAATAGCTCTAGCAACGTAATTCTAAGCTCTTACTCTGTCCTAAGTATAATTATGAAAGGAGGGGGAAGGTAAAAACATATTTTCCAAAGGAGAATGCTAATAAAAATGTATTCTGAAGTATTTTGATAGGTGTGTAAGAATGAGGGGTTAGTAACCTCTCTTTCCCACTCTGTTTTTATCACTCAGTTGCAACCACAATGGATTTATAGCTGGGTTGAATTTTAGCATTACATGGTCTTCAGAATTGATTGTTTATGCCAATCAAACAAATTAGCAGCTTTAAACTTTAAGACTTGATTTTCAGTAGCTGTAGTCCCAATAGTATCTAATCATATACTGACTGTCACATCTGAACCAACCCAGGTTGAAATTGCAAATGCCCACCAAGAGGTCTGTCATTGCATAGATTTGTATTACCCATCAGTGCCTGCAATGGCTGTAGATACTTTCTTTTCCACTTAATTTTTTTTCTTATCTTAAATAACTTTTTGATACTGAAGTGAAATATTAAAGAAAAATAATTTGGCTAAGTATTGTAAAAAAAAAAAAAAAAAATTAGTAAGTATAACTGCCATAGTGTCTGTCTTCACAAGTTGAAGAAAAAGTAATTTCTTTTTAAAAGTCGTATTTCTCTTCCTTGGAAAGATATGCTTGCATCTGGCTGATATTATAGAATAAGTTATAATACTCAAAGAATTTATAAGAATTACTTATTCCATTTTGAAAAAGTTGATTAATATTTTTGAGACTGCTACTCCACTTAAAGTTGTGTATCTAACTGGATAAGTAGATGTTTGCAGATGAAATTTTTGTTTTCCCATATGCAAAGTAGAGCAAAGAAGTCAATCTCAAGCCTGAAACAGATATTTAAAAAGAAAAAAGTAGATTTGACTAGCAGAAATGAAAAAAAAAAATCTACTATGAGCATTTGATGGCCCTCTATGACAAGGCTACAAAGATGGTGGATAGTGGCAGAGCAACTCATATAATCTACCTGGATTTTTGCAAGGCATTTGACACTGTCCCACATGATATCCTGGTCTCCAAATTGACAAGACATGGATTTAACAAATGGACCACTCTGTGGATAAATCTGGATTGTCTGACCCAGAGAGTTGTGGTCCATGGTTCAGTGTCCAGGTGGAGGCAAGTGATGAGTGGTGTTCCTCAGGGGTCAGTACTGGGACCAGTGCTGTTCAACATCTTTGCTGGAGACATGGACAGTGGGATTGAGTGTATCCTCAGCAAGTTTGCTGACAATACCAAGCTGTGTGGAGTAGTTGACACCCTAGAGACAACAGGTGCCATCCAGAGGGACCCTGACAAGCTGGAGAGGTGGGCTAATGCCAACTTCATGAAGTTCAACAAGGCCAAGTGCAAGGTCCTGCACCTGGGTCAGCACAACCCCAGGCACAAATACAGGCTGGGGGGAGAATGGCTAGAGAGCAGTCCTGAGGGAAAGGACTTAGGGATGGTAGTAGATGAGAAGCTCAACATGAGCCTCCAGTGTGCACTGAAGCTCAGAGAGCCAACCACATCCTGGGCTGCATCAAAAGATGTGTGGCCAGCAGGTCAACGGAGGTGATTCTCCCCCTCTACTCTACTCTGGTGAGGCCATACATGGAGCACCGCGTACATTTTTAAACCTTTTTCTATCCTACTGACCCACTTAGGTTAGCTTTTTTAATTACTGAATTTTACATAAATAAATATGCTGGTAAATCACAGTGATCATTTTGGACAAAATCCACAAAGAAATAGACGCCATGATGTGAAGCAGGAGAACTTGAAAGAGAATTCAGGTTGGACTGAGACACACAGTCGTGTAAACTGCCACACCACATTCTTACAGCCACTAAATAAAACTGCCATTATCTGAGTTTATTTCCCTGATATGAAATTCTTTGGGGTACCTAACTCTAACTTTTTTCACACACCAATACTAACCTAAATATGAGCCAGAGGTACTTTTTGGACAGCAATGTTGGTCTGGAGCAGAGGTACAAGGAGGTGCGACCTTCATGGCCAGAGCACAAAGAACACCTAAGACACATATAGACACAAGGCACAACTGTTGGACTATGGCAGATTTCCATGCAAGGTCTCATGTCAAGCAAGACTGCTTGCCCAAAAAGTGAAAAACCAAGAGACATTTATTAAAACTGAGTTGTGTTTCACCACTTGTCTTGTAGTGGTAAACAACTGGAGATGGGCTGATATCCTGATTTGTCCAGGAAACAAAACAGCATCTTAGAAAAGGGCAAGTGTCTTTGTGTTACACACTTAGGACCAAAATCCATAATCCAAACCTCGATTTTTAACTTTGATGACTGAATACATGAAGTGAAACACTGAAACACGTAACCTCCAGATGATGAAAAGGTGCTTTGGAGCTAGCCTTGATGCACTCCATGCTGTCATGGATGGGAGTGGAAGGTCTTAAGGCTGCTTAAAGAATCACCAACTAAGATATCAGGAAAAGGTGATTTTAATATAGATTTATAAAAGTGCAACTTAACAGAATTAGATGGTGAGGTTCGTTCTATTACTTACTATGAAGAAGGGACTTTGGAATTGGATTTGAGCTATTTATTCAGGGATTAGAGGAAACTATCTATAGAGATGGGGAGACTGAATCATAATCAAGTTGGAGTAATTTGTACAAGCATCTGGGAAAAGAATGAGGAAGGCTCTCGCAATGAGTTACAAGGTTCAGAGTAGACCCCCTTGCTTTCTACACTCCTTCTCAGAGAGGAGTCTGGGTGCAGCTGAATCCACTCCTAGTCCCAGACATGGTCAACAGCTTATGACTAAAGAGTTTAGGAGAAGGAATTTCAGTGTAGTGCTACAACACATAATTAAGGGTCTGGTGTCATTTGAGCAGCAGCAAATTGAGGTTGACTGACACTGTTATAATGAATCACAAAATTGGATTATAAGATTATCTAACAATAATTAATTAATAATCAACAATTTGTTATAATCAAATCAGAGTTACAGGATCAAACAACATTTCTAAACTAAATTTTGTGCATACATACACAGAGATATATAGAGGTTAACCTATGTGAAGATACTACATTTTGGTACCTAATTATCCTTGAATGGCACAAAAAGAAGAAGCAATTAAATATATTATCAATTCGTTCACATGAACAAATTATGGTAAATTAATATAATTTGACCTATTCTCTGCATATGTGATTTCACGCATCTAGACTTTGGAATCCCAGAGAGAGATACTCCTGGTCTTTTGGTGTTGGTTTTTTAGGTGCTTAATTAAGTTTCAATTGATTGAGTGCAGGTAGCTACTACTGACCTCTTAAATCATAGCCAATCTGCAGAAAACTCTCTCTCTGCCCCTCACTGCTTCTATTTGAATTGTTTGGGGTTTTTTTCCAAATAAGTGAGAGCTACAGAAGAAGAGTCTTAGCATGGCATACTGTGTAGCTTAATGATTTCATGCCCAGGTGAGAGACAAATAACAGTATAACCACCACTGTGAGCTTGTAGAAAATCCACCATACATTCATCAGACTGGGCCTTGCTGATAGAAGATGTAAGGGGATGCATGGTTTCAGGTCTACTTCTAAGCATTCCAAGAATATCATCTGTCAGAATGAGCTGCTGCTTCTTCCCCAGGAGAGACAAGTCTTCACCACAGGTGCAATGAAACTGAAAGATGTTCTGAGAAAATGGTAGCCATAATGCAAGGTGGTAGCTGTGATAATACATTATTGCACTGGGGTGTTTGTGTTGTTTTCAGACATTTTTCAGCTATTTTCCATTCTTTTGTAATATTTTCAGTCACGCCTTGTGTAAGCATATTAGAGTGTGTGACTGGTAGCTTGATCATCCCTCTTCTTCCCACTCCCTTGCAAGATGGAGATAAATCTTAGTCAAAGGAAGAGAGGAAAACCAAGCAGTAGAGTCTCAAGAAAGCTACAAGAGCGTACATTTAAAACTTAGAAAACTAAAGGGTCAATTACACCTGTAAATCTGATTTAGCTGTTATTGTGACATCATAACAATCTTTATGACAGCTGTGTGGGAAAAATCAGCAATGTGTTATGCTTTTGTTTAGGATTAGGTACAAAGAAGAATAATATGATGAGAGAACTAGTTTGTGATCCACATCTTCAAGAGACTGATTTATTTCTCTCAGAATCTGTAGTTCTTTGTACATACTCCTCAAGGAGGAGGCAGTTGTATATTGCCCATACCTTCACACTTCTTAGGAAATACATGGTCTTTTACTTTGACACTTAGAAGTTCTGGAATTAACAGTGAAGACACTTTGCTAAAATATCCCATTATTTTAGTCCTTTCGGTTCATTACTTTTAATTTAACTCAATTATTGCTGTGTATAAAATGGGGAAGGTTATAAGCCCCTCTTATTTTCCTGTTTTAAATCAACATTATCTCTTTTTTAATAGAAAAGAATGTTCAGTCTGAAACATCTTAGAAAACTGCTTTTTAAAGCATATTTTAGAGCAGTTTATCATATGTACTAGTGTAACAGTTTAATCATGCACAAGCTGCAAGCTGTGAAATGGTAAGACAATCAGAAAAATTAACAAGAATACAGATGAAAAACATACGTTTTTGCCCATATGATTAAGTCTAACTCATCTAAATACACTCTATTTTAAATTTCACATCTTTTACTAGGTCAGGCATTTACCCATCATGAATGTCTCAAAAACATTCAGATCCTTGTACATGAACTATTGCCTCCTTCCTCACACGAAGATGAGACTATACACTGCCATAAGAATGTAGGACCAGAATTTGAACCCATCTTATGCATTGCTGAGCACCTCATCATCCTAATAGTCATTGCACCTATTAGGGTGAGTAGGTGATTAATAGGTGAGTACGTGCTTCATCTTCAAGAGTATCAATCTGGTAAGTAGCTATCAAGGATCTCTAATATTGCCTTTAGTTAAATTTACTATTCCTTTTCTTTGGATAATTCAGTGGTACAGGGTTTTGTGCTTGAAAATATTAATGTTTATGAGACGACAAAATGTCCCCACAGTATCCCCACCATTTTTGGCTTAAAAATAAAATGGTGGCAATGAGAAGTATTACACTGGCTGACTTATTTCTGTGAGGGAATAATATACCATGTTCTCTCTTGTGCAAAATGAAATGTGTATTTTGGGGACTTAAGTCTGCATAATACATTTCGCTGTGAATAAAGCCCTCAGTTCTTAACCTAGATATATGGCTTTCTGTGTGATTCCCTGAACACAACAATTTTTTTAACTCAGACTGTATAATAACCAGTGTTATACAGTTTGATGACAAGCATTCAACTTGTTATGCAATTTAACTTAAATAAAACACTAGTAAATTTTCACATATCTATAAATAGAATCCTCAGGGAAACAGGAGCCTTGTGGAGAGACGTTACTGCATCTAATGGGCCAGTGAAGGTTCATTATGGGTGACAATCCAGGGTTAGAGGGATGAGATGCTTGCTGGCAAGGCCCCTCAGTGTGTTGCTGGGAGATGTGCTGTGGATGACACTGCAGCACACTGGAAGTCTTATAGAGAAAAGCCAGGGGCTTCTGAGGTAACAGACACCAACAGGGAAACAACGATTAAATACCTCAAATGAATTCCAGGCACTGCATCCAGTAATTCATCTTCATCAGGGGCCCAACTTAAAAGCCTCAATGCAAACACATGCAGCATGAGGAGTAAATAAGAGAAGTTAGAGACGTGTGTGACTGCAGGGCTGTCATTTTATTGGCATCAATGACATATGGCGGGATGACTCCTGTGACTGGAGTGCTGGAATGGAAGGCTACAGGCTCTTTAGGAAGGACAGAGAGGGGAGACAAGGAGGGTGTGTCACCCTTTATGTCATGCATGCATGGAAGTCCACCTGGGTATGGATGAGAAGCTGACTGAGAGCTTATGGGTCAGGAATAAAAGGATGACAGGGACAGGGGACATTACAGTGGGGAGTCTACTACAGGCCACCCAACCAAGAAGACCAAGTGGACAAGGCCCTTTATAAACAGATAGAAGTATCCTCACATTCACAAGCCCTGGGCCTCTCTATGCCAATATTTGTTGG
Organism: Hemiprocne comata; assembly: GCA_020745705.1. Classification (NCBI taxonomy): domain Eukaryota; kingdom Metazoa; phylum Chordata; class Aves; order Apodiformes; family Apodidae; genus Hemiprocne; species Hemiprocne comata. The sequence continues at coordinate 65,617,746 of CM036616.1, read as the reverse complement.
AGGGACAGCACACCGAAGCATAAGAAATCCAGGAGGTTCCTGGAATGTGTTGATGATAACTTCCTTCTCCAAGTGAGAGAGGAGCCAACAAGAAGAGGTGTAACCTGGACCTCATTCTCACCAACAAGGAGGGGCTGCTGGGAACAATGAGAGTGGTGAAGCACTGGAACAGGTTATCCAGAGGGGTGGTGAAGGCCCCATCCCATAAGACATTCAAGGTCAGGCATGATGAGGCTCTGAGCAACCTGATCTAGTTAAAATGGGCCCTGTGTACTGCTGGGGGGGACAGAGGGGGCTGGAATGGATGACTTAAAGGTCTCTTCCAACCCCACACATTCTATGACTCTATGTTTCTATGAAAGTGAAGCTCAAGGACAGCTTTGGTTGCAGTGGCCATGGAATGCTGTAGTTCAAGATCCTTAGGGAATTGAGGAGAGAGCACAGCAAGTCCACTACCCTGGACTTCAGAAGAGCAGATTTTGGCCTCTTCAGGGACCTGGTTGGTAGAGTACCATGGGATAAAGCCCTGGAAGGAAGAGGGGTCCATAAAAACTGGTTAATGTTCAAGGATCACCTCTCCAAGTTCAGGCACAAGGCATTCCAACAAAGAAGTCCAGCAAAAAAGCCAGGAGGCCTGAATGGATAAACAGGGAGCTCCTGGACAAACTCAGGCACAAAAAGGAAGTCTACAGAGAGTAGAAGCAAGGACAGGTAGCCTGGGAGGAATACAAAGAAGTTGCCTGAGCAGGCAGGGATCAGGATAGGACAGCAATAAGTCTTGATAGAATTAAACCTGGCCAGGGACATCAAGGGTAACAAGAAAAGCTCCTGTAAGTACGTCAGTGATAAAAGGAAGGCTAGGGAAAATGTGGGCCCTCTCCATAAGGAAATGGAGGACCTGGTCACCTGGGGTATGGAGAATGCTGAGGTACTCCATTACTTTTTTGTCTCAGTCTTCACTGGTAAGTGCTCAGGCCACACTGCCCAAGTCACAGAAGGCAAAGGCTGGGACTGGGAGAATGGAGATCTGCCCACTGTAGAGGGGTAGACCATCTAAGGAGCCTGAATGTGCACAAGTCCATGGGACTTGATGAGATGCATCTGTGGGACCTGAGGGAACTGTCAGATGAAGTTGGTAAGCCACTATCCAAAGTATTTGAGAAGCTGTGGCAGTCCCATGAAGTTCCCACTGGCTGGAATAGGGGAAACATAACCCCCATTTTCAAGAAGGGAAAAAAGGAAGACCTGGTGCACTACAGGCCAGCCAGTCTCACCTCTGTGTCCAGCAAGATCATGGAGCAGATTGTACCATAAAGTCTGCTAAGGCATGTGACTGGTGACAGCCAAATAGGGTTCACTAGGAGCTAGTTATGCCTGACAAATTTGTTGGCCTTCTGTGACAGGGTTACAGTGTTGGTGGATAAAGGGAAGAATGACTGATACAATCTACCTGGACTTTTGCAAAGCATTTAACACTATCACACATTTTAGCCTCATCTCTAGATAGGAGACTCACAGACATGATGGATAGACCACTTGGTGGAACCATTTGGAATGGTGGCACTCAAAACTGTGGTCAATGGCTCAATGTTTCGGTGGAGATCAGTGGTAAGTGGCGTTCCTCGGGGGCCAATATTGGGACTGGCACTGTCCAACATCTTTGTCAGCGACATGGGCAGTGGAATTGAGTTCATGCTCAGTAAGTTTGCTGACAACACCAAGCTGCGTGGCATGGTTGACACACTGGAGGAAAGGGATGCCATTCAGAGAAACCTTGACAAGCTTAAAAGATGGGCCAGTGTATCAACACAATGTTCAACAAGACCAAGTGCAAGGTCCTGCACCTGTGAAGGGGCAATCCCAAGAACAAATACAGGCTAGGCAGAGAATAGACTGAGAGCAGCCCTGAGGAGGCCTTCTGGTGCTGGTTGATGAGAAACTCAACATGAGTCAGTAATGTGTGCTTGCAGCTCAAAAACCCAACCATTTCCTGCTCTGCACCAAAAGAAGTGTGGCCAGCAGGTCAAGGGAGGTATTTCTCCCCCTCTACTCTGCTTTTGTGAGACCCCACAAGTTGTTGGAGCAAGTCCAGAGGAGGGCCATGAAGATGATCAGAGGATTGGAGTACCTCTGCTACAAAGACAGGCTGAGAGAGTTGGTGTTGTTCAGCCTGGACAAGAGAAGGCTCCAGGCAGTCCTAATAGCAGCCTTCCAGTAGCTGAAGGGGCCTACAGGAAAGCTAGTGAGGGAGTTTTTACAAGGCAATATAGTGATAGAATGGGGGGGAATGATTTCAAACCAAAAGAGAGTAGATAGAGGTTAGATATTAGGAAGATATTCTTGACTCTGAGGGTGGTGAGATGTTGGAAGAGACCCCCCTCTCAGGGAAGCTGTGGCTGCCCCCTCCATGGAAGTGTTCAAGAACAGGTTGGATGGGGGGGTTGAGCAACATGTTCAAGTGGAAGGTATCCCCAGCCAAGGCAGGGCAGTTGGAGCTAGATGGTCTTGAAGGTCTCTTCCAGCCCAAACTGTTTTGTAATTCTGTGATTAAATATACCTTTGACATGTATAAGTATTTCTTTAAGAAAAATGTGTTCTTTTGGAAATGAATGATCTTTCTGAGTTTTGGGTTTTTTTTCCACAGGAAGCTCATGGTAGAGTTCACTGACTGTGAAGTCTGCTCAGCTCTGTTCAGACTTTTGTTCTTCAGTAAACGCTATGGGTTAACTCCAGTAGGCTGCTGAGCACAACACGGGCACTTGCTCATTTCCTCACTGCTGCCCCAGGGGAAGAGGAAAGGAGGAGTAAAAGCAAGAAAAGTGACAGACCAATATAAAAATAATTTAATACACAAAGGACAAGTGGAAGAAGAAAGAAAATGTAACAAGTTATGTTATGTAACAATGTAACAAGGCAACCACACAACACCTCCCACAGGCAAATTGATGCTCAGCCAGTTCCTGAGCGAAAAACGACTAATCCACCTAAACTCCCATCCTCTCCATTTTATTGCTGAACATGGCATTACATAGAGACATAGAACCATAAATTCATAGAATTGTAGAATGGTTTTAGCTGGAAGCGACCTTAAAGATCATCTAGTTACAACCCCCTTGCATGGGCAGGGACACATCGCATTAGATCAGGTTGCTCAGAGACCCATCCAAGCTGGCCTTGAACACTTCCAGGGATGGAGCTTCCACAACTTCCCTGGGCAACCTGTTCCAGTGTCTCACCACCCTCACACTAAAGATTTTCCTCTTAATGTCTAACCTAAATCTCCCCTCTTCCAGTTTTGAACCATTACCCCTTGTCCTCTCACTACAAGCCCTTACTAAAAGTCCCTCCCCAGCTTTCCTGCAGGCTCCCTTCAGTGGAAGGCCACTATAAGGTCCCCACACAGCCTTCTCTTCTCCAGGTTGAACAGCACCAACTCACTCAGCCTGTCTTCATAGGAGAGATGCTCCAGCCCTTGGATCATCTTCACCGCCCTCCTTTGGATTTTCTTCAGGAGCTCCATGTCTTTCTTATGTTGGGGGCTCCAGAACTGGACGCAGTACTCAAGGTGGGTTCTCACAAGAGCTGAGTAAAGGGGGAGAATCATGTCCCTTGACTTACTGGATACACTTCTTTTGATGCAGCCCAGGAATGGCATGGAATATTTATTTGGTCAGCTGAGGTCAGGTCCAGCCTCTCACCCACCCCAGCCAACTCATGAGGGGACAGAAAGAGGGACAGAGAAGGCCTTGATGCTGTGCAAGGGCTGCTTAACAACAGACAGAACTGGTGATGGTGTTACCAACAGTATTTGGGCCACACATCTAAAACACAGCACCATGAAGACAGTTAGCTTCATCCCAGCCACACCTAGAAGAGTAAGCAATGTTGCTAATACTAAAAAAGAACAGGACAAATACAGCTTTCAAAAAAAGATTTAGCAGTCCTTGTACAGGAAGTTCTCAGTACAAGAGTTCCCATATTCCGCTGGTGACAAGAGGCTGTCAAGTCCAGGAGTCAGCACAAAGCATTTTCGAAGTTTAGACCACAGCTCAAGAAAATGTCTCTATGTGGGACTCTGCAATGGGAAAACATGTAAGTGCTCCTCTGACTTATTCTTGTGTATTCATGTGATGTGACCATCCTGGTACTTGGCATACCATCCTAATAATACCCTGCATGCAATAATTTACATCTTATTTAAAAATGTTTGATACAGACTGGGAGTGTATTTTATGTACTATGTACTATACATGTGATCTACATTACATTAGACATATTAAAATGTTGGCATTATACAGTCATGCAAAATGTTAAGGCTGTACAATTCTGTCAGAAGGGAAGTTTCCAGCAGATTTCAGGAAAACATGCACAATCAGAAGACACTGGTAAAACCAAGTGCTGTAAAGATGTCAGCATTTTCAAAACAACTTCTACCTGCTGAATTGCATTATCTCTATGTAACTCTTTTGTAGACTGTATTTTAATTATGATCAGGACAGAAATTGCAGCTAGGACCCTTTAAAAATCTACAAAATTAACAAAGCAAGACGTTATTGACTCTATTCAGGGTGGATATTTAAGTATACCTGGATATCATGTCTGACTTTCCACATTGAATTTGTCTCAAAAGACAGTCTCTGTGTATGATCAAGCCCACTGGGTTAAAATATATATCTAAAAAAAAACAATGGCTGCAGACTGAGGATGCAGTGACAACATAGAAACTAGTTAGATGGGGCAAGTTAGACGTGAATGTATGCATGGACAACAGCAGTAAATGGGTTAAAGTCAGGCTGCATGCATCTGATTCCTCTCCTTTTTTTTTTTTTTATCAAGCTCTCTGTATGAACTGTGAATTCTGCACTACAGTGATGTTCTTTTGCTGCAGACCCCATTTCAAGGACTATGATTATTTAATTATGCTACAGACAACATAATTTGCTTCTCAGATCTGGGTTAGTTGCATGGCATATTTAACAGAGAGCCCCAGAATAACTCTCCCCTGTGAGACACCACACAATAACAAGAGAAGAAAATAGTATTATCAGAATAAGAACATGAATAACAAAATGCAATATTAATACAACTGTTTCACTGGAAGAAACTAATGTGTTCTAGAATTATAAAGTGTTCACATAACGTTGTTTCTTGAATAAGGATGATTTATTAGACCAGGAATACATATCCAGTTCTATTCATTACTGATTTACTTGTTATGCCCTAGTTACATTTATTAGACACTCTTTTCCCTCTGCATTTTTTTTCATGATTTGTTTTTATTTGGTTTATTAGTGTTTTGCTAAGTCATTTACATTATTGACTTTTTCTGTCCTTATTAACAAAGGTGCAAAGGACTTCATCTCACTGAAGTCCATCATAGGTGCATCGAGGATATGGAGAGTAGGGTAGGCATCACTCTAGGCAAGTGTATTACTGCTGCAGTGCTACAAGAGATATAGGGATTCCTTGGTGGGTCAGACAGAGAGTGGGAAAGGAGGCAGAGTATCCGGGGGTATCTACAAAGCCCCATGTCTACACGTCTGTCATTGGGAAGTTAGGAAAAACAGCCTGAAGGGGTGGTCAAGAGCATGTATTTGTGTTTCCTAGGTGCAGTGAAATAGATTACTCTACACTGCAAACAGATGCTTTCACACAGTTATTTACAGAACCCGTTTCACAAGGTGCAAGACAATTGCAAAGAAGGCAGATTGTCCATGCAAATGTTACACAGAAGGTGAATAAAAGTGCAATGTGCTCATATTGACATCTGAGTTAAAATTACTTCACACAATTTTAATAGGCCACAGTGAGCTGATGCAGCAAATTAAAGCAGTCACATTTCCCATAAACCACCTTTACCACAGTTATATTTCCCCAGGAGAGCACAGGAAATAGGATAAAAAAAGCTTTCACTTAAATGTGTTATACATAGAAAGAAGTAAACACAACACGCAAAACACAAAAGAGGTTTGATCTCCATTATCTGTATGAAAACACAAAGTGCTGTCTGGTGGGTTTTTAAGAAACACAAAACCAATCCAAAAAGGGATGGATACATACTAAACAACCTGAAAATTGCACTGTTCTTTGAATATTATTTTTTTTAATTAAACATTCAAATTACATTTTGCAGGAGAAATTGTTGAAATTTAATGTCACTAACCGTCCAAATATTTAACCACATGGAGAGCATAAAACCTCCAAACTAAAATAAAGTGTTGTGGGGTCATTTTTACACGATGCAGGCCTTGCAAGCCTGAAGCAGAAGGACTGTGTGACACTGACCAAGTTTGACTCAGGCTTAAGCCCACAAGAATGAGGAACTGGCATGTTGACAATGCAGAAGAAGATAAGAAGCAGAGAAACAGAGTGCTGGATTTAGATATCTTAGTGCATGAACAAGTTGTAGTAACCAATTATAGAGAATAATGAGGCACATGCTTTAAGTAAAGTATCCAATTAAAATAAGTGCTTTGTCACGTGGACATGAGCTGAGAGTTTAAAAGCTTAGCCTTCTGATGAATAAAGGGTCTTCTGATTTATCACTCAGGTGTCCGTGTCATCAGTCCCTTCAAAGTGTGGCTGTTGCTCTTGTGTGGTTAAAAAGTTACCTAAATGTGGAAATACTTTGGTGTTCAGTGACATCATGTTAATGGTTTGTCTCATGTGAAAGTTGAATTTTACATATGTTTGTGTAAGAGAGGTTACCCTCTCAGCAATAAAAGTCTCTTGTCACATTAACATGATGTCTCTGAACACTCAACTTTCACGTGAGACAAACTGGACTCACAAGGACCTAAATGGGATAGGGTTTTCTCTTCTGCCTATGTATGCAAAGGCTAGGTAGGCTACCATTACAAAACAAAATGTCAATAGTTTTCAACAGTTTTAGTAACGATATAAACATTTATTATCTGATTCCTATTTATGATTAATATAACATCCATATTGGTCAATTTTAGGTATTCCTTTGTAAAGACAATTACTTCTGCAATAGGAAAGAACAATGACATTTTCTTCACAAAACTTGTAATTGTTATGCAGCACAAGCATTGAAGGGAGTGTCAGCTGGTTTCCAAAAGAAACAAAATGTTTTTTGGATATCTTTGCTCACAGAAGCCTAAACGTAAAAAGATAGTTCATTTTTTTTTTTTTTCCTAACCTGTTGCCCTCCTTCTAAGCTAAAATGATTTAAAATTACAAATAGTCTAAGAAACTTGTAACAAACTAGGCAGTATGTTCGACATTTTAGAAATTTAGGAATTAGAAAACTTTTTTAGTGTTCTCTCATTTTATTGAAGAGTTGCCCTCCAGTTACAATGTTACAAATATAACTACCTCAGTGTATTTCTTTGAACTGTCATATAGTTTTTTTTAATTCATGGCTGAAACTAAGCATAGAACAGACTTGCACATCTGTAGATTTGTAGAAACTGGAACAATCTATTACACTTCCAGGCAAAGAGAAACACAAAAACATAACAAGCAAGCTGTGATTGAAAGCTGAGTCTACCCTCAGACTTGAACATAAGCAAAGGTGTAGCTCCTGAAGATAAAATTATCTTCAGACTTCACAATATTCAGTGTTTTGGAAAACAAAAAACAGCTACATCCCTTAAGAACTGGATTATGAGCAAGCTAGATGCTTTAGAACTAGAATTAGAATCCCCCTTTTTCCCCCTAAAAGATTTTAGAACATAAGTAGTGCACTTAGTAAAAATTAGTAAAATGTAACCCATTTACAGTCCAGACTTTTGTCTTTGACAGTGTATTTAGGTAGAAAAAGGTGAAGTAGACAAGCATAAGTGATGCCCATCTTCCATCCATTTTCCGTTTGGGAGATCTCCTGAACCTGTTAGAAGTCTCTAAGGTAACCCTGAACTGACTAGTGTTTTTCAGTCTCCTTTATCACATCTCTGCATGTGTTTTACACACAACATCCTTGGGTGAGGAGTTTCACTAACTCTTCCTGTCTTCATCTGAAGGCCCTAGTTACTATGCTGAAAGTCAGTTCCTTTCCAGCTTTTTGCTCATATGGAAAGCACCCTGTACTTCAGATAATCCTTCTTGCCTGTCTCTGAGTAAAGAAAACTAAGTTTGGTCACATCTGTAATCTTTAGAGTCGTTTTGCTGTTCAAGGGCAAGATTTACAATAGAGTGCAGGTACCATACTCTTCACATAAGAGGATTTTTTTTCTTACCAGTGGCAGAGCTAGCATCTCACACGTCTCAGGGCTGAGAATAAGAAGTCTGCTGTGGAAAAAGAGGAAATAAATACATTTAATACTAATGAGATTTCATCCAGAAATACAAGCTGTCTGTAAAGTTAAGAGATTAATTTTTTCTTCTGTTTAGAAACTAAGACACTGAAGTTTGAATTAACGTTACACAAAAAAATTGTGCCCATCCCAAAGGAGGTATGGAGGTATAAATAGTCATTCTTATGGCTCCCCTTTTGTAGTGCATTCGAGCTCACAAGCAAGATTTTTTTTAGCCTCATATTTCCAGAAATCCTGCCTTCCATTCAAAGAGCATCAAATGCAGGAAACCTCATTTTATGGGAAATTGGCGATGTAGCCACCTGTAAATGTTTGTGTGGAACACTAATAATGGCTAAGGAACAAGAGACCAACCATTTAATATTGATAAATTACTGTTAAAGCCAGGGTATGAGCAGCCAGTGGTGAAACCACTGTGGTATGTACTCAAAACAAAACACAGACTTTATGCCTGCAGCTGCCAAGGGGTTGATCAGGAGGAGGACAGCCAGATTTCCCAGGTTTGTTCTCTGACACACACATCAAGCGTAAGCTTGCATTTTGGGGATAGAGACAAGAACCTCTGAAAGCAATTCATCCCACCAAACCAAAAAAGCAGAGCAAAAGAGAAAGCTTGATGTGCACAAATGTCGAAATAAAACCAAGATACAACAGAAGTAGGTATAGAAGTTGATGTTTTGGAAATAATAAAAATGTGATAATTATACCCATTCTTCTCACTGTTTGTGCCTATGACTGGTAACTGAGTCAATCATCAGACTTAACTGTTGCTGCCAAGTAGATGCTACAATGGGCAAAACTCACAGGACAATCTTCATTCACATTACTGTACATTATTGTGGAATTTATATTTTTTTCAGGTTCATGACTTACTTTAGATAATACCATGCATGGCAACCTTCAGGTTAAAATAAACTCAGCTCCAACTGCATTTACAGGAAGGTATGAGCTGGCTGCCTTTCATAAAATGTGATCTATGAACTAATAAAATCTGGGAAACCATAGCTTTTTCCTCATGGTTAAATGCCCAGATGACTGGGAAGATCTGTCAATAGCTGCTTCTTATCTGACAGACAACTGGCTAATCTCCAAAAGAAGTTTTTTTTTCATAGCAAAGCTACTAAAACTCGATTTAATTGTATTTATTATATAATTATGTTAAGCAATCTGGAGCTTTGGTTAAGTACCCTTGTTATTTAAAAACAAGGGATAAATACGATGCTTCTAAGATGCATTTTCTCTCACTGTAAGACTTCACAGAGAATATGGTTTTTTAAGATAATTTTATTGTTCTTAATATTGTAATAAGAAGACAAAAAACTGTAATAGTTCTCTGGAAAAGAACAAAATGTTGGGATATTGTATGTCTGTACAGCACTGCCCCATTCCATGTTTTACTCCATAGCATCAGTGAGACAAATATGTATCTGTCTATCTGTTTCTTTATATATGTTTTTAAAAATACATAAGATATTGCATGTATCATAGTTATTTTCAAGTTCTTGAAGATAATTCATTTAGGAATCCAGATTTTTCAAGTGAAATACGGAACTATGTTGCGTCCATTTTCAGACATTGTCCTACTTAATCTCAGTGTTGCCCTCAGCCTTCTGAACAATACAGAAATCATATACTGAGAGCTACTATTTCCTGTGTATTGTGTCATCTGGTGTAGCCTAGCAGACAAACACATCATGTTTTATTATTGTTCAGACACTTCTTAGAACACTGTATTTTTTCCCCTTTTCTGATGGGAGAGATTGATATAAAAAGTGTGGAAATCTCCAGAATAATATAAAACTGTTAAAATTATTGGATCAGCTTTTAAAAGTAAAAAAGAAAAACGAATTTTGTGGAACTTTACCGTCAGAAATTAAAAATTCTGTCTTTGAAATTATTCCAAGAAATAGAATAATTACAGTTTGCAATGCACAGTCATAATTATGTATGCTAAATAACAGAATATTATTATAATAAGAAATTATAAACCACCCTCACTCTGTTTAAATCTAATTATATAATAATGATAGAGCAATCTAACACATGAAAATTACATTATATAGTACCCAAAACATTTGAACATTTAGATGTTCTTGGAATAAACAGAGAGATTCTGATATGGACTCCTACTAAGTTGAGGTGTAGATGACTTGAAAAACTCAGAAAGTTTTCAGGACAGGGAAAGGGAAGAATGTGCTTTGTGGGGTTCAGTGTACTCCATAGGAAACCAACACAGTGCTAAATTTTTAATGCCTGCTTTACACTTACATTTCCCAGTGGAACATCAGACAAGTCAACACAGTTTTTTACGTTATTCACCTCTTTCCCGTTCAGTTGCCAAGTTGAACAGAGTTATTTGAGGTTTTCCAGGACATAGATCTTATGGGTGTGTCTGCTAACCTTGCAGCTGCTTCTATCTTGCCTTCACAGGAGGATGAATACATATTGCAACCATTTTGGATCAGCAGATGAACTAAGTATTGCAGAGAAGCATTAACATTTGTAATGTTAGTTGTAGCCTACACAGCTTTACAGCCTTTCTGGAACACAGAGAAAGTTACTACTTTTCAAAGTAACAGCTACAATAATTTATGTAACCTTATTTATTTATTAAGACAACAATATTTGCCTTAGTATCTTGGTTATGGTCAACCGTGTAAGTAAGTATTCCCAGGACCATCTCAAAAAATGTAAGTGATTTTGCATAAATACCATAATCTCTGTTGTGATTCTGGCCAAACAGAAGCAGTTTCTAGACTATCCTCCCAGTTTTAAAAAATAAACAATCCAAGGCATAACATGATTTGCTTTTTAATCTTTCAAGGGCAGTATCCTGAAAGACATTTAACCATGGACCTGCCTTACAAATATAAAAATTTTAAAAATTCATAAACCAGAAAGAATCAGAAAATGGATCAGTGTCAGTGATCCATTAATTTTTAAATACAAGAATGCAATTCTCCAACATATTCTTTTCAGGACTCTTTGAAGTAAACAGCAGTAAAATTGCAATGAGTTTGAGTTCAGAAATTTGCGTATTACATTTTTTTAATGTTGCTTCTTTTGAGTACCAAGAAAATTAATGAGTCCTTTAAAACTACACCATTTTATGTTTTGCTTTGAACATGTGGTTACACTGAGCAGCGAGGTTTGTGCTAAACTGGAATAAACAAGAAAGAGCAAGTCTAAGCAGTTCAAAGGAATACCTTGGGGAGCCTGCATCAAACCACAAAGTCCCTTTCCTTCATTACCATCATCTTTAAGCAGATATTTGGGGTGTGTAATTGCAAGGGGGGGAGGGAGACATATTAGCTTTTTAAAAATTATTTTCCTCTGTTTTGGAAACCTAACTGCAAGAAGATTATGTAAATATATAAAACCATGTTTAACATCAACCATGAACCATTTATAGGCAACCTGACCTCGAAAAGTTATCCAAACTTCAACAACTCAAACTGCCTTGAGGTTCACAAACTAAAGACCACTACTTCTAGCATGAAATTTTTTTTAAGGTTACTTCTACCAAAGTCCTTGTAACTGCACAAATAGTGGTCCTGTTTTCAAACAGAATTTAAATAATACAGTATCAATTGTCTACTTATTTTTTTTTACAGTGAAGACCACAAAATATCCACTTGATCCCATGTGGAGTTGGATAAGTCAACTCATTTTTAATATTACATTGTTTTTCTGACCTGTTCTCAGAGTAATTGCTCTCAAATTAGTTCAATATTCCTAATTTATTGGAATTTGTCAAATTAAAGAATCGAAACCAAATTAAATGGGAAACAAGCCTTTCAAAGAAAGCCTGTTATATGTCTTCATGAAGCACAAAACTAAAGAGCTACAGTAACACACTTAAGATTAAATAAAAAAAGTAGCATCTCAAGCTCAGTAACTTTAGTTCAACATCATAATAATAACACTCTGTTATGAAACTCACAGCCATTAATAGAATATTTAATCCACATTTATCAATATTTACTGACAATAATGATATAAATCTAAAATTAAATTATGTTTACATATATAATTTATTTTAGATATATTTGTGTTTCCTCACAAGAAATGTAACTTCATTATATTCTGCTTTTTTCATTTCTCAAGAAGACTTGATTTCTCTTTTATGTCAGTACTTTTTCAGAAATAACTGCTCTAAAATTCACATAGATGCACTTCTCAAAAGTTGTATGAGATCAAACCAGGATTAATAACTTTCCCTCTTATTTGTTTTTATCCTATTTGCATATGTACAACAGGGTAAACAAAGCTTTGGAATGGGCACATGGCAATGATCTGCTTTTTCATAAGTCGTCACAGTGGGTAAAAGGATTATGGGTAGATTTTACATCTCAGCCAGAATACTGTCAAGAAAATTTTCCATACGTGCATGCATGCAAACACATAAAGCAGAAATATGCCTGAGCTTCACTAAAGAGTATGTTAAAAGCAATTATTTATCTATCCTACAAGCTTGGTTTGAGTAGTTTAAAGAATACTTAAATATTATTTTTCAACTTTCCTTTAAAAATGCGCAAAACTTACTTCATCATATCTTTGTATCTGGATCTTTTCCTTAAGTCTGTGTTTATAATTGAATTGAAAAATCAATTTGTACTTTTCATTGCCACCTGAGACAGCTAGTCCTGATGCAGTTTAGTACTAGGATTTGCACTGACTGTGATTTTGATGAGCAAATTGCCAGCTTGGAACTAGAGGATGGACTAAGAGGCTTCACAGCCATCAGCCATCACTCTATTGATTTAAGCATACTGTGAACATAAATCTGACTCAAAAGCACATCTATGGATGAAGAACACCATACATCAACGCCAATCTCCTAGCCATTCTCTTATTCTTTTTTTTTTTTTTCCCACAAATGTCATTTCTCAGGTCACATCTCTTTAGATTGAAATGTGAAATGAAGCTGTATCATTTAGAAGGGCACTTCATCATGGCCTAATAGTGGTTGCATCCTTTAGATTTATTTAGCAGTAAATCAATTGCATATTACTGAAATATTTTTACAGTATATGCAAATCCTTCTATAGAAGAAATCTTGAATCTCATTTTCTGTTTAGTTGTATTGTTAATAGCTTCAGTGAAATCAATGAAATAACTTATTTTAATACTGTTGAAAATTAAATTTTCATCCAGCTCTGATTTTTTTCATACTGAAAGATTGAATGGGTCATAATATATTAATTATGCACAACATATAAATAATACATCTACATAGAGAGATAGTGTTTAAGCAGAAATACGTTAAACTACATATATAAAATAGCAGTGAATCTTATCCAGCAGAAAAAAACAAACAAACAACAACAAAACAATAAGGATATTTGTTTTCTTTTATGTCTTCCTTGTCCACAAAGAAAAACTTCTCACTCTCAAATGTAGATATCTTCGAAGCTGGCTAATCTACTCTTATGTACAAAAAGCCTAGCCTGTTCATGTTGTATTCTATAAAATAATTAAATATATTATGAACTACATTATACTAATTAAAATGGAAGTAAATGGCTTTCTATAGTGCAAACATAATTCATTAATAAAACACACCTACAGATATCTACCGCTCCTCAATTTCAACAATAAGTAGTGACAATTACAGGTTCAAAGAGTCAACTTCTGACTTTAGAATATTTTATAACATAGAAACTTCTTCCTAGTTAAAGTGAGATATCTTTTAGGAAAAAAACTGTTCTCACAATATTTATGATCCATGGTAATTCATCATCAGAAGTAAACATTTAAAGCAGATGGTTTAGCTAAGGTTCTGAAAAGATGCTAGTGGCAAAAAAAGTGCAAGATTTTGTCTGATTTATTTTTTATGTGTTTTGTTGGTACAATCTTCACAATACTGAAAGGAGTACTGGTTTTGTAGGAAGAAAATCTTGACTCAGTAAGGCTGTCTTGTTCTCCCAAACATATCCTGAAGAGAAGGAATGAAATACATCATCATGTTAACATTCAAGGAATTATGCAACATCTTCAATAGACAGCATTTGCAATTGTCTTTCCTAAAAATATCTTATAAAGTTTTGGTTCTCTTTTTATAATGTGTTGGTTATGAAAAGCGTGAAATACAGACCAAATCTAACAAAATGGCGAAGAAGATAATACCTTTGCAACTGTCCAGCAAAGGCATAACACGTGGGAACATAGGCTCCAGTGGTCATGGAGAGCTGGGGGTAGGAATGGCCCAGGGGAGAAACAAGAGCTTCATTAATCCTTTCCAAGCCTAAGTCACATTTTAATACAAACATGAATACGGATAATCTATAGGAAATGTTTTTGCCATTTGGGCAAACAGATTTGCAATTACTAGAAATATTTATAGGACTGTTGAGACTTCTACCACCAACCCTGCTTTCGCAGATCTATAACTTGGTGACAGAATCTCAGTTCATAGTTGAAATTTAGTATCAGGCAAAAATCTCCTTTTTAATCTATGTCTTCTGGAAAGTGGAAGTAAGGTGAAAGTGTTCCAAATTTTTCCTTTAGGATAGAAAACTAATATTCTTATTACAGCTAAATTCTTATTAAATTATCCTTAGGTCATAAAAAAGTTTAACAAGCTAACATGCATCAGAAGGATGCCACTCTATTTTATAAATCATCTTTCCCTTCCACAGCTAGGTGAGATTTCATACTAATCAATAAATCTAAGCATTTTACTCCAAAGGATTTCTGCTTCCAGATTTCAGAGAATCCACATGTCCTCTGTTTAGATCTTGTTAAGACTTACTAGGAAAAACTGTTTTAACAATAGACATATTTAAACAGTTGTAAAAGAAAAATTGGTGTGCGATTCCAGAGAGAAACCAGACACCATCTTCCAGTATGCAATGAAGTGCATGAGCCCAAATGCAGGAATAATTGAAAATTGCAGCTGCAAAACCAATTTTTAAGAAATAGAAGCCTTCAGGTAAATGTGATGCAAACATTATATAAGTTCAGACTCTGCTGTTAGCTTCAGCCATATGAAATATCGGAACTGATATATGAACTCTTATTTGCACATTTTTCTTCCGCTATCATACTGGAGAAATCTCATGTTTAATGTCCTCCACTTTTTTTCTTTTTTCTTTTTTTTTTTATTCAGCATATTTTTCGGGTATAGATCAGTATTGTTCCACTTCACTAAGACAAAATAACTGTTCAGAAAGTTCATATGATTAAGGTCTCTTCACATGCTGTAAGACATTGCCGTTTTGAGCTGCTCTCTTGCAAAAAATATAAAGTCAGCTTAAATTAATATCATAATACAGGAATAAATGTGAGTCGTCTGCTTATCTGAAGACAGACAGTTATTCTCACTGCTGCAGCATCTAATACCAGTTCCTGAATCAGCAAAACTAGCGTGGAAATTCACATTAACTTCACTGGGTGCAAGATTAGTGCTTTATCGTGTTTTCCTGAGAGAAGTGTAGTGGTACATTATCACACCAATTTGTAGAGTAAGCAAAAATTAATTAAACAAATGTAACAGAAGGCTAGATGAAGATGGAAATCCCCAGGCAGGAAGTACATTTAGACTATTTTGGCAGAATCCACATCTGTGAATGATATAAAATACACTGAATATATCCAGAAAATTATGCACTTGGTTTATAAAACAACCACAGCTCCAGCTACTTAGATGGAACTCTTTGTCTCGTATTTTACATACTTCAGATACTGACAAACTACTACTACCATTCCAAAAAAATTAAAGTATAGACTGAAGCACTTTTCTTCTGCATGCAAACATTTCCTTAAAAGAGAGATGGAAACAAAGAATAACAACATCAGAACAGATATGTTTTTGTCAGGCTGTGTGTCTCTTTTTTCTTCAGAAACAGCAGTCTTAATAAACAGGGCTTTGCTATCTTGTTCTAGTTATTACATCTATTGAGAGTGATCCCATAGAAAAGATAGTTTCCAAAAACCTCTGGTGTACAATGCTTAGCTACCTGATTCAAACAGTGCTTGAAGTGTTTACCATGAGAGATAGGTACTATCTCTAATTCTTCCATGTTGTAATTTTAGTTTCTTTTTTTCTTGTCCTATTCTCAGGGACCATAAGGAACATTATATATACTTAATTACTGAAGCTGCTATTTTGTATTTGGAGACAATTCAAATTCTTTCAGTTTTTCTTCATATATTGTCATTCCATGGCCCTTCTCCAGAGCCAGTTGGCTCACATCTTCCTTAACCTGCAGTTTTGAGGAAAAGGCAGAAATACCAGAAAGGCAGAAATCTCAACTCTTACAGGTTTTGCAACAGCTGGACAGGTCTGAGTCATGTTCTGCTTGTGATTCACAACAAACTGCAAATTTCTGCACTGTATTTCTACTTGTGTTGCAGAACATTCTGGCTATCTTTCAAACTTTGCTTCTATTCTCATTATTCTTTGACATATTTTAGATTGATTTGCATGTAATTATTTGTCAAATTATTTTGAATTCTAATCTTGGAGCCCTCAAAAGTTTGATATAATCCATAAATGCAGAAAATGGACTATATATTTCATGGACCATCTCTAAGGAAAGTAAAGATATGCTTTATGCTTACATTGAGGTATATACTTTACTGAAGCATATATTTCTGTCTGCCCTCGGTTCAGTGCAGGCTCCCATATAATCCTGTTTACTGTATCTGTCTTTTGACAATGAGCTGTAATAAATCTTCGATGCTGCCACCTTATAAAACCTTCATCTAAATAGTGTTTTCCTTGAAACTTTCCTGTGTAACAGAAATTCCACCCCTGGAATGGCCCATAATTGCCATTTTCCTCAACCAACCACAGAGTTATTGAATGTGAATCACCTCAGTTTGATTTTGTGAATAACATGCTACAAATAGATGAAATCCCACCTAATATGAAGGGTTGCCTACTCCCAGCTGCCGAATGTAATGGAGGAGAAACTGTAATCAAGGACATGGCCCAAGCTCCCTTACTGTTAAATTCATGCTTACATTTTTTTATTATATTTATTCAGCTGACAGAGTTATAAAATGTATAATTTTTATAGTTCCTAAAATGAATATTTGGGAATTAAATGCATGCATGTGGAAAGCTCATCCACAGAGATCCACAAAAGTTATTCTAATTCACAGAACCAGCTCCAAATACCAAGTCCAAAATGTCTCAGCAGATGTACATATTTTTTTGTTTATAGCCTCTTTCAAATGTTTGAGTACTTCTGACTGGGCCATGCTGGCTTAGAACAGATAGGGGCATAGACAGGACAAGCTTTATCATTTCAGTGGATAGCATAGCTTAATCCAAGCCAAAACCATGCAGGAATAATTTTTTGCTAGAAACAGTTCTCCAAGTGTTTACACTGTTGAAAATTAGATCTGTCGGTAGCAAAACCATAATTTGACTTCAGGCAACCCATTTTCAGGATGATGTTATGTGACATGCCTGCATAGACAGCCACGTACAACATTCCTGAGAGCAGATCAGCTTTATTTATTTAATCTTGCATCTTGACATTCAGGCTTCAAGAAAGAACACAAAAAAATCTGGAGTCCTGAAACCTGACTGACCATCAAGGAAAGCATGATGTGTTGCCATAAGAAGAGCAGAGAGCAATAAAGAGATCATAGTTATCTATCAGACTTTTATGAATTACTCTCTGAATTGCTTTGTGAACAGCACCATATAAGACCAAGGCACCCAAGTGATGACCAGCTGCTTGTTCTTACAATAGAAGTAGATTATATCATATTTTTCCCCCAAATACACAATTTTATATTCAACATGATGGAATCTTTTTCTTGGGAAAAAAGGACTAACCAACCAACCAACCAACCAACCAAAAAAACATAGAGAACATTAACAATGATGTTTTACTGACAGTGATACAAATAAACAGAATCAATGTCAAGGACAGAAAATATTCCCAATAGTCTGGAATTGCAAGGTGAAGTACCTTCAGCTTTCAGTAGAATTATGTTTTCAGCTGAGCTGCAGTAGTTATCAGTTTGATCACACTCTATTAAGAGAGAGAGTGTATTAGAAGGCAAAGACTTTCCTTGGGATCTGAAAACACATGAACTTAGTGGTTATTTGGTTTCATTAGATCAGTTCAAAAACACAACCTTTCTCTCTCTTCTAAATACTTTGATTAAGGCTGTACGCTTTTCTTTTTTTCTGCCATCAGTGTCACTAATCATTTCAGAAAGGCAGACATTCCAAAAACCTTCCTCATAAGATCAGAGAGAAGCAGTACTGCTGCTTCAAAGAACTGGATGTAGAAGCTGGCATTTAACTGTCCTTAAATTTCAAAGGTTTTAGTTTAGCAAGTTTTCAGTGTTTGTGCTCTTCCTTATTATTTTGAAACACTACTTACTGTCAGAAATGAGTGAAGCTATACCATCTACACCAGCTGAATATGACACTGGGGTTCTGAAATACATTTGAATCTGCTGTTCCAGGGTGCTTTCCTGTGGTGGAACAGAGATAATTATTTTTTTTTCATATAGAAAGATACAGCACTATTCATAAGAATAGCAATTATTAAATTGAAATAGAATTAATCAGCTTCAAAGCCTTTATCTGTCAAGTATATATGGGTTATTTTTTTTATTTTTTTATTTTTTTTAATTCCTGCATTTTTAGTAATAGTTGGTGTTCTAGAGCAAAAAGATAATCAAAAGCATTTCATTAATGTCAGTGTCAGAGCTGACATTTCCTAGTGGAAGCGGAGGACTGAATGCAAACTGAATGCAAACTGAGATAGAGCTTAACAAATAATTAGCTTTCTAATTGTATCATGCTTTCAGAGTATTTCTGAAGTTTTTACATAACTGACAATATGTAATAATTTCTCCTTAAGAATTTGTTCGGGAAAAACCAGGCATTGAGGCTGGGAATGGGTGGCAGGGGGAAGAGAAAGATCAGAAAGAAAAAAAAAAAAAATTAAAAATTGAATAAATATGTGAATACTTTACCTGAGACACATCTCATCACCAAAAACCTGCTTGGTCATGGCAACAGAAAATATTTTCTTCCTCAAGAAACTCATAATACACAACACAGAATTAATATTCAACTATCTGAGGGAGAAGTTTAAAGATGACAAAGGACTGAAATGTTGAATGGAGTCCCTGAAATGAGGTTGCACAGAATGTCTTATTCAAAAAGTGGCTACTTAATATACTGATGTTAGCCTGTCTTTTATGAAGGCTAGATAAACTTGTATATATGGAGGGTGTATACGGAAAACATGGCCTTAAAGTACGTGAAAATGTGGCTTGTGCTGAAATACGCACACTCTAGTATCAGACATACAGGTCAAAACAACAAATGTCTCCCAGTTTAACACAGCAAGAACAGATTATCCCTGTTATACTTCAGACCACTCATACTCTGTTAACTCTAATTTACTAAATTTACTAACTAGCTTCAGCATTGTGAAAAACATTCCTAAAAATTTCTAGCATGGAACAGTATATGACAAAAATAATCAGTTTAAGTTAAACATGAAGCAAAAAACAGTTCAAAGAGTAGCAACACGACAAAGGGACCTTTATAGTAACAGACAGGAAAGGATTGAAGGGTGTCAAAATACAATGAGTGATTAAGTATTATTCTAGATAATTCATGTTATTTAATGGTCTAATATTTTACTCATTATTTAATGGTTTGAATAAAAAGAACCAAATAGAACCAAGTAACTCCGATATAAAAACCCATTATGGTACAATTCTCCTGCATGCAGAAGGCATCCATTTATTAATATTTTCCTACAAGCAGCAAGGAGAAAAAAACTCCACACTCTGTGTCAGCCAACTCTATTAGCTGTAGCTTTGTCAGTTCTCTGGAACTTCCCAAACATTAATTTAAACTCTGCTTTTTGTAGTATTCTTCTAAGATGAATGCTATAGTAACTAACTATATGAGTAACTAACACAGGCAAGGTGAATTTAATAGATAGGTCAACTCAGAACAGTCTAAGAAATAACTGATATTTCTAAGTATATGTCATATTAACTAAACTTTTAAGTGAAATATCGGACTATTGCTCAAGTGTCCCCAATCAGTTTAGCTTCACTGTCCTACCCATGAGAATGCCAAGATGACATGCTAGCTGCAACCTACCTCAAGTATCACTGTTCTTCAGGAAACGTGAAGTAGCATATCACAAAGCTAAGGAATATATTCCTTTCAAGTTGACATATTGTTTAATCACAGAATCATCAAGGTTGGAAATGACCTTCAAGATCATCAAGTCCAACCATCAGCCTTACAACCCCTAACCACTAAACCATCTCCCGAAATACCACCTCTACCCATTTTTTGAACACCTCCAGGGACGGTCCCTGCTCCAATGCCTCACCACTCTTTCTGTGAAGAAATTTTTCCTAATATCCAATCTGAACCTCCCCTGGTGCAAATTGACCCCATTTCCTCTTGTCCTTTTGCTAGTCACTAGGGAGAAGAGGCCAACACTCACCTCACTACAACCTCCTTTCAGGTAGCTCTAGAAATCAATGAGGTCTTCCCTCAGCTGCTTCTTCTCCAGGCTGAACAGCCCCAGCTCCTTCAGCCTCTCCTCACAAGGCCAGTTCTCCAAACCCCTAATCAGCTTAGTTGCCCTTCTCTGCACCTTCTCCAGCACCTCAATGTCCTTATACTGCGGCGTAGTACTATGTGGTAGTTTATCAGCATTATGTTAATCTAATTATATAAGTGGTGCTACATTCGTGTGCTCTGAAATTTCAAAGGATTTCATATTTTTGTTACATACTAAGAAGCACATAAAAATTGTGTGCCACTAGAAGCTCGTATTTTTGTACTGTAAATATGGTTTGCTCAGGAATTTTTTGTCTTGGTTATTTCATTACGTGTGCCTTTGCACCAAAAAAAGACAAAATTTTCTTCATACATTTATAGTGATGTTATTTCCATTCTCCTTACATAGGTTACATAGCAGTTTCATTCTAAACAGCAGACTGATCATGATTTTATTTGTTACCCTTGAAATTCTCATAAAACTAAAATAACTGCCTATGCAGGTTGTTTTTCATCATGGAACCTGGCTTTTATATGAATAAAACAACAAACTGATACACTTTCCCACATTAACAGTTAATGAAATAGATTTTTTGCTACAAGGCACATGCCTTTTTATATGACTTGTAGTCTCATGATTCTCTGGAGCAGAGAAGAGAGTGTTTGTGATTTTTAGATGAGGAATCCACTTTATGTGTTAATAGGCAAAATATATGTCAATAGCTAGATAAGTAAAAATGACAGGGATGAAAAAGGGAGTTAGCTGTCAAGTCATAATTTTAAATTTTTAATCCACGTTTTTACCTGACTTCTGTCAGAATCAGCCAGAATTCTCTGATCTGTAAATTGCTTGTGCCAGTGAAGAGCACACAGACTTAGTTTGTCTCATAAAAAAATAAGGATACAAAAGCACCAAGCTACTAACATTATTTTTACTCTCCATTACCCTCTGTAATAACAAATCACTGAGAAGACAGAATTCATAAATGCTGTATTAAGCAATAAAAAAATCAATACATATATCTCTATGTAAGAGCAAAGATTGACTAACTTTTACATTCATGTTCTTTGAAAGAATGATATTTTAACCATAAGAATGCTTTATCATTGTTTGATACTCTCCTCCCATATTATTAATCTTTTGAAGGGGAATTATTTCTAGTTATAGCTTGCATCAGTTTCCAAGGTAATCAGCTTACCAATTTACCATCAAATCAAAACACCTGCTCTTCATCCATTTAAAATCTCTTTGGAAGGATATTTCAATTGCATCAAATAGAGAGTCCAGCCCCACAATACCTTACAGGGAGTTTCTGTACCCACAACAGCTCATTTCAGAAGTATAGTTACCACAGAACTCAAGCTAAATAATTAAGTACAAAGTTTCTATAAATTATGTTAACATTGCCCAAAATAATTCATATTTTAAAAAGTTCATAAATCAGCCTTTGATTTGAAATGAATGCATTTTATTTCTCAAAAAGAAGTACCAAGCTAACTCTGGAAGTGAGAAAATAATACTTTCAAAGTAGAAACACAGTCTTACTTTCTGCTAATGGTATTTATCTTTTTTATTTAATAACTTGCATACAGACATGCAAATACATTCACACAGTTCTCTCTCCTACACACACAGGGGGTATACTGATATATGTATGTGGAGAACTTTAGTACTAAAATTCATATCTGTTTGAGTGTAACACTTTTCTTTTGACTACTTTTCTTTTTTGCTTGGCAGGGAATAGAGAAATTAAAAGCTTTCTCCACAACACTTTGGAACATGATAGAGATTGATAGCTTCTGCAGTGAGACATAAGATAAGGAAAGAAGATTTTTAAAATCAACAGTCAACAGGGAAGGAGAGCTGCCTAACAGCAATAAAAACAACACTACATCTAATTTTCCAAGCAAGAAATGCTGGGACAAGGAGATAAATTAAAAAAAACCCCAACAGTGGAAATATTGTAATGATGCCCTGTGCAATACAAACATTAAACAGGAGTCTTCAAGTCCTTGAATATTCTAAGCTGTAAAGAGAAAGGTTATAATAGAGAACTATACAGTTAAAACTTTTAATCATAGCCTGATGCAAAAAATCTTGATGCTTATAAAGTGCCCATTGGATACCTGATCCAAAATGAGCTACATCTACTAGAATATTTGCAAATATTTCAAAAGCTTCCACATCCAGCCCTAAATCACCCACATATGTGAGCTTCTTAGTATGGGCACTTGAAGCTTAAATTAATTCCAAACCCTTTGTTGTTCTTGATTAGAAAGAGGAGAGGGAAGGTGATAGCTAACAGTGAGAGCCACCATTTTCTCACTAATAATGTGGCTGAAGAAAGTTTATACACAATAGGTATAGTTCAATTTTAAGGAAAATTTTCTTCCATTTGGAAGTGTCCTCATTTTCACATCATTAAAGTTGGGCTATAAACTATTTTTTAATAGGATTTTTTTTTTTTTGTTGGTTTGTTTGGGTTTTTTTATTTGTTGGTCTTTTGGTTTGTTTTTTTTTGCTACAGAAAGTAAGCTCTCTTTACAATTAAAACCCTACCTCACTAGGGATTCCAGCTTCATCCTTAGTATTAGATAGCTACCATTTTTAGTTAGAGATGTTTTTTTGACAAAATAAGTTCAATAGCAACTGAATGGTTTTTTTGGAATTTGGAAAGAGAAAAGTATATGTCAGGAGGACTTTCATTTTTTAACCTACTAAAACTGAAAAATAGTTTTTCTGTTAAGGAAAAACAAAACTACGATTCCCATGTTCTTATTCCTACTGCTCGCATGTTCTTGTCCCATACTATCTACCTGACCTTTCCTGCTGATAAGCTGACACTTGGTTGTCTTCCTTTGAAATTCATCTTTCCAATATCTTTGGCCTCCATCTGCTCTCATTTGCTTTGACTTGACATCTGAAGGGCTTCATAACCTCAGAAGTCCAATGCTATCGATGTCTGAGCCTTCATACCTTTATGGATCTTCTGTTTCACCCCTGGCAGAATATTCGTTTCTGTACCTGCAAGTGACCTTTATTGCTTCAATCATAACAGCTTTGATGATACTCAAGTTTTTTGTGGAAACAAATTTGAATTTTGGTCTCTCAAATTTCTTTCTATAAGTAGGTGCTGATTTTTACATCCCAGCAAATCACCTCTGCATATTTTTCCTTCTAAATTCCCATGCCATTAAATAAGTGGGCTCAGTAGATTAGCTATGAGATAGACAGTTAGCTAACACATGCATAGAAAGAGTATCCCTAAAAGGGGTTGATAATCTTTCTATGTTTAATATTTTCTTATGGATCCAGTAAATTTCTGAAAATAAAACAAATTTTTGGAAGCAAACAGGTTATTTTTAAGCAGGGATTCCACAGCTTTCTACATCAGACCACCAGTATTAGAAGAGTGGCCTCAGGAACAGCAGCAAAACAAGCAAACAAACACAAAAAGGTTCTTTATAGGAGGTCTGTGGCGATGATCTGGGATTTGAACTGACTCTCCCACTAGTTTCACAATGTCTTGTGTAAAGTCCTGAAATGAGTAATTGTCTCAAAACAGCCACCGTGACAAAATGGACATTGTGCTCAATAAGCCACCTGGACTCTTCTTGCTAGGAGAGACCCTCATTTAGTAACCATGTTGATAAACTGGGTCCTGTTCTCGCAAAAAGAGCCCCTCCTTTGGTGGTCACCCTGATAAGCTGGACATTGTCCTTGCAAGGGGAATCCCTCTTTGGTAGCCACCCTGATAGGCAGGACACTGTCCTTATTTGATAAAGGACAGTGGCATGCAAGCAGTACCCTGCAGAGGCAGAGTGCCATCCTGTGTAAGCCCTGTGTAGGGGCACCAAACAGGGTACATGCACAGAAATAAGGGTCATTGCTCAGTCAACCGAGCGGGGGGTCCCAAGTGATCACTGGGTGCCTTATGTCCCACTAACTCATTTCTAGAACAGCCTAAAATTCCACACTGAGTCTGCGCAAGATACGTCAAGACCCCCAAAAAAGGTGGGGCCAGGTAGCATAAAAGATGCAGGCTCAGGATGCTAGGATGGGATCCCCCCATCCAAGGACCACAACTTCCTACCAAGACCATTGCTGGATCCAAGGGTGGTGATAACTTTCTACACCCCTTTCTTTAGCTCTCTCTCTCCCCCTTTCTCTCTCTCTCTCTACCTTACCTCAGTACATAAGAGTACCATCATTTCTAACTTTAAGTTTTGTAACCCATTGCTTTGTTAAGTTTTGCTAGTTGTAACCTGTTGTTTTGAGCATTTCATTAAGTTTTGCTAGTTGTAATCCGTTGCTTTGAAAGTACTGTTTTGTAAGTTCTGATAGTTGTAATCCATTGATTTTGAGAGTATAGTGTGATGTATTTTTGACAAGCTTTATAATCTTACTCAATTCCAAGTAAAGTTGCATTTTGTACAATCCTCCTGGGTAATAGTGTAACTCTTAGAGTACTGCACAGAGAATTCCTGAGTTTAATCTCACTGAATGAGTTGTTAAAAGAGAATTAAGACAGGAGGATTGGATCCAGTCACACCTAGGCTCCTCTCTGAAAAGAAGTTTAGAAAGCAAGTGAGTCCACTCTGAATCTCCCTGAGTCGGCCCCACCTTTGGGGAACTCTACCTGTGCCCACTTTGTGGGATGTACCATTGTACCCACTTAGTAGGACATGATATTTAATTGGGGCCCCCACCTATGGGGATCCCTACCCACCCTGTGGGATGCAACAGTGTCATACCCACCTTGTGAGATGGGACAGCTTGTTATTCTGTGACATTATTCCTAAACTATGGACATTGATACTGATGTAGAAATGATTAATCAGTGTTAACAGATCAACATGGAAACATGGATCCCCAAGAGGCAGGCTGTCCTAATTACCTATTTAGTTTTATTTTAATATACTGGAAGGAAAACACAAGCTTTAAGCTCTCCGGTAAGTCTCAGTCTCTGTAATTAGCTGGATTGGCTGTCGATTACAATAGAAAGAAAATCCTTTATAGAAATAGGTGGGTGAGCAGTGTTGACTAATGCATTTGAGGTCACTGACATGTAGTGGTATTCAATGGTGGTGCAGCCACTGGGCACTGCATAGGCAAGAGTGCCAGGAGCCCACTTATATCAGAGTATCATCAGATGCTCTTAAAAAGGCTTTATCTACCCCTCTTCCTGCAAACTCAGAAGTCTGTTGTTAAATGTGACTGATTTTCTGGATTATGTCAGTAAATAATACAGTGTCTGCATTACTGCTTCAGTTCTTTCCAGTTATGTGGGGAGGGCAGTTGGCAGATTTTGAAGATTACTAGAAAGAATTCCTTAGTTCAAAACCTGTTGACAAATACACCCTAGTGAAAATCCTCCATTTCCAAAGCATTACTTTTTCAAGTGTTAGTGTCACTGGTCTTCCCTCAACAAGAATTTTTTTGGGCCACAGACAGTCATTATAATGACTTGTAAAAAGATCATGACAAATGGTGTTGAAAATTAAAAGATAGCCCGGAGTGGAAAGTGGAATTAACATTGGGATAAAAAGAAGTTTACTGGATCTAGTATAAATTGTGGCAGTTTTTCATCAGAATCAAAATATCAGATAAACCTCCTAAGGTGTACACTATTCTCAGAAACTTGTAAGTTCAAGTGGAGCAGGAGTCTGATGAAAGGAAAAAGAATCTTAGCTGAAAAAGCAGAAAGAAAAGGGGACAGGAAGGGTATGACCACCAGCTTGATGGACTTATGGTGTCTGTAAAAAATCCAGTTGGCAATCAGAGGAAACAAACAGAGAGGGAAAACACTTTTCTAATTTATCTGAGAATATCTGATCAGCTGTTGACACTTAGGTAAGAATGTTAGTGTATTTGATATTTTGTAGCAGATCTTTTCTGGATCATCTTTTGGGGTTTGCATATTTGCATAGATGAGAACTGATACAGCAAGTCAATCAAGTTTGAGTCTGGGTATCACTGAATCTGAGTCTCTTAGCTTTCAATCCTCCAGATACCTCTCTGTGCATAATGCTGGTAGCTTGCTGTAATGCCCTGGGGAGCCTGATGAAAGAACTTTTGCAGGTCATTCTGTTGCAAACTTTTTCTTTTTCACTAAGCATTGTCAGCACTGCAAATTGAAATCTCAGCTGAAGTCCACAAATACTCACTGTAGCCTTGGTTTGCCAACATAGACCAAACAAGACTGTTTCAGTAGGTTTAAGATTTGCTCCTTTTAGGGCACTCATTGCAAGTATCTGACTTAAAATGTCAAATTGGTTATCATTTTGGAAGTATGCGCCTTCAGAAACATTTAGAGAGTTACCTCTACATTTTGCAGTCGTTTAATACATCCTTGGAATATTACATTTGCATAATATATTTCTGTATTTTAATTTTGGATTGCTGTGATTTTTTTGATAACATCCTTGTTTCTGGCATAGTCAAAAACACATGCTAGATTTCAGTTTCAAAACTGACCTTAGAAAAGTCTATTGTAGGATGCTTGTTTTAACACCATTACAGCTAACCTTGGGTAAGAATTTCTGTTGCAGAACAGAATGAGTATAAACCTTTCATGGTTCACTTAAAACTTTATAAGGTATTCTATACTGCACAGCATAGTATATTAAGCTTTTTAAACTAGTTTTCTGTTGTTTTATTATTCGGTCATATGTTTGGGTCAACACTGCAGCATTGTGCAGTTGATTTTACCTTTTAATAAAGATGAGACTGCAGATTTTTATTGTTCACTTGTAAATCTGCCGTGTAAACAACATGATATACACTCCATGGACTTGCAATTATTCTTTTGGGGCTAGGCATGGAACACAGTAATCACACCACCATCATTACACATGTCTTTATGCCAGTCCAATGCAACTCAGAAGGTCATTTCAAATGTTATCTCCTACTGTACCGGAAGTTCCTCAGCAAAAAATAAAACTGGGTTCCCACCATTGCTGTGAAGTTGTCTGCTTTAGAGTTTACTAAGTTGCCACTTGTCATGGAAATATAAAAGTGTGTTTTCGGATATGTAGCTTATGTAGCACTGATGCTGTAGAGAATGTCTATTTCCCTGCCTGGAGTATTTTAATACTTAAAAATATCTGTAATAGGAGTTTGAATCCCATCTCAACACATCAAGGATGTTCAAGACTCCTAAACATGAACCAAGATTACAGAATTCCAGTTGTTCAGCTTCACTTGAGCTTAATTCAAAAATACCTTCCTAGAAACAGAACTTGTTTGTAGGGGCAATCCAACCTGTTGACCACTAAGCCAATCCTAAGACTTCAGTTACACCCAAGATTCTGTACCAGATGATTAGGTTTCAACTTGAAGTAGATTGGTGGAATCGCATAGATGTGATCTCAGTGCAATCCACTCCAGTCTGGGTAAGATCAGACGCTCTGATAGCATCCCAGTCGTAATTAGCCATCCACACTTGAATCAGAGCTTTTTTATTCTCTATATTTTCTCACAAGCTCCAAAAATATCTGGTTCCTCTGGCAAAGATAAATTGTAGCAACTCCACACCGGAAGATGCAACAAGATAAATGCTGCTCTTTAAATCTTAGGTACTATTAAGGACTAAAAAGTTCAGACTTGAAAAATACAAGAGACATTAAATAGGAAACACATTTTTAAATTAAGTACTTCAGCCATGTTATTTAAAAAAAAGCTACTTAGGCTTAACACACATCTGAGGACAGGTGAGTGCCATGATCCTTCCCCTGTAGAGATATAGGTTATATATATATATACAAATATATATATACATCTATCTATATATACATATATATATATATGTATAAAACTCTTCAACACTTCAGCCACAATAACCCTGGCAGCGCTACAGGCTGGGGGAAGAGTGGCTGGAGAGCAGCCTGGCAGAGAGGGACCTGGGAGTGCTGGTGGACAGCCGGTTGAACATGAGCCAGCAGTGTGCCCAGGTGGCCCGGAAGGCCAATGGCATCCTGGCTTGTATCAGGAATAGTGTGGCCAGCAGGAGTAGGGATGTAATTCTCGCCCTGTACTCAGCACTGGTGAGGCCTGACCTTGAGTCCTGTGTACAGTTCTGGGCCCCTCACTTCAAGAAGGATGTTGAGGTGCTGGAGTGGGTCCAGAGGAGAGCAACAAGGCTGGTGAAAGGACTAGAGGGAAAGTCTTATAGGGAGAGGTTGAGGATGCTGGGGTTGTTTAGCCTGGAGGACACTCAGGGGACCTTACCACTCTCTACAACTACCTGAAGGGAGGTTGTAGTCAGGTGGGGGCTGGGCTTTTTTTCCAGGCAAGCAGTGACAGGACAAGAGGGCACAGCCTGAAGCTGTGCCAGGGGAGGTTTAGGTTGGATATTAGGAAGCACTTCCTCACGGAGAGGGTGATTAAACATTGGAATGGACTTCCCAGGGAAGTGGTGAAGTCAGTGTCCCTGGATGTTTTTAAGGAAACGCTGGATGTGGCACTTAGTGCCATGGTCTAGACAGTGTGGTGGTGTTGGTCATAGGCTGGACTTGATGATCTTAAAGGTCTTTTCCAGCCTTGGTAATTCTGTGATTCTGCTATTCTGTTACTAAAGTGCAATAGTACAGTACAAGAAAGCAGCCATAACACCCAATAGTAGTGTACCAAACTGGCTTCTGTTGGAGGAATTTGAAGTTTGAAAATTGTTTCATATTCACTTCTTGTGTCTCACTACACACAACAAAACTAAATTACTCTGATCTAATCCAATACAGCAATCCATATGTTCCTGTGTACTATACCTTCTCTGTGGGCAAAACTTGAAAATAACATGACACTCAGAAAATGCCGCTTCAGAAAAAATGGATCACTCTGATTTATCCTTATATCTATGAAGTATGGAGGCATTAATTTAATCCCAATATTTTAAATGCCCAAAACTGATCGTGTGACAAACTGGGATGAAAATGTAATAGGACAAGTACATTCAGCTTCCCATATTTCACACATTCTGTAACTTTTCAGGTTGATCAAGGCAGTGTCTGAATAAACACAAGGGCTCTAATTCAGCTGGGGTTTTAAGCCAAATTTTTTACTTTTGTGAATATATCTCAAAACATAACACTGAGTTTCTTTTTTGTCTGATAGAGGAAAGAATGTTAATAGATAGCTCTGGAAACATGTCATTTGGACTGTCTCTAGAGGCTTTTCTGGTGATTGCAAATTGCTTACACTGTGGTCTTGCACTTTAGGACATAAAGCAGAGGCTCTTAAGAGGAGAAGACTTTTGTGTTCAGTCCAGATTTCTAATGTACATTGCTAACATTGATTCCTATCATCTGATTTGGATTATTCTAAAAAATAATACACAAGAACACTTAACTGTAGATTATTTTTTTCTGAAGAATACATTTTCAACATTTCTTTTTGCAATGCTACCATTTACCTATCTTCACGGCCATGGGTATGGGTTGTTTTGCAAGTGGCCTCAAGATTGCTCACAGTACTCAAGCTGTTAATTGAATTGTTTTGACATCATTGCATAATGCAAATAAATTCAAACGTTTAACTTGGCAAATTTAGAATGGTCCAAAGTTACCTGAGACAAGAAGACTGCTTATTTGCTAATCTCAGGCTCTCTGTCATCACCTTTACCTAAGACCTTACATTGTCCAAAGGTTCTTTCTTACATTTTGCACAACGTACTAGCCTTTGCATCAGATAAAACTCCAGGTGCCAGTGCAGCTGATGTGAAATGACTAGTGAATATTATTGATTTAAATATTGATTATCTCATAAAACCCTATTCTTCCTTATACTGCCAGCAGTTGGGTTGCCTCCTTCTTGCAAAGGGAAAAAAAAAAAAAAAAAAAGGAAGAATGTAAGTTAAATACAAGTAAATTTTTAATATTTAACTACAGATAGAGTACAGGTCTGAAAAAAACACAGTATGTAGTAGATACATTTGTTAGTAGCTGTTCAGCTAACTAATAATGGCCAAAAACTACAGGCTGATGCCAAGGGCTGTTGATTGACATCTCTTTCAGAAACCATAAGAAAATCAACAATGTGAAACATACAGCATTAAACATTATACTCTTACATTTGTTTTTGTCCTAAGTAAGGCTGAGATGTCTAACAACAAAAAAGCTTCTCAGTTTCACAGATATTCATGATCCCTTGCATCTCATTCAAATAGAATCAGTTGGGACTTGTTGGTCTGTCACTGTAAATAAATTAACTCTTAGTATACAAAGCTATAACTAAACAAAAATTAAACTTCTGTGCTAAGATGACTGTATAATTCCACCATCAATGGCAGAAATACTTATTTCTTCACTACCCTGAAAGGTAGTAGAAGATAAATGCAACTGAGGATAAAATATTTCAGTTGTAGTTGAAATTATCATAAACCTAAAGTGAATGCAATAAGTTATCCATTTCTCAAGTCACTCTATACATTTCAGAACATTATTAACATTACTTGTACACAGGACAGTGAAAACAATACCTATTTAATCAATAGAACTAGACTGGGTTCCTAATGTAACACAGCACATTTAAAGGAAAGTATACTGCTCAGCTGTTTTGCAATTAATTAAATTAACAAAACAGCACTGCAATTAAGGAAAAATCCTCCACACAAGAATAAAAAAGAAAAAATAAAAACTTCAAGGCATGGAAGAACGTGCTGCTTGAAAGAGAAGAAAAAAGTGGCTACAACTCTCTTCTGTTTCCAATGGTTTACAATACATACTAAGGGAATTTAATTTTACTTATATATATATACACACACACACACATGCACATATATGTAAGCATGCAGATTTAGTACTTTGAAGTCTCTGGAGCTAGAAATTAAGTTGTTCAAAAAACATGACCAAAAAACGGTGGACTTCAAAACACTGGATGCTTTTAAGTTTCACCTGGACAGAGTGCCCCATCTTGTCTAGACCATGCTTTTGCCAAGAAAGCTTTGACGAGATGATCCCTGAGGTCCCTTCCAACCCGGCATTCTATATGATCCTATGATTCTTATGGTGTTCTTTTTCTACATATTCTACACTGGATGTAGTGGCAGTAACATGGGAAGGTTTTGTGGGGGTTTTTTTTGTGCTATCCTCCCTAATTGCTTTGGAAAAGTACAACCTGGAGAGATGATCTAAATGAGAAAGGTGGTTTTTTCAGGTTTACTCATTACTACTTGTAATGTTTCAATGCTATATTATAGCTTCACATTGAAATGAGAGTTTTACCCTTGGGAACTGAGTAGCTTATAACATGGACTTTATTAAAGCAGATTGCATTAACATTTTCTTAAAATAATCAAATATATCTTTAAAAGGATCAGGTTGCATAAATGATAATAACAAAAAAGAAATAAAGCAAAAGATAGTAAGACTAATGAACGATGGGAGTTTTCCTTTCACATTTGTTTTTTATTTATTTATGTTGACTCAGGGGAGGTCTAGCCAAGATGCAACATCTGTTTATATTGGAGTCTTCTCAAGGCTCTCTTATAGAAATGTGTAAGGGTTATGAAAATGTTTATTAGTGTCTCCCGTGCATTTTAAATACTCCCAGTTCCAGTCCTCTACTTCTATCCCTTTATACCATGTTGTACTAAGCATATTCTCTTAAGTTTAGTTTCAGGACTTCCTTACTTAATGTTCTCTCTTTTTATTTCATTACTTCCACTAGATCTTTCAGAAACTATGTTCAAATTCCATATATTATGACAAACATAACAAAATAATGCCATACAGAAGTAGTGGGAGTATCTTACACTCTGTGTTCCAATATGAACTTCCCCAAAGGTAGCAAGTGATCAGATGTTATGTTTCCAGAAAATACTATTTCTTCACAGTTTAGGCCAATTACTTTAGAATACAAATTAAAAAAAGGCATAAGATTCAAATAAAATAGCTATGTTCAATGCAACATTTTTTACTAAGCCAAAATGGAGTACTGTATCAAAGGAAGAAGACTCACGGTCAATGTCACACTGTCTTAATACTGGGAAACTTGAGGTTATCAGCAAGACTCTGCTGCTTGTATTATTCTATTTTCACAAATGTGCTTCTGTCTGCAGTTGCAGTCTTTTTTTTTTTTTTTTCAATACATTCTTCATCTACCATCCAGCTCTTTTTTTTAACCACACTTTGTTCTCCCTTTAACATCCAGCTTTTTCTTGCCTTTCATCTTAATCCATTATTTTTAACAAACAAACAAACAAAAAAAACAAACAAAAAACAAAAAAACCCTAACCACAACAATCAGTGCTTCACCTGCATTTTTTCCTAATATCAAAAGTTGCTGTTAAGTCTCACATTTAAATTCCATTTTGGTCTCCCTGGAAGAAAAGATTGTGTTTGCTGCAGCTCTCTCTTTCCCAATTGACAAAGTTATTTATAAATTGTCCACAAAAGTCTAGCTACTAGCTAATTAGTAAATAGCATGTTACTATTGTCCTGTTTCTCATGAAAATAATACTTTTATCACTCTACATTTGTAGAAGTTTTAACATCATGTATAAAAAAGTGAATGGTAATACCTGGAGGCCAGCATCAAAATTAGCAGTATCATTGAGCCAAATGCCACAATACTGATATACATACAGATCTGCATAGAAGTTATCCTCTAAACTGCTTTTTACTGAATGTGCAGGACAATGGGCAGGATCTTTACAGTGTATGAGTGAATCCTGCTAATCCTGCTCACATTTAGTTTTTTCCATATGCACTCCTTGCCTTTTCATTTCATATATTCTGTGCAATAAAAAATACACATGTGATTTGTGAAGGCTTGATGGATTAAATAAAAATAGAGCTTGGTGCTGGCTTTCTACCTTTCCAGAAGAAAAATGGACACTACTTTCAGCTCGTTGACCCCTACATATCTCTATGTATTCATCCTCAGGAACCTTGTTCATCTATGAGTACTTCCTATTACTTTTCAGCAAATTCACTCTTAAAACAAAAAAACAAACAAACAAAAACAAAACAAAACAAAACAAAACAAAAAAAAAAAAAAACAAACAAAAAAAAAAAAAAAAAAAAAAAAAAAAAAAAACAAAAACAAAACAAAACACCTCCAAACTAAGCCAAACAAGCAAACAAAACCATTACAAAATCAATTACTAAAAAACAGGCAATCCTTCATTTGTCATGCATGAAAAATATAAGAAGAACTGAACTGGGACGAGATCTTGACACCATGTTCCTCTACACCCAGAGGAATGAGGTAAATAGTTGAACTCTTATTGCCTGCAAAGTGGATACAATTTCAGCATTATTAAAAGCATACAGCAGCTCCTCTAACAATCAGTATTTTGATAGACTCCCTGCAAATGTGTTACCAAAAAATAAATCTTTTAAACCCCTCTTTACTCTGCCTTCCAGTTTATTACATCTTAGTTTGTCTTTTCTGTCTCCTTGTATTTTTTCACACATTCCTTGAGTAAAGCATGACCTTTGAAGAAGAGATTCAGCATGGTCTAACAATACTAGAGAGAAACAACAAAACAGTGAGTGAATTTAATATCAAAAACAAATATAAAATACGTTTTTTACCTTGACTGTATACCTTTCTACCTTAATGCTGCCTTAACAATGTGGAATTGACAGTGTTGCCATGGGCACCTCTATTACCTAGTAACACTTCCCTCCTTCATTACTGACCCCATCTTCTTTTTATGTCAAAAAAGATCAGTTCTCTTTTATGCCCTTACTGTTGTCCTTTCCAATTTTTTCAAAGTATTGAGCTGTAACCTTTTTTTAGCTGATTGTTTTTTCTCCAAAATTAAGATTTTTTAAGAATTATTCTTCTTTCCATCACCTGCTCACTCTGTATTTACTTCAGTAAGCAGTTGGGGGGGCAAGGGTGATGGCTGAGAAGGCAGAGGTACGTTGAGGATACAGGTTACCTGTTTATTATTGATTATGTTTCTTTTCTGACCATTATAAAAATTACACCACAAAATTAAGAGCAAATTGAAATGGCAGATGCAAGTGGGTGTGTTAGTAGCTTTGACTGCACTTTTGTAGGGCAGAAAATGAAGATAATGAGCACCTAAATAAGGCACATAAGAGCCAAATTAAATTCTCTGTAATGTTCCTATGTCACTCTTACAAGATTAGCCTTGACTGTGTAGCTTATCTAACATGGTTTAAGAGCCTTTGCTGTGCGATTAATTTGTGAGAGGTAGTATTTTAAAAAACCATGGCCCAGATTCCTCCCCAGTGTTACTTCACTGATTTCAGCAGTGACACAAGGGATTAATTTGGTACTAGCAATTTACTTTATAAAGTTCCTATTAGTTTTAGTATTTTCAGGTGTTATGGCATTTTAAATGCTCCTGATACTTAGAAGAGAGAAGTATTGTAAGTATAGAGCTATATACGTCTTTGCTGTTAAATTCAGACCTAGGACCAATAGCTGAGATGCAGACAGGGAACTAGACTTTTACTCAGGTTCATGGTCTAATTACTTTCTTGCTGTGAGAGGGAAAAAGTTTACCTCTGGTCCCTCAGTGCAGGACTTGTTCATAAAACACTGAAATAAATGAAGGAAGCAACTGCACAGAGTCCAAATGCATAAAACAGCTTCAAAAAAGCCTAAGCTAAATTAATTAAAATATATCCATCTGTAGCTTTTCCAAAACAATAATCGGAATGTAACATCCAGTTCACAAAATCCTTAAACCTCTGGCTGCAATAAAATATACTTATGGAATTACTTTTCCATGTTTTCTCAGTTTCTTATGTGCCTTCTTTTACTATTCAGTATTAGAG
Source organism: Hemiprocne comata (assembly GCA_020745705.1). Lineage (NCBI taxonomy): Eukaryota > Metazoa > Chordata > Aves > Apodiformes > Apodidae > Hemiprocne > Hemiprocne comata. The sequence continues at coordinate 65,582,193 of CM036616.1, read as the reverse complement.
ATATTAGAGCAAGGTAGATAGGGCATTTCATTCAACCCTCAGAAACCAGGAGTGTATGTATTACACACATGAACAATGCACTCTGTGATTGCCTATATATTCAAAAGCAACAATTATGCTCATTCCCACCATTTAAAGAGATTCATTAGGGCATTTTTTTGGCCATATCTAAAGAGTTTTTCAGCTGAGGTGCATGATGGCAATTCTCCAGATCTTATTTTTGAGCTGCATTCTGGATAAGACAAGTAAGAGAGCACAGTATCTTCTACACAGACCAATTATATGTTGCCAACTAATCAAAATGTGAGGAATTGTGAAACCTCAAATTTGCTTCCCAGTGTAGATGACAATGGTATCTGGGGTTGTTTTTGCAGGAGGTGTTAATCCCACCTGCATTACTCTTTAAATTGTTCACTGACAGTGAATTTCATCATATGTCGTAGTTTTCATGATTAAGGTGCTTAGATCCAAAAAGAGCTATTTAGAGATATAAAAGCCAGTGGAATTGTTTTCTTCTCTCCTGCTCTTAATAGGCAGCTGTAGTTGGTTGAGATTTTACAAACAAAACAAAATAAAAAATAAAAGATACATGATCACACAGTTAAAGTAAATTTCTCACTTACGAAGAGACAAGGAAAAAAAATAAATAAAAGACAATTAGCCAGGTAATTCTTAGTTAACTTGTAATAAAAATTCCAAAAGAATCCAATATTGTCTTACCAGAGCAAGAGTTTCAGGGAACAATCCAACAATGGGATGTGACATTCACTGTTCATCTTCACTGTGGCTGAGAGTGGAAGTGGCATGGAGGGAGCAAAACTGAGGATCAACCAAGATGTCCACTTGCAAATACGAAATACTAATCTATTTCCAGTCTCTCTAGCTATTTTAATGTACACAAATGAATTATCTTCCCCATAACAGCTCAAACACAGCACAAGTACGTGTGGTTGTTGGGGGTTAAACTGAATGTCACTCTGATCCAACACCACCCTTACTAGTTTTGTCATTCACTTCAGCCAGACACACATGACCAATAAATCTGACACAGTTTTCTACTGTCATGGTAGGCACAGCCATCACTCACCATCAGCTCAAAGTCATAAGCCTTATATATTCTGCATGTACTTAATTAGCATAATTGTTTTTTAAAAATCCTTGAAAGTTTGTTAGAGAAGAAGTTGTTCTACTTTTTTGCCTATATTGGGGATGGCTGAGTACCACAACAGTGATGATTATCATGCAACATGTAAAAATTTACCAAAAACATTATTTACAATGAACAACAATGCAACCAAAGGCAAATGATTGTTGTTTCCTACCCTTCTTGAAGATAAGCCATTCACACTCTTGATTACTTTGTGATTGTGTTATGCAAGTAAATACTGCATAGTTTTACTAAAGAAGAAGAGCTACTTGTAATACTCCAGGATTCCCACTGAAGTTTTGGTTGTATTTTGTGTTGCTGAAAAAAAAATACTTCACACAACTTAATTTACTGAAGTGCTAGTGTTGCTACAGTCTTTAGCAGAGATGGAAACTTAGCTGCTTGGATGTGTGTGTTCCTGCTGTTTGAGATCAGAAGTACAGGTCATTAATATTTTATTGGTGCCTTTCATACAGTATCTTTTGTACAAAAAGTTTTCAAAGGAGCTGATTATAAAAGCTGTCTGGCCTCCTGATTTAACAGTACTAAGTTGGTGTTTCCTGCATAAAAATATAAAAAGGCTGCAGAGACGATAGGACGTTAAATTCCAGACAGTATGAGACAGTAGAAGAAACAAAGTCCCAGGGCTATTATAGATGAAAATGACCTAATGAAGAGGTACCCTCACAGCAGGACTTTGTCTTGTTGAATTTAATTGCTGTTTCACTCTTTAAAAGAATAATCTTGGATTTTTTTAAAGCACAAATCCATAAAGTCTTTGAAGAATTAACAAAGATATGTTTTTCTTTATTTCCTTGTTTAGCCTTATCTGAATACATTTTGCAACTGATGTAACAGTGCAGAGACGTGTGTAAAGAGCAGTACTTGAGCAAGCATATAATGAGATTATTCCAGAACATTTTGGTTCTAGGTACTAGGGCTTTAAACCATGACCTTTATTGTTGAGAAGCAGTAGGAAAGCCCAAAAGACAGCCCCATTTGAAAAGTTGTAACGGGTACTTCTTCCCTATGTCTTTCCCTGCTGGCTGGTTGGGCCATGAAGAAGTAGAATTTTGTTGCTTCTCATTACTTAAGAGTCAAAAGACTTGTACCAATGAGGTGTTCCAATGCTCCTTATGTTCCACAAGCTGCCATGTACTTTTGTGCCCCATTATCTTCTGCTCTCCAGCTGTGAAGACATGAATACTACTCTGAACAAGATACACTGAATTACATAAAATTTTGATACAGGCGTTCAGTATTACACTATTCAAATATGGAAAGTATAATTAGTTACCCATAGCCATTAGAAGATTTTTAAAGAACAACAATTAAGCTCTATAACAATCTTTGAAATGTATTCCAAACAATATTTATGTTTGTTCAACTTATGTATACAAAGAAGAGGAAGTGCTAGGTTTTTGATGTAGGAAGAAAATGCGTGCAGTGAGAAAGCAAATATGTCTAGCATCAAGGTTCCTAATTTGCTTTTATATATATTATTTATAGAACAACTTCAAATCTTTGCAGTGCTTCAGATAAGCAAATTTTCTAATTAATAAAGGAGATTAAGAGTTGTGAAAAACTTCCCTACAGCTTTGTAGCTTTGGTATAAAATAGAGATATCTGTTTCTTCTTAGCAATATTTTCTAGGTTGTTCTAAAACTACAAGGACTACAATCAAGTCTGATTAACAGAAGCTACTCAGTAGCTGATTTTTTGCTATATTCTTCTGTCTTTCACAGACACCCTTACATGGTCAAAAAATCTCCGCCCCCACAGTTTCTTTTCATTTGAGACAGCTTTTGCATACATTCCTTTGAAAACTTGGCAGTCAGCTACAAATGGAGTAAGGTACTTGACCACCAGAGCAGGAAACATGACCTCAAGTTAAACGCTACTTGCCACATGCTGCACCCAAGGGGATCTAGGTGTAAAAAAGTGGTATTCACAAAGCAAACGTGCTTGCACAGACCAGTTCAACTGTGTCTCCCTGAACACAGAAATGTCTACATTAGCCCATAAAAAATACATAGGACAGCTTTGCAATCAAATTTCATTCTTTCTGTGACTCAGATACTTCATTCACTGTAACTGCACAGCTAATACAGGGGATTCATAATTGTGTTTTTACTCCAGAAACAAAGCAGCAATAACCTTTTTAGGAAAATACAATTGTCGTTCCTCCAACCTTCATCTAACAGCTCAGCACTTGAGTAGTCAGTACTGGACTACTTTGAGTAGTGTAAACATGAAATGAAAAACCGTGCTCATTTCATTTCTTGATGTCAATCGTTTTTGTCTTTCTCAAAAGATAACCAAAGGCTGATTTACCTCGAAGAAAAAGCTTTCCATATGTTCTCCCAAGGCTAGAACCTCCATTTAACTTAGAATGGTTAAGCATCTGATGACTGAACAAAAGAGGGGATACAAGAGGCATTTTGTTCCCTTTGTATTTGGCTGGCAATGGGCTGACATACCTTTCAAAACCTTCTCTGAGGACTGTTTCAGGATTTTACATTACTGCTTAATGCAAAATACAGTCTCCAAAACCTGTGTTGGGCAAGTGCTTCAGCTATTGAGCTACTATTAAAGTGGAGCACTATTTACTCCTCTGGCTGTCGTGGGGTTTTGTTGTTGCTGTTAAGTAGGGTTCACTGAATTCACATCCTGCTTTGGTTTTGAGGTTTAAATAACCAGTTTTAGAATAACAGGGCAGAATCCTGCAAATTGCTATCCTTCTTTAATTCCATTGCCTGGAATAAGAGCCATGGACACTTAGTATGAAGAGATCTGTCTAAGGATTAGTTACATTTATTTATATAAAATTACTAAACCAGGCTGACATGATAAGCAGACAAGAACACTACAAGCACTTCACTGGAATAATCTCCACAATCTTTGAATATTTCCTAAATAATCTAATATACTAAATTTTTATCCCTATCATATTTTAAAAAGAATCAGTGGGCTTGAATTCCATAAGGAGTACTTGAGGGGAGATCTTATAGAGCAAATCTTATAGAGTGAGTCTGGCAGGTTTTTTTGCTTTTCTCACTTGGCTTGTAGAACATTACCATTTCTGGCATGCACACCAGATGGGCAGTAGGAAATAAATGGATAAATAAAATCTCAAATGTCTGGAGCCTTTAAATTGATTACTATGTTAGTTAAATACCAAATGACTAATTCGCATGTGCACATTTCAACTGCGAGGAATTTATTTTATTTAAAGGTCTGACATATAATCAAGTTTTGTTTGTCATACCCTTTCACGCCCAGCTCTTTACACACAACCTAGCTTTAAATAACACATGCAGCTGGTAAAAACAAATGTGGGGTAGTAACATAGTTACCTTGTATTCCTGTTAAATTCAGAAATAGCTCACACTGCTTGCATGATTAGCAAGTTTGCTGGTCTCTTAGATATAACAAGGAAAAATATCTACTCTTGCAGTATTCATAGTAAAATTAGTTCTAGATCATTCTCTTCTGTGTAGTATAGCACAAGTGAGGCAGATCTGCCTGGTCAATATGTGTGTAGGAAGATGTGTTAAAGCCCTGGCACCTTAAAAAAAACAGGTCCTTTCCCTGTCAATCCATTTTTATTTCTGAAAAACTTCCGAGTTTAGAACTGACTTCATTGTCATTGTGGATGTAGATGTCCTCCTCTTGTGCAGGTAGAAAAGCAGGCTCTCCTGCATCCACTAGCACACCTGACTCACTGCAATGATGAAATGAACACCTTGCTTTGTAGATAATTTCCTGCTCAGAGGAGCTGGGATACAGTGACTCAGCCTAGTATTTCGCTGTTGTAGCAGCATAGCGATATGCTGCTGCCTTGGTTTAGCTCCACATAATCCCTGAGCAAGGCAAACACTAATTCCCCTACAATGTACTGGAAAAGGCACCACTGACACATTTTTCACATTCTGGTGCTACATTCCTGAAGGCCTGTGTCCTTGTGGCATCCAAGCTGTCAGCTGTCATGGAACTGCCAGAAGAACCAGTGAAAACCTGTTTCTGCATCCTCAAGGGCATCTCCAACTCAGTGCCATGCTCATCACTAGTGCTGAGGTTCACAGTGCGATCTCAGACCTCCCAGGGCTGGTAGCCCATTAACATCATTATTGCATTTTTCTGGAAATAAGGTGGCTAGCTGTGGTGGTATCCTACAAATATCAGAAAAGAAACTCTACAGTGAAAGGCACCATACAAGCCTCTATGAAGACTTGGCTTAAGCCTCCAAAGTAATCTCTTGTTAGTCCTGATTTTCAAGTAAGCTCCTGCACTTGGCATGAGCACTGTTAGGGGACTCTTAAAGGGACTATTTAAACAGTATGTTTACACTTGCTTTAGGGACTCTTTTAATGAAGAAACAGTTTAGATAACAGTCAAGCCAAATGTATTCTCTTCTGCGTGACAGATTTCTTCCAGGGCTTACCTCCTTTTTTAGTCCATTTTAGTAAAAATAAAAAATAACTGGTTTACTTCATGTCTAGTTCTTAAGTTGCAGGTGTTACTCTTCTTTCCCTTTCTTTCCAAATGTATTGTTCTAATTAATTCAGACACTAACAACTACCTTTAGACTCTTACTATCCTGTGTTTGCATCAGAGAGAAATTCACAATTTGATACTGTATGACTGTTTAGATGCCCGTGTAATTTTGCTACCATGGAGCTATATCTTACTCATTTAAAATAAAAAGCAGAACCTAAACCATTAACTTGAAAGGCTATGAAGATACACTTTTCTTGCAGCTATTTACATTTTTTTCAACATAACAAATATTCAGCTATGAATACTTGAGTTCAGTTACACATTGATCTCAGTAAGAATAAATCTTCCCACTAGACAATCCAGGAAGAAAAAAAAAAAAAGATCTAAAATTCAAGGTTTATTTTACCTGGAGTAAGTGCACCATGATTCGTCTGTCTTGACAAAGTACTGGCAGAGAGAAAGAAGCAGCTCATAGCAGGAAGGTTTAAATTTTTATAGCAGAGTAGCATCATTCTGGTTTTGAGGTTTTTCTGCCTTACACAAATTTATATTACAGACAATCATGCCTCTTTTCCACAAGACCACTCTTATCTCTCTCTGTCTCATTTTTTGTCTACAGAATTGTTATGTATCCCTGCTTGCATTTCTTCAGTTTCTTGACTGTTCTGTGTTTTTCACTGACTGCTTTCTAATCATCATTACTAATACTTTCTTTCAAGTCCATGCATAGATGCATGTTTTTAATTGGAATTCTGGCTTCCCTAGTCTTTGGCCAACCTCCATGAAATTAGCAAAGGTCTGGAAGCTCTGCAGATGGCAAAAGCTGTTGTGTGTGCTTTGGTTCATTACAGGTTTCCACCCTTTTATAACAGGCAAGGAATGTGCCAGAACCAACTGTTATTACCCATTCCTGATATATTTAAACAGAATCCCAGGAAGGGTTCAAAGATCGTCCATTTCTGAGCTATGGATATGCTCTATGGCCTATAAATTCAGAATACAGTTTACTTAATTTCAAGTAATGTAATATTTAAGCCTCAACAGAACCAAAGGCTGAGGAAAGCTCAAATGTGGGGAAAGGAGCGGATGGGAGGGGAGGCTTAGAGGATAAGCAAGAGTCAAAATTGCATTTTAAGAGACTAGGAAGACCATTAGATAGAATACAAGCTCTGCCAGCAGCATGGAAACCAAGCACAGCAGAGCATAATGACTCTATGCACCATGGCTTGCTGGTGGTGCCTGCCATTCCTGCCTACAGTAAGCCTGATGAATTTATAACTACTCTGGACTGAGGTTAGGAATGTTTGTCAGACAAAAGAACACCTTTCGAGCTTCAGCAGACCAGTCAGATGGGATAGGACAGTAAAGATTATGATGAACAGCCCTGAAACAGTTTCCTTTACTGTGATTTTCATCCTTTTTTATTTTGGTACTACTTCAGGCAGATATCTTTAAAGTAAACATCCACATATGCAGTACGATCACTAAACATTCAGATCCATCCAGAATTGGAGCCTTACGGCTGTATGGACTTCTTCGTAGTTAGAAAGAAGTAGTGCATATTTAAGTTATCAAATAATAAACATATTTTTCTATGGAGACTGTGATTTCCAGAGTGTATAAATACTTGGAGATAACAACTTGTGAAGTACTAAAAAATATGCAATTAAACTTACTTAAATTCTTTGAGAATATGTCTCAAAGTCTCTACTTTCAGAAGAAAAAAAAATGTACATTTTGATAAAGGAAATACAGAAGAAAAAAATATTTTTAATTAACTTTATAAAAGCCTAAGTCCAGAAAAGCATCTGAAGGGTCATATCAGTGTTATACCTTGTGTAGTCACTCTCTTATTTAAAAATGATATTGCAAGTATTATTTTCACCAATCACTACCTTTCCATGATGATGAATCACATTTGAGTAAGTTCTTTGAAAAACTCCTTGATCTGACTAAAGGCGATCTGAGGTTTTTGGTTTTTTCAAAAGCAGAGAAATCTTGGTTGTAATTTTATTTGTTTCAACTTAATTCAGCAATTGAATGTGTAAAAGTAATACCCATACACAATTGTGCCATCACTATTGGAATCCCCTTTTGTATTATATTCCAAAATAGGAACAAAATAGTGAGATTATATGTACTTTATTATTAGCCTTAAACTTTTACAAACACAAAATATGTGCCCAAAACCAGATAAAGCAACATTTTGCATTGAAATTGCATCTATTCAGTGGGGTTTGATGTGATAAATGAGTGACATGAGACAGGAAACTCTAAAGAATACACATAACCAGATAAGGTTGAACAATTGTACACAAAGATTACTCAGATTTTCAGTTCCAATTGCAAGCTCAATAACTGAATTTAACTGTCAAGTGACAGAATTTGTCACAAAAAAAAAAAAAATTAAGGCAGAGTATTAATACTCACAATTTCCAGTTTATTCTTTTCCTTATTGTAGTCAGCAAACAGACACAAATTCGTCAGTAAGCTAAAAAAGGGCATTACAATTGCAAAAACTAAAAGGAAACCAAATCAGGAGTCACCACTAAAACAACAGAACCTGTAGTTGTCTATAGAAATATGTTCTACTTCAGAAGAATCAACATTGTTTTCCAAAACAAAACAAAACAGCTTTACAAATGCTTTAGAGTTTTTTCAAGGTGTCAACAAGCATATTAATAAAATTTTCCGGTTGTTACAGCCTGCCTGGATTTCCTGAAGGGTTTTGACAAAGTCCCTCCCAAAAATTCTTGACAAAGGATATTGTGAATACAAGAAGTTCCAATGGGTTCAAGGAAGAACTTGCTAAGTACCTGGAAGATTGATCCAATGCAGTTTACTCAGTAGGCAAAACATAACACAGTCAGGAAATGCCCTGAACTAGGTAGAGCTGGAGGTTAAAAAATCCTCAGGGTGAAGTATCAGACGTATTTGCCCTGGTTGGACCCTTCCTATTCCAAACAGTCAGAGACAGAATCTGTCTCTTCAGGCCCATAGCCTGAAGCGATATAGACATTTCCATATTTTTAATGTCTCTAAACAGGGATTGGTGATAGTTCACCAGCACGTCTGCCTGTGTTGCATTGGAGTGCTCTCAACAAGAAGTGCCAGTAGTGCAATGTTAACAATGGAGTGTTCCCAGCATGCTTTTTCATTTAGAATAGACTAACTGTAATAATACCAGCGCAAACTAAGTTTAGGAGAGGGAACAACAAGTAAGCACTTTGGTTTGTATCTCAGTTCAATATATACCCAGATTCAGGTCTGAGATACAAAGATTTAAAGATGAGTTCAAGATTCATTTTAAATGCCATTCAATTTCCATCCCTGAAAACTGATAGAAAGAAAATGGCAGAGATCCTGAGGTCTCATATACTTTTCATATAGCCCAGACATTTTTCCCCTCACTCAAAATCAAGATATAGAAGGGATGCCTAGCAAGTTCTGTTACTATCACCTTATTTGGAGAGAATTTACATTTTTCTTGGAGAAAGTACAGTATGTGTTAATGTACTGGTTTTGGTTTTATGTTGCCTCATATTATACTGCCCTTACGTATCCATGTAGAGGAAGAATTATTCAATAGGTATGTATTTTATTTTTTTGTTACTTTCTGCATTGTATGTTTAGCCTTTATTTGGTATATGCTACCACAGGAGCTTGTAATTGCCTGTAATTTTGTTGGTCATAGGCTGGACTTGATGATCTTAAAGGTCTTTTCCAGACTTGGTAATTCTGTGATTCCGTGCTTCTGTGATAAGGCTGATAACATTTTGTTCTACCTAATAAAATGTGAAATTGGCTTGTGAAATGAACAAAGAAAAAATGTTAAATAAATAAATAAAAAGAAAATAAAAAAGAAAGAGAAAGTTGGTGACTGTAGACCTTTGTGTTTCAGACTATGAGAAAAAATGTACTCTTCATGATGACTTTTTCGTTACAATGGTTACTTGGTGGCAACTTCAGTAGTAAAAACACACATAGACTTTTGAGGTGCAAACATGAAAGACGAAAAAACTGATTCTCTAAACTGAAATGTTCTCAAGCTAGTCTCTCTTATTGATGCATTTATTTGAGTGTAAGTATAATGGTTTCTGTCATACAAGTTTCAAGCAATCTTAGCTGAATATATTTAGTATATATTGCCTAAAATGAAAACACCAAAAGCACATAAACAAACATACTTAGGAGTCAGATACTCAGCTGGTTTAAATCACCAGACACCAATGAGAAGTTTTCATTAACCAATGATGAAGCTGCACACATACATTATACACTAGTGTTATTTCTACCTTTAGTTTCCACTTTCTTCATCAGGTTCGGTCTCCAGTATAGCGCACTACAAATTGTAAGCTTAGGCTAACCTCAAGCAACAGCTAAGACTCAAGTAATATATATCCTATTTTATAAACAGAGTACTTCAGCAAAGCAATGGAAGCACATTACCAATGAGTCTTTGGAAGACATAGAATAAACTGTTCAATAAATACCACTTAAATTCAAAGAATACCACCTGTTTTTATCCTTCTCCTACTTCACTTACTGACACTATTTTTCTGTCTTCTCATGAAGAAAAGTAATTTCCTAAATATTTTCAAAACTAAAAAGTTTTGCTCCTAAAAGTGTCAGTAAGTTCATATGGGGGCTGCAGAATCTGAAGTGATTTTCAGACACCTAAATCCTTTCATTTTGATGCCTCCAAGCCAAAGAAAATCCCACCAGATATCTGTCTGTATCATTAGGTGTGCAAACAATATTGAAAGGCAGGAACCTGGAGACCAACTAGGCTTTTTTTTTAGAGCTTCTTTACAGAAATATCATGAGATTAATCTGTGAGATTCAACTTGTGAGTGACTTCAACAAACCCATTTTATTTTGTCATGCAACGAGTTCCTGCATTTCACAAGGTAGACAATAATAGCATTTGAAGTCATGCTCCAGCTCTGGCTTGCAACCATGTGACTAAGTCCAGGCAAGCTACATAAATAAGCCAGAGTAAGAAAGCAGTTAAGACTGCATGATAAATTAGTAAGTTTGCTCATCACGCAATTCAACAGCTCATCACGTAAGTACTACCTGTACCTATACAATTTAATAAATGCATACCTCTGTTCCATGCCTGTTTTCTACACCTCTCTGTATTGGTTCTTTGCCAACAAATATTTTTCAGCATAGGGTTCAGCTAAGTTGTAAAGCTGGTGTTAGTCAGAACTGTTTGCATGTATGTTTTTCAGCATTTTCACCTATGCCATTATCTTTGTTTTCCATGCCTTCATTGACCATTTGCTTTCTGTGAATGGGTTGTTCATGCAATTTAGTAACTTACATCTTACCTTTGAGTAGCACAATCTTAACCATAAAAGCAAAATTATTTAGTAGGACTCTTGTGAGCCAGATTTCTTCAGCACTGGAGAAATAAAACACAATTGTAGTACTCTTGAAGGGTGGCTTCTCAAAAAAAACAAAACCAAAACAATTATCATTCCTTATCAGCTACTTAAGCCTAATTTTAATTATTCTTTATAGCCAATGAAGACTGTAGGATTTTCTTAGAAACTAGTTGCAGGAATATAGAAATTCCTTACATTCTCAGCTTAAGCACTCCCAGGTCCTTTTCGTCTGGGCAGCCACTCTTCCTCAAGCCTGTAGCATTACGTGGGCTTGTTGTGACCCAAGTGTGTTCAGCCTTATTGAATCTCATATAATTGGCCTCTGCCCACTGATCCAGCCTGTCCAGATCTTCCTGTAAAGCCTTCCCAACTTAATGTCATCTACGAACTTACTGACACTGCATTCAATCCCCTCATCCAGATAATTGATAAAGATGTTAAACAGAACTGGCCCCAACATGGAGCCCTGGGGAACACCATTGGTGACCAGCCACCAACTGGATTTAACTCCATTCACCACAATTCCTCAGTCCCAACCATCCAGCCAGTTTTTTACCCAGTGAAGAGTACACCAGCCTAAACCATGAACAGCCAGTTTCTCCAGGAGAATGCTGTGAGAAACTGTGTCGAGGGCTTTCTCAAGGTCCGTGTGAACAATATCCACAGCCTTTCCCTCATCCACTAAGTGGGTCACCTTGCCACAGTATCACAGGATCACTCTGGTTGGAAAAGACCTTCAAGAGCATCTAGTCCAACCACTACCCTAACTCTGCCATGTCCACCACTTAACCCTATCTCCTGGCACCACATCTGTCTTTTCAGATTTCTCCAGGAACGGTGGATCAACCATCTCCTCAGACAGCCTGGATCACCAAGTCCAACTTGCACCCCAGAATACAACAACCCCAAAGTCCATACCATGTCCCTGAGGGCATTGTCCAAATGTTTCTTGAATATTGTCAGGCTCAGTGCCATAACTGCTTCCCTGGGGAGCCTATTGCAGAGCTCCACCACCCTCTGGGTGAAGAATCCCTTCCTAATATCCAACCTAAACCTCTCCCTGCACATCTTCCTGTCATTCCCTTGGGTCCTATCGTTGGTCACCAGAGAGAAGAGGTCAGCGCCTACTCCTCCTCCTTCCCTAATGAGGAAGCAGTAAGCTGCAATGAGGTCTCCCCTCAGTCTTCTCTTCTCCATGCTGAACAGACCAAGTGCCTTTAGCTGCTCCTCATATAGCATCCTCTCTAAACCGTTCACCAACCTCGTGGCCCTCCTCTGGACACTCCCCAGTAGCTTTTTATCCTTTTTGTACTGTAGCATCCAGAACTGCACACAGGACTCAAGATGGGGTTGCACCAGTGCAGAGTAAAATGGGCATCTCCCTCAACCGGCTAGCTATGCTGTGCTTGATGCACCCCAGGACTCGGGTGGCCCTCCTGGCTGCCAGGGCACACTGCTGGCTCATGTTCAACTTGCCGTGAACCAGAACCCCCAGGTCCCTCTCCGCAGGGCTGCTCTCCAGCCTCTCACTCCCCAGACTGTCTGTATATCCAGGGTTACCGTGTCCCAGCTGCAAAATCCAGCACTTCTCCTTGTTAAACTTCACGTGATTGGTGATTGCCCAGCTCTCTGATTTATCCAGAACTCTCTGCAGGGTCTCTCTGTCCTCAAGAGTGACAACCACTCCACCAAATTTGACGTTGTCCATGAACTTAATAAGTAGGCCTTCAAGTCCTGCATCTAAGTGATTTATGAATGTATTAAAGGGAACTGGCCCTAAGATGGATCCCTGTGGAACCCTGCTAGTGACCGGTCCCCAGCCTGATGTGACCCCATTTACTATGACCCTTTGAGCTTGACCCATCAGCCAGTTTCTCCCCCAATGCATTATGTGTTTGTTCAGCTGGATGCTGGACATATTGTTTAGAAGGATACTGTGAGAGACAGTATCAAAGGCCTTTCTGAAATCTAGAAAGATTACATCAACTGGCTTCCCTTGGTCAGCCAGGTGGGTAACCTTGTCATAGAAAGAAATCAGGTTAGTCAAGCAGGACTTTCCCCTAATGAACCTGTGTTAGCTGGGATCAATAACTCTGTTGTCTTTTAGGTGTTTTTCAATAGCTCCCAGAATGATCTTCTCCATAATCTTACGAGGCACTGAAGCAAGACTAACAGGCCTGTAGTTACTGGAGTCATCCCTGCTGCCCTTCTTGAAGACTGGGACAACGTCTGCTAATTTCCAGTCAACAAGTATCTCTCCAGATTCCAAACAGCATTGAAAAATCACAGAGAGAGGTCTTGCTATGAGCTCCGCTAGGTCTTTAAGTATCCTTAGATGAATCCCATCAGGCTCCATCAACTTATAAAGATCCAGGAGGAGCAGCAAATCCTGCACAAGTTCAGGGCTGACTGGGAGATTATCATTTGCTCAGTCATGGTTCTCTAGCCCAGGGCTCTGGGGGTGCTCAAGCCCATCATCAGTGTTGAAGACAGAGGTGAAGAAAGCATTAAACATCTCTGCCTTGTCTATATCCCTGTTTATGAGGTGTCCATGATCATCAAGTAATGGGCCAATGTTATTTCTGGCCAGCTTTTTGCTATTAATGTATTTTAAAAAGCCCTTTTTATTGATGTTTGGAATGGACAATTTTTCCCTCTCCCCCCACACAAGATGGAATGCCTTTCAATGGCCTTCACAGTGCAGTCCAGCTCCAGCTCCAGTTGAGCTTAAGCTGCATGGATTTCTGCCCTACAGTGGCAAACAGCATCCCTATAGTCCTCCCATGTTATCTGTCCTTCCTTCCTTCCGCTGGCCATACACCTTCCTTTTGTGCCTTAGTTCTAGTAGGAGATCCCTGCTCAGCCAGTGTGAGCTTCTACCTTGCCTGCTTGACTTCCAGCATTTTGGAATCACCTGGTCTTGTGCTCTTAGGAGGTGGTGCTTAAAGACTGACCAGCACTGTTGGACCCCAGCACCCTGAAAAGCTTTTTCCCAGGAAACCTTACCAAGCAGTTCCCCAAGCAACCTGAAGTCTGCTTTCCTTAGGTCCAGAGTTGAGGTCTTACCATAGATGTTAAATTTGACTGCTTCATGGTCACTGTGACCAAGGCAGCCTCCAATCGCCTCTTCACCCACAAGACCTTCTCTGTGTACAAGTAACAAAACAAGGAAGGCACCTTTCCTGGTTGGTTCTCTCAACACCTGCACCTTAAATTTATAATCTAGATTTAGTTGAGTTTAATCTCCTTCTTGTCATAGAAGAAGATTAGCTTTGTCAAGCAGGACCTGCTTTCCGTGAACCCATGTTGAGTGGGCCTGATTGCCTGTTTGTCCTGCACGTGCAGCATAGCAGCAATCAAGATGATCTGCTCCATAACCTTCTCCAGCACCAAGGTCAGACTAACAGGCCTATAGTTCCCTGAATCCTTCTTCTGGCCCTTCTTGTAGATAGCTGTCACACAACCTTCAGTCTACTAGGACCTTCCTGTTAAGCCAGGACTACGGTAAACGATGGAAAGTGGCTTGGTGAGCACTTCTGACAGTTCCCTCAATACCCTTGGGTGCATCCCAGCTGGTCTTGTAGACTGATGTATGTCTAAATGGTGCAGCCAGTCGCTGACCATCTCATCTTGGATTATGGGGCCTTCAGACTTGTCCCCATCTCTGTCTTCCAGCTCAGGTGACTGGATACCCAGGGAAGAACTGGTCCTTTTACTAAGAAATGAGGCAAAGAAGACATTAAGTACCTCAGCCTTCTCCTCATCCTTGATCACTGTGTTTCCTTGGTATCCGATAAAGGACAAGGATTCTCCTTATTCTTTCTTTTATTTCTAATACATTTGTAAAAGAATTTTGTGTTATCATTGACAGCTGCAGCCAGGTTATTTTTAAGTTGGGCTTTGACCCTTCTAATTTTTTTCCTGCATAACCTGACAACATATTTGTAGTCCTCCTGAGTGGCCTGCCCCTTTTTCCAAAGGCCATAAACTCCTTTTTCCCATGACTTGCAAACAGATCTCTCTATTCAGCCAGGTCAGAGTTCTTCCCTGCCTGCTCGTCCTTTGACACAAAGGGATGTCCTGCTCCATCAGGGTGTATTTCAGGCTTCTTTCCTGAAGAATGCCCAGCCTTCCTGGACTCCTTTCCCCTTCAGCACTGCCTCCCAAGGGACTCTGTCAACAGTTTCTGAAACAGGTAAAAGCCAGCCTGCCAGAAGTCCAAGGTGGCAGTTCTGCTGGTCCCTCTCTTTACTTCTCCAAGAATAGAGAACACTATCGTTTTGTGGTTGTTATGCCTAAGATGGCCTGAAATCAACACATCCTCCCTAAGTCCATGTCTGTTGACAAACAGCAGGTCCAACAAGGTGCCTTCCCTAGTTGTCTTCCTCATCGACTGTGTCAGGAAGTTATCCTCCACACACTCTAGGAACATCCAGGACTGTTCCCTCTCTGCTGTATTATGGTGTAATACACATTGAAAACATAATTAACCATTCTGAGAAGAAAAATTAATGAAGATAAACCACAATGCAGACTCATTAATTAACCCTCTGAATCAGTCCACAGTCTCAGTAATATCTCTCTACTCAGTTTTTATGTCAAAACTTTAACATGTATGAACTATTAATTTTATTAGAAGGAGATGATAGAACATTTCATATTTACTGCTGAAATGAACATTATTTTGGTGGTCTGAAAAATTTTCTAAATGCATGAAAATTCACCAGTGCAGCAGACTGGTACACTTGTTTGCATTTCACCTGGAAAATTAATACCAGGAGACCTCTGGATGTGGGAGACTTTTAAACTGCAGAATTATTTACGGTAGGAATACAAGTAAACTTTACTTTGCACTGGGTGGTCTATCATACTGAATTTCAGGCTGAAACAAACTCAAAGAAAATTAAAAAGTCTTCCTTGAAGCAATGCATGAAAAATGCCATCTTGCACCCAAATCTTCCTGAACACTTCCAAAACTCAAATGGAAAGACAAGCTTCTTACTGACCATCTCTCTTGAATCCCCGGTGGGCATGCACACACATGCATACACACAGAGGCAATTCAATGGGCCTGCTGCAATACCTAAACTCTTTTTGTTTTGTTTTCTAGTAGAACTTGTTTCATAAAATAGGTGCTACAGCCATCTGATTTATAGAGGTAGTTTTCAGTCCCATTGCATTGATGTCACGAGATTGTATATAAACTATTTTTTCCCTTCCCTTGTTACACAATGTAGCGTTTTAAATATCTTTTCAGTTTAGAATGGCAAGGATTTTTCTTCAGAGTTTAGGTTCCTTCTTTCCACACAGATGTAATGTGAACCCTATATGAACTATATGTAACCCTAGATGAACTATCTCTACATCAGTACACAGGTATAACACATTGGTGTTATCAACAATGCATGTTTCTATAAACATATATATCTTAACAATTATCAACATCTACAATACACTCTAGAAAATGGAAAAAATATGTCCTAATTAAAAAAAATATCATTTCAAATCAATAAACAATACTATATATAATCTGGAAAGCACAGCACTGAGGTCACAATGCTGGTATAAAGAGTGACATACCATTATTACATAGGCCTTGGTGCAACCTCTGTCCCAGAGCAATTTGGCAGTTTCCCAATCATCCTTATCTGCTCTACACATGTAATCCGAAGGGTCTTGAGAACACTAGTTGGCCTATTACCCAAAGGTCTCAGAGGAGACTCAGAAACAACATCCACAAAAGCAATTTCCACCCAACAAGGAGCCAAAGAATTAAAAAAAAATAAAAATATATATATAAAAAAACTAGCCTACAACAGCTTTTATCAAGGGTGTTTCAAAAAGTTAACTATTACATTAAGGCAATTAATATGACAGCAACATTTGTAGTCTTTCTGAACCAAACCATCAGAAAATTACAGTGAATTTAGAAAACACAGCTGCCCTTGGTAAAGAAATTCTCAAAAAACAGCAGAAGAATTCATTCAGTGCAGATGTCACAGAAAATGAACTGAACTGCTAGGTGAATTACTGAGTGAGTTTTAACTGGTCATCTTACTGTGCTTCTTTCCTTCTCTTTTCTCTTTCCCTTTTTTTTTCCTTTTTTTTTTTTTTTCTTTTCTTTTTTAACAAGAACTGAAGCTTAGCTATGGGTCACCTTGGAAGGCTACCAAGAAGAAATATGTCATCCTTAAAAATCAAATAATTCTCTAACCAGTCAGTGCCAAGGCGATTGACAGCACTGTTTCATGTTAGAGAAACAATAGGAGTCCATATTAAAAAAAACCCAACCAAACAAAAAAAAAACCAACACAACACAACAGATAACAAATCAGTGTTTGATCCCTGAAATAGCAGCAAGATATAGGGAGGCAATGGACATAAAAAGTTCTATCCCTTTCTTCAACAACTGTAATATCATTTCCATTATATCTCCAGGCTCCAATTCTGAATTCAAAGCAATTTATCTGAAGTTCAGACACTGTCAGTATGATTTAGTTTCAGTTTTATGGCAACTGCAAGTCT
Source organism: Hemiprocne comata (assembly GCA_020745705.1). NCBI lineage: Eukaryota > Metazoa > Chordata > Aves > Apodiformes > Apodidae > Hemiprocne > Hemiprocne comata. The sequence continues at coordinate 65,564,628 of CM036616.1, read as the reverse complement.
CTAATAAGTATGCTCCTTTCATTGATTTTGTTCCCCTTCAGCTGCTGCTATAAATGTAATTGAAATTTTTGGGTTTTTTCCCCTGACCTTTTTTTTTTTTTTACCGACACAAGAGCAATCAGAGCAGTGTCCTACAAGTTTTATAAACCCTATTAATAAGAAATACAGTTTCTCCTAGAAATGGACTTTCACAATAACTATTATGACATTCATATTAAAAGATCACCTAATTTTGCATATGCAATCTAAGTTATTTTCAATTTTTCATGAGTAAGTAGTGTAATGAACGAAGAGAATCTGAATATTACATCTTTGATTTACACTCACATAATTGGGTGTTAGCATCCACTAATACAATCTGCCCCTGTAACTTTAACTAACAATTTCACAAGTATCTGATATTGGCATTTTAGCACCGTAACAGTGTTTTCTGCCATCTTGGTATATAGGTTGATTGATGTACAGGTGTGTCTATGCTTTGTCCATCAGTGTACAAGATAGCATGTGCTTCTTTTATTCATATTTGCTTCCCTGCATATAGATGGAAAAAGAACAAAAAAATCTTGCCTAAGGAGAGTTTAAATGGAAGAAATCAGTTATGCATTTAGTACTGAAAATGGTCAGGTCACTCTTATTTCCGGATAAGGTGTACCACAGGCCGGTTCCTGGGAAAGCTTTTGTCTTTAATGCTTTGCTCAGCGACACAGGTGATCTAGTGGGTTGTCACCATCACAGAGGGGGTCCATTGACCATGATGGAAAGGTCCTCTCTCATTGAGCTATAACCAATTCTATAAATAATTTTAAAGACTACATTAAAATATATCTCAAAGGCAAATTAAATGGAAAACCATTGCTGTCCTGGCTTGAGCCAGGATTAAGCCAATTTTCCTTTTACTGATTTTTTTTCCTTTAGAGAACTCTCTTTTAACTAGCAGCAAGTTTTCCAGCTAGAGAGCTGATAACGCTGGAATGTTTATGCTAACTGCCGGGACTTCAAGGTCACTTTGCTCTACTTAGAGAATCTCCAGCCTCAGATGTTACAGGAGCAGAAGAGCCATAACTGATGCCCTCCCATAGGGAGAAGTGGACTAGATGGACAGCAAAATTGACCAAAGAATTCCCTTCCATGTATCTACATAAGCTTGGTGTAAGGTCAGGGGTGAAAGCAAGTCACTTCCTGTTTCTTCTTCCCTTCTCTTCTATCCATGGCCGGCATCTGGGGAGGACTCTGTCTATCTATCACCATTGATCCCCAGGCTTGTGCATCCTTGACCCTCATCACTCTCCCCTCAGCTCCTGTCTGCTCTGCCGCTCTCTCCTGCAGCGCTCTGGGACATTTCAGGATTGGTCACAGCTCTGGAGATGCTGTGGGAGCTGCTGGGGGTAGGGGAAGGCAAGAGGCTTTTGCACATTCCTGAACATATTTGTATATAATTGTACATATTTCTTTTATCATTAGTGTTTAATTACAGCTGTCTAGTTAATTTTCAATCCAGAAAGTTTATCTCCCTCATTGTCTCTCTCCTTTCCTTACCTGGGTGGGAGGGGGAGGGAATCAAGAACATTGTTGTCACTGGTTTAACTGTGTCAAACCATGGCAAATGTACAGAGCAGAGTTACTTAGTTAAGTTAGTTAAGATGTTGATAGTGGCAACCTATGTGGCAAAGCAAACAGACTATCACATTCGGGACACAGCTACTGATTTTGCATGTGTGTGTTGCTCTGATATGAAACATAGGTAAAACAACAAGAAATAGAAGTCTTAAATGGTAAAGTGATATTGCACTCAAATGTAGGCAATTTTCAGTTACACAAAACCATAGCACTTATAAATTCAGATGAACACAAAGGCTGCAGAAGGAACTAGAAACCCCAAGTCAGAATAATGAAACAGTAAAGAAATCAAAATAATTTGTTTTCCCGGTCCGATTTGCCCATGTCCAGCTGTTGTCCTTACCTAGAGCTGAATGTAAGCTGGGCTAGCAAAAAACATAGCCAAAAATCCACACCATGTTGCAGATTGCAACTTTCAGTGAGAGTATCCAGCCACAATGTCAAAGCATAAATTAAAAATACAGCAAAGGATCAAGCCCTGTCCATGGCTACTGTCTGCAATCGTAATGGGTTTATACATATCAAATATTTTTATTGCACTTCCAGGGAGAAACCATATCTTTTACTGTTAATTTTACCTGAGAAGCTCATAAAGGAAAGTGTTGCATGCACTCAAGTGACAAGTATAACCAGAAGCTGCAGGCCCCACTCCCCCACTGAGCCACCTTTCAACCTGAACAACCAGAGAGCATTGTTCTTGCTTTAGTTACAAGTGCAGTGGGTCCAATATTGTTCCTCTTTCAACAGCAAGTGCAACAGCCTGAGAAAATCTGGCACTTTTTGCCCTTGCCTACTGGATCAGTGAGTCCAAACAACTGGGCACCTTCTAGTCCTAGTGCTAATACAGCTGTTTGAGGCAATCAGGCACTCCTTAACCACACCTGGAACTCTGCAGAATGTACCCGAGACCCCTCATGCTCAAAAACAGGCCCACTCTGAAAGCTGCCAAAGATGATCTAACCCAAGTCCTGGCCATCATGGAAAAGTACTAACCAAAGTCAATCATCTTGGACCCTATAAATATTTGGTATATTGCAATTTTTTCCATTAAATTAGGTACCAGAATTTAACATCTTAACAGGTTAACCTGTATGTATGTCTGTGTGTGTGTGTGCATGAGCACAATTTAGTTTAGAAACTTTGTTAGATCTTTAAGTTAAACTCTCTATTGATTACAAAAGGCCAATGGCATCCTGGCTTGTATGAGGAATAGTGTGTCCAGCAGGAGTAGGGATGTAATTCTCCCCCTGTACACAGCACTGGTGAGGCCTCACCTTGAGTACTGTGTGCAGTTCTGGACCCCTCACTTCAAGAAGGACGTTGAGGTGCTGGAGCGGGTCCAGAGGAGAGCAACAAGGCTGGTGAAAGGACTAGAGGGAAAGTCTTATAGGGAGAGGTTGAGGATGTTGGGATTGTTTAGCCTGAAGAAGAGGAGACTCAGGGGGCACCTCATCACTCTCTTCAACTACCTGAAGGGAGGTTGTAGTCAGGTGGGGGCTGGGCTCTTCTCCCAGGCAACCAGTGACAGGACAAAAGGGCATAGCCTGAAGCTGTTCCAAGGGAGGTTTAGGTTGGATATTAGGAAGCACTTCCTCACAGAGAGGGTGATTAGACATTGGAATAGACTTCCCAGGGAAGTGGTGGAGGCACCGTCCCTGGATGTGTTTAAGGCAAGGCTGGATGTGGCACTTAGTGCCATGGTCTAGATGGTGTGGTGGTGTTGGTCATAGGCTGGACTTGATGATCTTAAAGGTCTTTTCCAGCCTTGGTGATTCTGTGATTATTGACCATTGATTTTTAGAAAATAATATACTTTATTTTTGTGATTCATTATAATAGTGACAATAAATCTTAATTTACTGCTATTTCCAAATCACAACAGACCCATAATTACTTGTTAAAGCACTACACTGAAGTCCCTACACTTAAACCCCATAGATGTAAATCATTGACCATCTGGATTCATCTGCACCCAGAATCCTCTCTGAGAAAGAGTTTAGAAAGCAAGGGGGTCCACTCTGAACCTTGTGACTCAACAGGAGGGCTGTTTCCCTGAGTTCTGTGCAAATCTCTCCAACCAGTTCCTGACTCAGTCTCCCCTGTCCCTGTGTGAATCATTTCCACTGACTCCTATGTAAGTCACTCCAACCCCTACACATCTCTCCCACATAGTAATTAATAGAGTGAATCTTGCCATCACATTCTGTGAAGTAGCACTTTCATAAATCTGTTTTAAAATCACCTTTTCCTGATATCTTGTCAGTGATTATTTAAGCAACCTTTAAGACCTTTCACTCCCACTCATGACAGAAGCAGAGGTGTTGTCTTCTCAGCCAAGAATTGAGGTTTCATAATGAATGATAAAGAGCACAAGCAGCTAGGGTGTCAGTGACTTTTTCAATCCATCTTAGCATTTGAATTGGGATTTTGGGTTTCTTCAACCAAAAACTGTGACATGAAGAGGATTCTTGGCAAGTCCCTTGCTAGTACCTGACCTGATGACAAACATGAGCTTGGCATAAAGAATGACTGAGAAACCTGCCTGAGCTCCTCGGTAGTATGAAAGGGCTAGTGAGGTGACCAAAAGCAGTATGCCTGGGAGCTACCATGGGGCAGGGAAGGCATGCATACCCCTAAGCACAGAGGAGCACTGAGCTCTGGTGTGAGATTTTGGATAGCCCAGTCAACACTACTCAAAAACTGAGTGTTGTGCTGTACCATTGTATTGCATTCTCTACACTGCTGGCACTTAAGCACATCAGGCACTGCTATCACACAGCACTGTTACATAAGCAAGTAATTTAATAGTGTGATAAATGAAAAGGCATGGTAATAATGTTCTGTGAAATACAGAGAAACAAAAACTGGTCCTATCAAAATCTTCAAAAAGCACTGAACAACCACTGTGAGATAATAAAACATAGTATTCTAATACTCATACATTGCTCCTGTTTCTAAACTAGTAGTGGCCATCAATAGGGTCTTGGTATATTGATTTCAGTCTGGCCCACTTTGGGTGCTGTAGCTAATGAGAGACCTCATGGTGTGAGAATGTTAACACTGGCATTTCAGTCTCTGCTTCCTAGGGAGAGGCAGTTATCCTTGACACAGGGTAGCTAACAGTCCTGTCTGTTTTTAGTCAGCCTCCAGACATCTGTGGTTTCAAAATCATAATCCCTGGATGCATGGAATCAAAGTGATAGCACACGGAGCTGCAGTGCCAGCTACATTTCATTCCCACAATAGCTGTCAAGTTCTTTGCAGACATGAAAGTATAACAAATGAGTAAATAATCACCTAAAAATGTGTTTGGGAAACAAAATTTATTCAACAAATAGTTTAATGCAGATTAGCTAATGGTCCCTTCAGTGTGGATCTTTGCTATAATGGATATTAATTCTTTTTGATGTCTCCTTTCCAACCCTGATGAGAAAAAGGCATTGAATCAGTGGATTAGACTATGAGAGAGCCAGTGACTGGAGATAATCACATTCAGAGCACATACAATAGGGTCTGTGGTTTCCTCCAGCAGGGGAAAGCAAGTGTGATCCTCTTCCTTTCCAGTCTGCCTTTTGTTCATATCCCTCTTACTCATTTTCCTTCCTTAATCTCAGAATAATATCCTGTCTTGTCTACTGCCCTGAAGGTTTGTTTAATATAGTCATAAAAAGCTGCCAATGTACTTTAAAATAATCAGAATAATAAATGTTTAAAGCCATGCTGAGAAAGCTGTAAACAATCAGCACTGGTATTTATTTAAACCTTTATATTTAGTTTAAAGGTGAAATGAACTAAGATCCTAAAAATACCCTCAAACCAAGCACACATATTTAGGTTCTGATCCTGCATGGGGCTCAGTGTGGTCTGATGGCAGCTCTGTTTCCTAAGCACTGAAATACAGCTTATTTAACATTTTGTATGACTGGAATTTTTTATATCAACCCACTAAGGGATAAATCTGTCTAAGGAGTATATCTGTGGTGCAGGACTGTTTATTGCAGTAACATGTAACAGGAATTCAGCCTCCCAAACTGCAAGGAGGATACATGGGATGTACACAGCATCATCTGTAGATCTCTCATCTGCAGTGGGGAAGGATAAAAGAGTGCAGACGAAACCAGATAATTTGAATCTACTGGCTCTCAGCAAAAGAAAAAGTCTTCATTCTGTTGGAGAGGAACATCTGCCAAGAAAAAAAACCAAACAATACTCTACCACTTTTAATTAATTTCTACCTCATGTGAAGTCCATGCCCCTGACATCTTTTTCTCAAACTAGCAAATCCTGCAAGCTTCCAAACAGCTGTTTGGTGCATCTCTAGCAAAGTACCAGCTTCCTGTCAAGAAATCAAGGCAGACACATGGGCATACTTACATTGCTGTGAAAACAGAAAGGAAGGCAATATGAGAGGCATGCTTCATATGCATTTGGGTTTGTCGCCTTTTTTTCCTTCCATTAGCTGTCCAGCTCAGCTGTGCAGTGAACAGTAAGTCTAAAATACAAACTCCTCATTACAAATAAAAGAAAATAATAAATAAATAAATACAGGAATACCTGCTTCGTGGGGTGCTCCGAAAACCACCTAACTCTTAAGGACAAAGGAGAAGTCCTTAAAATCCATCAGTATCTGTGCTTGCCAAAAAATTGCCCAGAGGAATCAGATAACACAGACTCAACTAGACGTTGCCTGACAGATCCTTCCACAAATCTCTGTGTAATGAAATGGTGTCTTCCAGTATTTCCTAGAAATTTGGAGGTAACCAGAAACAAGTGTCTCTATCAAACTAAAATAAGGTGTGAAAATGTTTTGCCTCACAGTTCAATGTAAAATTAATTAATAAATTACACTGCCTTTATTTTACGTTTAATTCTGTTAAGTTTGTATTGTATCAATATATCTTTCCAGTCTTAGTGATACGCTAGCTCTTGTGAGACTTGTAATACTCATGAAATGCCAGGGGCTGTACTGGGTTCGGTATATCACAAAGTGCTGATTTTTAATATCAAATTATTATCTTAGTATCTGATTCCCACCGAACTTAATGCATATGCTTAGAAATTCCTTGTTTGAAATAGGTTGATTCATCAAATAATTACACACAGAATCACAGAATCACAGAATCACCAAGGCTGGAAAAGACCTTTAAGATCATCAAGTCCAGCCTATGACCAACACCACCACACCATCTAGACCATGGCACTAAGTGCCACATCCAGCCTTGCCTTAAACACACCCAGAGATGGTGCCTCCACCACTTCCCTGGGAAGTCTATTCCAATGTCTAATCACCCTCTCTGTGAGGAAGTACTTCCTAATATCCAACCTAAACCTCCCTTGGAGCAGCTTCAGGCTATGCCCTCTTGTCCTGTCACTGGTTGCCTGGGAGAAGAGCCCAGCCCCCACCTGACTACAACCTCCCTTCAGGTAGTTGAAGAGAGTGATGAGGTGCCCCCTGAGTCTCCTCTTCTTCAGGCTAAACAATCCCAACATCCTCAACCTCTCCCTATAAGACTTTCCCTCTAGTCCTTTCACCAGCCTTGTTGCTCTCCTCTGGACCCGCTCCAGCACCTCAACGTCCTTCTTGAAGTGAGGGGCCCAGAACTGGACACAGTATTCGAGGTGAGGCCTCAGCAGTGCTGTGTACAGAGGGAGAATGACATCCCTACTCCTGCTGGCCACACTATTCCTGATACAAGCCAGGATGCCATTGGCCTTCTGGGCCACTTGGGCACACTGCTGGCTCATGTTCAACCGGCTGTCAACCAGTACTCCCAGGTCCCTCTCTGCCAGGCTGCTCTCCAGCCACTCTTCCCCCAGCCTGTAGCACTGCCTGGGGTTATTGTGGCCAAAGTGCAGGACCCTGCACTTGGTCTTGTTGAATTTCATGCCGTTGGCCTCGGCCCATCGATCCAGCCTGTCCAGGTCCTCCTGCAGCCTCTTCCTACCCTCTGGTAGATCAACACTCCCCCCCAGCTTGGTGTCATCTGCGAATTTACTAAGGGTGGACTCAATCCCCACATCCAGGTCGTCAATATAGATATTGAACAGGACTGGGCCCAGTACTGATCCCTGGGGAAGGATTACTGAATATTACTGAACAGTAATAACTTCGAAGCTGTAAATTCAGTCTGTCTTCTTACTCATCTTAGGTGTCTTTAGGTAAAGACAAAAGCAGCAAAGATGTCATAAACACCTTGTTTGTGCACTTCAATAAAAAATAGATAAACAGAGACACAAAACCCCCAGTGCTTTCTGGAAATACCTCCTAATATATGTTCTAATTATACACAAGTGTAAGTAATGGTAAGTTTATCAGCATGAATGAAAGAGCACCAGCAGTGCAAAATTTCTCAAAATAACACCTATGGTAACTGATGCTAATTCTCCTAGCTAGTTCTTCAAGAATCACAGAAGCATAGAATCATCAAGGTTAGAAAAGACCTTCAAGATCATCGAGTCCAACCATCCACCCTACAACTTCTAACCACTAAGCCATCTCCCGCATCACCATGTCCCCCCATTTTTTGAACACCTCCAGGGACAGTGTCTCCACCACAGAATCATAGAATCATAGAATCAACCTAGTTGGAAAGGACCTTGAAGATCATCAAGTCCAACCATAACATAAATCCACATTCCATAACTTAATCTACCAGTTCAATGTTTAAATCATGTTTCTAAGCACTATATCTCTATTTATTTTAAATACTTTCAGGGATGGTGACTCCACCACCTCCCTGGGCAACCAGTTCCAGTGTGCATAGTGTAGATATCAGATATTTGTCACAATATTAAAAGGATGACATATTCAGCTGAGCATATAGAAAGGATTCGGTTGAACACATAGAAAAAAAGCCTTTGTTTGCTTTACTTCCTTACCTTATCTTACCTGTTCCCTCCTTCCATCACTGTTTTCCTTAATTTCCCTCATTTACATAGAAAGTTCTTTTCTATGCATGTTCTTTTTCTGTAAAACTAAACCAAAATCAAATGTACAAATACTTTGAGATATACTAATAACGTTATGTATACTGTGATGAGGAGAGATCTGGTTGCAGACAAGAGGAGGTGAAGACACAACTGAAGAAAGACAGAGCCACAATACACAATTGTCAAAGTGAGTTAGATTGCTAATTCATCTTGACCTGTACCCCACCATTGACTATAATCATTACCTTCCTTTTCAAACAGAAGTCTAGAAAGTCTATTGGGGATAATTACTCAGAATTTCTTCTTAATCTCTTAAATCTGCTCAGAAATATATGTCAGGTGCAGGAAGTTCCTGAGCAACTAATCTCTGGAGGCCGAACAAGTGGTATTACTAGACATCTGCTCATTGTATTTTCCCTGAGGGCCTTTGTTTGAGTTGGGGCACTGGGCTACACAAATGGATGTCCTGGCCAACATGCAGCAGGTTTCTCACCCTTCTAAAAGCACAGCAGGGACAAATAAAAAAGAGGTATTTACACAACCTCTGACATTTAAAAAAAACATATAACTCATCTATAAAGTATATTAATTGATTTAATTTCTTACTATAAGTCACAGAAGTTTTACCCCATAGATATATATGAACACACTTTTTTAGTTTTTACTTCATGAGGATACATAGCACCAAAATTTACTTTTAAGGTCAGGTGATGCCATATTTGACAACTACAAAGAAGTCAAACTGTAACTATTGGTCTTTGTGTCAAAAAAAGTGCAATTCTATGAATTGACTGTTATTTGAATACCTCCTCATATAATGTTTCTTGTTCACTCATAACCAGGCATTAAATCATGCCAAAAGAATGAACTTTTAGGGTTCCTAATCTCTGTTTGAACTTGTAAAAACAGTCAGTATCAGGAGAGTTACACACTAGTTGAAATCTCATGGGAAATACTGTTCATCTCTGTATAATACTGTTTATGCTTATATGGTATAAGAATCCCTATGGACAGCCTTTTAAATACAGTAGCTCAAAACAAGGTATAGCCAAAGCTCAATAAAAAGAAAGGTGATGCCGTTTTCCAAGATCAATCTAATTTATTCCATGAAGTTGAACAATCTGAGCATTGCAGAGTCACCTCTTAGTCAAAACTTGGACAAAGGACACACAGCGTAATTAACTAAGTGGTAGGCTGGGCTATAATACAAGTACTTAAAAACCTTAATCATCATGCTTCAGGTTTTTTTAAAAGTCACTGAGAATTACATTAATTTCTTTGTGATTTCCAACAAAAACACAGTAACAGATAATTGCTTAAAAAAAAAAAAAGCACTGTACTAGAGACTGCCCCAAATATGTGATGCTTTGACAACTTTAGCTAAGTTAGAATATATCTAAGTTAATACGTATCTGACACCACCTCCTGTTTCACAGGCATCTGTCTAGGATCTAAAGAAGAAAAAGCAATTTAAAATAATTACAAGGAGACAACAATAGTTGAAATAATGAAAGAAAGCACCAGGAGTGAAAGTTCAAGTTAGGACAGTTATAATAAAAGACCATGGTCTTTCGAAAACCTGACAGGGAAAAAAGGAAATGCAGCCATCAAGCTGAAGTAGCTACCATATGCCTTCCAGTAGCTTCCTACACAAGATCTGCTCAGAGCCCCACTTCAGGTACCAGACTCCACGCAAACAACTGTATTCTCACAGCCCTACTGACTCCTCTGGGGACACATTGAGGTGCAGGCAGCTACTTGTGCAGGCACAACCATACAGTTAGAGGTTGGAAGTCTGGTGAGAGGCCACGGTGTGCTACCTTGACAGTGTCTAATGAGGAAAGCAAAGCCTATCAAATATCACAAAATGGGTCCTAGATTGTTCCATTAAAGTCATGGTAATTAGAGTCCATTCACACTGAGTATTTATACTTTATTTTCTTACTTTGGAAACTGTTCTCCATACATAATATGTCATCTATCAGAAGTGTAATAAAGTGTTGTTTGCTTAGGAAAGCAAGGGAGTGGTATTTTACAGAGGTAAAGACTTGCTAGCACATTTCAGAGTGTGGTTGGTTGTTTCTAAGTGACATGGGAAAAAAGCATTGTTTTTCTTCAGAATCACAGTTCATTAAACTTAATTGACCAGAAAGTAAATCACATTATAACGTTTTCCTTGAAATATTTAATATGGTCTTCACATTCAGGTGTGATGAGGTGTTTTAATTATGAGACAATAATTATATTCTTAATGAACAGCAATGGCAAATGGATGTGTGTATACATATTTTTTCTCCCAACTAGGTGGAGTTTTCTGAACGATTCAGCATGTTTTGTCCCTCTTTCACAAGTGTTCTAATGGAGTAATCTCATAGAAAATCTTGACTTCCATTTTCTTTAAATATAAAAAATAGTTTTTGTGAAGTGTATTTCGTCCTAGAGCTTATGAAATTTTGTCCACAGCTGATCAGCCAGAATATTTTTTTTCTCCATTTTCCTGTTCTAATGAAGAGGTCAAGAAGGAGTTGGTGTCTACTAACAAAATAAAACAAATAAAAATTTAATTATAACTGAATCACTAAAATTCTTTTTTGCCCTAGAATGGGACATTCTGGATAAGGTTCAGTCTTGTGTTGCTGATCCATATTATATACTTGATCCACTAAAATGATACGTTAAAGGTAGAGAGCAGACAAGTTGATTCACCAGCATTCTGTGTGCAGTAACAAAGTTTAAGTGATGTTCATACACAATAGCAGTTTCATATTGTTCTGGCAATGTACTTTAATACTAATCTCAGCATGACAATTCTCACTTCTCTTTTAAATAAAAACTATAGACTTTTAGCTACATCACAACAAGCCCAGTGCATTCTAATACTGAGATCATGACAGATTTGTTTTTGGAGGTGACTTGACTGCATTTTAACCCTAAGCCTCAACATATTCAGTATACATTTAAGAACTTCGTCATGTAACAAATTGAATCATCTTTCTTTGTCTAATTCTCTGCACTAAATATGCTTTTTTTTTTTTTTTTTTTGGAGTTTCAGGCTTTGAGGCAGGAATCTGGAAATTTTTGTTTTGATGGGGGGCTGAACACATCTTTTAGACATATTTGGCATGCTACACTTTAACACCTATCTTGCCGTTAACCGATAGTTGTGCTGAATAACCTTGTGTCCAAGAGTTGTGTTAAATGAAGTCAGGGATGTGATCCAACTCCCCAAGAAATACAGTGCTCACTCTACCTGTAAAACAAACAAATAATTTCTGCAAAGCATTTATTTTCCCAGCTAAATAATTTGTCCAGTTATATGATATGATAAAATCATCCCAACACCCCAAAGAGCTGCAAAATCTAGGACCATAAAACTTTACCAAAAATATTTTTCCTTTGTTTGAGGGTTTAGTGGAATAACCCTGCATTTGAACTTACAGTCAGCGTGTGTCTGTATGAATTAGCTAAACTTTCTGTTACTCCATAACCCACTTTTCCTACATTATTCAACATGTGTTGGGTGTTTCAGTCCCACTTACCTACTAGCTAAAGTAATATAAATAGACAGATGTAATAAATAGTTTCATCAGTTTTTGAAGCTTACTAGTAGTGTATTGGCTGGAATTTATTTCTGAATGTGACCGTTTACGCTACTCAAAACCTAAACAATTATGACAGTTCTAGAGGTAAAATAACATGTAAGAACTTTTCAAAAAATAAGTTTTTCTGTATTTACGGGGGGTTTTTGTGGGTTGTTTTGTTGGTTTTGTTTGGGTTTTGTGTTGGCTTTTTTTTGGGATTCTTTGTGTTTTGGTGATTTGGGGGTTTTTTCATATCTTGAAGATATTTGAAGTTAATCTCAAGAATACAATTACAGCAGACTGCCTTGCAAAAGCAAAGACATATGCTTCCAAGTTTAGGCCATCAGCAAAATCTCTCTTATTCTTTGAAACCAATCAAGAAAGTTATACCTGTTAAAAGGAAAATTTCCTGTCATGGTTTCGGCCAGTTTGATCTTTCCAAGAGTGTTTTATGTTCCACAAATTTTTTAATAGGGCTAAATTTTAAAAATAAGTATGTTTTCTGTCAGATCTTTGAAAAGTAAAGGGAAATTAACAAACAGTATTAGTAAATGTGTTTACTTTTGAAAAAAAATCTCTACTCTCAGAACTCATTATAAAAAATCAAAGTTCGTGGTTTTTTTCCTGTCTAAAAGATAGATGTTTCAGTAAAATATCTCTGCTGCCTTGAACATTTCAGCAAGAAGGTACCAGAAAGAAAACTTTGAACAGTTGCTTTAAATTTAGCAGAGGAAAGACTTGAATATAAATTTAAAAAAAAAATATAAAATTTATAGCCTTTGATATTCTGAATTACTGTAGTCTCAAGTAAGCTCATCTTTAAAGTAAAATGTGGCAAATTTCATTTAAGGATAAGCACAGGTATCCAAACGAACTTTTCAAAAAATCAAACCTTTATATTTTTATCCCACATATTCTGCATATAGTTTACACATGAGCAGATATTGGAGTCTATACTGCAAAACTGTTGTGTCAGACAATAAAATTAGCTAAATTTGTTAAGGTCTTAAATTAAGACATTTCTATTTGAATCACGATAAACTAAACACCATCAGACAGCCCAAAGTCACTGACACCATAACGAAATACAAGTTAATATGAATAGAGAACACCACATTTTTTATCCACCAAACAAAACTTGATTTGTTTTCATCATTCCTGACTACAATAGAAGGAAGTAAATATGAGAAAGTCCTGGAATCAAGCCACTCTCCATCTATCAACTCCCACCCTAATTTGCACAGGGCTGCTCCTAAAATATACAATTTATGGTTCGATCAGTATACTTTCAAATAAGAAAAGAACTCTCAAGTACCAACACCAGCATATTCTGGTTTTTTGGAAACCAAATTATAAAGGAAATGGAATATGGATGTTATCTGATCAGCCATCTGCTGCTAGATTTAAAAAAAAAAAAAATAGTAAATTAACTATCTGAGCGCTATTATAGCTGAGACATCATGTTTTTTGCTTATATTCTGATTTTTTTCTGTCCTATCAGAAGAGACTGGAATAACTTCATAATGAAAATAACCTCTTAGAAGTTATAGAAAAAAGCCAAAAACATTGTTCATGAATAATTTAAATTTTATTTGCATTTATTTGTATTACATTGTAAGACAGAACATTGCTAAACATATCCTTATGTTTAAGTAGTCTTTCATTTTGCCTGATGGAAAATAGCTAGTAATTCTAGGAAACATTATTCCTTTAAGCCAGAGTTTATTGCTGGGTTACATTTGACAGATTAGTTGAGATCATGTGGCATTCAGAATGTATAGTTCTTGTCTCGAACAATCCAAGAGATAAGTGATGGACTCTGGCACTCAGGATATCTGTTGTCTGTCTTGTGGCATCTGAGAGTTAAACAACATCTGTTGATGAACTAAAGAGATGTCTCAGCAACCCACCCAACTGGTTTTTCCCCTCCTGCAGCAAGTAACTGGGGAGTTTAGTGTGGGACATGCTGAGCTTGGAGAAAAAGGAGATCTACAGCTGGCTCTGGGAGCAGGATATCCAGTGATAACCAGACCTTGATACGATAGCTCATGAAAGCCACCAACTTAGCAGGACAAGATAAAGAGTGCAGGTCTCAAGCCACTTCCTAGGACCAAAACTACTGCAATAAACTAAGCCTGTGGTGCCAGTTGTCTCAACCTCCTCTTTGTAATGCAGAGATCTCATCGATTATCCAAACAAAGACTATCTACTCGCTTGTTCAACCATTTTTACATTTTTGTCCTTGAAATCTACTAGCTACATTTTGGGGGCAAATTTGTGATAAAGTAGGTCTTCCAGTTCTTAAACTCAGGAAATACTGTGCAAGTTATTGAAATTTCTTCTTGATTCATTCCTTATTAGAGGGGAGAGGAAACAAGTTGAAAAACCCTAACATGTTACCCATTGTAGGCAGCTATATTCAAACAATTGCAATTCAGGAAAATCATAGAATCATAGAATCATAGAATCCTAGGGGTTGGAAGGGACCTCGAAAGATCATCTAGTCCAACCCCCCCTGCCAGAGCAGGGTCACCTAGAGCACATCACACAGGAACGCATCCAGGCGGGTTTTGAATGTCTCCAGAGAAGGAGACTCCACAACCTCCCTGGGCAGCCTGTTCCAGTGCTCTGTCACTCTCACAGTAAAGAAGTTTTTTCTGATATTCACCTTGATCCTCCTATGCTCCAATTTGCACCCATTACCCCTTGTCCTATCACTGGTCACCACTGAGAAAAGCTTAACTCCATCTTCCTGACACTCACCCCTTACATATTTGTAAACATTGATGAGGTCACCCCTCAGTCTCCTTTTCTCCAAGCTAAAGAGACCCAGCTCCTTCAGCCTTTCCTCATAAGGGAGATGTTCCACTCCCTTAATCATCTTTGTGGCTCTGCACTGGACTCTTTCAAGCAGTTCCCTGTCCTTCTTGAACTGAGGGGCCCAGAACTGGACACAATATTCCAGATGCAGCCTCACCAAGGCAGAATAGGAGGGGAGGAGAACCTCTCTTGACCTACTAACCACACCCTTTCTAATACACCCCAGAATGCCATTATCCTTCTTGGCCACATGGGCACATTGCTGGCCCATGGTCATCCTCCTGTCTACCAGGACCCCCAGGTCCCTTTCACCTGCACTGCTCTCCAACAGGTCAGCCCCCAGCCTGTCCTGGTACATGGTGTTTCTCTTCCCCAAATGCAAAACTCTACACATGCCCTTGTTGAACTTCATCAGGTTTCTCTCTGCCCAGCTCTCCAGCCTGTCTAAGTCTCTCTGAATGGCAGCACAGCCTTCTGGTGTGTCAGCCACTCCTCCCAGCTTAGTGTCATCAGCAAACTTGCTGAGGGTACATTCTGTACCCTCATCCAGGTCGTTGATGAAGATGTTGAACAACACCAGTCCCAGTACTGACCCCTGAGGGACTCCACTAGTCACAGACCTCCAACTAGATTCTGCCCCATTGACTACAACTCTCTGACTTCTTCCTTTCAACCAGTTCTTGATCCACCTCACTACCTGATCACCAAACCCATACCTGATCAACTTATCTACAAGGATGCTGTGGGAGACGGTGTCAAATGCCTTACTGAAATCAAGATAAACCACATCTACCCCTCTACCATCATCTATCCGCCTAGTAATTTCCTCGTAGAAGGCTATGAGGTTAGTCAAACATGATTTACCCTTGATAAAACCATGCTGACTGCTCCTGATGACCCCCACGTCCTTGATATGCCTAGAGATGGTGACAAGAACAAGTTGTTCCATCACCTTTCCAGGGATGGAGGTGAGGCTGACCGGTCTATAGTTACCCAGGTCCTCCTTCTTGCCCTTCTTGTAGACTGGTGTGACATTTGCTGTCCTCCAGTCCTCAGGCACCTCTCCTGTTACCCATGACTTACCGAAGATGATGGAGAGTGGCCTAGCAATGACCTCCGCCAGCTCCCTCAGCACCCTTGGATGCATCCATCTGGACCCATCAATTTATGGATGTCCAGATTACTCAACTGATCCCTAACCCAATCCTCATCTACCATGGCAAACTCCTCCAAAATACCCCGTTTTCATAAGCAACATCACAGAGAGGTTTGGTGGAGAAAATATTACTAGGACAGTTCTCTTCCTTTAAATGCTTACAGAGCAGATGGACTTCTGATGAAAGTTTGTGGGTAGTAAAAGTGTCTGTAAAAGTAATAGGAAAAAGACTTTAACCTTTATGACAGAATTTTAAGAGCCTTGAAATAATAAAACATAAACATCACCAGAATTTGACATACATTGCAGTACATTTACAGAGTCATTTTACCACGAAAATGAAGAGGGAAGTAGAAAAGTAACTCAGTGTGCCTCCAACTGCCCTTCAGTTGGGAAACAACATCATCTAATACCACACGTATGTATATTTCTAGTCCTTGCAAGAAACAGAAAAGGAGCAATTTATTCACAGCAGGTCTGGTTTGCCTTTTACTAGACACAGAAGCAGAAACTCTATAGTGAGCAATCAACCTTTTACCAGTAGTTCTGCCAGAGGTCATCAACAAGAATTGCTGCAAAAGCTATTTAATGTGCACAAAAGTAATAAAACTCCCATCATGCTCAAGGCTCAGTATGTTTTATTTGAATAACCTTAGATGACATATTGAATTCTAGAGTCTGTAGATTTGATTGAAAATAACGAGTCCAGCAGTTCCAGAATTAGGGAAAAACAGACAGTTTACTAGAAATTTGATTTTCTTATTATTGCTTGCAGCAATATGAAGGACAAGAAATGCAAAAGAAAAGCTCAGGTCTGAATAAAAGTAGGAACTTGCATATTATATCACTGTTCTTGAAATAATCACATGCCCAGATTGAGTTATGTCCTATGCTAACGGTAAGCTAGATATTTAAGCAGTCATTTTTACTTACAACAACAGGATTTACAATAGCTATGGGAAATGCACAGTTTCACATCTATTAATAGATATTTAGCACTGGACAATGCCCATGAATCTCAATTTTTCAGTTTAAAATGCTGTGATCCAAGGTGTTGACTTAAAAATATGAACTATGTCCACTTAATATTTTGAAATTGCTACTACCTCATGTCATTTTCATTAGAAATAGTGTTTTATTTATGATTGTGATTATATTTGTCTCTAACATTTTTAACTCTTTTAAAGGGACTTTATTAAAGCTACTAGAGATGATACAATGTCTGTTCTAATATTTTTTATTGAATCTTTCTTGAACATCTACATGCTTGTAACAATACGCCAAAAAAAGGCACATGGTGTGCCACAGAGAATTGATGACACTGAAGGACACCACCAGAAAAATTTAAGATACATAGACTGGTATGTCTTCAATTATCCAGAGACTACATGCAAATAAGGTTACAGCAGCAGTATGTACATCTATATAATGTCTAAGAAGCAATCAGTTCAGACATAAATAACTGCTTGCCAGCCCTAAATTTTATAGTTTTTTTGCATAAATCTGAGAACTCTATGTTTTTAGCATATCTATAATTTTAAAAATGTTAAAAATAATAAACAAATACAAATAGAGCTATAGTAATGTATTTAAGAAAAAGTTTAAAGCAGTATAGATATTTAATAAAAACAAGTTACATCTTTGTCACGGTTTGACTCAGGATTGGCAATTTAACCAGTGACAATAATGCTCTCGATCCTCTCCCCCTCCCACCGAGGTGGGGAAGGAGAGAGAGAATAAGGGAGAGAGACTTCACAGATTGAAAACTAAACTAGACAACTTTAAGTAAACACTAATGATAAAAGAAAATCTGTACAATTATATACAAATATGTGCAGGAATGTGCCAAACCCTATTGCCTCCTCCCACCCCCAGCAACTCCCCCGGCATCTCCTGAGCTGTGAGCAGTCCCAAAATGTCCCCGAGCGCTGCTGGAGAGAGCGGCAGAGCAGACAGGAGCTGAGGGGAGAGTGATGGGTCAGGGATGCACGAGTCTGGGGATCAACAGTGATGGATGGATGGAGTCCTCCCCGGACGTCTGCCATGGACAGAAGGGAAGGGAAGAAGAAGAAGACGAAAGGGGCTTGACTTCTTTCATCTCTGAACTTACACTGAGCTTATGTAGATACATGGAAGGGTAGATACATTCTTTGGTCAATTTGCTGTCTGTCTAGTCCACTCCTCCCTATGGGATGGCTGCAATTATGACTCTTGTGCACCTCTATCTTCTGAGGCTGCAGATTCATCAAGCAGATCAAAGTGCCTTTGATGTCCCAGCAGTAATATAAACATTCTAGCGTAATCAGTTCGCTAGCTGGAAAACTTGCTGCTAGTTAAAGGAGACCTCACTGAAGAAAAAAATATCAGTAAAAGGAAAATTGGCTTCATTCTGCCTCAAACCAGGACAATCTTATATTAAATCTAATTTGAATCTATAATAAATAACTTCCAAGTAATTGGCCATAAGGTTACCACTTAATAAAACAATGATAAGAAATTAGGCCAAACTTCTGTAAAATTCTCTGATTTATCCACTATTATGACTGATAAACCTTCCAACACTGCTACTTCAGGGTTTTCAATATTCTAGTATTCAATGCACAGAATAAAAAGTGGTTTCCACTTGATGAGAATTAATTTATTTGCTACGGGAAAAGTATGCAGTATTCATCTTTGTAGTGGCTTAGAGTCCCTGGAAAAGTAGCTAGAAGTAAATAAAAAACATCAGGAAAGGGGAAGTTCTGAATCATATTTTTCCTAGTGTTCATATAATCTCAAGACATCTTAATTTCATGCTGTTTCCAGACTGTGTTGTGAAACCACGAAAAACAGTTGCAAATCATAGATATTTGAACTGTATATACTCTCCTAGATTGCCAATGAATTTGGCACTTGAGAGGTTATCTGCATAACATGATACATGGTCAGTAACAGTACTATTTGCGTTAGAAATCTCCTTTTCATCCTCCTCACTCTAATATGTTTACCAGAAATGACACTCGATTAAAAGATACTTCAGTGTCCAAGATTACACAGCCTCTAACCTTTCTTATGAAAGAACTAATAAAGAGGACAAATTACCCAGTTTAATAGATGTTTTGTTTGATAGTGTCCAAAAAGGACTATGCTTCATTTTGTTTCTTCACTGGGAATAACAGCTGCAGCTATGGAATTCAAATGTGCTCTTACCATTCAAGAAAGTATACTTCGAGCAACTGTGGGGAATATTCCAAAAATGTCACCGCACTGGTGAAGAGGTAGATGGAATATTAGGAATTATTTTAAAATTAAGATAATGAAATAAAATAAAACCATGCACCCATATCTTGAATTTTGTGAAATTATACATCCCTCCAATTGAGAAAACAAATACTAGAAATAGAAAATCTAGATATGTCCTTTGGTGACAGCCAGGGTAGTCATTCTCAAGTGGGCACCATAGTTGAGTCCTGCACTCATGTAAGTGGATACCCAGTACAATGAAACTCACTGATGTTAATTATAAAGAAATGCATATTTCAAAAGAAAGATTTTGTGCAACATCTGTATACTCCCAAATCAGAACTCTGCTGTGTTTTTCCATGTTTAACTACCTCAGAGCACTATTATTTTATACTACTTTTATGGGTATATTATCAGCAGGCTGATACATCCTCTTAGAGTATTTTCTAATGATTTCTTTTTAGGTAAATGCTGTTCATTTAACTACTGTAACCTCTCTGAATAATTCAAGATCATCACCCCTACAAGACAATGTTTACTACTTGCATATTGTCTCACTCACAGGTTCTTTCAATCCCAGCTCTCTGTCAATACCTAAGGTTATTCTTACATTTTTCCTATGCCTTAAATAATATTTAATGGAATGATTAAAAGTGTAGTAATTTCAATGGGAGAGACTGACAGCACAAAGCCCTCCCAGCCAGACAACCTATTTCGTGCTTAGATAAGTTCCATTATAGGCAGCAGATGGAAGAAAAATGACAGAAGACAGAGAGTCCAGTTTCAACCTTCACACTGGAGGGTCTGAACGCTGAATTGGTGATAAACCAGGCAGCTCTAATAGGGTAGACAGAACTCCGAGACAAAAAGCTGCAATAGACACTGGGAGAAATCGTGGTTAGAAACTGGTCCTCCCCACAATAAAGCCTGTAACATCTTCCATGCCAAAGAGTGCAAGAGAATTTCCTTTTCACTAGCACTTCCTCTTCACTAGCTCAGGCAGTTTTCAAGTCAGGTACAATGCCTCTTTTCACAGTTGTACTGGACAGCTGGCACAGGAATTACAGTAACCTATCCTAGCAGCGCCATCCTACCAACGTCTTGCCATTACCAGGCACATTCAGATGAACACAGACTCCGACAGAGTTCTTTCTCCAACAGAAATTCAGGTTCTCTAGACATTCATTTAGCTTCTTTAATGCTTTTATTCTTTCAAAATACTTTTTATTTTTGCAAA
Source organism: Hemiprocne comata (assembly GCA_020745705.1). NCBI lineage: Eukaryota > Metazoa > Chordata > Aves > Apodiformes > Apodidae > Hemiprocne > Hemiprocne comata. The sequence continues at coordinate 65,544,065 of CM036616.1, read as the reverse complement.
TCTCCTCTAAATTATTTTTCTGCCATTGCAGGTGTGTTTATCTCCTCCCTATCAGCTATAATTGACAGCACTCATTGCAGATTACCTTTGAGGATTTTAAAATAAGGCTTTAATTAATTCAGGTCCTGTCATTTCCCATCAGGCCCACAATACTTTGTCAGTTCTCATTAATTTTCATTTAAGTGAGACTGCAAAGTACATTCTGATGTTCGTACTCAAGCAGAGATAAATCAGTTGTGAGAATAAGATTTCATGATACTTTACCAATGCATTACAGAACTCCAACCATATTCATTGTGTTCCTTTCATCCCCTAATTTTGTAATTACATAAAAAAGAGGAGGTTGTCTGCTAAGTTCTATTCTTTGTTATCAAGGCTATTGACATAAAGATTTAGTATTGTTTCGTATTCTGCTTACAGTAAATTAATCCCCCTATTAAACCAAACGTTCTTTATATATTTCAGGAAAATCTCCAGCCATATCATCACTTATTTCTAATATTAGCTTAAAAAAAAATCTAAAAATATCCAACTTCCTCTAAACGTATTGCATCAGCCTAGACAATGAAAGGATAAGGTGAAGGGCTTTTAGCAGAAGATAAAAAATTAATGTTCATAGATTCTCTTGTTAAATGCTTGTGGAGGCCTTTTCTACCATTTATTCTTCATTAAATATGAATTATTGCTCTTTAAATGATGGTGGTTTGAAAATCAGAGGGGCTTAGTTTTACTCTACTACTTCATATCCACGGGCAATGTAAATGTATTGTAAAGCTGATTTTAAAAGGTAACTTGGAAAAACAATCTGTGATTATTTGATCCTTTAAATCATTGTATGCTATGTAATTAGAAGCATGCTGCATTGAATCCAGGAAGTGATCTTTCCTAGCTGGAAAACATATTTTTCCAGTTTGAAGCAGCTGGGTGCAAGAGTCATTGATAAGAAATAGCTGGGCATTGGTCTGCCCTGTTCTGCATCTCCTTTTAGGCAATTCCATTTGGTCTGTTGACACTGTTTATACCTTCCCAAGAGAAAAGTATCTGAAAAGGCACATTCCAAAGGAGCAGAATTTACAGTTTTCAGGACAGATGATTTCATTATGAGAACATACTAAGAAAGGCAGAGTTGCTTATCATCTTCATTAAACCCTGATGTAACCCCAAAAACCAAAAGACATTCAACGCCCTGTACAGGATATGTTTCCTAAGGCCTGTCCCAAAATGGGGGCCTTCCTTGATACTATTATTCATAACTATCAGGAAAAAGCATCATACCACAAACTGGTGGTAAATATTTGTTTTTCAGTGGTAACTGCCACATCAAATATGTCTGATGTATTAAACCACATTTATTTAGACACTGGGTGCCTGCATTACTGTCAGTTTTCATGACAAATACGCTTGCCTCATTAATGTTACATTTAAGCATAATTCATAGTACAGTACTAGGTCATAGTTTTCCTCAGCTACATTGCACATAAAGAGACATCATGAAAGGATATTTTTAGATTGTTTTACAGTTTATAGTACACTGAAGATAAATCCTTTAGACAAGCCTATCATTTTCCAGTTTTTCCTGGCTCAAAGTAAAAATTATTCATACATCAATCATATCATCTTGGGACCTATAAAACAATAACATAGTATCTAACATGACAACAGAGTTGAAGTAAGGAAAAGTATGGTGCTATACTGACACCATTATTTTAAATATTCCTTGCTCTCAGCAAAGTTGCATACAGTGATTTACTTTCGTTTGCCTGTAAAAACGAAATTGACTTTTGAGGCACAGTGTACTAACAAACAATCACTCTTTCTAGGTTTATGTCAACTCCAATGGTACCAAAATAGTGCTCTTTCTTGGTTTATTTATGCAAAAACATTCCCTGAGTGTTAGCCAGTAATAGAACATTCTAGTAAGAATTTCACATTGGTTTAATAACAAAAAACAAAAACAAAAACAAAAACAAACAAACAAAAACAACAACAACAAAAAAAAAGAACATTTTTTCCTACACAGGGATTTTTCATTCTGTTTTGAATAGGCAGAAGCTAAGGCAAATTGCTGGCAGCATTTTCAGAAGCCTCCCTTTAAAAAGTGAAAATGTACCCTACAGTGTTCAGTTCTGTGTAACACAATAGTAGATAGTTATTTGATGGAACTGAGGCAAAAAGTCACAGTAATTAAACCCCAGTACAGCTGATTTATCAGGAGTTATTAAAATATTTTTATATATACATCTTTGAAAAACATTAAGCAAAGGAAGGAATGAAACCTCCCGATTTAAGACTTCTCCAGGGTGATGCATTCAGATGTAATGAATACGAAGAAGGTCATAAAAGGGAAATTGTACTGTACATTGCTGAAAAAAATAAATCAGACTGATACATAAATGGAATTGTCTGTCAGAAACTGACTAAGGTCACACTAGTGATCAAATATTTAGCATTGTATATTTGGACTGAACTAGTGGTTTAAAAACAGACTGGAAACAGCAGGGGATCAAAAGATGTTTGTTTTATTTGTAGTGCCTATGTAGCTCTGAAATCCCTCTCTTCTCAGCCTGCCTTTCTGATGATTTCCAGCTCATGCTGCTAAATTCTTCTTTTCTCTTCAGGTTTTTGAAAATGAGAATTTGAAGAGTGGGGGGAAAATGAGAAAGAAAGAAGGAGGAGTTTTTTGCAGTTGTATGGAATATTTCTTCTGTATTGCATTTTACTGTCACACTCTAGCTCTCCTTGAGTTACTAATATTTTCTGTTTTTAAATTAGGAAAGGGACACTGAGAATAAAAGTTCTCAAGGTGAAATAATGTCAAATTAAATTCAGAGAGACTTTGTTTTTAACTTCAGTAGAAACACAATTTTATCCTGAAGCTCCTGTTAACATGTGTGTGAAAATGGGAATGTTAAACAGTAAGGTGTAATCCTATACTACTAATAAAAGAAACAATTTCCTCAGGCAAACAAGAATTTACATACAACAGCTTGGCAAACACTTGATTAGAAAACCTGTGAGGTTTTCTCCTTCATTAATATTTACAGTTAACTCACCATCGTTATGACTATGTATTGCCAAAGTCTCAGCTAAGGTGCTTGGTTAAAATAACTCTCAGTTGAGCTAGTCTGTAAGCAGTTGAGAGCCAGACTGCATATGGATACATTGTCTTATTTTATGAACAGTGTGAGATACGCAACACGATGTCAAATTACCTGCCCAACCAAGCACAGTATCCTTTCTCCTACAGTAGTCAGGAACTGCTGTGTAGGATAAAGGGAGCAACTCATGCAAGACAACCTTCCGTAACTCTTCTCCGTACAAGGGGACAAAATTTCCTAACAGCTCTTAAGAAAATTAACTTAAGTTTCTGAGTCGTGAGATGTGAGTATTCCTATTTCAGGCCCTGATCCAGAAAAGCTCTTAAGCACAAGTTCAAATTTTACCATGCTTTTAAGTGATTTGTTGGATTAGGGCCCTAAAACACATAACTACAAATCTTAGTCATCTGATGATAGCAGTACTTCTAATTGCTATATCAGTCAATGTTTTCTGTTTTTGTGAAGGACACAGCACAGAACTGATGTCATTCACACAAACATGTGCCTTCTTTGTTTTGTTTTGTAAATTTCGTGGTTTTTTGTGTTATTAACAAAAAAACTGTCTTCAGATTAAATAGCAAACTTTAATTATACCACTCTTTCATGGCTTTAATGCAGCACATGACTATTAATCTGGGCTGCCATCAAGCTATAAGCTTTACTCCCTGAATTATTGACATATTATTTAACACTACGATCACATAATGTTAAAGAAGTACCTAAACAGAAAAAAACTATGTAAACAAGCAAAATCAAAAGTACATAAAATCTTGATGGTAGCTTACCTTTGCAGACATAAAGCTACTCAATGCCAGAAAGGAAAGCACATTAGCAGATCCTGTATGCTACATACCTGTAAAATGAAATTGCATTTAAATTAGTTTCCCAACAATGCTACAATTGAAAAAAAACTTCACCCTCATACTTTATCTATATAATATACTATGTACCATACATTTACATGTATCTTTTACTATATATTTCATAACACTGTTTGTTTCAAAGTAAAAATACCTACAGTATATCATTTATTCAACATTTATGTCCATGCTTTTGCAATATAGAACATTACATTTAACGCTGAGGGTCACTGACTCCAGGGAATAAGGAGAAAAAGACACGTTCTACATGGTTTTATGAAAGTGAAGTTAGTGGGTATAAGAGGTTCTATTTTAACCTAATCATGGAAAAAGTCGTATTGAAAAAACTAAAACTATTAGATTTGCTCCTAATGATTGTGTAAATCTTGAAATGACATTTTCAAAGCCAGGCACATTCTTCTGTGATTTAATGGTTTTAGTACCCAATTTGCCTTTCTCCCTCCTGCTGCTTTGCATTGCACTCCAGAGTCTTGCCTCAATTTACTTCTCTCCAGGGTCTTGTCTCATTTTACATCTGAACTCTCTTGCTTAGGGACAATCTGAGTAGTTACACAGTACTTTTCTGGTTTCCTCAATCAGCTGAGCTAATCCCATAAAGCAGAAGAGACCACAGAAGCCACTGTGACTCATTCCAAGGAAAAAACAAACAAACAAAAAAACCCCCACCTCTATGTGCTCCTACAAGTAGTCCTAACTGGACTGAGTAGTTGGCCCCTGTCTAAAAGCTCATGTGAAAAACATTGTAACTATAGCTTTGCCTTCAATCAACAAAGTAATGTATGTGTTGGTAATTGTTTAGCATTTATAACTGTAACCTGTAACTGATTTGATATGAAGAAGATAATTGATTTTGCTTATTTGCAGTTTAACAGGAGAAATGCCCAGGGTCTGAGAAAGAACAAAGATGAACATAATTCTAGAGGCTATCTTGTCGTGTCTAATCTCTTGATTTAAACACCCAAGGAGCTGCTGCATTTTTTTTTGCTTGACATTATTTTATATTTCTTCTTCATCACATTACAGAAGAGTATGTCCTTAGGGCAATTACTGTCTGAGATCTGAGGACTTTACTATGCACCTCCTTCCATATAACCTCCAGTGAATAGACTGCATGATTGGAGCCTGAATAATGAGTAAGGACAGCAAATGTAGGCCACTATGCAGTTAAATCCTTTTTAATTGTATGGCTCAGAAAATAACTAGATTGTAATCTATTTGACACTGTACTCAATTCCTGCATTAGGTTTATACATGCAGGCTTGGAATGGAGTGTTTCAGTAAGAAAAATCACCCAGTTAATTAAAGGACCCATAAGCTGAGGTGGTTTACTGAAGCAATGTGAAAATCCCATGTATGTATACATATACATATATATATACATAGATATATATACATACATATACATACACAGATATGTATGTAGGTATGTAAGTATGAATGTAGGACAAAAACAGTTTCACTGTCAAGTAAGAAACAAATTCTTCATGTTTGGAGGTAAACACCTTGTAGATATAGAAGGCTACTTTTAGGATCCTATGTGTGTCTCCAGTCTGCTGTTTCTTTTTTGCAGTTTTCAGAATCCTTATGTCCAGCCTATGGGAGCAGCAAAAATTAAGAGTCAAGGAACAAGTTCTCCTTAGAGATGCAGTGGTATGTAAGAATAGGGGTATGCTGATTATGTTATCTGGAAAGAACAGAAACATGGAGAAAAGGTTGGAAAGAAGGGAAGCAAAAGTATCTGAAAAGCAGTAGCCCATAGGAGAATAGTGCTTACCTGTTTCCTCTTGCAGCCATGAAGAAGGAAATAGATTTGTGAAATGTCCTCATCTCTATATGAATAAAAAGCTCACAATTTACACAAAAGACAATATGACCCTGTGGTTCATGCAGAGAAGTCTAAGGTAATAGTAATTCTGCCACCATTTGCTTAAGTCTTCTACAGTCAGCCAGTACACACAGCAATGACTGTAAAATGTAATATGTTTCTAAGTACAAGAGAAAGCCATAGGTGAAGAGTTTGTTTTTCTCCACATGATATTGTTGACATTTCCTGTGCCACACTAAAAGAAATTGTTCCTTGTGCCAAATGTTTTCCTGTTTTCAAAAATAAAAATTAATCCTAGCACGATGTTTTCTTCTCAGTTTGTCTTCCCAAATCTCTAATGTTTTCAAGAAAGTCAACACCAAAAAAATGACTAATTTTGTAGGTTCTTCTTTAGTACTCTAATTTCCCACAAGGGATCTTTGCTGGGATGTTTTGGCAGACATCAGATATATGCTTTGGGGGCCTTCCTCTATTATGCTGCAATAAATAAATTTTTTTGAGCATACACTGGAAGAGATTTAAGTGAGCACATAATCACACTGCAAGTCCATTTTTTTCACTGAATTATTTCAAACTGGAAATAATATAGATCTTTCTAGCGAACAATTGACAATGTATTAGATCTTTAGGATATTGTAGTTCTTTGATGAAGTTTCCTAGTGGGATTACTTAAGCTTAATATATTAAAGTATATTTTATCTAGACATTCCCAGTATGTCACTTACACAAATATCTTGGCCAGCAATTTCATAAAAATAATCGCAATAGTCAGGCAAAGGGTATTAAAACAATAAAAATTTTAAATTTTTTTATGAAAAGTCAGAGGGACTTGTTGAATTTTCCCAGATTATTTTACACAAATATGGGATTGTGTTCACAAAACTCTTAAAAGAGTCTGAAGTGTTTGTCATTGTTTCAGAAACAGAAAATATTTTCTCATCATAAATGAGTTCATTTATCTCAGTGTAGTCCCTCTTGCCAGAAAACAAGTGAGAAAAAAAAATATTTTTATTTCAGGTTTGTAAGTGACACTACTTCATATATTTAAAAATATTTAATAAAACTTGTAGTCAAAGCCACTGAATATTAATTAAACTGTAGATCAAATAGTGTTCAATTTTTCACATTTTAAATGGGTAAAACATACTAATCAAAGGGTAATAGCTCTACACATTAATATTTCTTTCTGTGGAAATGAAATTACTGAATAAGTATTTAGTATCCTGTGTAAAAATTGTTTTTTGTCTTATTATTGGACAAAAACATTCACTTTTAGTATAAAATTTGTATTTGTGAATATTCACTGCTTGTTGTATAAATGGTGTCCACAAAGTCATAGATTTTCAGTAAATGTGATAAATACTTCAGTTAATGACTGAACTTGCAAAGTGTTGAGGGGCTTTCCTGGTGGTGATGATTTCAGTTGAAAGTGCTCAGGATTTTTTTGGACTGCACCCAATAACTGACAACATTTTGAAAGCAGCTGCATGATCACTTTAGTACCTCACCAGCTTTAAGCCAGTGCATTTTCCTGGGATTTTCCTGTGAAGGTATGCATATAGTTTTGTATAAACAATTGCTAAATTAACCTTCTTTTATTTGCTTTTACTAGTTACAGGGAAAAGCTCTATTTCAGAGTCATGTTGCCCAATTAACACTCTCAGTCTGATTAATCAAGAGAAGTAAAATATCTGTCATGCTTTCTTTGCATACCCTGCTTTGCTCTGGCCCAACAGATCAAGCAGGACACAGTAGTCATGAGCTCTAGTCTAAAACGGATGGGGAGCTGGCACCCAAGGAGACTGGAGCTGTATATTCTGACCTTAGGCGTAGCTGTTAACCTAGCATTGCTATTAAAAGCCACTGTTCTTGCTAAGTTTATTAACAGGGAATGTAAGAGGCTTCATATAATACAAGAGGCTTTGCAGTCTGTAGATTAGCTGGAACATTCCAGAGAGAGCTCCTATTCCTTGGGAGCACTTCATAATGGTGACAAATTAAAAACACTTATGAAGACAAATTATTCCCTGTTAAGCGGTTGTTTAAAATTAACCTATTCTGAATTGTTTTCAGTTCTCCCAAATTGGAGAAAAATATCTACTTAATATTATTATCAGTGCCATATAGCAATGGAGAACACTCTAAGTTATTAATGGCCTTTACACACTAGGAGGGACTGGGACATGTAAGAAAATGGGTACGTTTCTTTGTAGATTACTTCAGGTGTTAATATTCTAAATCAGAGAAGACAATTAGAGTTCTGTCCCTAGTAATTGTTCAGCAAACTAAGAAGGAAATTCTACATTACCTAAAAGAAGGGAGTTTCTGGAAATTGCCCAGTTCACATCAGGGCTCTGACTTACAAGTATGAAGAGGACACTGAACATATGTTAAAAACAAATCTAAGTAAAGATCACAACCCATCTGACTTCTGAGTCTACCTGAAAAAATATTCTATAAGTTACAGTGTACACACGACTCTTTCTTGTGGCCTAGAATGATGAAGGATGCACACGTGCTAAGAACAGGGAGAACAAAAAAAAGGCTTGAACTGGTCAACAATGACAGAATCCACATTAAGGATGGGCAGTCACACCACAGATGTCTGGAGGACTGTCTCAGCCTGTCTGAGCTAGGACCCTCTACTGTGTGACAGTTGTTACATGTGAGCAGCATGGCCTTCCAGATGGTGTGAGACTTTGTAAAATTAACAGGCCTATACTGAGGTTGCACAGAGAGGACAGATCCAGGAAACTAGGCACACAGTGAGTGGCTGCATTTTTCACCATGCAGAGAAAGCTGAACTCAGTTATACTATAGCAAGTAGTATCTACTCCTTTTGAAAGTCTGCATCCCATTGCAAAGGAGATGACCTGCAAATGTGTTTTGAATCCTTCTGGAAAACCAGAAAGCACACATTTTCCTTTGAGGTACCAATAAATAGTTGTTTCTTTACTGTCTGCCAGTCTTATGTTTTTAGAACATAAAATTTGTCAGTAGAGTTGTGTGAGTATCAGGGAAAATGCAATCATATAAATGCCATTGCAAATTCATTACTGCAAATAAACATATTCACTGTCTCAGTGTCAAAGTCCTACATTCTGCCCATAGATTCATATTACAAATATCATATTTATACATATGTAATTGAGAAGAATAGAAAAGTGGAAAAATTTTTACAGAAGGGTAATCTTAAAGTTTAAATATTATACCTTGAGGAATTTTCACTATGTAACTATATGTTTGCATTATTTAGATATTTGTACTGCTAGTAATTGAGGCTGATTACAGCTGCTACGTAGGGCATCAATCGTTAGACTGTAGCAGGTGCTTGTCTACCAGTGGTATCTGAGCTTTAGGCAAATGACAAAGGAGGCTTTCATAACATACCTCTGGTCTGGCATGAATTATTGTAAAATAGCAAATTTAAACTTGAACATTTCAGAATGCAATTTTTGGTGTGCTTATCATACATGTGAAACTTACACTTTAAATCATCTTATGTTTTATGTAACCTTTGCTTTCCTTCTTCATCTACAGAATTCCTAATGCCTGTACAGTGTTTATTGTACAATTCCATTTGTGTCTAATGTCTCCCTCTGCTCTCCTATAAAACTGCATATGTTAGAGTGAACTGCTGGCAGAAATCTAGTTTCTTTGTGAACTGGACTGTAACTGAAATGAACATTTATTCCAGAACAATGATATTAAAAACTAATTCTGCAATAAAGAGTAAAAGATCTTTATTATAGCTTCTTCATGGCTGAGTTAATAAAAGTGGAAAAGGTCTTTAATTTAAAAAAAAAAACGCTGTTAGAAGGTAAATTAGAAAAAAAGCCATTATATTTTAATTTATCAAAGCTGTTTTCTAATATTCATCCTTCATCTTAACACAGTCCATTTGAAATATATTACCACAAAAAAGGTGAGCCATAAAACATATTAAAAAGTAAATTAAGTAATAAAACTAAACTCTCCCTTTGATAAAAGTAGCTCTGTTTTTAATAATCAGTCTCAGGAAAAGATACTAAAATGCTCTCAGGAAAACAAATACACATAAACATTAAAAACTTTGCTAGTTCCTTGTTAACCAAGTTAGAAACCAATCTGAATCATAACACATAGTTTTGAGATTTTATGTCTTATATAAAAAGTAATGCAATTTCATTACTTTTCTGAGTCATACCATTTTACTGTTTCCTAATTAGATGTAATTACCTATCTTTTACACTACAAGATGCCACAGAAGCAGTAAAAATGTAGTTACAGGAAGAAAAAATCATTAATGAGTTACCTTTTTTTTTTTTTGTTAATAACATACAGAATTTTCTTCAGAAGAAAATGTGCCTTTGGAGAGAAAGCATACTAGATAAACCCTACTGCAACTGGGATTTTGTAAGATGACATATAATACAGTTTTCTCCCCTCTCTGCATGTTGTTCAATATATTTTCTGTCACTTAAGACAAATTTTTTTCTTCTTAATAAAAACTGAATATAATTTTACACAAGATTTTGTTTTTCTCACTCTATAATACCTTTTCGTGTTTTCTCCCAGTCAGATGCAAAGCATCTGAGCATGAGATGCAAAGCAGTCATTAGTATGTAAAAAATAGTTTTACATATGGGTAAAACAAAATAATTTAAACAATGCTTATGTATATTTAAATAACATTTCAATAAAAGCTCTTACCTCTGATGTAAGAGGTCTGCAATACATAAAGACAAAGATACACAATCAGGAAATTGGTTTTGAGTTCTTTGCTAACATTTACAGATATATTCCTTCATTAATTTGTTATTTACCCAAAAAGGAATGAACCTGATATGAATAAGTCTATATTATAACCAAAATGTGTTTTAAATTTTCATTCTTCTTGTTACAGCTGAGCATTTCTGCTTCTTAAGCAGTGGAAAGAGCAGTTGACAAGGAGAGTAACACCTCATCCTTTGTCCTCTTTCCTTATGTCCTGATATGCCCAATGCAATACACCTTTTTTAACTTCTGCTACCAGCTGCAAGCCGTCTCTGCAGCCAGAAGGCAACAGGGAGAAGGGTTAGTGCCCTGCTTCTAAGTAGAGTCTGGGACATCTTGCCCATTTTCTCACTCTAATCCTAAATCAGAGGATACAGAAGATAATCACCATGGAGAACAATGGCTTCATTTCTAAAAAGTAGATTAAGAGTTCTAATCTGATATGTTTCAATAAATATTTTAGACATTATTTCTTAAACAGTCTAAGTTTGGGACTCCTAGGTACCTTAAGAGTAAACAGGATCAACTAAAACCGTAAAAAGAAATTAGATGTAAATCTTCATCTTTAAACTCTCTTTGAAGTTCACTATCTGTTCCAGAAATACATGTTTAATCGTATTTTTTCAACTTCAGAGGTTGTTTTTAAAGTACTTTGTATTTGTAAGCATTTAAGATGTTATCTTTAAAGTAGCTATATATAATAGAAACTATTTATGTAGCTGAAGATTTCTTTGGAAAAAAAAAATAAATCCATGCTGTGAGGCACAGCTGCAAAGGAAATTTCTAAAGATTTACATTGAGTCATAATCAGTATTTAAAGTTACAAAAAAAAGACTAACTTTTTTTAACTTGTTAAAGAACAGTACTATATTATTCCTGGCAATTAAAGTGGGTACCCAGCAAGAAAAGTGCAAGCAGTTATTTATTCCAGTGTAGATTTCGAAGTAACAGAAATACCATTTAAAATACATTTTCTTAGTAGATCTCTGCAGGTACAATCATAGGCAAGTCTGCCTGTGTTTGAGTAAATCACATTATTTCCCTCAAAGAGAGGAACATTTGAAGGTTTCATTTTGATTTGTTTTTTAAAATACCTGCAGCTTTAGAATTCGTTTTCCACTTTATGAGCTAAGATTCTTTAATAATGTAAAATAACCCTGATAGTCCAGGGATATGCAGTGTCGTAATGTGTGATAAAGCTTAATTGCAATTCATTCCTATCATCAGAAAAGAGAACAGTGAAGAAATTCTCATTAAACATGCTGGAACCTCGGCAGTAAGAAGTAAGTTTGAAAAAAATAGAATTGCTTTAGTCAACAGATATGTAGCCTAGATTAGAAGACACTTGCTATGGGTAATAAACTCTTTATAACTTTGTTGTCTCCTCACAGTTCTTGACATGATCTACTGGGATCATCATAAACATTCCAGCAATGATTTTTAGAGGTTTTTTGTTTTATGAAATTTGTTCCTTTATAAAAATGCTCTGAGAATTTCCAGTGTGCTGGTTTTGTGGATAGGTTTTCAGGGAGATATGCTACCAATGAAAAGAATTACTAAATACAATTTTGAAAATAAGTAATTTTGTAAGGTGAAAATATATTCTTTCATTGAGCATATATATTTCATATTGTATCTTGTACAGGTCTATTTCTTAAATTAACAGTTATGACTGTAAAATTTTCTTTATTGAATTCAATTACACTAAATTGTAAGCTGTCAAATTAATGAAAATGCCAAATTACTGAACTTTCTTACACAAGGAGAGTTAATGAGGCATTTCTAATTCTTGTAGATGTTAGAGGAAACATATTTTTCATTTATAAGTAATATTTTGCTGCAAGAACCATCTATTCCATCACAGAAGTAAAGAAATAATAGGCCCATTTTATGTTTTTATACATAGGGGTCCCGTAATTGACCAAGTATGAGAAAGAAACAAAAAATCATGTGTCAAATTAAGACACCCCTGTTCAAGGAAAGATGCTTTAGTGTGGAAGGGGTTTATTTACTAATTTTTAGAAAGTGTTTCGAACCTGGTAGTCTTTTTGAAGGTATACAAATCAACACTGTCAAATTACTAGGCAAGTCAACACCAACTAAAATCCAACATTCATTTTTCACTACATGCTTCAACAAAAAAACATTTCTTACTTTGACAAATTGACTCAAATTGTGACTCCACCAAAGGAGCTGTTTTCTGGCAAATACAGTCCACAATAAGCACACATGAAAACAAACAAACAAACAAACAAAACAAAATAAAAACAAATCAAAATCCACCAGACTGTTATGGTCTCACATGACATTTTATTTAATTTTTGTGATGTTGAGAGCTGCTTTACCCCTAAAAAACCCATTTCAATAATTTACCAACAGCCCTACAGTGCTATGGACACACCTGGGTATATACTGGATGAAATAGGAAATTTGAGTAGTTTGTGCTGTGTAATTTGGGTTTAGAAGAAGATATTAACTCTAATAAAGCTACAGGACTGTCTTTCCCTGTTGGAGAACAACCACAATTATAAACTGTCATATTTTTTAAAGGAAAATACTATAGACTCTATTTCTACCACCACAACTATAGTTCTTGGATGTCCTTAACACAAAGATATCAAATGACCCAAGAAATGAAGCATTTGGAAAGGCTGAGGGAACACTCCTGGTAACCCCATTAAAAGCTTTCCAGAGAGTGCTATTCCTTGGCATCTTTGGGAAAACACAATGGAAATTTCATTACAATATTAAGACCGTAAGAAATAATATTTTATGATCACCTCCATTAACAGAAATTGGAAAGGAAAAGGGATGTAATTTTTTTTGCATGCTTTCTTTTTAACACTACAAATTCACTAGTGGCTTCCAGAAATCAGAAAAATATTCTAAAGGACTAGGCATAATAATTGTTCCCAGCCCAGTAATAATATTTGCAATACCTGCTGCCTCTCTGGACAGGCTTGACAGCATTATTCCCTGCATGTTTTAGATTAGAAAAACATGTTGTTAGGACATCCCTGACCAATCCTTGCAAAATCCTGTAAAGTCACCAGAATGGGTGGATTGGCAGAAGCTGATATGAGATGGTTTTTAAGTGAGAGGGGTTGGGAAGAAGAAAGGTTTTATTGATTTCTGGGCTAAGGACAAAGTGACAAAATTATAGTTTTGGTACCAAAAATGTTTTCTTTCTGCCTGCAGAAAAGCACTGAACATTTTCTCTTGTTTTTATTGAAGTTATTAAGTTTAACGTGTCATTGATTTTTAAGCAGAAAGCCTACTCTTACTGTACTTCAAAACATCCCTTAATTCTCCAGAGATTTTTTATGAGACAATCCAGCAACCATAGATATCTTTGACTTTTTAATGCATTAAAATATTGATAAATTTAAAGATTATTCCAGAAGAACTTTAGAAAAGTGTTTTACTGCTTTTAATATTACAGCACAATACCTCTTCCTGCATTAAAATATTTGTGCATGTGTTACATCAGATTTCATTCGTGAGCTATTTACTTAATTTGTTTTCTTTGTAAACATTTTTATCGTCATGTTTCAGTGGTCCAAAATTATTTTCATCAACTGGAAAAGATATTTGTGTCCTGGGAAATTGCCCACAGTGATTTTGAGCTCTGCACACAATTCTGGAGCTTTATATAAAGGAGTTTAATTTCCTTTCTGTTTATTTACGTGTTTTACTTTGCTCAGCAATTGTGCTGCCTACAGGATAGCTCCAAATTCACCATTAAATAATGAAGAAATACAGGGTTGAGGTAACTTAGAGGACACTCTACTAAGACTTTCAAGAAGTTCTGTAACTGTATAGCTATGAAATAATTTAATGGATTTGTGTTTTAGTCTATCTGCAAATGTTCAAAGAAGATGACCCTAAAGTTAAAAGTGACAGTTATCAATATCTGACGCTTTATGTATTTATCTAAAATAGTATTTTTTTATTCTTTTGCCATACAAGTAGCTAGGTGTTGCTTTTTAATTTCTGTGATTTTTAGTGGCAGAAAAGAGCATACAACCAACTACATTGGTTCCATCCAGATGTGTACATATATATATATATGATCATATATCTAAGAATATTATTACGATACTGAAAATGTCATTAATCTAAATCTAAACAAAAATAATAATGGAAAGAATTATACCACATTTACTTAAAGAGCATACTTGAAGTTCTATTCTATGTGATTCTACTTCTCAAAAACTATTTGCTGTAAAACCTTTTTGTTATATAGAAAACATCATATCTTACATGTATCATTATCATCTCAGTTCAAAAGAAAGGTAAAAACCAATCTTTTTAAATTTCTTTAACAGACCTTACTAGAGATGGTTAAAAAATACAGAGCTTTAGGTTAATTATTAGAAAAATGAGAAACTAAATTTTGCAAAAGTAAAGTGATGTTCTACCTAAAAATTCCCACTTCCCCACTTCTAATTTTCTTTATAAAAAAAAAAAAAAAAAGGAAGGGGGGGCCATAAGGAACTAAAAACAACACAAAAAAAACCCCAAGCTCTTTACCATCAGTAGTATTGTATAGGTCAAATTAATTTTATCTTAAGAAGATATTATTGTAATTATCCACAGTGGTCTTTCATAAATGTATAGAATTTGATCTTCAACTTGTATTACTATTCCCTTAGCTATTATCAGCCCCCTTCATCACAGAATATCTCCAAAGTAAACTTACTCTTCCCTACAAGGGATTGTTGAAAATAGAGTGACTTTATTTCTCTGGAACAAATAATCAGAAAATTTATGACAAGCTGCATGGTATATTTCAGCTTTATTTCCTGCTTGTTCCATTTTATTGGGATCAACAGGATTTAATGAATTGGCTTTTAGGTCAAGGAAGGAAAACCTTACAAACACAGCATAGAGCATAATATGAATATATTTTTCTTATGAATCTGGCAGAAAACCTCATTTTATGGTTTCTCTGACAAATTTAACTTAAAAGAGACTTCAGAAATATGTTTAACTTCCTTTCATACAGCCTTTGCCATGTATAAGTAATTCATTTTCTCATTTATTTTGGTAAGTTTACTCATTGACACATTCTCCTAAAGGCTTACTTTGTGTTGTTTCTAACATGATGTGGGTGTGAAGAGAGGAGAAAGATGAAAACTCCATAATTTTTCAGATTCAGACAGTTAAACAAGCTATTTCCAGAAATATATAGTCCAAAAGTTCTATGAATAGTGGAACTTTGCTTTCTTTGTTACTTTGAAAAGTAATTCTGTCTCCATTATTTATCATTTTATTAGGAAAATAATTTTTACATTACTTAAAAAATAAAAAGGAAAATTTGCCTTCCAAGGAAGTAAGCAGCCTTTTTGCCACCAAATTCAGTCATGTCAAACCAGATTGCTGTTAGATACTATATTTTCTCTGGTGATTTCTCATTCATAATCTATTTCTAAATTTAAGACATGATCAATTCACTAAACAAAATATTTCTTGTTAGTCCTTATTAGAAGATCCTGTGTAAACAATTCATACTGCCAGCCCAGGACAGGAGAAGCTCATGGTACTTCTAAGACATCTATAACTCTATTTTTCTTTTTTTTTATAGACAAGAGTGAAATTATTTATTTATGCCTGATTAATGTATATTGATGAGACCAGTCTATTGCAGAAGTCTTTATCTGGTTTTTTTTTTTTTTATTCTCAGCACTCCTTAAATTGATACAGAAAGAAAATCCAACCGTATTTTTCTTAAAATCCCAGCCAAGAGTTTCAGTTAAGATGAAAGTCAATCCAGCTAGACTTTGCAAACCAGCTATCTACTGCAAGGTATTAATCTATTCTCCACAATTAATGTATTTCTAGAAAGCAATTTCACCCATCATAAGACAACTGACAGAGACAAATGGACTAACCAACCCTCCATGAGAATTGACTTCCACTCATTAAGTGCAAAATGAGACTAGTTAGCACACATGAAGTACCAAACTGTAGGTAAGAAAAGGTAGGCAACAAGCCTCTTTCCCTAAGTTACAGGTAGTGCTTGGTATAAAATTACAAGATGTTAGTGTCTGGTTACGATAAAATAGTAAACATTAAAAATTTTAGAAAAGCACAGGTTTTGACATTTATACGTCCTAAACTGTGGACACGTGTATAACTTTAACTTTTGCACTTCCATTATTTCCTCTTCTTATTTTGCATTATTTCTTCCTAACCTTGATCTTTCTTTTTAATCCCTTAAATGAATCCAGGAATAGGAAAAAAAAAGTGTCTTACATATTTTCTTGACCAGTCCTCCCACCTTAAGCTCTCTATACAAATGAGATTGGTAGCCAAATTCAGTCTACAGTTCAGATTTTTATTTTGTGTCTCACCACTCCCTTGAATCTCAGTTCTTTACAATCCATCTTGAAAGTGAGGCACTGCTGGACTCTGCAGTCACTTGCACTTCCATGTGCGAGTGTCTGTCATCATTCAAGTCCACTGAGCAGTATTTGTTGCAAGGCCCAAGTGCCCCCTTATGATGCAAAAGCGCTGTTACTACGCTATAGTTTCTAGTATGCACATATTTCTTAAGAAATGGTTGTTTATCAATTAATAAAGGATCTGTGAATTATGGGATCAGCTGACTGTTATTCCATAAATTATACTTATCAGAGTCCCTGATATGTATTTATTGCAGTCAGAAAGCCTTTAAACTCAGGAAAGTGTTCAATGTATTTCTATAAATTCCAAGAGAACGAAAATAATGTGATTTTAGTCAAAACCAACAACAGCAACAAAAAACATAATTCAACCTCATAAAATGCTACGCAAAAAAGTTTAATTTTACTCTAACTGATGCTTTTCTGAAAGCTAAAATGCTCTCAGTTTCTTCAATATAGCAAGAACATTTTGAGGACATTAACTCCCTATATGTAGAGAAAATGGATTACTTCTTTGTATTCCTCAGATTATTTTTGCACTTATCTTGTGGTCTCAGTCACGTGTGAATATACACAGAGTTTACACCAAATTGAGACCAATCAAGCTACAGCAAGGTTGACTCTAGTGCCACATATTTCATACTTTTCTCATTCTTTGAGGTTTCTTCTAATAGATGAAAGCAAGTCTAAAAAATTGGTGTTTTTATTTAAAGATCACAAAGCATCTTTAATCTAAGGAAAATATTAGAGAGTCTATGTGGTTTTCCCACACCACAAAACAGCGATCTGTCTCACATCTTTTTCAAAGCCTGAGTTTCATTCTGTTAGTAAAAGGGGAAGAAAGGAAAAAAAATAAAGCTCAAGCAAAGTGAGTTTCTGTGCTCTGTATTTAAGTTGTCTGGACTATATTCACTGATGTGTGATACAGTTAAACACAGCAATCTTTCCAATATGATATTACACAGTCTATCTGCAAACAGGACTCTTCAATGAACTTCTAAGTGACAGATATTATTTAAGAAACAATTTTAAATTATTTTTGATATTCACAGTTTCTGTCATTAGTAGGGCAAACTGACAAATTATCAATGACATATTTATGCTACTACTAACATTCCCTGGCAGCCAGGATGTAGGAGAAAAATATTTGGAAGACAGTATGTATACAATACACTTGTTGTTTGCCATCTGGTTATTTGCAATGAGTTTTGCATCAATTATAACGGGGCAATGGGTTTTTTTCTGGGACAGAGCTAGTATTTTTGTTGAAAGCAGGAAATGCCATAGATCTTTGCTGCTTTGCACACTGCTTGTTACAATGACAACAATTTCATTCTGTGTGGTTTTAATACTCAAACATGGCTACACACCATTGCTTCTAAACTGTAATTGGATCTGAATTACATTTCACCTTTTTTTGGAAGTCTTTTCACCTTTTCTAAGATTAACTCACTGAAAAAGAGAGGGCTGGCAGCTTGCTACAGGAGAGAGTGAAGGAGCAGGGCAGGCCAAGGCAGCAGCCAGGGGCAGCCCCAGTCCAGAGCATCAGTACTGTGAAAAGCAGCCAGCATGGCTGGTGTGCTGCTTGCAGCCCTCCAAGGTATAAAACATCCATAATAGCTGCTGGATTCACTAATGCATAAAACATCTGTGCTGTCTGAAGAGTCACCAAAGTTGCATACACCATGGAACCTGGATTTCACTATGAGTTGCTTGTGAAATTTCTTCTAAATTAGAACAATACCATGTATTTTTAAGAAGTACATTGAACAAGATCCTCAGGAGATAGAAATGCAGTACATACTTTCAAGACAATGGAGATGAATCTTCCTTTTCTTCAATAGGGAGAAGAGCACCGTACTTTCTGCTCTGTCAAGTAAGTACTTTGCAGTTCATACAATGTGCAGTACCTTCTTGAAAGCCTTGTTTTTAAAATATAACAACTACCTGTTCTATGTCAGCCTGGTAAAAACTTTCACGGAGAGCCAAGTCCACAGCTGCTGAAAGTCTGTATAATTCTACTGAAGTTAATGCAGCTACAAGGATTTCTGCCTAGGATATTGAATATTTTCTAAAAAGAACACAAAGTCTTAAGATAAAGAGTAAAATAATGGGTATACTATCAGTGTTCATGATGTATTAAATACTGGAATTACTCTTCTCAATATTGGGCTCTGTATGACAACCAAGCACCTTTCAATAACATATTTCTGTAGCAGCCTTCTCACCAGGAAAAAAAAACTTCATATTTGGATCCATTCACAGCTCCAGAGGGAACTTTCAAGTGGATGGCTTGCAAAAGAATGAAGTTGCAAAGCTACTTTCCATTATACTTGAAAAGTCATGGCAGTCTGGTGAAGTTCCCACTGACTGGAAAACAGGAAACATAACCCTTAGTTTCAAAATGGGAAAAAAAGGAAGACCCAGGGAACTACAGACCAGTCAGTCTCACCTCTCTCTGTGCCTGGCAAGATCATGGAGCAGATCCTCTTGAAAGCTCTGCTAAGAAAGGCACATGGACAATGAGGAGGTAGCTGGTGGCAACAAACATGGTTTCACCAAGGGCAAATCACTCTATGATTCTATGATAAATCTGGGAAGATAAATATGGGAAGTTAAATCTTCTCATCAGACAGACTCCAGAATTGTTTGCTGCATGCAAAAAGCAATGACCTTCAGACTCTTTCTTGCTTACATTAACTGTGAGATTTTAGGTCTGCTGGTGCTTTTGATGTTCTCAGCCAGCTCGGACAGGCACCATCTTAAACTGTTTGCATTTAAGTCCTGAAATATGGATTTTAATTTTTTGTTTGTTCGTTCATTTTATTTCCACTTCAGACCAACTCAGAAGGGTAAAAACATTAAAAGCAAGCATTAGTCCCACACTGATTTGAAGGAATAAACAGAACATAGTCAGTATCCTCACATTTTTATGACCAGAACTTACCTTACATTGTTTAGAAAAGTGGGATAAAGAAAGAGAATTTTTTCTCTCACAAGAGTTTTTACTTGGCAGTAAAACACAAGATTGTGCTTCTGATCCAATCTGAAATAAACTGAAAGATTTCAGAAGACTTCTATAAGATCCTGAGGTAATACTCCCTTTTCAATGCCTAAAAGCATGTTATTTAGAAGAAGCACCAGTAACCTGCCCCTGCTTTCCTATAAATCAGCAGAGAGGACCAGCTACCCTGAGAAAACAACATACCTTGTGAAAGGTCAGGAAGCCTGTACTGAAATGTAGAACTTTTTCTGTAGACCTCTGTCACAGTATTACATAACTACAGTGTGATTACACTCTTTATTCTCCAACTGTATCTTATAATGATCAGAAATCAAAATCCAGTATGCTTAATGATTAATTGGTCTAAGTAACACTCTGTAGTTTAAAGTTTGGCCTAGACTTTGCAATAATAAAAGCCACAGATACTTCCCCATTAATGTACCATTTTTAGCACACTCATTCTTACAAGGATATACATGAAATGTCAGAGTAAGTCTGAACTAACTCCTGGCCATGTATCTCAAATGTCTCCTTCATTCCATATCATGTTCAGTTCTGGTATCGACATCCAGAGATGTGAAAAAAGAAAATGATTCAACAACGTGACTCAATAAGAGCCTCTCAAATGATACAGACTTCTCAAAACAGCCTTACAACTTGAAGAATTTCATCTACTTAATTTATCTATGAGGTAATTTAACTACACATTAGAAGGATCTATATAAAGAAAAGGTAAAAAGAATTATTTAATTTATCAGAGGGAAGCATAAACATATCAAATGTTCACAAGCTGCAACTGGACAAAGTCAACCTAAGAAATATAGGTTAGTATGCAGAACAGATAATGGATGTATTTTAGTGTTACATCCCCCCTGCTTCTTCTGAAAGGCCACTTAGGATCAATCACAAGTTCAGGCCTTGACACAGGGACTGGGTTCACAGATTACTCTATATGAAGTTAATGACTAGTGTCTATTCATCTATTAATCCATATTGACTGACTGTAGACAATGTAAATTCTGTTACACTTGAAATACAAAGAGTTGGGGGTTACAGCCAGCCTTATAAAGAAAACCTTTAAGTTTGTAGTAATTCTCAGTACCTCAGGAGTATGATAGTATAAATAAAACCTGGAAACAAAGATAAAATCAACCATCAGTTTTAGCATGAATAATGTTATATAACTACTGAAAATGTTGTTCTTCTTTGAAAAGTGCCAACTTGCAAAATGTTTGAAAACATACCTTGATTTCTTTTTATTTGAAAGTCTTTCACAAAATATGATTAGCTGCAGAATTAAATCACAATATATGTGAATGTAAAATCTCTCATACGGCACAAACTGCAAGTTTAGAAAGTATGGTGAGCTCATCTGCCAAATGTAATTCAAATCAACACTAAAATCAGTGCTGATCATAAAACTAAGCTCAAGTTATCTTATCGATCACATGTAGACTGAAGGACTTGTCATTGGAACTGATCACAATCATCATTATGCTGGTACTTCAAATTGTTTGGGAAGACGGGGTTGCTATTTTTTTTAATTAAAAACAAAAAATCAACAAAACCCACAAAACTAAAACCAAAAACAACAACAACAACAAAACAAAACACCAAAAAACCCCAAAGAAACCCCCAAAAAAAGAAACAAACAAAGACAAACACAAAAAACAAACCCACAACAAAAAACTAATGTAAGTATGCCTTGTAAACTAGCCACTCTAATATATCTTTGAATGCTTGATACTCATTATTTCCATTTTCCGCCTCAGTGGTCCATTAAATAATACAGGGTTAGTTGCTGGGTTTTTTTCCTTCTGTGCCTGGATTACCTAACTGTGGACTGTTTTGAAAGAAATATCACAGAGATACAATGAAGACAACTTGAAAGATAGAGATGACTGAGTGATACAATTAGAGGAGAAAATCAGACCCAGATAAATTTGTACTGTTAAGTCCAGTCCATCTCATGGCAAGAAAGCCTGACAAACTATTTAAAAATATGTAGTTTCTTTCTTGACAGAAAGAAAAAAAACAGACATATGAATTGTCTTTCTGGGCAATCAATGCTGCCTTAACATATCTTTACAAAGGAAGTGCTCTGATGTATTCTTAAAGAATGCATATAACATAAACTTTATTCTGACTTCGACTTTTAAAATTGTATTTTACATTACTTTCACTAAAAAGATGGAAAAAGAGAACAGAAACACAACAATACATCCCTCAGCTTCAAAAAAAAACCAAACAGTTTTCTACTTCCACTGGGGATGGCTAAGTAACAAGTTTAGAAGGTTTACGTTAGATATAAAGAAAATGTTTCTATTCATGGTTCCAACCTCTGGAATAGCCTAAGCAGTTAAGATGTGGAATGCCTATCACTAAAGATACTTAAGATCAGGTTAAGCAGACATCTCCCAGAACATTTTTAAGCTTAGCTTGGATAAAAGCATCAAAGCACATTTTTCCAAAGGCCTACATAAAATTAAAGATAGATAGATAGATAGATAGATAGATAGATAGATAGATAGATAGATAGATAGATAGATAGATAAAGGGCAGGAAGGAGGAACAGAAACAGAAAGTCTTTGAAACAAAATTGAAACTTTCTGGTCCATAAAGTCAAAAAGGATAATTTCAATCATTTTGACAGTGCAGTCTTTTTCTTTCTTCAAATTAAATTTTAATTTAAGATGTAAAAATGCCTTAAAACAAATTCCTAAAAACAAAATATTGTATCAAATATCTACATTTTGACTAAATTAAAAACAGGACAAAAATGAGGTGGGAGGAGTAAGGTTTGGATAGCACCTGCCTCTGAACATTTTCCAACTCACTTCACATACCCACTCTCCAAGGTAAAAATTAGTTTTGTTTTTAGTTACTTTGTTGCTAGAATAATTAGGGCAGTAGATGCATTTGAAATGCTTACTTAAATGGCAAATAAAGGTTTTTCAATTAATAAAAAAACGAACCCCTGAATACTGGTGTCACAAGACAATCTGTGAATGTTTCAGAGAACATTTTCATATGGAATAGCAACTGGAAAACAGATAATTGAATCATTGAATCATAGGATGGAATCATAGAATTGTTAAGGTTGGAATGTTTTTTAAGTTATTGAAGCTTTCCTTATGGTAGTCTCATACAGTGGTACAAAAATCAATGGGTATTTATTATGACATCATCTACAGACATTTCATTTGTCAACAGTTTTTTTATGTACGTGGTAGAAATTCAGTTTCAGATTTTTTTAATCACTTTTCTTGTCAGTTCCCTGGTCTAGGTGCCTTCTTGCTCATACACTCCCAGATTCTTGATGATTCTTAAAATGTAAGAATTTCCATAATATTTGAGAAGTCATGGCAGTCTGGTGAGGTTCCCACGGACTGGAAAAGAGGAAGCATAGGCCCCAGTTTCAAAGAGGAAAAAAAGGAAGACCCAGGCAACTAAAGGCCTGTCAGCCTCTGCTAAGTAAGACAGGAGAATGACGAGGTGGTTGGTAGCAACCAACATGGCTTCACCAAGAATAAGTTATGCTTGACACATTTTGTGACCTTTTACAATGGGGTCACAGCACCAGTGGACAAGAAGAGAGCAGTTGACATAATCTACCTGGATTTGTGCAAAGCCTTTGACACTGTCCCAAACATCATCCTTGTCTCTAAATTGAAAAGATATTATTTGATGAACGGACGACTCAGTGGATAAGGAACTGGCTGGATGGTTGCACCCAAAGAGTTGTGATCAATGGCTCAATGTCCAAATGGAGACATGTGATGAGCAGTGTTCCTCAAGGCTCTGTACTCAGACCAGTGTTATTTAACATCTTTGTCGGTGACATGGACAGTGGCACTGAGTGCACCCTCAGCAAGTTTGCTGATGACACCAAACTGTGTGGTGAAGTCAACATGCTGGAGGGAAGGGATGCCATCCAGAGGGACCTTGACAAACTTGAGAAGTGGGCTCGTGCAAACTGCATGAAGTTCAACAAGGCCAAGTGCAGGGTTCTGCATGTGGGTCGGGGCAATCCCTCACACAAATACAGCCTGGGTGGAGAATGAACTGAGAGCTGCCCTGAGGAAAAGGATTTGGGGGTGATGGTGGATGAGAAGCTCAGTATGAGACAACAATGTGCACTTGCAGCCCCAAAAGCCAACCGTCCTGGGCTGCATCAAAAGAAACATGGCCAGGAGCTCAAGAGAGGTGCTTCTCCCCCTGTACTCGGCTCTTGTGAGACCCCAAATGGAGTACTGTGACCAGTTCTGTAGCCCTATGGAGCTGCTGGAGTGAGTCCAGAGGAGGGCCAGGAAGGTGATCAGAGGGCTGGAGCACCTCTCCTGTGAAGACAGGCTGGGAGTATTGGGGTCGTTCAGCCTGCAGAAGATTCCAGGAAGACCTTAAAGCAGCTTTCCATTACCTGAAGGAGGCCTACAGGAAAGCTGGGCAGGGACTTTTTACAAGGGCATGTAGTGAGAGGACAAGAGGAAATGGATTAAACGTGGCAGAGAGAAGATTTAGGTTAGACATTAGGAGGGAATTCTTTAGTGTGAGGGTGGTGAGGCACTGGAACAGGTAGCCCGGGGAAGTTGTGGAAGTCCCTTCCTGGATGTGTTCAAGGGCAGGTTGGATGGGTCTCTGAGCAACCTGATCTAGTGGGAGGCACCCCTGACAATGGAGGGGGGTTGGAATGATAGGATCTTTAAGGTCCCTTCCAACCCAAGACATTCTCTGATTCTATGAAAAGACCCACAGGTAGCTCTCACATTTCTTAAGGTGGGGACAAAATACAAGCTGAGAATTTTTATGGCCTCTTTATGTGGATAGAGTGTCACTTCATTTAGAGTACTAGAACTGCTGGCTTTAGAAGGTTGATGTGAGACTGCAGGCACATAGTCCAAGGATTCTGTTTCATTTATTTCTTTTTTACTTTTTGAAGGACTGTCTAAAAATATACTGAATCTAATCTTACAAGATCAGACTTTGTCCCATCTCAGAATCATGGAATTACAGAATTGTCAGAGCTGGAAGGGACCTCTAGAGATCACCTAGTCCAATTCCCCCACTAAAGAAGGATCCCTGAGAGTACAACACACAGGACCTCATCCAGATATTCAAGACAGGCAGGTCTTGAATATCTCCAGTGAAGGGGACTCCACAACCTCCGTAGGAACCCTGTTCCGGGGCTCTGTCACCCTCACCGTTAAGAAGTTTTTCTTCATATTTAAATGGAACTTCCCATGTGCCAGCTTGTGCTTGTTGCCCCTCATCCTGTCACTGGAAACTAGTGAAAAAAGTCTGTGTCCATCCTCCCTACACCCACCCTTTAGATACTTACAGGCTTTAATAAGGTCTCCCCTCAGCCTTCTCCAGGCTAAAGAGTCCCAGCTCTCTCAGCTTGTCCTCACAAGGGAGATGCTCCAATGCCCCAATCATCTTTGTTGCCCTCCACTGGACTGTGTCTAGTAGTCTCCTGTCTCTCTTGAACTGGGGAGCCCAGAAATGGATGCAGGATTCCAGATGTGGCCTCACCAGGGTGGAGTAGAGGGTGGAGAAGGATCTCTCTCAACCTACTCGCCAAACTCTTCCTTATGCACCCCAGGATTCCATTGGCCTTCTTGGCCACAAGGGCACATTGCTGGCTCATGGATTATTTACTGTCAACCAGGACTCCCAGACTCTTCTCCTCAGGGCTGCTTTCCAGCAGGTCCAATCTTAACCTATATTGGTGCACAGGGTTCTTCCTCCCCAGGTGCAGGACACTACACTTGCACTTGTTGGACCTACTTATGTTCTTCTCTGCCCAGCTCTCCAACCTGTCCAGGTCCCATTGGATACCAGCACTGCCCTCTGGAGTGTCAGCCACCTCTCCAAGATTAGTATCATCAGCAAACTTGCTGAGGATACACTCTGTCCCCTCATCCAGGTCACTGATGATATGTTGAACAAGACTGGACTGATTATTGACCCCTGGGGGACACAACTGCTTACAGGTCTCCAACTCGACCCTGCTTCAGTGATCACAACCCTTTGAGTTCTGTCACTCAGCCAGCTCTCAATCCACCTCACTGTCCACTCATCTAGCCCACACTCCCTCAGTTTCCTAGTGAGGATGTTATAGGAAAGTGTCAAAAGCCTTGCTGAAGTTAAGGTAGATGACATCTGCTGCTCTCCCCTCATCCAGCCAACCAGTTATGTCATCATAGAAGGCTAGTGGATTGATCAAGCATGATTTACCCTCGATAAATCCATGTTGACCACCCCCAATAACTTCCTATTCTTCAACGTGTTTAGAGAGGACATCCACGACAAGTTGCTCCATCACCTTCCCAGGGACAGAGGTGAGACTAACCAGCCTGTAGTTCCCTGGGTTCTCCTTCTTGCCCCTTTTTGAAGACTGGAGTAATATTTGCCTTCATCCAGTCCTCAGGCACCTCTCTAGTTTGGCATGACTTTTCAAAAATGATGGAGAGTGGTACAGCAACAACATCAGCCAGCTCTCTCAGCACTCACGGGTGCATCCCATCAGGGCCCCTGGACTTAGTGATGTCCAATTTGGCCAAGTTCTCCCTAACCCAGTCCTCCTCTACTGAGGGAAAGTCTTCTTATGTTCAGACCTTTCCCCTTGACTCCAGGGTCTGGGAGTCATGAGGGACAGAATTAGCAGTGAAGATTGAAGCAAAGAAGGCACTCAGTAACTCTGCCCTCTCTGTGTTTTCCACCACCAGACCATCCACCTCATTCATCAATGGGCCTACATTTTCCCTAGTCTTCCTTTTTCTATTGATATACTGAAAACTCCTTTTCTTGTTATCTTGAATGTCAGTGGGCAAGTTGAGTTCTGCTTGAGCTTTGGCCCTTCTTATTTTCCCCCTGTATAGCTTCACTACATCTTGATAGTCCTCATAGGTTGCCAACCCCCTTTTCCAAAGTCGTAAACCTTCCTTTTGTTTCTGAGGCCCAGCTAAAGCTCTCTGTTTAGCCAGGCTGATCTTCTTTCCCATTGGCTCATCTTTTGGGACATGGGGATGGACTTCTCCTGTGCCTTTAAGAGTTTCTCCGTGAAGCATGACCAACCTTCCTGGGCTTTTTGCTTTTCAGGACTGTCTCCCAAGCGACACTCTCAACCATGCTCCGAAACAGGCCAAAGTTTGCCCTTTGGAAGCCTAAGGTGGCAGTTCTGCTGGCTCTCCCCCTTGCTTCTCCAAGAATTGAGAACTCTATCATTTGTGATCACTCTGCCCAAGACAACCCCCAACCTTTACATCCTCCACAAGACCTTCTCCGTTAGCAAGCAGCAGGTCCAACACTGTCTCTAGTTCACTCCCTCAGCAGCTGTGTCAGGAAGTTGTTTTCAATCCACTCAGGAACCTCCAGGACTGTTTCCTCTCTGCTCTGTTATATTTCCAGCAGACATCTGGAAATTCGAAGTCCCCCATGAGAATAAGGGCTGGTGACTGTGAGACCTTTGCCAGCTGCTTATAGAATATTTCATCAGGCTTTACATCCTGGTTGGGGGGTCTGTAACAAACTCCCACCATAGTATCTGCCTTATTGGCCTTCCTCTTGATTCTTACCCATAAACACTCAACACTGTCATTCACATCATTAAGTTCTAGGCATTCAAATTGATCCCTAATATAGGGGTATTCACTGTTAAAACATAATTCAAAATACAGAAAATAAAGATTAGGAAAAATTAACACACTATGGGAACATTTCATAGAATCATAGAATAGTTTGGGTTGGAAGGAGCCTTAAAAATCATCTAGTTCCAATCCCCATGCATAAGCAGGGACATCTCCTACTAGATCAGGTGGCCCCATCCAACCTGCTCATGAACACTTCCAGGGATGGGGCTTCCACAGCTTCCCCGAGCAACCTGCACCAGCTTCTCACCACCCTCACACTGAAAAGTTTCTTCCTAATGTCTAATCTAAATCTCCCCTCTTCCAGTTTAAAGTCATTCGCCCTTGCCCTATCACTCCATGCCCTTGCAAAAAGCCACTCCCCAGCTCTCCTGTAGGCCCCCTTCAGGTACCGGAATGCTGCTAAATGGTCCACCGACTGAAACTGTAAACCCCATTGTAGAAGGCCACCAAATTAGTCAGGCAGGATTTGCCCTTAATGAAGCTGTGCTGACTGTCACCAGTCACCCCTTTGCTTTCCACGTGCCTTAGCAGAAAGCAATACAACAGTTTATAATTTTCATCATATTATACATTAAGTTTACACAAACTGCTCATAATTTGTTTTTCCTTAAGTTGAGTCCTTAAGATGTGTACCTGCCCATGTCAGGGGAATTGGACTTAGAGGATCTTTAAGTTCCCTTTCAACAGAAACCATTTTATGATTCTGTGATTCTATTATAAGGGCACCTCTGACCCTCTGGTTTTTTATTGAGTACATTTCTCTTAAAAAGCTGAATTTTTCTATAATCCATATCCAAATTTTAAATCTAAATGCTTTTTTAATTGTTTTTGTCTTCTACAGCACATCGATATTGTTGTTATTTAAATACTTTTTTAACAAGATAGTTTTCAGGCCTCAACCAGTCCATTACATCTCACTGTAAAAAGTCATGGAGAGGCTCTTCAGTTTGGGTTTTAACACTGTGGCAAAATTGTAAACTTTCCCCGGTATGCATGTTATTGGGAGTAAAATGTTTAAACAGATACCTCAATATCAAACTGCTTATTGTGCTGTGTTTCAAATCCAACAATCTAAGTTAAAGCAGAGGTTGTTTTATGTACCACATTCTTTTCTCCTCCGCAATTACTGCAATCCAAACTAAAAATAAGAAAGTTTCAATTGAACTGAAACTGCCAGCAATCAAGAAAAACTCCGTCTTTTTGAAACAAATTAAAATCAATACTTTTAGACCCAATTGCACTCATTTTCTTTTAGTTGAAGAAAGAGACAGAGGATTTGTGACAGCTCTACACCCAGCTTTCAAGCCTGTAGCATACTGTTCCAGAGCATACATTACCTGGCTAATTTGGCCACAGTCCTGTACAACGCATGTGAAATACTCACCGTAGAATCACAAAGCATAACAGGAGGGCTCTAGAAACAGTTTTGTAGGCGTAAAGGAGATGACTGAAGAACTGCAGTGGCAACTTCTTACTAGAAAAAAATGAAATTATGAGGTAGCAGTTCAGGGACATCCATGACAATGTAGAATCTGGAAATCACCTCTAAAGAAAACTTAGTTGGACTTTTTTTTTTTTTCTTCAAATTACTGTGGAACTTATGGAATGATAAGGCTATAGCAGAACATTTGGCCAGATTCCCATATATATACGGCAGAATGGTAAACAACATTTCTTAAAGGTACTTATTAATATATGCCTGCACTATTTTAAGAGTACTCCCAATGGATGTTTTGAAGATGCTGGTTCAGTAATCCTTAATAATGTAAAGAGACTGCTAGGTAAAGAAGGAGAAGGTGAAGAAAAATAGTATTAGCTTAAAAGGGTAATCTGCTGTGCATGCTCCCCATGCTTCACTATTCCAGGGAAAAGAGGAAAGTTGTAATAAAAAAAAAAAATGTCCAAGATCTTCTTCTCTTTTTCTCTTTCTGGTAAGATCAAAAAACAAGTAGACATGGTGTTTCGGGAGTGGTTTAGTGGTTAGAGGTTGTAGAGTGAATGGTTGGACTTGATGATCTTGAAGGTCTTTTCCAACCTTGATGATTCTGTGATTCTGTGATCATTCAAATTAAATTGTTTATAAATCAGCATAGAATAATTCCTTTATGGTTTAGTGTATACATTTGTAAAGCAACATTTATTTCATCCCATCAGACAAGATTCACAAACATAACTTGATTAAAATTGTGCTTCTGTCTCCTTCAAAAAATGTTCTCTTTTTTATTTAAGATTTCACTTACATTTTTGCAAGGTTTACTTTTGGCTATCATTATTGTTGCAGCTGGCTGATTAAATAGAATAGCTCAAAAGTACGATCCAAAACCACAGCTTCTTACATAGAAGATGACATTTGCCTTTGGCAGTCTTTTTTTTTTTTTTTTTTTCATCTCACAGGCACTGCTCATGATCCATACTTTTTAAAATCAGTATCAGATACTTGTATTAAAACTTAGACATCATTAAATTGTCCATTATTTATATGTTTTTGGGCTTCTGTGACACAACCTGGAAATGTGCATAGCAAATTTAAACATAGAAAAAGGATACACGTTCCTTGAGCTACCACACATAACTTGATTCTCACTTGCCTATTTACAAAGCCTGTTATTTAGCATGTGCCATTCCATTTTTACCTTTAAAATATTTTTCCTGAGTGATGTGAGGCACTATACCCTACAAATGGCACTAAGCCAATTATACTTAGGTGCCTATCTGCTCCTCTTTAGCTCTGATTATGGTCAACAGAGATATCAAAACAATGCAAGCAGTGCTGCCTCAAAAGCTATTTCATCTCATGCCTGAGATGCCTACCAAAATATGCAAGCCTTTCTCACCTTATTTGTCCACCACCATCCACTTGTAGGCATCTTATTTTAAATCTTTTAAACTGAATACGATCCTCATAATATTAATTCAGCAGAGTCTTAGTTCATATCATTGTATTCTGTATCCCAAATCATCCCTTCCTCTGTTTACTGCACCTCTTTTACTTAATGGAATCTGAGTCAGTAGTGTTTTACTTCTCATCTGCTATGGACGTCTTCTGCAGTAACTCCCAGGCCATAGTGACTTTTCTGACTCAAAGAGACAGAAGTGGTGTACCTCTCAGCATAAGCACTCAGGGAAGATTTGTGTGTTAGAAATAAAATAACTGCTTTCACCTAACTTTAATATTTGCACATTCTTTATAATGGTCTCATACATACTGGTCTCAGTTCTTGTCACCTGTATGAGACATTTTACTGTAAATGAGGTAAGAGAGATACACAGCAACAGTACCTAGGGCGAAGGATCACAGACAGTTGTCCTGGTTTTTTTCTGAGTCCTTCACAACTTTAAGTTTGTCTAGGTTCTGAGTAACTACTAAGGTGAACTGTAGCCACGCATACTGACACCTCTGTAAAAGGAGGCAGGCACCTCACCTGAGCAGATCACATGAGGCACTTCTCTGTTGAGATCAGTTAGAATTAGAAGATTGACAGTTCATCACAATATTTCACATTCTCATTCACTTTCACCAGTTCTTTCATAGTTCGAGGTCTGACTGGCTCCTAATGAAAAGGGAAGACAGTAGACAACATGTGCTAGACTACCTCCCCTCCCTCCCACAACGAATTAAAGCCATAACCTATCACTTTGATCTATTGAGCCCTAACAAGGTGACAGGTAATGCAAAGGGTGGGACTAACTATCACAGAAGTCTCAAATCAAAAATACACCATTTGTGTCTTAGTAAAAAGTTTTGCTGGCTACTCATACTTAAATACACACACACTTACTCTGCTGACCCAAATGAATTCACTCTAGCTAGCCCTAAAGAACAAAAAATATACCATGAGAGAAAGAGATTCTGTTCTTTGCTTTACTACATTAAAACTGGTTTACAATCTGCCATTTGAGCCTCAGGTCCTTGTTCAAGAACTGGCAGTCAGAAGATGCATACTTTTGGCTGTAAACTGAGCACATTAACATGGAAATTCTATGGAACAAAGCACAGAACTCACAACATGCTAACTGTATGGAGCCTTCTTTCAGAGCAGGATCCCCTAATTTTGTATTGGCCCACCCAGTAACAGAAACTAATGCAAACCTCTAGCTGACTAAGACTGAATTGCGAAGATCTGGAGAGAATTAGAAAGAGACACCAAAGATCCCATTTATAATGAGATTTTAATTAAATCCAGGCTATATAAAGGAAGGAAAAAGGACCTTTATCAATTTGCTTAAGTTACTCTCAAATGCAAGGCAAATGAGTACAAGTCCAATTCAGAGAGTTATTAAGAACATGTTATTCCTGTTGAGTCACTGAGCATCAGAGCACCGAAAAGCATTCCCTACTGATTTCCTCATTGCCCTGAGGAAAATGTGATCTGCCAAGTAACATCTGTTTAAAAATAATAATTAAATACCCGGAATGCTAACTGATGCTTCTGATGCCTGTTGTCATTTGATTTTGCAATCTGTAAATGAAGCTTTTCTTACCAGCAGGAAACTCAGATCATATTAGCTGCTCCTAACCACATCACCTCCCCCAACTGTGTGTTACGCAATTGCCTTTCCCCTTCTCTTCCTTTCTGATAGGTAGCAAGAGTGGATAAAATTTATTTGAGACAAAGGATATAAAAAATTGAGAAAGCAACAGCTCATTTGAAAAATTTTTGAAAAGCTAATTTGAAATCATCTTCCAATCTTTGAAGATATAATAAAGCCTTCTGAGTAAAGTGGAGAGGATTTCTAGAAATCCAATACATAGATTTAAGCTGCTCTTAAGCAGCATATACTCCCAGTCTGAATCAATTATTGTCCTAAGCTTTATTTCTATTTACAGCCCCAGCATTTAGTGGCAAAAGCTAGAAAGAGTTCATGGTGAGATTTCAAATGTGTGAAATGTGTTAGAAGAAGAAGGAGAAGCTATATCTTTTCAGCTATGAAATATTACCTGACTGTTACAGTTGCTCTCTGCTCCCAACATTACTTGTTCATGCCTTCCTGCCCTCATTCACTGGTTATTACAGTATGATGTTCGTGATGCTGTTCTAGATCAAAGGGGAATAAAAGGTTCAGAACACCAAGGTAACCAAGGTTAGTCACTAACACAAAACGTTATCACATTTCATGCATTTCTTGTGAATCATTAAACTGATTTCCCATAAAGTTATAAATAACGTTAAAAATTTGCTTTTAACCTACAAGGTCCTTCATGGATATAGCTCATCTTATTTAACTAGTCTCTATTCACCTTGAATTCCACTTCAGATTCTGAGTCTTTATAAGACTAGTTGCCAAAATACTTGTATACATAGTTTGACATTTATAACTTGGAAATAAGTACTGAATAGAAATGGCATAGTCTAATTGACCATTTTCCATTTAGCTGGTGCAAAAGCAGATGTGGTCCTCAAACGCACACCCTCCAGACTGCATTGTAGGGCATCACCTATCTACAGCTTAGAGACTTAATGCATTATTGTCCTGGTTTGAGCCAGGATGAAGCCAATTTTCTTTTCACTGATTTCTTTTCTTCAGTGAACTCTTTTCTAAGGAGCACACTTGCTAAAAGTAGCAAGTTTACCAGCCAGTGGACTGATAAGACCTGAATGTTTCTAGTTACTGCTGAGACACCAAGGACACTTTGCTCCTCTTGTTGAATTTGCTGCTTTGGACACTAAAGGAGTGGACGAGTCATATCCACAGGCCTCCCATAGGGAGAAGAGACTGAACAGATGGCAAAACTGACCAAATAAAATATTCTATCCATACTTACACCGCTCTCAGTATAAATTCAGGGATCATGGAAGTCAAGTCCCTCTTCTTCTTCCCTTTTCCCATCCATGGCCAGCATCCAGGGAGGACTCCATATATCCATCTTCTTTGATCCCTAGGCACATGCATTTCTGACCCTCATAACTCCACCCTCAGATCCTGTCTGCTCTGCTGTTATCTCCAGCAATGTTCTGGGACTTTTTGGAACAGCTCACAGCTCAGGAGATGCTGTGGGAGTTGCTGGGGGTGGGTGGGGGGGTGGTAGGGGTTTTGCACAATTCCTGCACATATTTGTATATATTTGTATATATTTTCTTTCATCGCTAATGTTCAATTAAAGCTGTCTAGTTTCATATTCAACCCACAAGCCTCTCTCCTTACTCTCTCTCTCTCCTATCCCTATCAGGGTGGGAGGGGGAGAGGATAGAAAGGGTTGTTGTCATACATTTAATTGCCATGCTAAACTGTGACAGTTATCAAAGCCTTTATTAATTTTTCCCTCAAGGATCTTGAGTTCTCTAATCAGTACCTTCCTCTCTACCTCTCTGAATTTAGCAAAGCTAGGAATAGCACATCCCTTTTTCTTTTGCTTACATCAATCTTCTTTAATTTCTCAAAAATATCTTCCTTTTAAATGCATCTGTTTTAAAGGGTAGTGAATATGAACATCATTGTATTCTCAGGAGCTAAGGTATGAAAATATTATCACAGTCCTTACAGTAATTTTTTAAAACAAAAACTCACAAGAAAAAAACTTTTAAAATTAGCCCCCAAATGAAGTAGTTTTCTGTGTAATGCTTTAAACTTTCACATTTATTGACAATTTCCAGTTGCAGCCCCAGAATTCAGTAACAAAAGGTCCCAAGTATAGTTTGAAGAACATTAGAACCAGGGAGAGAAACTATTTATTATTTTTTACTATTTATTTATTTTCTTTAAAACAGAGTTATTTAATTAATAATAGAAATCACTTCATTTATGAAAATGAAATGAGCCAGGTATGTATCCATGCAGTATCAACAACCTAAAAGGCAAAATCCATTCTGAATCTAGATCCAGACATGAGCTTTTCTTACTAGTTCCATTTTTGCTACTACCACAGTCCACCTTTTCCGAGAAAGTCTAAGTACACTTCTATGCTAATTCTATGCTTCCTCTCCAATCATGCATTTGCCACATGTGTAACATAAGAAGTTGACTTAAGTGCTTGTATCAAGCACTGGCCCATGTATATCTAGGGTTTCAAACATTATAGGCTCTTACCTAGGTTTCACTCTTAGGTAACATTGAGCAAAGGTTTCTTATTTCCAGTGAGGTCTTAGAAAAACAGAAAAGAAAAAGAAAGTTGGAAAAAAATATAGCAATATTATGTAACTCATTAACTCTGAGAATGTAATTTAAACAATGGAGAGCTTTTAATCAACAGCAAGTTACACATTTCCTTAATACATACTAGGTGAGAGTTTGTAACATCTCACAGATGATCTAGAGGAACATTTTGTTCAAAGATGAGAAATAAAATCATTTGGAGCATCCATCATTCTGAAGACACACAGGGACTCCAAATAGCAGACAAAAGTGTTGTACTGTGCCCTGGTGGACAAATGCAAATAATTAATTTGTATTCTGTTCAGTTCAAACAGACTATTTATGAAATTTGCTCTTTCTGTTTAGTGTGATTTGATTATAAAAATATCACAGTTTCTAGTCTTTAAAATTTTACATTCATACATTAGTTAAGGGTGAGATTTTTTATTCTATCTGTTGCATATAATTTACCAGCAGTGTCTGCAATTCTGTGTTTATTAACCAATTATCATGAGATCTGAGGATGGAGGGATTCTGCTCACTCCTTGGATTATATTCTGCTGCATTTCTCTGTAAATAAAGTGACATTTTCTTTCAGTCAGAACTTCTCATTTTGAAATGCAAGTAGAATAGGAAGAATGATGAAAGTTCAAATAATTGATTGGTAGAAGGGGAGTCCAGGAAGACTTTAAAGATTGCTAGTACAGTGAATTTTGGCTAAAAGAAAGCTACCAATAAAAACGTATAATGCTATCCTATGCAGAAATGAACCAAACACAGGATATCAGGAAGTAACTTTGAAGAACCCTATAGCCTACTTATTGCTCACAGACATTTACTGGATTCTAGAAAATAAGATACTTTAATAGAATAATAAACTCATAGAACGGTTTGGGTTGGAAGGGCTTTTAATGATCATAGAGGTCCAACACCCCTGCATTGGCAAGTACACCACCTACTTAACTAACCTAAATCTACCCTCCTCCAGTATAAAGACATTACTCCTCATCCTACCACTCCATGCCCTTCTAAAAAGTCCCTGCCCTGCTTTCCTGTAGACCCCCTTTATGTACTGCAAAGCTGCTTTAAGGTCTCCCTGAAGTCTTCTCAAGGCTGAACAACCCAACTCTCTCAGCCTGTCTTCAGAAGAGAGGTGCTGCAGCCCTCTGATCATCTTCCTGGCTCTCCTCTAGATTCACTCCAGCAGCTCTATGTCCTTCTTGTGCTGAGGGCTCCAGAACTGGACACATTACTCTAGGTGGGGGCCTACAAAAGTGGAGTAGAGGTGGAAAATCACCTCTCTTGAGCTGCTGGTCACACTACTTCTGTTGCAGCCCAGGAGATCGTTGGCTTTTGGGGCTGCAAACGCACATTGAAAGCTCATGTTGAGCTTCTCATCACCCATCACCCTCAAGTCCTTCTCCTTAGGGCTGCTACTGATCCATTCTCTGCCCAGCCTCTGTTTGTGCTTGGGATTGCCCTGACCCATCCTTGCACTTGGCTTTGTTGAACTTCACGAGACTGGCATGGACCCAGTTCTTGAGGTTCATGTTCTTGTTCATGGCTCAGACATGGGTTTGCATGTCCTTTAAAAAAAAAAAATTAAGAAAAGGTAGGATTTCTTAGATGACGTGTAGCACTTTGCCAATACAATCATGTAGGTTTTGTGAACATAGCTAGTACCATCACCCCTCAACATATTTAGTTAGAACCTCTTCACTACACTGGGTGAAGCCATTAGCTTCATTAGCTTCCTGTGTTGCGCAGTGCAGACCCACAGGTCATATCTTATTCATGTCATCTTTTGGGATAACTTGTTTTCCAACCATGACAGCACCAAAACAGTGGATCTTCTTTAAAGAGTAATTCTGGGGATTTGTAAGCTTATGACATGCCCATCATCCTCAGAGAGATCAGCTTTGAGACTTTAACTTATAGGTACTGCAGTATCACTCAAGAGGAACTCACTTAAGAATCAATAAGGTAATAACAGAGACAGATCATTTACAATACCAAGAGATATGTGCTGACTGTGATGGTCAGGTTGTTTCACTGGAAGGACCTTTCATGCTGTATCAAAAGTGGAACAAATAGTATATATTTAAGTTCCCGGCTTATTGCAAGTACAATACACATTGGTCTTTTGGCTAAAAGGTGGCTAGGGAGCTTAGCAACTGCAAATACCTCCTTCTGCTTTTAGAATTCTGTCTTCGTTGCTTGATGCATATTGATTTATTGAGAAGTCCAGATGGTTACTATCTACTTGCATAAGTCAGCTTACACAAATTTTAAAATCCATTTTGAAATACCATATGGACTTTTTTGTTATTGAAAAGCAAGCCAGTTTGGGGGTTTATTAGACAAAGAAACTAATCATTTTTCTCAATGGGGAAAAAGAGATAAACACATTATTGAGATCCAAAATCAGTAAGTGACAATGTGGGTCCCCACATTCTGTACAGATTGTCTTAGTTCCGTGAGGGGATACTTGAAATTGAAGGTAAGGTCTAATATAAACATAGTTACAATTTTATTTTTGTCTGATTGAAAACCTAACAACGTTAGTAATTATTCATGTACCCGTGTGAGAAAAGTGACCTGGTTTGATCATCTCTGTTTAATCTTCTAATTATCACCCTTCATGGCAGTTTGCTAGCTGTATTTGGTTTTGAGTTTTTTTCTTAGACAGATTACATTGTAAAAGTCAATGTTTGTCAGATGGACAGGTATTTTTATAATTTTGGAACATTTCCAGCTACAAGATTTACAGGTGGCAGAGAAAACAGCTATGTTTCATCTTAAATTGTATTTGGTTTTGAAGGAAACTGCTTAATTATTAGCAGTATAACTTTAAGACTTTAAGCCACAGACTGGTAACTTTGATTATGGAATTTAATGGGGTAAGAAGGGAAGTCTTGCAGGTTTAATGAAATGTATTTATATGAGTCAACTTGATATAAAACATTTTAAACTGTACATTAAAAAGAATTGCCTTTCAGTCACTAGAATAAAAAACTTTATAAGCACTCCTTCAAAATTTTAATTTTTCTGCCCTTTAAAAAAGACCTGCTCCAAGTTGCAAGTGCAAGCCACAGAAAAGGCCACTTATCTAATGGGCAGATATTCACAAAAAATAAAATACCAATTAATACCAGCAGTCTGATACTTAGATACTTGTGCTATTATGAAAAGCAAAGTCAAACTAAAATCATAACTATTCCAGAAGAACACTACTTTGAGAAAAAAATATTTCTGTTTGCTTCTTACTGTCTTTTTCTTTTTATTACTGTCATTCATCAACCTCAGAATCTCAAACAGCATGAAAATCCAGAGCAGTAACTGATGGTAAAATTTTCTTGTTGTGTTTTCATCAGGTGAAATAACATATGTCAGTTCAGTATTGAAAAAACTGTAAGCTGTAACAATATTATTTTAATAAATAAAGAAATTCTGCCATACATCTACATTTGCTCTCTGGACTTTGATTGCACTACTGTGATGTCTTTAAAGGTTACCACAGAATGAGGACAGTGAAGTCGAGGAGTAGGAGTGGTGTCCAGAAGTATTTGCTTGATTATTTTAAATGTAAAGTAGAAACTAGAAAATTTGTCTTCATTCATTTTAAGGTTTTACATCTTCCAGGTCTGTATGAACAACAGTCCACAGTTCATGGTCAGCATTCCTTCCCACGTGTTGAGGTCACTACTCAGGAAACAAAAAACCCATCTGCAGCCATTTAAAAAATTTACAAGGCAGCAAGTCAAAGGTATAGAGTATTTCTCATTGTGTATGTATAAATCTGGATGCTATTTAGGTGGGATGACAGTATTTCCTTGTCAAATTTTTTTTTTTTCTGAAAAAGAAATAGAAAATTTATTTCCCTAGAACATATTGTATATTTTTTTACATTCAATAGTAATGGCTTAAAAAAAAATGAAACAGTAAAAAAAAAAAAAAAAAGAAAAAAAGAAAGGAGAAGTATATAGTCTAGATTCTGTTTTCAAACTATAGCATGCTAGAATGCTCTTGAAGTGTTGGAGTGTGAATACAAGGTCACTGAGATCAAATCTATTTGCCTTAAAATGGTTTTCCAGCAGATAAAACACTCATCATCATCTGTCACTGTCATTAAACTAATTTTATTATCTCCATTGGATTTTAAGATCCACATTCAAATATTTTCTGTCTTTAACCATGGTTGGCTTGTGCAGAAGCAGCATCCTCTGCATATCATTCAG
This sequence comes from Hemiprocne comata, assembly GCA_020745705.1. Lineage (NCBI taxonomy): Eukaryota > Metazoa > Chordata > Aves > Apodiformes > Apodidae > Hemiprocne > Hemiprocne comata. The sequence continues at coordinate 65,505,134 of CM036616.1, read as the reverse complement.
TGTGCCTGTAAGTTTAGGCTTAAAACTTCAGCTCAATGACTTATGCACTGGAAAGCTTCCACCAGTGATGTCACATAAAGCAGGACTGTTATTTATTGCTTTCAGCATGTTTTTTGGTGATTCTATTATATGACCCATTGTCAATACTTACTCCCAAAGCAGCAGCTTGAACATAAAATTAATATTAAAATATCTCTACTTATCTTTATAGATTATGGCTTCAAATAAATCTTTTTGTCTCATAGTCAGGAATAGAAGGGAATGTACACATAATAAATACCAGGTGGATGCAGTCAGACTACAACAAAGAAAAGAAATAATTCTTCCTCATATTATTGAACCTGGGAACACAGGACACAACTTGAGTGTCTAAAGGTTTATGGCCAAGGTCAAAAAGAGGCAACAAACATATGGAGCTCTTTGGAAAGATGCTATCTTCCCCTCTGTGATCTGAGTTATCCACTGAATGAACCCTGGGAAAAGGACTGATTGGAAACTTTTCCCTGACATTTTATTTATAAGCTGACCAAAGCCAATATAATAGAGAATGCAGACAGCATTGAGGAGCAGAAAGTCATCAATAAATGCAAGTCTAAATATACAGCAGAGAAATTCGGAGTTGATGCAAAAATTACAAATTAATCTGAACTGCAGTCAAGATCTGATTCATGTTTTCCTTATGTATAAATGGAACACAACAGGGGCAACAAAGCTCTGACCTATCAGTGCAATCTTCCACTGACATATAGTCACACATTCCAAGCACTTCTTATAGGTTATCTGGAAGCACCTGTAACTAATGTCTGGCCAGGAGGAAACCCTGCATCAGTTTCGTGATGTTTTTTCTTCTATATATACTACCACAAGAGGTCAACTCAATTGCAAAAAAAGGATCAAGCCCTAGGGCATAAAAATGAAGTATTAAGTTACTTTTTCTTAGGGTACTCATCCTGACAGAGAAGAGAGCAAACCTGTTCTACTCTACATGGTTTTTAAAAGTAAATAAAGTACTTTATTAGCCTTCCATACACAGCTTGTTCTGCAAATAAATCCTAAGCTCTAATCTAAGTCAATGAGAAAAGGAATCTTTTTCTTTGCATGAACTATTCCTAGAGAAACTCAATACATGCTAAAAATATCTTGTTTGCATATCTCAAGCTGCATCAGCTCATCTGTAAGCCTCTTGGCACCTTTAATCTCAATTAAAAAGTACAATTGTTACTTCAGCTCTGACAACTCCTACAGAGTGCCAGCATGCTGTAACTAATGTAAAACAATTTTGTTTTTTCTTCACTTTCTGACTACCCATCACTCTCAAAACTCTTATCTCTTCAAAGTCTAAAAAGGTTAACTGTGCATTGCCATATGGTCTAAGAGCCCACATAGAAGAGAATCCTGTGCTGGAGGCTCACATGGAAAGTGCTGTAAGACATATCTCTGCTTCAGTTTCAAGAATCTGAATATTGCCAGCATTTGTTTGGTGCGGCCTTTTGGTTTTATAGGTTCATCAGGGAGTTTCCTCTCCTTTCACCAGCAACATATATGATTTTTTTCTTCTCATGCAAGCAGTCTTCTTTTATACACATGAATTTGTTTACTAAATGTGATACGGCTAAGGTCTCAAGAAACATCTTGTGTGTTTTACAAGCTGAAATTATTCAGATAACATTTGCAAATTAGTTAAAATTTCCAGACTGACCTTTTCTTCCATTTTCCTGAAAATATGTACAAAAAGAGTGTTTAAAATGAACTTAGATGTATTGTAAATTGGAAAATGCACATCAGATTTCTCCTTTGAAGACTACTCTTTAAATTATTTTTACAACTGCATAAAATAATTCTATTTTTAGGTGAAACCCTCTGTTCCTCCTATTAAGGCTTGGTATTACCATAAAATATATTCACTGTCTTTATTAATCTCCATTATCAGTCATCAATTCTATTTTAGAAATGTTAGTTGATAAAAAGGTTAAAAAAATTAAGGCACTACAAACCATCATTTGGTTCAAGCGAGTCTAAAAGTAACTTTGGACAGTATCTTACAAACGATATTACTTTATGCAAAAATACTGAAAAATGTTACTAAAGGGAGCAAAAAGGAATTAATAAGCACACAGAAGTACATCTCTACAGGTACATAGGATGGTTGCAAAAGTGTAAAAAACAACCTAGTATTTTTTTCTGTATGTATTGTTCCAGCTACATACAAGACTACTTGAAAAATTATAACTTGCCCTTGACAATTAATGTCACTCTTACACTTGATTTGTATCTATTTCTTACAATAAAGCAAGTAGGAAAGTATGAAAAAAAGAAGCAGAAGGATAAAGCGTCAGAGAATTTGAAAGGTGTAACAATTGCTCTAACAACTTCGGTACATGTTCCTTTAAACTTTTTAAGGTGTTTAATTGTGTTGTACCCCACTAGTTAGGGATGAGCCATATCGTTCTCGTCTCCGGTGGAAAATGGATCCCACAGCCTCTCAAGCACTGGTGTGACACTTTGCTACCTTTATCCTTTTCACATGCTCTGGAAACTGTCTTGAAGATGGAAGGAAAACATTAACAGGTTAAAACAGGGTAAAGAACTCAGATATGTGGCTTCTGAATTTGGGTGTACATACATGTGTATGTATATGAATGTGTATATAAAGAGAAAACTATATAAAATAGAATATTATATATACGATGTAGTTTTATTAAAACATACATTGTGTAATTTTTGATACCTTACATATGTTATATCTTCTTCTTTTCATCATGAAAGTGAGAGTTTTCAAACACACTGTTTGACTTTGCCAGGGATCATGAAATAATACACAGTAAGCAACAGTGTTCTGAAAAATCAGAGAGGCTTAGCCTTCCATATATATTTGGTAACTCTCACTTTGGCAATGGTCTTAGAAGATTCAGTCTCCACAGGGATATTGTGACTTTCTCATCCTTGATTTTCTGGTTTAAGAGTAAGAAATAAACCTCACCATCTCAACAGTCAAATAAACGCATTACTTTTCCTCCAACGGCAGTACCTTTCATCAAAATATGCATGAGACTCAATATTATCAGACTACAGTTGAACTGTGTAGCTCGTTTCTTCATGGTATTTTTTTTTAAGTCATCTTAGATAATTTTAACTATCTAACCTTTTTGTGGTTTATATTTTTAAAAAATTTCAAACACATACTAAGTCTATACTGAATTTCTCAGACTAAATTCTTACAAAAATATGTAAAAGACGAAAAGTAGTCAGTGTTTTTACTAGGCTAAAGTACACCTCAAACATATCAAAAGATTCTAAAAAGCCAAGTATTGATGGATGAGATAACTAAATTTACAACATTTTAAACTTTCCCAACTAAACAATGACAGAACATGAAAATGTCCAATGTTCTTAAATAGATAATAAACATAAAATTAGGTTTATTTTTTTTTAACTCTTGAAGTATCTTTTATAGGACACACAGGTTCCTATCCCAGAAAGCTACTGCACCTAGTCACATTCATAACTGCATTGAGTAAAAACTTCAGTCTGCAAGAACACCACAAACTCCTCTTTGGCTTTGCTTCAGCTTCTAAATTTCAGGAACAAATGAACAGCCATGCCACTAGTTATGGGTTAATGAGGGTGGGTTTTTTTTCAAGAAAAACTGTGCCATGGGAAACAAATTGAAGAGAAGTTTTTGATAAGTTTTCTGCTACCTGCCTTTCTAGAAGGAAACATGTGGAACCATACAGATTCAAAGATTTCTGCTATGTCAAGTGTGAAGTCTGTTTTTCCTCCTGCTACTATATTTCCATAAATCTGGGCTCAGGTTTTTGCAAGTATATTTATATTATGTTCTGATTTCTTCTATTATCACAGAATCATAGAATGGTTTGGGTTGGAAGGAACATAAAGATCATCTAGGTCCAACACCCTTGCATGGGAAGAGGCACCACCTCCTAGACAGGGTTGCTCAAAGTTCCATCCAACCTCTCCTTGGACACTTGCACACATGGGGCAACCACAACTTCCCTGGGCAACTTGTGCCAGTGTCTTATCACCCTCATACTAAATAATTTCTTCCTAATGTCTAATCTAAATCTACTGTCCTCCAGTTTAGAGCCTTTACCGCTCATCCTATCACTCCATGCCCTAGTAAGAAGTCCCTCCCCAGCTTTCATGTAGGCTGCTTCAGATACTGGAAGGCCGCTATGAGGTCTCCCCAAGGCCATCTCTTCTCCAAGATGAAAAACCCAACTCTCTCAGCCTGTCTTCACAGGAGAGGTGCTCCAGCTCTCTGATCATCTTTGTGGCCCTCCTCTGGATGCACTCCAGCAGCTCCATGTCCTTCTTGTTTTGGGGGCTCCAGAACTGGACACAGAACTCCAGGTGGGGTCTCACAAGAGTGGAATAGAGTAAGAGAAGCACCTCCCTTGACTTGCTGGTCATGCTTCTTTTGCATCTCTTTGCAAGCTGAAGGAAGAAAATAGGTATAAATAGCACTTCAGATTATTATAGCAATACATTTCTTTGGAGAAGCTAGACTAGAGTAACAAGGTTTCCATTTTCAGCTGGCTATGTTATTTTTCCCTAATTAAGCAGTATTACACATGGATCAGTTAACAGAGTACAGCACATTCTATATGCACATATCTTTCAAAATGTAAGCCACTATATGTACTTCAGTAGGTTAAATTAGACATTACAGTGATCACAACACAGCTAGTGATTACAGTTTTTCTGGAAAGACTTGGTCACAAATCTTGCAGGGCATGATTTGGTCACCTGAAATAAATTACAGCCATCCAGCTTCATTATTAGGTGTTTCATATTGCACCCCACCTTTAACTCTTCAAAAGAGGGTGTGATGGAGAGCTACACAAGTGATTATACCTCGTAAATAGACTAAGTCTGTTTTGTTTCCTGCCAATTACACTGCTGCAGCCAACCACAGCTCCCAGTTTTATTCTTGAAGAATACAACACAGGTGAGGGTGAATCTAGTGACTCAGAAAATAAAAGATTTCCTATCAGTTTTTCATGAAAGAATGGACAATGTATCGTATTGACTGAATTACTTGGTATTAAATTTTAATTAAAAAAAAAATAATAATAACCTGACTATGGATCTACATTTCTACTAAGGATCAATTCAGAAAAGTACTATGATATGTCACAATCTCACAACACATCAGCTAGTTGACATCTTTGGCAAGGCTATTATCTTTCTTTCATTACTCTGATAGTCTCATGTAATGTCCCCATGGAAGCTGTTTCCAGTGACAAGAAGAAAACTTGGATAAGCCAACATGGATTTAACCAGGGCTAATTGTGCTTAATCAGCCTGATTGTCTGCTATGATGAAGTAAGTTGCTTGGTGGGTGAGGGGAGAGCCATGGCATCTCATACCTTGACTTGAATGAAGTTTTTCGCATAGCCTCCCACAATCTCCTCGCTGACAAGATGGTAAGCTATTAATTGGAGAAGTGGAACCCCATATAGATGGAAAAATAGCTGAACTGCTGAGCTCAAAAGTTTGCACTCAGTGACTCAAAGTCAAATTTGCATCTTCTCTACATTTGCAGAGCTCCTCTGGTCAATACTGAGTCAAATACTCTTAAGTATCTTTATAATTTACTCAGACAACAGGACTGTGTTTCCAAATTTGTGTATAATAAAAAACTGGGAGAAAGAATGGAAGAAAGGACCACCCTACTCAGAGACAACACTGACATTGACATTTAAAGGCCAGAAGACTGGGCCAACAAGAATTACATGAGGCCTACCAAGCCAAATATAAAGTCCTTCACCTGTGGTGGAAATCTTTCACTTTGGGGTATAGCTCTTCTAGACAGGTTCTCAGGATCCTGGTGGGCAGCAACCTAAGTATGAACCAACAGTGAGCTCTGGTGTCATCTAAAGTCAACTGTATCCTAGACCACATCAAAGGGAACACAGACAGCCCATCAAAGAATGTGGTTATCCAACTGTACTTGGCATTTTTAAGGCTACCCTTGGAACACTGTGTCCAGTGTTGATTCTTCAGTTCAAGAAAGACACTGAAAAATTGGAGGGTCCAGTAGAAGAGAGCCACTGGGATGATCAAGCATTTGGAGAACATGACATTTGAAAGAAGGTTTGAAAAAGAGCCTTTGTTCGAAGTAGACAGGGCACAAGAGGAACCTAATGACCGCCTTCCATTGTCTAAAAAGCACTTAAAAAGATAAACATGCTCCCTTCACAAGCTATTATGTTGACAGGGCAGGAGGCAGAAGGTATGAGTTACTTTAGTTGAAATTCTGTCTGGATATAAGAAAAACACCGTTCATCATAAGAGTAATGAAGTATTGCAATAGGTTTCCTAGAAAAGTGGTGAAATCTACTTCAGTGGAAATATTCAAGGCTAGTCCCAAAGGAGCTTGGATTATCTCATCTGGAGTTTCACTTTCAACAGAAGGTGGGAGCACTTGGTCTCCAGAGGCACCTGCCAGTTAAAAGACTTTTATAGAATATCATCTAGAAGATTATATAACTCAAGGGATCAGAGAGGAGATGCTCAAAATTTTATAACTAAGGATTTCATCCTGGAGTGGGCCACATGTGAGTGGCTCAGTTTAGTTGTAAGGGTGAACAAAAACCCAGAGAAAAGAATTGCTCTCTGTTACTCCCCACCCCCCCCCCCACCCCCCATTCCCAGGGAAAGATAAAAGGGGAATAAGGAAGGGAGACATCAAGGTTGTAAGTTTAAACTAGAACAGGTTTACTAGAACAGGGAATGGGTAGTAACACATGGGATAATAATGAAAAATATACAAATAGATACAAAACCTGATTTCAAGGGTCATTGAAGTATCCAAAAGTCCCTTGTGACAGAGCTGACGCAGGAAAAGGGCCCAGGGCTCTTCCAAGCAACTAACAGCGTTGGATCCTGCAGAGTATGCAGTGAACTGAAGTCACCCCAGCCTCTCTCCAAGATGTCTACCAAATAAGTGAAAGGATGAAGGAAGGAGAAAGGGCAGATTTTCCTGCCCTCCTGGCTTTTGTAGGGTATGGCAGCATATGGGAGGGAATACGGACTCCTCTTTGTTCTTCACCTCCTGCATCTCTCAGCGTCCTAAACATCACCCTCTCTCTAGGTCATTGTACTGGTAACACAAAATTAGCCTGTACCCCCTCAAACCATAACAGTATGATTTTCCATCACTGACAAAGTAGGTGAGAACTAATTAGATATCTACCATGAAATCAAGGAAGTCAAGGTGAAATAGTAAAATCAAAGACACTCTCTCTAATGTCTTCACTTCCTGTAGTACTATATCACTTATTTTAAAAATCTCTCTTGTAAGCTCTATTAATCATGCTGCTTGATGTATGTTTTAAGGGATTTGGGGGGGAGGAAGCAAACCTTATCTGTATATGTAGAAATGGTATGGACTCCTATAAATACAATTTTCAAGGTTTGACTATGTGTGACCAGCAAAGAGTTTTCAAGAAAAAATAACTGTTGCATCAGATTCTCAAAATTAGAAGACCAGTTAATTCCTGACGCATTATAAAGTTGAAGCAAATAGACTACAAGAATTCAAAGGTCTGGGACCATGGCATGTATCCACGTATCTCACAGTTAACCAATATAGTTATTATTCAACTTGCCCTAAAATTTTCCTCATTTCAAAATCTCTCTCCATGGGAATCCTCCACCTATTTCCAATCTGAAAAATGTTTCTGATAACACAGTGGTGCAAGAAAAGAAAGGCAACTTAATGTTACTTCACTTAAAGCAGTTGACTTTGTCAGAGTCAATCCCAGTTAAGTCTTTTGAACTTGTATATCATATCAACGTAGGGTATTGACTGCAAGGAATCATAGTAAAGATATAAAAATACTTACAGACAGAAATGTCTTTTATCAATCTTCATGCCCAGAAATTTTATTGTAGGCAATGTACAGATTACCCAGGTATACACATTGTTTAAAACAGGAAAAATGAGGAAGACGGTGATAAATATTCCTTGTTAAACACATTTTTTAAATTGCTACTCTTTAATTATCAACATAATGTGCTTTTGATTATCAATGTGCCCATGAATCATTAGTTCTTATTTATGCATAAATCAAGGTTTGGAGGCCAGTTTTTGGCACTTCATAACAACTTGTGCCAAAAAAGAAACAGGATAGGTCAGCCAATATTTATAGATTCTATGAAAACAAGGAAAGAAATTGTGTTGTATCCAATTTAGTAGAGTAAACAAACCGGTTAGTGCTATTTTCTATTCATTACCTCATGCAGGTTCTCTTTATTAATTAACTGTAAGGGAATCTCTTTAAAAAATGGAACTTTCCATTCCAATTTTCTCATCACTTTCTCTCAATGGCACTGCTTTGATAAAAAAGAATGAGCAGATGTGAGGGACCAGCCCTCAGGACCCATACTTGCTGGAATTGGTGTTGAAACCCCATTGTAACCCCTAAACAAAGTCTCATTTGCATCCCAAAAGACCCGCCTGAGAGGATGGAGACAACAATGATGGCTGCATATGGCCTGCAGCCTGTATGTAAAATGATTGAGAACAACACGATCAAGGGGCAGAGGGGGCAGAGAGGGCAGAGGTCCACTCCAGCTGCTCAGTCTTATAACTCAATCAATACAGACCTTGAGTGTCATTTCACCTTAATCTGATCAAGGGGTATCGGATGGTTGAGCATTTCCTTGGACTGTGATATTCTAATCACTAATCCTGGAAGGGCCAGGTCTGAGAAAAAGATTGGATTGAGCCTCACCACAGCTGCTCTCTGAGAAGGAGTTTACAAAGCAAGGGAGTCCAACTGAATCTTCCTGGTGGCCCTACCCGGGTCGTGACAGCAGAGCAAAATGACACAACACTTAACCAGTAAATACTCCTTTTCTACTGTGAAAAAAAAGCAGTGTACACAACTTAAGGAAAAATAAATTATGAGCAGTTTGTGTAAGCTTAATGTATAATATGATCAAAATTGTAAAATATAATTTATTGTAAATGTTGACCTAGTATGTTCATTTTTATTCATTTTTATTTTCTATGTTTCAAATTACGTTGTAACAGTGAATAGTTGCTCCCTTGGAGCAACTTCAGGCTGTACCCTCTTGTTCTGTCACTTGCCACTTCACACCCAGTTGGTCTTGCGTCATCATCAATGCATCCCATGCAGGAGACTATATGGGCATGTGCTGCTGGTACAGCCTGCTCAAACCTCCAAAACATCTGTGTGTCGCACAGAATGTCATCAGGATTTGTAAGTCCATTGTTATCATAGATCACCTCTCCCACAGCCATTTCTCTCAAATACGTGATGGCTCTCTCAAGAGTGGGTGTTCTGCTTCAGAGCCATTTGATGTCACCCTTATGGCGGTATCTCTCCTTCACAGCTGAAAGAAGTCGGCCCCACAGGGTGGTAGATCCTGTCTTACTACCAAATACTCTATCAATACCAGCATCTCTGGCCAGGGATGCCAACTGGTTGGCTTCTCTCTCATCCACGTCATAGGTTTCAGGTCCACTATCACAGCATTAGAGCAACCAAGGAAGAAATCCCTCACTGTCAATGCAGGTAAAGTCCTTTCTCATGAGTAGTTTCTTTAGAGAGAAAGACTGGACAAGATTATCATCCTCATCTGCTTGAGAAGGCCTTGCTTTTCTATCTGCTTGAGAGTGGCCTGATTTCTTATCTGCTTGAGAAGTACCTGCTCCATCATCTGACTTAGAATCGTCTACTTCCCCAGTTTCAGTCTCTAACAGAGTTTGAAGAAACTCTGGATTTCTCAGACGGGCGCAGGTAAAAAGGCTGAAGCGTTTCACCTTTGCTTTGCTCCTGGTCACAGGATTAACTCTTAGTTTGTATCAAAGTGGATTGGCCTTAATCTTTGCAGAAGCAGCTGTTTTGGTAATAGTACCAGTGGTGGCAGCTGCAGCTGTTTTTGTAGCAGCACCAGTGTTGGCAGCAGCAGCAGTGGTGGTGGCAGCATCATGGGTGGCAGAAGCCTTGCCTGTGGGGAATCGGCAGTGAGTAGAACAACACCTCACTCTACACATCCACAATACACTATAAACATTCAGCAGAAGCACCCCTACTGAAATAATGCTATTCAGATCAAGAGCTGGGAGATTTATCTTGAGACCAAATGGAAAAGTAAAACTGGACCTGGTACTGCTATTACCAACATAGACCTTTTCATTCACTTGAGGATCTGTACCATAACTGCACACTTACTGTGCCCCCATAAAGATCAGTATCAAAAACCCTATGATCACTAGGTTGGTAATTATATGGTTGATCATGGCTACAGTTCTGTCGATACACCATAAAACAATAACAAGAGCAGCTCCCCCTGTACACAGCACTGCTGAGGCCTCACCTCGAGTCCTGTGTCCAGCTCTGGGCCCCTCACTTCAAGAAGGATGTTGAGGTGCTGGAGCGGGTCCAGAGGAGAGCAACAAGGCTGGTGAAAGGACTAGAGGGAAAGTCTTATAGGGAGAGGTTGAGGATGCTGGGGTTGTTTAGCCTGGAGAAGAGGAGACTCAGGGGGGACCTTATCACTCTCTTCAACTACCTGAAGGGAAGTTGTAGTCAGGTGGGGGCTGGGCTCTTTTTCCAGGCAACCAGTGACAGGACAAGAGGGTACAGCCTGAAATTGCTCCAAGGGAGGTTTAGGTTGGATATTAGGAAGCACTTCCTCACAGAGAGGGTGATTAGACATTGGAATAGACTTCCCAGGGAAGTGGTGGAGGCACCATCCCTGGATGTGTTCAAGGAAAGGCTGGATGTGGCACTTAGTGCCATGGTCTAGATGGTGTGGTGGTGTTGGTCATAGGCTGGACTTGATGATCTTAAAAGTCTTTTCCAGCCTTGGTAGTTCTGTGATTCTGTGATTCGGTAATTACGAACCATGGTCCACTTAGCCCAGGATTATAAAGCAAGGACTGCCAGATCAGTGGGTTCTGGGCATCGTGGTTGCTGCTGGGTGTGTGGAACTTGCTGTGTGATTGCTGCTGTGTCATTATCACCAGAAGAAGTCAGAAGAAGGGAGAGCTAAGAAGGAAGAGCTGAAAATCATTACTCCTTAGAACCATCAGAGATCAGTGGCTCAGCCACTGGTCCAGGATCTAAGAAAGTAAAGAGCTGAAATACACTTCTTTCTAAGATCCTGATTGACAGTGGCTCAGCCACAGATCTGAGCTTCAGAAAGAAAGAAAAAGGAGCTGTAAACTCACTGCATTCTTCAGGCTAGAAGGGCGGTGGCCTGGCTGTCGACCCAGAGCCAGGAAAGTGAAGATAGCTTTCCTAGATCTTCAAGCACCAGCACCCTTTGAGATTATCATGTCGTCATCTTCACTGTTGAATCCCTCCTACTTGCTGCATTGAGAACTGTGAGGCCAATCCTCTGTTATACAATATCTTTCTATCTCCTTTGCATGGTGCTTTTTCCCTGGAAAATTGTAATTGGCCCTCATCAGCACTCATACTGTGTCTACCCTGAATGGGGAAAAGTGGCAGGCCCCTTCACAATGACTATAATAACCTTTTCTTTTCTCTCTTGCCAAGTACACACTTACATACAGTTGTGCACATACATTATACACTCAGCTATTTTGTTGATATACATATTATACATATATATATATAGATGCATCCAGAGTATCCCACTCTCCTTCTCTCTAGCAACGGTTACAGTAAACATTTAGTGATTTTAACTCAACAAGCCTCCGTCCCTGTGTGTGTGTGTGTGTGTCTGGGGAAAGCTTCCAGTCGAGCAACACCTGGTGGAAGCAAGCCGGTCCCAATCCAGTAATGAACCCAATATAACAAAAGCTTACCACTGGGGTCATCCTGAACGTGATCGCACTCTGACTCAGGCTCCAGCTCGGATCAGACCCACGGATCATCTCATTCAAATTGGTGTCAGAAGTGGGATCAACAGCACAAGTTCCCAGACCGCACGTTAATCTGCACACACAAAACATAAAAGAGATGGGAATCCTGGATGCCCTCCATCCCAAACAAACTGAGACATCTGCTTGCCCCTCATCTCTGTTCCAGGAGGAGTTTAAATTCTGTCCCTTTCTGGTCTCCTTCTATGACCACCTTAAATCAAGAAAATACCTTCCATCTCGAAGCTATTATGAGCTTATGAAGGTATATGACACAACAGATAATTTGGAACAGATCTGTCCCAAATTACAGACTCTAGAGAGTGAAGCACAATTGACAAAAACACAACGACAAAGAGTATGTGAAAGCAGCCTAGATTACTTTAATGCTAAAGCCTTCTTTGTGGTGGCCACACTAATTTAGGAGGGAAAGGAGAAACTAAAAAGAATAATCGAGGAAAACAATTAAGAGATAAAAGATTAAATTGAACCAAGCACACTAATTAGAGAATCAGGGACTAATTTGGATGGGGACTAAACAGATGAAAGTTCTAGTGCATCCATTAAAAGAGACATAAAGGAACTTGAACACAAAACGAAGAGAGTCAACCATGACAAAGCCCACTCCAATCCAGCAATATTAAATACTGATGAAGACAGGGAAATAATTACACCAACTCAACCAAAGTGGCAGGACACATTTAAAACCAGACAAATCAGGCATGACAAAACACCTAAGCACAATTCAGCAGTATCCTCCGCTATAAACCGATAAGAAACTGATATAATAATGCTCAGACAGAATATTCCTAAATTGAAGGAGCACTTAAATCTTACGTAAATATAGGTCACAGGGAAATAAAATGAATGGGTGAAAATTAAGATAAATTAGCAAGCCTAATTGAACATCGTTCAACCAATTCGTCTTGTAACCACAGCAAAGGTGCAGACAATGAAAGTCCCCGACATGAGGTCCTGAGACCTGTAATGCGCACAGATTATTTCTATGATGGTAGAAAAAGGCGTGCGAACATCACACACAAGGAAACACCATATACTCCACTAGAATTAGCAAATCTTAAAAAACTTTTTAGCACACAGCCCACTGAAATTGACAAGGAGTATGTTATAAGGGTGTCAGCTTCAGGAGAGGAGAAGATACAATTGATAGAGAAGTAAGCCTTCCTCTTGTTATTGGGGCCTCCCAGCCTTATTAACAACTGGTAACCATAAAGCTCTGTGGACAGTCAGTCACACAATGGGCTGCTTATAACACTGGGCTCATTGACCCAGTGTCCAGGGGAGAACCTTTTGTTCTAAAAGGGACTTTGTCCCAGCTAATGGAAAATGTATATAAAGCAGCTGTAGGGCAACTCATTCACAAGGGCCGCTTGGTAATTGGCCAAGACTCACCCCTAATGCTCCAGGTAGACCCAGAATGGATGGACATCTTAATTTGTGGGCTACCTGGAGAATCAAAAAACACGGCAGTTCAATTACAAGGAAAAATTGAAAATACAGACCCTGACAAGAACCCCTTTACGTGGGGAGATCTGGCCAAGGCCTTGACAGAGTATGGGCATAAATACAGCATCCTAGAGTGTGATTATTCACACAAATCAAAAATCAGACAAATCACACTTGACACTTCTGAAAATCCACATCCCACCTGTGCCACGGTGGCTGCACGACCAGCCTGCACCCCCCCTAGAGACCTGGGGAAACGACGGCATGGTCGGGCACCCACAAATATTAAACAACATAGGGAAAAAGCTGCACATAATCCCCAAATACAAAATGGTCACTCCCGTCCACAAGATGGTGTCTGGTTGGGGCCCTTTGCCTGGTTAAAAGAAGAGGCTTGGTGCAAAGGGATACCACTGGAATTTTAACCCCAAACTATAGCTACAGTCATTTAAAAGACTTAGTGGACAAATGGCTGACATGCCCTGTGGATGGAACAGACCACCACCAGGGAAACTAAAAGGGCCTCCCTCTATTGGAAGAAAGCACAAAAGGAAAAGACAGAGGGAGGAGAAAGGGAAGACTCAAAATATAACGGAAGTCAGTGTGGCAACCTGTCCAGAGAAATAATGGGAAAATATATCTGGAAGCACAAATGATTGGCCAAAAGAAAATAAATTCCATACCAAAAATAATAAGCTTCCTAAAGATAGGATGAATATTCTAAGGTTATCTCAAAATTCACAGAGTGTTCTGGAAATTATGTGTAGCGTCGGCCCTAATAAATACTCGGTAACCTTTGTGGTGGATACAGGAGTTCAAATATCCATGCTTAGAAAAGATGAGGCAAAGAAATGTGGAATCAAACCGTCTATGAAACCATTAATATACCCAAGTCTGGGAGGAGTCACTGGGACATCTGGATGTGTTTTTTTTATTATAGTCCTATTCATAATTTAATTCCCGGCATCATACTCTCAGGAGGGCAGGTCAGAGATCTCAGAGCATTTAGGTAGGTCACCACAGGAAGGCCAGTTACTTCAATGAGCAAGAGAAAACTGCATTATTTTTCTTAAATAGATGGGCACTTAAAGGACATTATTTTTGTTTACATTTTTTTCATTTGTTTAGCAACAACAGAAAAAATATTTCTAAATATTAAAAAGTTACAGTTAGGATGTATCTGCCTGCTCCAAATATATTTCTCTTGGGTTGCTGATGTGTTATGACTACTTTTATTACACTGATTCGTATTAGCTCGTGTTCTTGTGTTTCTGAGTGTTTTGCTCATTCCTTTTTTCCAATGTTTAGATTATAAGATTGAAAACATGTGGAAAGCATTGGATAAAGAGGGAAAGCAATACAAAATCAGTGCAAAATGGATCATTTGCACTGATTAGCATAGTGATTAACAACACTAATAATATCAGTCTCAATTTATTTTATCCTCCTTTAATTAACTTCAATTCCCATAGGATTTCGAATTTACAGGGTGGTACCGAAGATTCCATCATCATGACCAGTCACACCTCTACCTGAGCTCGAGAAGATCCAACAAAATATCTGGTCAAATTAATTTTATAATTGCTGTCCTATTTTGGTTCTAACTCTCTGGGTTAAATGTTTAGCATTTGAAACATTCTTGCATCTTCAGGACTCTGAAACGGTGTCCAACACAGACCACCCAAGGCAGGATTGATCACTCCTCTGAAGAAGGTTTAGTGGAATTGCAGACTGTGCATTGGGAGTGATCACCCTGAGGCATAGGAAGCAATTTTATTTAACATCATGACACAATTATATATCAGAGTATCTGAGGCCATGACATTTATGCACTGTATCACGATAATAACTTAGACTTAGTCCAATTGCCTGACACTAAAATTATATATACACAATCCATGGGAAATTAATCATTTTACTGATCTGGGGCAGCATACTAGTAACATTTTAAATTTAAGTGATCACTGTGTGTGTCACCAAGGTTTTGATGAATGACCATGGATGGCCCATGCAGTCCACACTTGGTTAATGGTTTCTAATTCAAGTTTGGTAAGAATCACCAAAAACACCATTATTTGGAATGAAAACATTAGCCATTGGAAAATCCACAGTGTGGAGACGGGAGAATATTTTGTTTATAGAAGTGCTAGTTTTGATGAGGAACGCAATAAAATTATAATGGGAAACTCTGACTGCAAATACGTTTACCAGTTAGGATGGCATTGCGTGCCAGATTATTGTGCCACAATAGATTGCATTTATGAAAATAGAGAACACACTGGAGATATAGTCTGTGGTGATTCTAGAAAATTATAGACCAATGCGCTATGGGATGGAGTGGAAGGATGACAAGGAGAACCCTGTCAAATTCTGTGACTTTTGGTCCACCCAAGATGCATTGAAAATTAGGGGCAATATCACAGTTCAGAACCCCTCCCCAAAGCCAAATGCACATATACAGACTCGGCTTGGCTTTGTCAGGGGCCAAACAGAAAAGTGACAACTGACCCGACACTCCCTATAAGGAGGGAGGACACTTACTATTTTTAGATAATAAATGGGCATTGAAAGGGCATTATTGGATTTGCAGACATTCTGCTTACCAATTTCTTCCCTGATTTTGGGAAAGGACGTTATATAGGGACAATGAGGCCGTATTTTGAGGTATTACCCAATGAGGCTGAAAGTAATATGAAAGTAATATTAAAGTAAAACAATATGGTAACTTAAAATGTTACAAAATATCTACCTTCAATTTTGACACAGCACAATCAAGTACCCAAAAGCGGAAAATTCAAGAGTGGCCACCTGAGAGAATCATACAGTACAAACCTGAATCATGGAACCCCTATGAAATCATTAATGGGGCAAGGGATCCCATATAATTAGACTACAAGCAGAAGTTGAAATTGTAGCAAACCAAACAGCGAAAGCCCTAACTTTAATAGCAGAAGAATTAACGCAGGCTCATAATGCCACTTCCAAAAATCCACGGCCAACCTATGCCGTGGTAGCTGCACGACCACCCTGCACCCCCGTAGAGACTTGAATTTTTTCTAGGACAAAGCTTAACTCCATATTTTATTAAATTCACAGACCCTTTTTGGATTTGGCACACAGCCGACAATTCACTAAAATTTATGGTATGCAGGATTTTAATAATTCTATCCCTACTGAGGGTACAGGAAAAAAAATCCATGAAAACCAGGAATTAGACACACTCTGGAATGCACAAGAGAGAGGAAGAGGCTATGACTAAAGTCTAAAAGAGTCTAGAGCTAGAGACTTCTTAATAAGCCCAAACTCCTATCTGTAATGAGTTGGTGCTAGTGGGACTCTGTGGTGGTCACACACATATTCTCATGTCTTCAGTGCTGTTACCTTTTAGTTTAGTTGAGAATCTCTCAGACTATTTCCTGTATTCTAAAGCTGCCAGTAAGATACGATATTATTTTAAATAGTGGAATTTTGTGTGGAAAACACTTGTGGTTTCACATACTCAAATGGCAGACCTTCTGTTGTGTCTTAAGGGAGACAGAGGGCTGGAAGGAAAAGGAGAGAAGAGAAAGTAAATGTCCCTCTAAAAAATAAAAGGCACTGTGAAAGTCATGACCAACCTCACCTTCCCATCAAAGTACCATTTCCATTGTTTTATTTTCCAAAAAGGGAAAATTTAAACATTTCCAGAAAGCATAACACGTCATAGTTACTGACCAAGAATGTTGCTGGATTAGTACTCAGTACATTCTTAGTTACACTTTTTCTTCGTATAAGAAATGCCTTTTGTGAGCTTTAACAGACATTTATTTCTAGATATATGGTTTGTAATATTTATCATTTAAGATTGTAGAGACTACATCAGTGGACAAGGGAAGAGATATGAATGTCATCTATCTAGACTTCTGTGAGGCCTTTGATATGATCCCCTGCATCATTCTTGATGATAAATTGGAGACACATGGGTTTCATGGATAGACCATTAGATGCATAAGGAATTGTCTGAATGGCTGCATCCAAAGACTTACAGTCAATGGGTCAATATCCAACTGGAAACCAGTAACAAGTGCTGACCCTCAAGGGTCTGTATGGGGACCAGTCCTGCTTAGAATATTAATCAATCACATAGAGAGTGGGATTGAGAGCACTCTCTGCAAGGTAGTATACAACACCAAGGTCAGTGGTGCAGTTGATTCACTACAGAGAAGGGATGGCATCCAGAGACCTTAACAGGCTTGAGGAGTGGGCCCATGAGAAAATAATGTAGTTCTACAAGGCCAAGTGCAAAGTCCTGCACATGGGTTGGGGCAATCCCCAGTACCAAGACAGACTATGTGATGAATGGATTGAGAGCAACCATACAGAGAAGGACTAGGAAATATTGATGGTGGAAAAATTGGACATGAGCCAGCAATGTGCACTCAAAGCTAATCACATCCTGGGCTGCATAAAAAGAAGAGTAGCCACCAGGCTGAGGGAGGTGGCTCTGCCTTTCTGCTCTGCTTTCATGAGACCCCACCTGAAGTGCTGCATCCAGCCCTGGGGTCCTCAGCACAAGAGTGCACAAACCTGAGCATCAACCTTTTCGAATGGGTCCACAGGAGAAACGCAAAAATGATCAGAGGGCTAGAACATCACTCTTATGAAAAAAAAACTGTGAGAGCTGGGGCTGTTCAGACTGCAGAAGAGAAAGGTCAAGGGACACTGTGTTGCAACCTTTCAATATATAAAGCAGGCTTATAAGAAAGATGGAGAGAGACTGGAGGCCCGTAGCAGCAGGACAAGAGACAACAGCTTTAAACTGAAAGACAGCAGCTTTAGAATGGATGTAAGGAATGCCAGGATGAAGCCAATTTTCCTTTTGCTGATTTTTTTTCCTTCAGTAAGCTCTCTTTTAACTAGAAGCAAGTGTTCCAGCTACTGGACTGATAACACTGGAATGTTTATGTTTCTGCTGAGACTCCAAGTTCGCTTCTTAGCTCTGCCGCTACAGATGCTACTGAGGGCAGGGGAGTCGTATCTGTGACCCTCCCATAGGAAGCTGGACTAGACAGACAGCAGAACTGACCAAAGTATTCCATTCCATATATCTACGTAAGCTCAGAGGAAGGTCAGAGATCACAGAAGACAACTTCCTTCCTGGTTCTTCTTCCCTTCTCTTCCATCCATGGACGGCATCCAGGGAGGACTCCATCCATCCATCACCATCGACCCCTAGGCTCAGGCATCTCTTACCTCATAACTCTACCCTCAGCCCTTGTCTGCTCTGCTTTATCTCCTGCCTGCAGTCTGGGAGATTTTGGGACTACTCATTGCTAAGGAGAGTTCCAGGGAAGTTGCTGGGGGTGGGGGGAGACAAGAGGCTTTTGCTTATTCCTGAAAACACTTGTATATAATTGTACATATAATTAAAGTTGTCGAGTTTAGTTTTCAATCCAGCTAAGTCTCTCTCCTTAATGGTCTCTCTCCTTCCCTACCTGGGTGGGAGGGGGAGGGGATCAAGATCTTGTTGTCTCTGGTTTAATAGCCGATCCTGAGTCAAACTGTGACATTTTATTGGTGCCCAACGTGGGGTTCGATTGTAAGCCCAGGCTACAAATTCTCACTAATTGGGAATGTTTGAAATTCCATCTCTGATGGGAGGAATCCCTCAAATGGCAATGAGCAACACTTCTGCTGAATCTAATGATGGATTGAAAACTGAACAGAAACCTTCTGGGATGTTTCTGCTTGACCCTTTTCCCAACATGCAATCTTACACGTGGTATGCAGCCAGGATCATACTGCCCTGTGTAGCTGCTCTTGTTATTGTTTTATGGTGTATCGACAGAACTGTAGCCATGATCAACCATATAATTACCAACCTAGTGATCATAGGGGTTTTGATACTGATCTTTATGGGGTCACTGTATGTGTACAGTTATGGTACAGATCCTCAAGTGAATGAAAAGGTCTATGTTGGTAATGGCAGTACCAGGTCCAGTTCTACCTCTCCATTTTATCTCAAGCTGAATCTCCCAGCTCTTGGTCTGAATAGAATTGTTTCAGTACGGATGCTTCTGCTGAATGTTTATAGTGTATTGTGGATACACAGGGTGAGATGTTGTTCTACTCACTGTCAATCTCCCACAGGCAAGGCTGCTGCCACCCGTGATGCTGCTACCACGACTGCTGCTGCCACCACTGGTGCTGCTTCTGCAAAGACTAAGTCCACTCCCCTTCAACTCAAACTAAGAGTTAATTCTGTGACGAGGAGCAAAACAAGGCTCCAGCCTTTTTACCCATTCCTGTCTGAGATATCCAGAGTTTCTTCAAGCAGTGTTAGAGAGTGAAATTGAGAAAGCAGATGATTCTAAATGAGATGATGGAGCAGGTACCTCTGAAAAGGAACAAGCTCATCTCAAGCAGATAAGAAATCAGGCCAACAAGCAGATAGAAAAGCAGGCCCTTCTCAAGCAGATGCTGACAATGATCTTGTCCAGCCTTTCTCTCTAAAGGAACTGTGCCTCATGAGAAAGGACTTTACCCACAATGACAGTGAGGGACTTCTTCCTTGGTTGCTCTAATGCTATGATAGCGGGGCTGAAACCTATGACGTGGATGAGAGAGAAGCCAACCAGTTGGCATCCCTGGCCAGAGATGCTGGTATTGATAGACCACTTGGTAGTAAGACAGGATCTACCACCCTGTGGGGCCAACTTCTTTCAGCTGTGAGGCAGAGATACCCCCATAAGGGTGACATCGAATGGCGCTGAAGCAGAACACCCACTCTTGAGAGAGCCATCACGTACTTGAGAGAATTAGCTGTGTGAGAGGTGATCTATGATAACAATGGACTTACAAATCCTGATGACATTCTGTGCGACACACAAATGTTTTGGAGGTTTGAGCAGGCTGTACCAGCAGCACATGCCCATATAGTCTCCTGCATGGGATGCATTGATGATGACGCAAGACCAACTGGGTGTGAAGTGGCTTTCAGAGCATGACAGTATGGAGACATGATTTCTGACTCCCATCAGTTCCACACTTCAGCCATTGAACAAATGACTGACAGAAAGTATAAGATGCCGAACAGATGGGAAGGTAAACCCTGGGAATTCCCTAGAGACAATTGGTCATGTGTTGCAGCCATTAAGAGGAGACATCCTACTACGAGACAGCAGCAAGAGAAGTTGGACCCACTCTGACGTCACCTGTGGTCTCGCATAATAATTTTAAAGAGGACATGAGAATCTGGGATAAGAAACCCACTGATATTCTCCAGGTACACATGCAAGAGCTACTAAATAAAACAAAGGCAGGAGATGGTTGTTCCAGGAAGAAGGCTGGACCAGTCTCCACCCCTCTTCAAGTTTTAAACCATTGCCCCTTATCCTCTTGCTACATGTGTGTGCAAAATTCCTGCCCCAGCTTTCTTTTAGGCCTCCTTGAGGTATTGGAAAGCTGCTATAAGGTCACCTTGGAGCCTCCTCTTCTCCAGGCTGAACAACCCCAACTTCATCAGGCTGTCTTCAGAGTGGAGGTGCTACAGTTTTCTGATCATTTTTGCCGCCTTGCTCTGGAGTCACTCAAGGAACTCTATGTCCTTCTTATGTTGGGGGCTCCAGAACTGGACACAGTATGCCAGGTGGGGTCTCACCCGAGCGGAGTAGTGGGGGAGAAGCACCTCCCTCAACCGGCTGGCCAAGTTTCTTTTGATGCAGCCCAGGACACATTTGGCTTTTGGGCTGCAAGTGCACATTGTTGTCTCATACTGAGCTTTTCATCCACCATCACCCCCAAGTCCTTTTCTGCAGGGCTGCCCTCAATCCTTTCTCCTCCCTACCTGTACTAGTGTGAGGGACTGCCTCGACCCACATGCAGAACCTTGCACTTGGCCTAGTTGAACTTCATGCAGTTTGCACGAGCCCACTTCTCAAGTTTGTCAAGGTCCCTCTGGATGGCATCCCTTCCCTCCAGCATGTTGACTTCACCACACAGTTTGGTGTCATCAGCAAACTTGCTGAGGGTGCACTCAGTGCCACTGTCCATGTTGCTGACAAAGGTGTTAAATAACACTGGTCTGAGTATGGACCTTTGAGGAACACTGCTCATCACATGTCTCCATTTGGACATCGAGCCATTGATCACAACTCTTTGGGTGTGACCAGCCAGCCAGTTCCTTATCCAACAAGCGTTTAATCAACCAAAACCATAACGTTCCAGTTTTGAGACCAGAATGTCATGCAGAACAGTGTCGAATCCTTTGCACAGGTCCAGGTAGATGACATTGGTTGCTCTGCCTTTGTCCACCAAGGCTGTGACCTCATCATAAAACGCAACCAATTTAGTCAGGCAGGAATTGCCTCTAGTGAAGCCATGTTGGCTGTCACCAATCACCCCTTAGTTATCTGCTTCTCTTAGCAGAGCCTTCAGGAGGATCTGCTCCATTATCTTGCCAGACACAGAGGTGAGACTGTCTGGCCTATAGTTCCCTGGGTCTTCTTTTTTTCCCTTTCTTAAAATGGGGGTTATGTTTCCCCTTTTCCGGTCAGCAGGAACTTCACCAGACTGCCATGACTTTTGAAATACGATGGACAGTGGTTTTGCAACTTCATTAGCCAGTTCTGTCAGGAGCTGTGGGTGAATCCCATCAGGTCCCATGGACTTGTTCACCTTCAGGTCCTTCAGGTGGTTATGAACCTGCTGTTCTCATAAAGTGGGGGGATCGTCCTTTTCCCAGTCCCTGTCTTTAGCTTCCGTAACTTGGTGGGTGTGACCAGAGTCCTTGCCATTGAAGACTGAGGCAAAGTAGTCATTGAGTACCTCAGCCTTCTCTACATCTTGGACGACCAGTTCTCCAGTCTCCTTCTGTAGTGGGCCCACATTTTCCCTAGTCTTCCTCTTATCATTGATGTACCTATAGAAACTTTTCTTATTGCCCTTAACTTCCCTTGCCAGATTGAATTGTCCCTGTGCTTTTGCTTTCCTAACCTGATTTCTTGCTTCTCTACTTCCCAGTACTTCTCCCAGGATATCTGTCCTTGCTTCCACCCTCTGTAAGCTTTGTTTCTACACCTAAGTGTATCCAGGAGTTCCTTGCTCATCCACGCAGGCCTCTTTGCTCTCCTGCCTGCCTTCCTCTTCATTGGGACACATTGGTCCTTGGCGCAGAGGAGGAGATCCTTGAATATGGACCAGCGTTCCTGGGTTGCCCTCCCATCCAGGGCTTTGTCCCATTGTACCCTACTGAGCAGATCCTTGAAGAGACCAAAGTCTGCCTTTTTAAAATTGAGTATGCTCAGCTTACATTGCACTTTTCTCGCTGCCCTAAGGATCTTAAATTCTACACTATTGTGGTCACTGCAGCCTAGCCTCCCACTGAGTTTTACATCACTCACCAGCCCACCTCTGTTGGTGAGAACAAGGTCCAGCCAAGCACCTCTTGTTGGTTCCTCTATCATTTGGAGGAGGAAGTTGTCATCAATACACTCCAGGAACTTCCTGGAATGTTGGCATTTTGCTGTGTTGTCCTCCCAGCAGATATCAGGACGGTTAAATCCCCCACGAGGACCATTTCTTGAGTGTGAAGCTTCTCCTATCTGTCTAAAGAAGGCCTCATTCACTTGATCGTATGGTTGGGTGGTCTGTAGCAGACCCCCCACTATGATATCTCTTGCCCTTGACTTCCCACTAATCCTGACCCATAGAGTCTCTGTCAACTCCTCATCCATCCCCCTCATTCATTTCTTTACATACTTCCAGTTATAGGTGTTTATACAGGTAGGTATTACAGTGTGTACACTGAACTTACGTGACATCGTTAGGGGCCTGGGAAGTTCGTCTCAGTACTCACTATTTACTCACTAAATAAATTTATTAATTAAGTCAAAGCACTTTTAACCCTTGTACATCTTCGTGTATGGTGAAAATACATACTTTTCATGTTACTTTTCTCTTCACATAGAGTCATACAATGTATGCTCCAACACAATTTCCTTTGCATTGCTGGACACAGCACTCCTTTCAGTAACTCTCTCAAAAGTTGCTGGTGACTAAATCTACCAGAAGAAATTTAAAGACAAGACAAGCATATGGTAACAAATTACACATATACATGGTGGCAAAAGATGTATTTTCTAATCTCGATTTTCTGGTTAATATTTCTACCAATGTTTTCCAAATGCTGGGTTTTGTTTCTCTCCATTATGAGACCGGCTCTGTTAAATCCAGAATAATGTAATCTCAATACTTTTTTTCTTGTTTTTTGAACAGCCTTCTCTAAAGATTAGATGTCACTGCAGCCTTCTGAAAAGCTTTAAAGGAGTGAAATTTTCAAGGTAACAGTCTCACCAAAATCCATAAGAAACTGAAAACTGGAGTAAAATAATGTTAATCCATCAGTCAGTCTGAGGTTCTAAAACAAGCAGGCTATGATTTTGTTTCAAGGGATAAATTTCTTTAGCTAAAATTTAGGAACAAAATAGATGTGCTCTTCTTCTTTTCACACAAATTACCACAGTCTTAAGTTTTAATTCATTCATACACATATGATACACTTTCAGGTTTGTTGGTGGGTGATATACTCCCTACCCTTTCACTAGCCTCAAAATGAGATTTGTTTCTAAAACCACTATGAGGTCTAGTTCCTGTTTTCCTGCTCAGCTACTGTATTTCATAGTGAAACTAAAGGCAAATTCACTATCTGAAACCATTTACACAGCAGTACCAGATAATTTATTGGAAGAAATCCTTCTGAGATGCTAATTAAGGTTTCTAAAGTACACTGTCTTTGCCTGAAGGTATTACATTAATATTTATATCAAGACTACATCTACTTTTTCCCAAATTTAAAGGGATACAACTACTAAAAATGTCTACGTTTCTCTCCTGAGTAGCATTCTACGTGGAATGTGCTGGGAAGTTAGGAGTGGTAAGAATCAACCTAATGTCTGTTTCATAACTATAAAAAGCCAAGTCAGCTGTTCCCACATATTGCAAGCATTTAAAAGTGAAAGAATTTTTATGTCTATAATCGTTTATAGTTCTACAACTAAATAAAATTGGATTTTTTTAAGTGTTTTTTTTATGTTTTTTTTTTATATTCAGAAAGAAGAAAGAGAGTCTTAAGTGATCAAGATTCTAAATTGGCCTAATAAGAAGATATCATCTTTCCCTCATGACAATTCTTCTGGGGTTTTTGAATAAAAGTCAAGACAGAGATCACTGTAGGCAGCAATGCTATCAAAATGGCTGTCAAGGTGTTATTGGAAGGAACATTTACTTGAGAATGACCTATTTAGTCTAAGTGATCAGAACAAATTAAAGAGAACACACTGCATGCTAGCTACTTGTCAAAAAGATTTGGTTGTGGCACGCTATAGTAGTAGTGCTGGTTAGTTAACATGCACTGGAAGGTATTTCAAGGAGAAAAGTCTACTGCCTTTAAAACACATACCCTCCTCCTGAGCTTACCACTCTCTGCAAATAATGAATATTATTCCAGGCTGATGTAATTCAAACATTTCCTCTAACTACTTTTTACTTTCAGTTGAACTTATGTACAAAATTTGAAATCAGTTAAGCTGCAGTCCATTTTTCATTTAAAAACCTGTACAATTGCATGGCTGTATATAATGGAGTGGGCTGTTTAGTGAAGCCTATAATATGGAGGAAGCTGTATCGTTCAAAGAGAATTTTGAGTCATAGTTTAAAACCAAACAACTCTTTATTATAAAGTGTTAAACTAACACTTAACCAAAAGAGGAATTCCAGAGGGCAGGATAGGATCTGCAGTCAGGCTTTTAGCATCAACTGTCAGAGAACAACTGCTCCAGGCCTTTTTGCTGGTTGTTTACTCTTTCCTGACAAGTTACATACCACATAAGACAGAAGTTCTGAATTTTAAAAGGGCTAAAAACTGTATATAATTGTCCACAATGGCTTTTCATGCAACTGTCACTCTGAAGTTTGCTGTCTCTTGCACTGAACTGTACTTGGTCCCTGAAATTGCCCAGAAAAATGAAAGGAGAATCCTACATCCCCCCCGCAGGCTATTTGATGCTGTAGAACAACCTGGTGGGGCTCAGGGCCACCAGACTGCTCAACTTGGCCATGCCCAGGCACCCAGGAGCATGCTGTAAGTGAAGCCATTGCTCTCATCTCCCTGCAGCCTGTTCCACCCTTTGCTGGGCTCCTGCCTATGCATTGCAGGCATGATTTGGCTCAGCTACATTAAATTCTTTTGCTTGAATTACTTTTGATTCTTTAAGCCTCTCAGCTACTTCTCAACCAATATGTGACAAATTATTAAATTTGCTGCAGAATCTCTCATCAAAGCCACCATTGCAATCTGATTTATATTAGGTTTTGCCTAGGTGCAACCCATAAATACAGAAGAAGCTTTAATCTGTACTTCAGTCCTCAGTGAGAGTACGAAGACAGAACATTTTTTATTTTGAATGCCAGCACCAGTAAAAGCATATCCTTGTCATCTCCATTTCATAGTTGCTGCTCAGAAAGTCCCTAACAACAGAAGCACTTGGTATTAGCACATCTGCAACACATAGAATATGTTATTTTACCTGTTCAGAATTCCACTGAGTTCACACACAGCTTGAAGAGAGGGACAAAGAGGCCTTTTTGCTTTGTCAGCTGCAATCAAGCAGGAAAACCAAACCCCCCATTTAAAACCAACAAACGAACAAAAAAAAATAGTCTGCCTCTGAATAAGGTAAACAGTCTTTTAATTTCCTTAGAAAACACAGAGGCTTTAGTTCTTGAAAAACAGGGCATGGCATGAACGATAACTTGAAAATGTCTATTTAATTAATATATCTCGCTTTGAGTGACTTCAAAAAAATGTACTAAAGAAAGTATATAGGAAAAATGTTGAATTTTCACTCACTCCTTTGTAAGAAAACAATTACTTTCATTCATAACAATAGCTACTGTAGTATTCTTCTGTTAGGAAAAAAACTCACTGGGAATTAACTTTAGAAAAGCAATCAGATCCTGCTGGGTAGCTAAATGAATCAACCTGTCTAAACTATTTTTTTACTAGAAATATATCTGCATTCCAGCATCTTGAAACTATTGTGAAAACACACACACACAAAGTAAAATTAATCCCCAGGGGACCATAATGGTTGCTGTTAATAATACTCATCTGAACTTAAGGCCTCAAGTGTTGCATATCTGTCAAATAAAGAAGAGAGACAGCCAACAGGGAAGCGACAAAACAAGGGGAGCATTTTCAGCTTCAACAGGTACAACTTGTAAATGGGAAATAGGTTGTTAGAAAAATAAATTATTTCCTGTCCTCCTTTAATTTTTCTCAATCTGTGTGGTGTGGCACAGCCCTCACCATTGACACAATTGACACAGTCTTTGCAACTGTCCCACTGCAAAACCGACTGTTTTCACCAGCTGGAGTGTGGTTTGTATGCTGTGGGACAATGATGCTGCAGGTGAAGTGAAGGACCCAGTTCTAGCTTCCTCAGGCAGCACATGGGCAAATGAGACATCCTCAAAGGAGCTAAAAGGCATGCATATGTAATTAGTTTGCATGAATTATTGGGATGATGAGAGAAACCTGGAGATTATGATTGTATATATCAATACACTTGCTCTGTGTTATGTAGGTAGGAAGCAACCCCTTAAACCCCAGAGGAAATAAGATTATCAAAATTCCTTGCTATATCCTTGTACAGAGGTCTCACCAGAGTCCAAAATGGATCTGCAGATTTTTTTCATCACGGGCAATGCATGTGCTCCCAGTTTTTTGTGTGATAAGGAAAACTAAATTTAGGCCCTGAGAAAGGTGTGCTCCTTTAAGCCAAGTCCTTTTTCGTGTCTTGTTTGTATAATATATAGGAAAAAAAGCACTAAATATTGCTGAAGCCTATGGGTGCCATTGCAGTACAAATGAGGTAATGATAGTAAAGAAATTTTTCTTGGAGTGGTGAGTGGGCAAGGTCTTTGTGTTGCAAATGCAATTATTGAACAATTATGCAGTGAAAATAGCTAATATTTTTTTCAGCATTGCTTTGACTTCTTTTGTGGGCATACAGTAACTTTCAATCCCCTGCATGTAATTTCTCTAAGTCAGAGAAAAACAAACTAAATTTTGCCTCCTCCATGGGAAAGTAATCTATACTGACCATTCCTAAGACCAGAGACATTTCCCTGTCTGTCAGTTCAGATGTTCCGGGGCAGAGTTAAGGCTCCGCACTGTTCTTGCCCACTGGCAGTGAGAAGGTGATCAGGGTCGAGCCCCACATGTTACACAAACATATATTCTATGAATTGTGATAGCTACTTAGGGCAAAAAAAAAAAAAAATCAGCTTGTGAGCATTCATTCCAGTACTTGTCCATATAAAACAAGATGCAATCTTGGGCTGAGGCTTAAGTACTGCTCAAAGACAAATAAGCAAGATAAACAATCATGTTTGGTCAGAAGGGAGGTCTTCTGCAGAAATATCATATTAACTGTTGCCCATGAACTTTTGTACATTTGGATTGGAACAGTCCAAAACAACTATTTTTTTTACCAAAAAATCTGTAAATAGTAGTAGTGTATTTTCTAACTCCTACACGTCATTGGACCACTTAGAAAAATTAATACCTGCTTTGAAATCTGAACTAGTAAAAACCAGTAATTATTATTACTATGGTTTCTGACAAAGTTCAGAAAGCTCTCAGGCAATCATAGGTTTGCATAAAACCTTTCCCCATGCAGTTGCAGCTTTCCTAAAAATAGGAATAAAAAATGAAGTGTGTTGTAATTATGAACCCTGCGGAGATCAAGTCTTAGCCATAACAATGGCAGAATATAACCAGTGAAACTAACCAAATACATGATCAGCATAAACTTATCAAGTTACATGTCATAAAAAGTCACATGGGGAAGCCAGGAATTGTGCACTGAGACTTCTTACAGTGCATGTGTAATTTTTAACTATAAAGTGTGAATATATCACACTGCATATTTCAGAATGCTCTTATACAGCTGAGCTAAAAGGGGGAAAAAAATAAACCAAAAAACCAATATCAACTTCATTCTCCGTAAGTTCATTGGGTTTTGAAAAAAAATAAAAAAATTCAAAATCTGGATCAATGATATACTATAAGACACTAAGTATATCAGGCAGAAAAAAGCCTGTCTTGTTACCATATCTCTGTATGTAATTAAGGCTGTCACGGCCTGAATGAGCATGTCTTGATCAAAGCTAAGCAATACAATGCTGGCTTTTTAAGCGTGAAGAGATAGACACTTTATGAAATACAAAAAGACATGGACTAAAAGATATTCTATGAGATGAAAATAGGTTTTTATGAAGGCTAATTTTAACCTATTTCTCCAGTGAACTAGGTCACTTGCTGCAAAAATGCAGAAGCTGAAATTCTTAGAACTTTAATAATTGACATACAAAAATGTATTTGAAAACAAGGAAAAATACCTTGCTAGTCTTCAGAAAACAGAAAAATACATATAGAATGCACATTATAACAGGCAAGATAACATGATATACATTACTGCTAGATTTCAGATATTTTCATTATGCTCAATGAAGCATGACACTGAAGTGCATTTTATGCAATGGAAAGGCAACAATGGGACCCTCCAAATGACCGTCCAAAAATGTTGGGTTATTGGATTTTCTAATATTAGTTCTTTTTCGTTACCCACTATGGCTATTACACTATTGTCTTACCTTAGCTGCACTGCAACGCTCCATTAGATGCCCTGTATATCATTCACATATTAAAATTGTACAAGAAAAGCAAGAGAAAGTCTTTCTTTGGTTTAACCTGAATGAAATCTTTGGTATCCTGACAATAGTGTCTTTATATATCATCAAGTCTATAAGGTAGGGACGCTTCTACATCTGAGTTTCTGAATTTTGAGTGGCATCTTGATTCAGTACATCTAGTAACACCTGTAATATAAACTTAACAATATTGAGTACCTTTAAACCAGTTAATACATATTTTTCTTATCTACTTCTGAGATGGATGCAGGCTTTCATTCCACTGAAGGGTTTTCATGGAATGTTTAATTGCTTACTAAATCTCAGTGGTATAGTATTTTCTTCTCCTCATCAAAAATATTTCCGTTTTGGCAAGACAAATAAGCATACACACACTACTGTAACAACACTTATTCATTCAAAATAGGTTGTTCAACACATTTTACTAGTTTTAAAACCTAGTCTGTTTTCCAAAACCTTTGCGTTACAGTAGAGAGTGTCAGACTAAGAGACCCTTAAAAACAGGCACCTCTTTGATTCAGCACAGGCTCCGGACTGCAGGAAAACCTAAACTGCCAAAGATGCACGAACCACATACCTGTGCAACAGAACCACAGCTTGGGGAAGGTCAGGAGGGCTTCCCTGCCAGGTTCACCCTCATACCTAGGGCAGGTCTTAAAGTCAAGTGCCAGAAACAGGGTTTAACAAGAACAGCAATGGAGGGAAATAATTAATTTTTCTCATTCTTTGTTGCAGAATAATTGCACATGTTGCTATACTTTTTGTATAAAAGGATAGCACTTACCAGCACCTGTTAACCTCCCCCCAGAATTAGTCTACCAAATAAGCCCAGTTTCACTGGGGCAGCTCAGCAGATTACCCTCTTTGGTATCTTCTACAGGTGGATAGATGAGGCAGCTGGCGCTTCAAGGGTGCTGGTGGACTCGTGCTCCATCCTGCTCTTTTGGGGAGCCAGGTGGTAGGCTTCTGAAGATTTCCTGCAAAGCACAGAAACCTAGCAGCAGTTTACACAGAGGGCCATGTGGGCTGCATCACACCAGTCCCTGAGTGCTTTAAATTCTTCTACAGTCAGGAACACAAACTGCTGAGGGATGCCAGCAGAGGTAGCTTGTTTCAATGTCTCTTCACAAGAAAGCTTAATGAAGTGATTAAAATTAAAAAAATGAGGAAGTGGCTGGCTCTCCCTTCAGGAATATTTATTGACATGAAAATATGCAACTGGTTCAAACTCAAATGGTATCTGAAGATTCAGCATAGGAGGGAAGGGGGTCTTATTTTAGCAATACTGGTTCATCCACACTGAAAAAGGATCAAGATTTGACGTATGCTCTTTTATTTGTGCATGATTTATCTGCAGAAACAGATTAATGTGTTGGCAGCACAGCACCCATCAACAGAACTGAAGAAGCACACAGCAGTGTATCTGCCTCCAGGCAGAGCTGGGAAAGTCACAGATTTGTGCAGAAGAATCAAGCTTGTCAAACAGGCAAAATAAATTCTATCCTTGGACCCATTAGTAAGCTGACATTATCCACAGTTATTTTTGTCAACTGAAAATAAGTTTAGGTAAGCATGTAAGAGATGAGTGCAGTTCAGCTGTGTGGAAAAACACAAATGAATTACAGTGATGCAAATACACTAGTATCTGTCTTGTTGGCTAGTCATGGTGTACATTTTAATCCAGTCACTAAAACAGTTGTCATTTAAGCACATCTCCTTGAGTTCTCTCAGCATGACACATAATGTGATTTTCTGCCCTTTGAACAGGATACAGTGGGACAAAGGGTGCATTCAGGGGTTTCAGATGTCAAGTTGAGAAAATAATTTGCCAGTCCTAAAGGCCAGAGACACCTGGTGGTTTCTGGTGCAGAGATTTCGTTGCCCTAGCTCCAGCATGGCAGCTTAGGAAGGAAAACAAGCAGTATTTGAGGAAACACTTTCTGCTACACCCCATCTCCTCATGACAGCTGTCAGTCAGCAGCTTTGATGTGTCCCTTTGCCCTTATTAACTAAGATACTTCTTAGTGTTTTCAGTGCAGTACCATAATCGGTAAGTTACACTCTGTGCCTCTTTGGAGCTCCCAATTAACTTGGTCATTTAATCTCATCTGAACAAGCAGGGCTCCTAATTTTAGGAATGCTCTTCCAGTAATTCAGAGCTGCTAATGTCACAATGAATTTCAATCAAGAAAAGGCACATTCAGATGGCCTTTCCACTGATACTGTCTTTGATATGCCTCCTAATTTATTGAGAAGGTGGTAAAATGCCACACAAAAAATTCTTCATTCTAAAACAAGTGAAATGTTGAAACATTAATGGCAGATGGTTAAAGCAATTAAGCTTATGATATAATGAATTTTACAGCTGGATAAAGCAATTACAGCTGGATAAAACAATGATTTCAGTAGTGGTAGCTGTGAGTTCATACGAGCCTCTCTACTTTCTCCTTTCAATCATTGTAGGTGAATTCAAGTTGCAGGGTAAATTATCCAAGGAGCTCACACAACAGTGATTTCTATGAATCTGTCTCTGATGGCAGTCTTTGTACTTATTCCTCTTAATTTCTTTGAGCCTGCAGTCTGTCTATCTACTTGCCTTCCTTGCAATTATTTCAGTCAGATCTTCAAAGCCGAGACTTGGCTTTGGAATGGCAATTTTATATTTTTTTAATCCTGACTTCTACAGGCTGAGCTTTTCCACTCAAAAGATGCACACAGCTAGATCAATAGCATTACAAGCACAGTCCCACCAGCTCTGAAAGTGTCATCTGTATCTAAAAGGACACTTCCCATTTATTTTACTATGAAATAAGTATCTCAATTAGTAAAAGTACAAACAAAATCATATTGATATTAGCAAAGACTACCAACTCTTTTGTTGCACCACTTTTGAGTAACAATTAAGAGATTAATTTGGCTGAAACATCTGCACTATGAAAAAAAAGGTAATATTGGAGTTTCTGAAAAAGGCCAAATACTATGCAGGTAGTCCTGGTGCCAGCATGAGACAATGAGAACATTTGAGAAAAATCATTAAGCTGCGTCCGACTTCACTGTTTCAGCTCTCTCTACTGTTCTTTTTTTCCTAGGCATCAAAATGTTCTGTAAAAACAAACTAGTTTTCACAGGATTGTAAACTTAGAAGTTTTCTATTAAAAAACAAATTAATACTGACAAATAAGAAACAATATAAAGAAAAGTAACTGTGGTCTTTGAGAGCAATCCTCATTTTTCTACCAAAAACTGAACAGAAAGAACAGGATTTCTCTAAAGGCAATGTTAAATTTTTTACTTGCCAAACTAAGAATAGACTCCCCCATATTACTTCACATTGGCATTAGTAGTTTCAGCAGTATAACCTTTTTTTTGGAATTAGCTTTCCAAAGCAAACTGCAGTTCTGTGTCTTCATAGCAATATTATACTAGTACAATTTCAGAGCACCTGGATATACAAGTAGCAATTTATGGTTCTAAGCTTTCAATAAAGTTTGACAACATTTGAGAAACTGAATGAGCCAGAGAAAGATTGGCCAGTGCTACCTGAAATGTAAATAATCTCTCTTCTATCTCATTTAAGAGCCTGATTGTCTTTGATATTACATGGATTTTCTGTCTTTTTTGTAAACAGTCAGACAGAATTAGAATGATGTAAGCAATCATGGGACTAGATTCTCAAAAGCTTATATGTGTTTAAAATAAGATAAAATATAAGCACAATTTTTTAGTTGCATCCAATTCCTCCCAGCATATTTACATATATAGTGTAAATATATACATATATAGGTATATATGTTTGTGTGTGTGTGTGCATATGTACACACGGATGGATACACCAATCTCTTGAATGAAGACTGAGTGAAAAAGGTTAAAATAAGTGCATCTCTCAGGTACAGGAATAAGTTTTACAGCACAATACCAAAAATTTGAAATCCAGCAATAAACAGAGAAGTCCATAAACTGACTGGGACATTGAATAACACCTCTGCTCAAAGTTCGTCAAGGTGGCATATGTGGCAGTTTACCCTATACATCACTTGAAAGTAGTACCTATACAATATGCTTGTAGTTATTTCCAACTACACATTAAGTTTCAGGATTTGTTGAGACCCTTTCTTCCAACGCAATTCATTACAAACAGTTAAAGGAATACTATGATGCAGACATTTCAGTATACGCTATTTAAATCAAGACATATTTCTCCCTCCCATGTCCAAGCCAAAGATCAACAACTGCCTTTTCTATTTGTGAATACTGGGAAGCCAGTCTATGTAAAAGTTTGCCGTGATTAACAGACTTCAGTGACAGTTCCAGAAATTGAAACTCAGCAGTTATGGTTAGTATCCTCAGTTTTTTGACCATTTTGTTCAAAATTTCAGGCTTCCTAGCAGGTTCTTAGCAAAATTGTCACTTATTTCTCTGACGCAATAGAAAGAATTGAATTATCTAAATAACAGTGGAAAT
Source organism: Hemiprocne comata (assembly GCA_020745705.1). NCBI lineage: Eukaryota > Metazoa > Chordata > Aves > Apodiformes > Apodidae > Hemiprocne > Hemiprocne comata. The sequence goes on along the minus strand of CM036616.1, from coordinate 65,471,566 downwards.
TGAAAAAATGTTTTTATCAATCTAATAGTAACATTTGGGGAGGGGAAGTTGCAGACAATTTAATGCACAAATATCTTGCGCTAAGATCCCAAATGCGTAGAATACCAATATGGTCTGCTTCATGAGAGCCTAAGAAATATTCTAAGAGTTTTAAATTGATAAATTAATAAAAAATGGGTTTGTTGTGAAAAATTTAATTGCCAATATATCTTCACTTATTACCTATTATTTCTATAAACGAATGTGTTGGCTGCAGAATGATGGTCAATGGTAACAGGCCAAAGTTTGGTTCCTGAGATACAGATTCCTAAGAAACAATTGAGAGATTTTTTGTGTTGGTGGCTATACATAATATTTTATTCTAATGTTTTATATTCCATGCAGCTGTTTTGAACTTCACTTTCCAGAATAAGCAGCATATATGCTACTACTTTCACAGCAACGTATTTGTTACACGGTCACAGAATGTTATAATAAATGTGTAAAAAGGAAAGAATAATATCCTGTGGCTAAGAAGAGGAACACAACACAGAATTTCAACATTGTTTGCATTAACTACATCATTCATCTGGACTCTAAAGCAGACTAGAACGTGTGAAATCACTATAATTTTATTAAGGGTTTGAATTGTCAAGCAGCCTTAAAACATGGAAGAACGTTAATTAGTACAGGTAAACACCTGAGGGAAAATACACTTTCTACTAATAATTAGGCAGAATATGTGTGTTGTGTCAAATGCTTCATACTCAGTCTACTCATCAATTACACATTTATTGGGGTATAACTTGTCAGGAGATTGCTTTCTTAAGTTGAATTACACCTGGTGTCAAAAGGTCTCTTCCAAGCTGAAGGGTCTAAAGGTATCTGCTCTTTCTAGTGTCCCTAATGTGTGTTCGCCACTGTAATTAAACATAGAGTTTTAGTGAAATACTCTGTATGAGTGCAATTAAATTTTTCTCCTTGATTTTGTCAGTGGAAACAAAACCAATTATCTTTCAAAGCCTTGGTCTTGTACTGCAGTGAAAGCGTTTGATACATTTGACAACAACTTCTAAAGCCAGTGAATTGTCTTTATATGGAGTAGTGGGAAAAAGAAAATGGCTTTTAACTAACGAAAAAAACCCCGAATGTCAACTGGCTTCATTTCCTTACGCAGAAAAAATTGTGTGATTGAATTGAAATACCTGGAAAAGCATTAGGAAAAGGAGAAAAAGGGAAAAGCAGAACAGAGAGATGAGAAAACGAAGGGCTCAGAATTGGATTACAGATTTGAACAGCTTCAACTTCACAACAAAAAGAAAATACTATCAGTCTTCAAAGTATTTTCAAGTCATTTCTGCAGAGCTGTAACTGCTGGCACATAGGTAAAAGGAGGATCCAGACAGTGAGAGAAACAGCTCGAAAGACAACTTCAGGATAATGGAGGCAGCTGTCATGGAAAGCTCCTTTGCAGATCATAGCACAATTTCCTCTCCACTATGAAACTCATGAACAAGTCCCCAGCCCTGTATCTTTATTTTCCCTTTAAGAAAAGAATAATAGCCTTAAAATCAGAAAACATGTTCACTGAACTCCAATAACATGTCTCTGCTGGTATCAGATATGCCATTGGAGGTTATAGGAATCCAGCAATGTATATGTCAGCCCTGCCCGCTATCAGGGTGTTAATTTGGTCTGTGATTGACATCTGAGGAAATCCTGAAATATGTCCTTGAATAGCTCTCAAAAAATATTTCATTAGGAGGAAATACTTATTAAATGCCTGTCTTATTACAGATCTGCCACTTCCAAGCTTAAGTACAGATTGTGTAACATAAAAATTGTTTCTATCACTATAAAGTTTCCCACATTTCCATTTAATTTATTGAAATATTTTCTCCTTTTTCTGACATGTACCACAGGAACTGAAGTTCCAAGTCCCTCATCTGGATCACATATTTTTTATAATTTCCCTTCAAGGACAAAAAAGACAACACTTTCACTGCCACTGTAACTGTTCAGACTATGTGTCCCTACTCTCTGATTTTCCCTATGTCAGGAATGTGTTATCTGAAAAACATTAAAAATACTTCTAGCATTACATTTAAATTAATTTAGTATTATTACGTGCAATTGCCTGCAACACACTTTGAAATGAAAGAGTGTAGAGACCTCTCCTGGTACACAGACTAGCATATGCAAGTCAAGGATGCACTGTTGGCTGCTGCTGTCAGTAGCCCCTGTAGATGCCGTATGGGTAAATAGGAGAACTAATGCTGCCTTTTAAGAAAGCTGGGCTGGACATAACAGGAAGTGCAACTTAGGAAACTGTATAAAGGTTTTCTAGAAATTGCACAGTATATTACAAACAATGGGTACTGATCTAAGATCTGCCATTCAGGTAGGATTAATAAGTAAACATTTTACCATCTTGTGTGATAATCTATAGAGAGATGAGGTACCTTTTCGCTAAACTCAGCTCCAATTATGAGAGTTAGTCTGTAAGGAAATATAACAATACACCAGTAGATTTAAGAGAAAGGCCATAAAGCTTCTACTCCTTGTTTTGATAACTGATGAAAAGTAGAATTTAAAAAATAATACAGAAATAAACTGATTTTCTTTATGTTTATTATGTAAAATGGTTTATTTCTAATGTTTTTGCTCATTTGTTTGTTTCAGAAAGAGAACAAAATGCATGAAACATAAAAAAATAATAGGAAAAATACAACCCAAATACTGCAAATATACATAGCTTGATTTAACAGATCTCTTAACACATAATGAGATACCAATTTAAATGTCTTGCTTTACTGACATTCTCATTTTTGCATAAAATCAGGATTTGATTATGAATACCTAGAGATGTTTTGTTTGCAGGTTTCGTTGAAGAAAGAGAACACAGGAGTTGCCAGGTCATCTGACTGCTGGAAATGGCTCTGTACAGATTAAAAAGTAAATGAGGAGAGGTTAAGACATTAATATAATTCAAGGCCTTGTATGTCAGAGTGTTTAATAGAATGAATGTGGCTGGAATTATTATGTAATAGAAATGTAGCTTATCATCTGTGTTAAACTGACACATTGAAAGTAACACATTGAAAAAAAATACACATATCCTAATTGTCAACATTTAGAGTATGTCTAACCCATTCAGAGGTATCTTCATAAATCAGATTATCCAAAAATCTCAGCAACTACCACACTACCACCCAAACAAAAAGGTAATACAACGGTAGTTCTAAAAAAATCAGTGAAACTGCCTCCCCTCCATATACGTCCCTCCCTTCATATATCTCACTGTCTGGAAATTATTAGTCAAACAATTAAAAATACATTAACAAACTTGCAAGACCCCTTTGGCAGACAAGAGGCTTTTAATTCGTTCAGGGAAAGCCTCACATGCACATCCAGCCCTCTCAAATTGATTCAGGCTACAAAGCCATGGGAACCAGGTCTCATCCAAGCCTGTAAGTGAAAAGGTGGTGACCGATGGAGTCTCCCAGGCCGCAGATGGCTTCAAATCAGACAGGACCACTATAGAAATAGACACCTTTAACTAACAGTCACAGAGCTGTTACAAAATGCAGCATTCACAGAAAGGCATCAATCTGCAATTTATGCCAAGATAGCACAATATACTTCTTGAGAGCTTCTCTATTGGAACAGAGAAAGCATTGGGAACACAGAAAACATGTGCTACATCCACCCCTCCTCGCCCTCCCCATTCATAGTTCACTAAAGAAGCTTACTGGTTTATAATGAAGAATAGGATAGAGTTTGGTCTGAAAGCCCACAGCCAAGATGCAAGAGCATAAGGGGTATGCCACAAACCAGCAGAAACCACCCAAACTCAGAGCATCACCAACCAATGAATTGAGGGAAAGAAAAGTTTGCTCTGGATTGGAGTCAGGTTACCATGAATGGGAATTTGCAAACCGGCTAATGCACTCAGATAATGCAAGTTGCCACATCTCACATACTCATTTTACCACTAAGCTCGCAATTTATAATCATAGAATCATAGAATCATAGAATCCTAGGGGTTGGAAGGGACCTCGAAAGATCATCTAGTCCAACCCCCCCTGCCAGAGCAGGGTCACCTAGAGCACATCACATAGGAATGCATCCAGGCAGGTTTTGAATGTCTCCAGTGAAGGAGACTCCACAACCTCCCTGGGCAGCCTGTTCCAGTGCTCTGTCACTCTCACAGTAAAGAAGTTTTTTCTGATATTCACCTTGAACCTCCTATGCTCCAATTTACACCCATTACCCCTTGTATAATGCTCACACTGTATGCTTGAAAAAGGTAAATAGTTTAGATTGAATAAAATCAGCTTTTCAAGTCTTACAAGGAGCCATTCATAAGCTATTGAGAGCTGAGGAAGTCCTGCCCTAGCTCAATACTGTGCCCCCACGCACTCCCATACCACGGGGCTTTGGAGAGATGCACAGTCCGGAGGCACAGAAAAACATAAAAACACAATGGGATTTCAGGACACAGAAAAGAAACCTCATGTCCATATGATTGCTGAGCCAGTTTTTACTGTGTCCCAAACTGCAGGCAAGGGTTGCTGGTCCCCCTTTGAATAGAAAGAGACCTTTAGTCCTAAATAAAAAGTGAGATCTGCTCCTTACCTGAAAGTGATTGAACACAGCAAATTACTAACGGCTCTTGAAGTACTGATTTCAAGAAATATGTGAAAATACAATGTGCACATGAAAAAGAGACTTACTAATGTGCAAACTATAGATAGTTTCTGTTTTCTCAGGCTACTGGATATTATCACTTCCAGTGAAACGTGCTAACCTCACTGCAACCATACAGTTCTCCAATTAAAACAGGAAATATGCCTTTAGGTTTCCTTCACTATCACTATTAATGGAGTGGGTCATTAACTTTAATAACATGAATGTGTTACACAAGCTCATTCAGTGCAATTAGTGCACAAGATAATATTTTATGATCACACTTTGCACAGCAGCAACTAGTAGATAATGGATCTTTACAAAGCCTTACACCTTATATGGGCTACCAAACCCCTACTACCTAATGGCACTTAAACATGCTATAAGAAAGCGATGTTTATGCAGCTCACCCGCTGTGCAATCTTAGATCTAGGTAAGCCCAGTTTAATGATTGCACAAAGGGATATTTTGCTATTTTAATGCCCTTAAACCAGTCTTTCAGAGCCACTAAATATTTGTTCAGTGGTAATGGAAGAGTGTAGCAAATTTATGTACATTTTCTTAAACTACTTCTGGACTTGCAATGCATAAACACAGATCATACTAAACTATTTTATTTTCTATTTATTATACAAGAACGACCACAGAAGCACACTTCCTCCCAGCTTTTCTATGAAATAACTTGTTCTTGTGTGTTTTTGTAGTACTTCAATATAAAATTAAATTGACTAATAGGATTTCCCATACCAAATTGCACCATTTATATGTCAAGTCAAATGGCTTACCTCCAGCAAGAGCAAGTATTCAGTAACTTAGAAAGAAACTAGGAAACAAATACTACTTCACAGCAATTGCTTTAGTTTTGTCCACAAGGGAAGTGCTTCATGCCTCCTGAAGCAGTTATTTTATTCCCAGAGCTCTGTAAATCTGTTTGTGCCAATCTTCATTCCAGACAAGTGTGTTACAAACTTGTGAAACACAAACCTAGGGGTGACTTCTTTCACCCGAAGTGCAGGTACAAGGTAGGGACCCTTTTTCCATCTCCAGCAAGCAAAGACTAGGAAAAATCATATCCTTTGTCTCTGGTGGCATAATTTCTTCTCTCACACCCAAAGTGCTCTGCAATATGAGAAAAGGATGAAAGGTGTATGTCTAGGGTCACAAAGAAGCTACAAAAGCAAATGAGTTGTATAGAAACACTTTCAAGAACTGACTGGCATTGCCTAAGTAACTTTTTCATGTTACTATGTCTACTATTACTCTGCTCGGGGTTTGAGAGTTAGAATCTTTCTTCTAATCTCTATCACACATTGCTTACAGCTAGTTCTTCTTTCTTGTTTTATATCACTTAAGTTGCTGCCTTCTTCTGAAATGTACATTACCTTGCAATACACACAGCAACCACCTTGAGCTTTTCTTGCCCCCTCTATCCAGATCCTCTGTTCTTCACATAGACATAGTTCAGTGGTTACAGCAGTTCCTCTCCAGACTTCTTTAAGCCTAAATTGACTTTCTTGTTGCACACGACTTAACAAAGATGTGTGAGCCTATTCTATCTGGATCTTACACAGACATGTTGGATATTTACTCTTAGAACTCACTCAATACACCCATGCACCAAATCTTTCACCATGTGGCACTAGCTACTCACACATACTGTAATCCACATCTTACTTAATATCATCCTAAGTACTATTATTTTCATTTAGCAGAGTAAAGAGCAAAATGTTTACTATTTTAAAAGTGATTTTTGCCTTTTGTAAAATTAAGCAACAGCTCCATTTCTTAAAGTTAACGTCGCTATTTATTCAGCTTAGATCAATTCACTGTTGTTGTTTTGCAGATCGTCATTGTTCCTCTACCATATAAATCACTGCCTGTCTCCTATTTTCTTGCTGAGAAGCGCTAAAATGCAGCTATATATGTCAACTTTAATTACACCAGACCTGTAATTGATGGAGCTTCAGCATTTTAAAAATTTATTTTCCAAGCCTTCATAGCTCTAATAATATGCATTCAATTGGCAGAAAGAAACACAGCAAAACTCTTTTTATTCTCATGTGCTGCTTATTAAGTTACAGTTATCTATAAATTTAGTAACATTAACCATGTCCTCATTCCATTGAATCATATTTATATGTTATAAAGAATGTGTTATAAAAGAAACGCTTGGTAGCAAGTTCTTTCTATAGCTATTGCATTCTGCTGACAGCAGTATTATAACTCTTAATGAAATGTAAGAAATGGTGCTAGTCTTTTAGGACCTCAAAACAGGATCTTAAGTAATGACAGAAGAGGTGTACCGATGAATTTTATATGAAGTACAAATGTTTTAAAAAATTGTTCTTTTTTAGTAGGTAAATTAATGTAAAGAAAGCAACAGATCAAAAAGAGAGGAAAGTAACTTTAAAATATTTTAATTTAAGGAAAAAGTCTATTTAGACAACAGATTGTATTTTATATAGATAATCTTATCTATTATCCACTAAGTACATTGAAAGTTATCTTTGGTGAAAAAAAAAAAAATCAGATTATTTTCTTTCCCTGCAATGTGTTTTATGCTTACCCCATGAAGTGGTTGAGGTATTTAAAAGATATGTAGATGAGGTTCTTAGGGACATAACTTAGTGGTGGACTTGGCAGTGTTAGGTTTATAGTTTGACTCAATAACCTAACAGAAGTTTTCCAGCCTAGATAACTCTATGATTCTATGGTCTTACTTCACTCTTTATATGATGTATGGTCTCCACTGTGGCCAGTTTCTTACCATACTGAAAGAAAGAATGCAAAATAAACTATTATTTCTTAGGATTATATAGAAATGAGTCTTGATATTAACCACACACACACAAGAAAAAAAGTTTTCATAATTCAGTTACAGAATTTTACCAGTTTAATAAATTTTTATTTGTGCTATATCTTCCATGGAATTTAAAGAAAATCAAAACTTGTAAAAATAATCTGTGTACTTTAAACATGAAACATGTTTTCATTTTTCAAATGGTCTGAAAAAACTACAAAAGAACATACTGTTTTTTAGAAAACACCTGTTTAAAAATTACTGACATTTTTAATGTCAAAAAAAGACCTAAGTTCTGCTAACAGAACTAAGGGTCATGTTAGCAGGTCCCAGTGTAAAACTAGATGTTATGATTAACCCAGTTACAGCCTTCAGCCTGGAGAAAACTCTGGGGGGACCTTATAGTGACCTTCCAATATCTGAAAGGAGCCTGTAAGAAGGCTGGGGAAGAACTGTTCACAACAGCATGTAACAACAGGACAAGGGGTAACGGTTTTAAGCTACAGGAGGGTAAATTGAGGTTGGACGTTAGGAAGAAGTTCTTTAATATGAGGGTGGTGGATCACTGGAACAGCTTGCCTAGAGAGGTGGTGGAGGCTCCATCCTTGGAGACATTCAAGGTCAGGCTTGATGGGGCTCTGAGCAATCTGTTCTATTTGGAGATGTCCATGGTTATTGTAGAGGCGTTGGACTAGATGACCTTTAGAGGTCCCTTCCAACCCATGACATTCTATGATTCATAATCTTAAAAATATTAAATGTTAAGAACCTTGATGAGTCCATTCTAATCACTTCTTTAATTGCTATTATCCAAACCAAAAAGACTAATTTCTAAAGAGATAGACATTGAAATTAGGGAACTGGGGCTTTTTGTTTACTTGTTTGTTTTCTAAAATAACTTGTGTGATACATCACACTAGCACTGCAGGTATTTTCATTGTGTTAAATGTCTGTCAAAACCCATCATAAATGAAAATCTTCATTAACATTAAAGAAAAAAAATCCTACCTAAAAGCCATCAATTCAGACGGAAATGACTTAGACAATTCAGATCCCCAATGTCTTTCTGTTCTGTTGGTTAATCAAAACTTCAGCAAATACAGTAAATCAAAAGACCTAGTTCAACTGATCTCTTATCTCACTACCTTTACCGTAGTATCTTTACCAATGTGTTAAATGTTTCTAGCATGAGAGATACACATGGGTATAGTAGGTGTGGTTAGTAGGTCAAGAGAGGTTCTCCTCCCCCTCTATTCTGCCTTGGTGAGGCTGCATCTGGAATATTGTGTCCAGTTCTGGGCCCCTCAGTTCAAGAAGGACAGGGAACTGCTTGAAAGAGTCCAGCACAGAGCCACCAAGATGATTAAGGGAGTGGAACATCTCCCTTATGAGGAAAGGCTGAGGGAGCTGGGTCTCCTTAGCTTGGAGAAGAGGAGACTGAGGGGCAACCTCATCAAAGTTTACAAATATGTTAAGAGGGAGTGTCAGGATGATGGAGCCAGGCTTTTTTCAGTGACGTCCAGTGATAGGACAAGGGGCAATGGGTGCAAACTGGAGCATAGGAGGTTCAATGTAAATATCAGAAAAAAACTTCTTTACTGTGTGAGTGACAGAGCACTGGAACAGGCTGCCCAGAGAGGTTGTGGAGTCTCCTTCACTGTAGACATTCACAACCCATCTGGACAAGTTCCTGTGTGATGTACTCTAGGTGACCCTGCCTGGCAGGGGGGTTGGACTAGATGATCTTTCGAGATTCCTTCTAACCCCTAAGATTCTGTGATTTAGTGATTCTGTGATTCTACCTAGCAGCCCTAATTATGGACTGTCTGATGTTATACAAAGACAGAAAACAAATGATCTCTGCCTTGAACCAGATTAAAATGGAAACTTAAAGCAAGAGAAAACCAAGGAAGACAAAGGTTCAATTTCTGAAACTATCACAGCACACCAACAATTGAACTGTTATCAAGATTCTTTTTTATATAGCCATTAAACAAGAGTGAGATTTTCAGAGGGAGTTAAACAGGGTTATGCATGTCATTCTGGAAAAAAATAGCTGAATGTTTAATAAGTGGTGGTGAAGTTTGAGCCAGCAGAAAACAGGCCAGATTTCTACTATTGAGTGGTGGAGGAGACCCACAACTATGATCTCTGCTTGAAAATAGGTTAATTGGAATTTTATAGGTAAAAAATGCAAAGAAATTTGAGTCATGGATAGAGAAGCAAAGCAGGAAAAGGATATGTCCAACACCTCAAATCAAGGCCAGATAAAGTGGTGGCAGGAAAGAAACGCATAACCAAGGTGCTGGATATGAAGTTTTAAATCAAACTGGAACAGGACATGGCAAGATGTTTTGTGAGGGATAGGGACAGACAATGAGAAAAGTGAGTGTGACAGGGTAAAAATGGGGAGAGACTGAGATATTGTTTCAGAGGATAAAGAAAACTTGAAGGCAGTCTTCTTCAATGAGAGGAAAAAGAATGGGAGCGGAAACGTCTAAATCGTAGAAATGGAAAAGGAGAAGCCCAACACAGATAAAAACAAGGTGAAGCCCAACACTAGTAACACCAGATACGAAGGGCTTTAATTTTTTGAAATGTTCAAATGTATTTAGCCTTTACACACGAAATTATCATAGCCAAAACAGCCTCCCAGTAATTTAAAGAATGGGATATTTTGGGAGAAAAAGGAAGGATAGGGCACATAGATAGATAACGTCCTGGTTTGAGCCAGGATGAAGTGAACTTTCTCTTTGCTGATCTTTTTTCTTTTGGTGAACTTTTTTTTAGCAGTAGCAGTGGACTGATAATAACCAAAGTCACTTCTGACTGTCTGCAGCCTCCCCCCCCCTACAGGGGAGCAGATCAGACCACAGGCAGGATCAGCAAATCAGAATATTCCCTTCTCATAATATTTTCTCTATTTGGCTTTCAGTATAGGTTAAGACATCACAGAAGTCAAGCCTTTAGTTTCCTTTTCCTCTCACTTTTCTGCTTACTGTCACTTCTATCACCCTCTCTTTGGCTCTGTTTTCCCATTTTCCTTCCCAGCCGACACCCGAGGCCCCGTCCGTGCGCCCGGACACTCCCCCCTTCAGCTGGAGTCACCAGGGAGAAGAGTTGCTGTGACAGTCGCTGGGGGACGAGGGAGGGGATCGGGTGTTGCACATCCCTTTACAAATATATACATACATACTCTTTTTCATTTTTCAACCCAGAAAGCCCCTCTTTCTCATTTTTTCTCCCTCTTTCCCTACCTTGGGGGAGGGGGGTGGGACTGAGAGCATTATTGCTATTGGTTTGACTACCAACCCAGAGCCAGACCGTGACAATAAATAGAAAGCCTTTCCATATTTCATAGCATTTAGTCAGTATTCTCACACTGTTCATGTGTTTGGCTTACAGTTGTAAATTTGTAAAAACTAATGTGTACTGAGCAACTGTGTCTAAGTCTGTAAATCCAAATCAAAAAGTATGACCTGAAGTGAATCAATAACTGGAACTGAATGCTCACATCTACATTTTTAGAGTGGAGGGGCCTGAATGATTTTTTTAAAAAAGAGCAATTGCTGCCAGCTCAGTACACAAACTATTCAAATGCCCAGTCTTTTCTCAATCCAATTAGTGTTTAAAGTTACGATAGCTGCAAAAACCACTTCAAAATATTACAAGGCTGATGTTAGGCAATTCTGCATCTAATGCTTCTTTGGATTTCAGAAGACTCCCTAAAATCTAAGTAATCAATTTCAAAAAGCACAGTCATGGAGGAAATATAGAGGAGCTGACAAAATTGATTTTAAATGGCAGCTATTGTGTCACTTTTTTAAAGTGACATTAAGGTCAGCATTGCAGAGAGCTATGGTCTTCTTATCAACTTTCATATTATATGCAGTCATTTAGAAGTAAAAAGCAGGTCTCTGAATGTTACATCTATATGTTCTTCTACAAAGCAGGGAAACTAATGGAAGCAAAACTTTTGAAAATGCACAGAAAGGAAGAGAATCCATTTTATCCCCTTCTAGATGTGTGAAGCAGTGGCTTTTAAAAGAGCTAGAGATAACAGAACCTTCTAGACATTTCTGAAGTTGGCTAATCAAATATAAACCACAGAGAAACCTGTTGAACAAGCTATATCACCTTTACATATTTTTAGAGTATGAAAACCCTTTCATAAAAGGAAGTTAAAAACAGAATAGTCGGGAGATGGAAGAAGACGGTACAAAAGTAGCCAGGTGTCATCTCATAAAAACTACAGTGCACTGATAGCAGTAATGCAAAATTAAATACAACAGTCCAAATCAATAAGCCACAAATTTTGCCATTAAAACCATTTTGGCTCCATTTTCAGCTAACTTTGTATTTAGCCATTCCAAACCTCATAGGCTTCAACTCACCTCTTTTCACAAAGGGGACAACATGGACAGCAACATGCATGGCTGACAAGTTTGTTTTTTGGCAGCTAAATGAGTCGTTCATACAGTATTTTACAGGCCAGACCATGATAAGAATTATTGTTACTCATTAGCCTGAACGAACTGTTTAACAATGAACACATATGACCAAAAACCATACTACAAATTGTTGATAACACGGTTTTGCAGCAGGAATTATTTTTTTTTTTACTTACAAAATACTGGGCATCAAGTGGTAGACATTTATGCTTCTACACTAACAGAAGATGAAGCCAGTTATTGCTCTGGTAAAGCTATAGGACCATCACATGTTAATTGTCAGTACCTGCAGCCAGGCAGATGCAACTGCAAAACTTTCAAATTCCATTAAGTCACCAACAAGATGATAGCAAGGCTTTTATTTATTCTCCTAATCCCTAGAAACCAATAATAATAATAATGATAATGTTAATGATATGATAATAATAATAATCACAATGATAGCAAAAAGAACCTCAACAAAACTAATTCCTGATATTGTGAATATTACTCATTCACACCATGCAGTAAGCAAGATGGGCCTATCCTGGAGTTATTCAGATATCTCTCAAACCAAATAAAATCTTATCAATTTGAAAACAAGACATTTTAGACTAGCTAAAACCTGCAAAGACCTGCCAGCAGCTAGCAATCTTCTAAGCTTATATATCATCAAACTGCCAAATTAAAAATACAATAATTATCATTGTATATAATCCGAATTATGTCATTTTGTCTCCCTCAGAAAATAAAACCACTTAAAATTACTCATCCAGCTTCCATCAGCAAAACACTTAGAACTACAGTCTCAGAGCCAAATCCAATGCCTATGCATACCAAGAATTTTTTTACAGCAAACTTTAAAACAAACAAGAAAACAAATTAGTAACTCAGCACATAAAAACCGGTTGAGAGAGGACAGAGATACTTTGGAAACATTGAGGGCAAAAGAAAATGTATCCAATATATTAACCTCAAAGTAAGTATTTGTATCACATTAGATGTTGGGCTTTTGTTCTTTCTTTTTTTCCTTTTTATTTTTGTTGGTTATCCTTGGACATTTTCTTACAAATTACACTGTTTACAGAATGGTTATTTCAACAATGCTCATGTAAATAGGGAGTAAAATAAGAGTGTTGTCTATATGCAAATCTGAACATTTACAATTTACAAGCAAAGTAGGAATCATGCTAAGAATGCAAAGAACAGCAAATATAACTGAGAAAAATTGTATCTGTTTATGAACACTTTTAAACAGAAATAAATTAATTAACACTAAAAATCCAGTAGGAAACAAATTGTTTACTTCTGTAACTATTTCATTTTGAAAGAGAGAGTCTACAGTGCAGAAATACCACTCATTCTGCAAAACATATAAGAATAGGCTTTTGTTAATTGTGAATCCTATTACCATTTTTTTTTCCATTTGGTCCTTTCTATTTCTATTATTCTGTGGAATTTGTGTGTGATTTTATAAAATAATTGGCATTTCCACACCACTTATCTAGTATCTAAAAGAATTAACTCTATTAAAAATTAAACCTTGCATTGCCCCTCAGGGTGATTAAGCATTAATCCCACTTCTTTCTTAATTATTTTATTGTTGAAGCACTTTAAAACACAAAGGTTTTGGGGGATAATTTTAACCAGAATAAAGAAGTGAGGAATTTGGGTTATAAAGGAAAAAATACAAAAAGTACAATGTCAGATGAACTGTGGTACTGAAGAGAAGTCCTGGTGTCTTGCAGATGTGACTGTGTCCATTGACTGGGCACCCAGACTGATACTGAGATGTCTACTGTGTCTGATTACTAGATAGTACACCTTCCTTTTACTGACATTATTAGTCTCATTCTGTAACTAGGAACAGGCTCAATTTAATGTTCTGTAAAAATAAATCAACTATTCCAAAGGCTGTAAAATTTCTCCTGGACCATTTAAAGAAAAAATAAGGGATCTTTATCAGATTTCTGAAACTGCAGAGCATAAACTGTTACAACTAAATATAATTGTACGTTGCCAGATTGTGGAAACATGTGGCAAACATAAGAAAGATCAACTTTCTGAGACATCAGTTCTGCTGATTTATAGAATTTGCACTAGGAAGTTAGTAAACAGGATGTTTCAAGAAGCAACATGCTGAATTTTTGCAGTTTACTTTCCTTGTCTTCACCTCACAGAGATGGAAGAGCATCACATTATACATAAGACTTAAACTTTTTGTGCTATCACCTGGAGGAGTGCTGACCCAGCACCTCTCCAGGGGTCTATGCTTTCCTCTGATGAGAAGTTTCAGGTAAACAGCATGGCAAATACTTACTTCAGCATAGCTATAGATCAGCTCATTAGCATGATCTCTTACTCTTGAGAGTCAGCAGCTCAGCTCAGTAGTAGAAATGTCAAACCCTGATGACTCTTTTAGGATATCATGAGAGATCTGGACATCTGGAACCATAAAGCTGCCAGAAGCAGACTAATGTCTTCGCTTGGCAGAAGGCAATTAGAAGGAAAGCTTTCTATGAAGCTGCCAGCATTTTGAAAATGTTCAAGCCAACAAAATGGTGCAGAGATCTTCACCTTGATAGTGAGTTTTGACATTGCACTACTGATAACGATTTTGTAGCTGTATCGTCTGGTGCCTACTACCTCAAACATAATGGATATTATAATGGATATTATAATTTATTTAGGTAGAGCCCCGGATCAGAAGGTGACTCACGCAGAAATCTAGGGTAGACTTGGAAATAATACACAGGAAAAAAAAAAGAAGACTAGACTGTAGGAGAAAATATGTGTTGGTTGTACAACTACATCGCTAGCTCTACTGAATTCTGTGGGTGCCCCTTCAACTGTGCAGTTGGATAAAGGAAGGCATGTCAAGAAAACCAGGCTAAATGAAACACTGAAATGCACAGAGCTTCAAAATATTTTTAAGTCATGTCTTTTGTTATAAAACATACAAAATAAGTTATAGATACCAATTTTAGCTTCAGTAGCTTTGACTTAGCTTCAGTAAACTACAGACAAGCTTGTGAAATATCATACGCTTTATTCCTGCCCTCAGTGAATCAGGATAGTATCTATGGGACTGTAAAGAATGTTACAAACTGCCATTTTTTTTTTTTCCCCACACACATATTAAGTTATGTTATGCTTTGAAAAAAAAAAAATCTATGGTTGGAGCATCTCATATTTTTCACTACATGAGAAAGGGTTTCTTTAAGGTAGTCTACTCTGTGAACCTTTTAAGCATCTCTAAACAGACACAAATCTCTTGTGCTTCTGTTTCCCTGTTCTTGTTCCCAGTTAATACATTTTAATCTGGCCTCACTATCTGCTCTCTAATGCCTTGTCCTTGTTGGAGTAGCTCTTAATTTGCACTAGAGACTATAAGAGGAAAATTAGGCCCATTATATATACATTAACATTAGCAGATGGGATTGTAGGTGAGACTTGGGGCAGTGCAGTGGCATAGAAAAGAAACTGCAGAGCGCTCAGCAGCCTCAGAGGTTCAGCAGAGTGACTCTAAATCGCCAGTGCCCTCTGCTGCTCTCGAGCTGGTCTTTTGTTTCAGTTTGGTTTCCCATGCAGCCCAGTGAAGCTTGGACAGTGCCCCAAGCCTTCCTTAAATACAGCTTCCTGATAGGATGATTTATGGCTACTGCTATGAACAGACTTTTGTCTCTAGGAGACATTACAGCCTCAACTATCCCAGCATCAGCATTTGAGAAAGGACATGGGAGAATGCACTGAGCAATACAGTTGTCCAGGTGTCCAGATGTCTTACAATATCCTGAAACAGAGGCATCAGGGTTTTACACTTCCACTACTGAGCTATGCTGCTTTGCACTACAGCTCTGAACAGAGTACTCTTCCCAGCCAAAATCAAAAGCCTGCAAGGTTTTCAAGGAATTTTACTGCTTGTTCCTAAAGATCACAGATAGAAAAGGAATGTTCTTTCTGCTTTTGCCTAGAAGGCTTGTTTTTGCAGGAAAGATCCTGCATAGCAAATAGACTATATCTAATAAAAGGAAAAATGAAGGATAGAGATACATGAGTAGTTACAATCTCATCAGTTGCACAGTTTAATACGTACCTAGAGGGAAAATCAATCAGCTAGCATCTGATCAGTGTTTTCTTGACAGCATTAGCTATGTGGCTTATAAAGTCTCTGAGGAGATAGTGCTTGTTTTCCTTAACTGTGTAATTCATTTATTAGCCTAAATTTACACCTGTCAGAATAGATTTATAGCACGAAACCTAACTGAACACACATTCTGTATATTTCAAGGACATGAACCTAAAAGGCTAAGGCAAATGTAAGAGGAATTTTTACACAGAACAGCTAAAATACCCATTTCACTTATGTCACCATAAAAATAACTTAATTCCTAGTAGGAAAACTATCAAATCAGGAGGTTTGAATTTTGTTTCTATTTTCCTTCCTCGGTCACTGGAAGAAGTATGTAACCCCTGATAATGATACAGTAACTCTCTTAGCCCTCAAAACTGGGAATATGGGGGGATTGTCAATTTATGGTGAAAGTACATGCATCTTTTTGTGACTGTAGACTACTTTTGTATGCATGTCCAGAATCCTTCTATACATCCACTTCTCTGCACTAACACCACATATGATACAGGACCTTGTGAACCAATCTGAGAGACAAAATAATGTTAATTACATTATTGATTTGGTACAGCCTTTATATAAAGGACTGAAAAAGCAAAAAAAACCTTGTTGTTCTTCTGGCCTAAATGTAGCAGTCTGGATCCAGCCTGGCTGAAAATCCCGGGTCAAGCTGCAGACCGCCTCTCCCTTTTTTTGGAGGATAAGATGGCCCCCTTTTTGGCTGATTTATGTAATATTATTTTAGGTGGGTTCGTCCCTGGCTTGGGACTGGCTTCCTTCCACTGGGTATTTCTAGACTGGAAGCAATATTGGGTTGACTCATAAAAAAATAATACAGTTCCTGCCTAAAGTATCTTGCAAGGTAACTGAGGCTTAGTTTAGCAAGCAGGATGAGAGCAGAGGGTGCTGCTTGCTCAAAGGGCTAGTTTTGGCATTCCCCACTTCATTTGAACTAGAGTCCTGTTTTCCCTTCAGAAATGGTTGTTTGTGGGGTGAGAGTGAGGGCTTGGATTTTTGGCAGGAAAGGCTGCTGTGCCCAGACACTGCTTGCACACTTACGGAGAGAAATGCTTGTTCCTGTTCTTCTTTATCATTGCAACAAGTTAAGGGACACTGAGGGAAGCAGACACTGTGATCACTGTTACGCTGCTGCAGCTGTCCTCTGCGGGGACCTGATGGCTTGCAGAACAGGATCCAGTGGATAACAAAAAGCAGCCCTGCTGTCGATGGCCAGCTGCATCCCAGAACTGTAGTGTGGGATGTGTGTGTGGCTGTTGTGCATCATTTAATTTGACTGTTCTCTGCCAAGAGACAACCACCTTCCAAAATAAAGCTGTTTCATGCTGCTACTCTCAACTTTCTTCTGAAAGGAAAGGATTTATTTTACTCATTCTCCAAACCTGAAATGCCAGCTTTCATATACATTACAGTTTGCTCCTTGTGGCAGTGCCAGACCACTGCAATAAAAATGCTATCAGGTTACACAGCACTATAAAAATTATAAACTACATTCAGGACCCACAGGATGCATAAAGTACCAGGATTGGTATTCAGTGACTATGCCATATGAAGAAAAGTACTCTCATAAATTATCTTGGTAGGTAGTGAGAGGCTCTGTACCTTTACTAAAGCAATCAGCTACTCCAACAGACAACAAAGTAAAGAATATAGTGCTTGCATTCAAACAACCAGTGCGTGATAATCACCATGCTGTTCAGAGCTAGTACAAAGTGAATGAAACTGAATGAATCTAACCTAGTTCTTCAGTAAAGTATTCAAACAATAGCCTTTTCTTGCAATTTAGTATTTGTACATTTGAAGACTAGTCAAGTTAGAAGGAAAAAACTCCAGTGGAGTGGAAGGGTCACATTTCCTGACAAGACTGACCATTCAATTATAGACCATTTTAGAAGTCTTTTGGAAGTATAGATACCAGATTTCTGATATTCTCACTCGAGCCTCAGGATTTAAATGCCCAAGACAGACAGTTCATGTCATGGACATTGTAACAGCCTAGCATTTGGCACCAGTGTTTTGACAAAGGTAAAACTGGCTCTTGACAGCATGTGTATCACAATGCCACTCTTTTCACTGACACTATCCATTACTGTGCCTACTCGCTCATGTTGAAAATCACCTTAATGTTAAAGCAGTCTTTTCTCCGCAGATGGAAGAAGTCTGTGCTCTCAAAAGAGACAGGGAAAAAAAGAGGGAGGATAAATGAAAGAGAGGAGAGGAGAGGAGAGGAGAGGAGAGGAGAGGAGAGGAGAGGAGAGGAGAGGAGAGGAGAGGAGAGGAGAGGAGAGGAGAGGAGAGGAGAGGAGAGGAGAGGAGAGGAGAGGAGAGGAGAGGAGAGGAGAGGAGAGGAGAGGAGAGGAGAGGAGAGGAGAGGAGAGGAGAGGAGAGGAGAGGAGAGGAGAGGAGAGGAGAGGAGAGGAGAGGAGAGGAGAGGAGAGGAGAGGAGAGGAGAGGAGAGGAGAGGAGAGGAGAGGAGAGGAGAGGAGAGGAGAGGAGAGGAGAGGAGAGGAGAGGAGAGGAGAGGAGAGGAGAGGAGAGGAGAGGGAGAGGAGAGGGGAGCTCATATCCTGGAGCATTTTCAGGTTCTGTCTTAATTTCATCAGGTACATGTTAGAATTTTCAGATATGTGAGACCTAAAATTGTGATCAAAAGAGTCTCCAGATCTTTCTCTACCAGTAATACTCCAGTTCACCCATGCTGATTCTGAGCTGTCAGCGAATTTCACAGCAAAAGACAAATAGTTGCGGAGGGAGAGCAGCTCAGATGTCAACACTACAGTACGTAGGCAGAAAGTAGAGCTTTAAATTAGTTATACTGTAATGAATAGGGCACTTCAGAAAATAAGCAAGCATTTGAAAAGACTTGAAATAGGGGTCCCAACCCACTTGCCCAATTCCTTGAAAGGAACTGAAAATTCCTTTACAATTTAAAAGGAATTTTCATAGAATCATAGAATGCCATGTTGGAGGCAACCTCGAGCACCATCTGATCCAACCCTTTTAGGTAGGAACACAGTTTAGATGAGATGGCCCAACAGCCTGTCAAGCAGATTTTTGAAAGTGTCCAGTGTTGGGGAATCCACCACTTCCCTGGGGACATTATTCCAATTTCCAACTGTTCTGAAATTTTCTTCTGGTGTCCAATCAGGATCTCCTCATAAGTAACTTGCAGCCATTACCCCTCATCTTTTCCATGTGACTCTTTGTAAAAAGGGAGTCTCTATGTTCTTGGTAGCCACCCTTTAAATACTGGAACATCATTATAAGGTCTCCCCTAAGCCTTCATTTCTCCAGGCTAAACAAAGCCAGTTCTCTCTGCCTTTGGTCATACAGCTGGCTTCCCAGTCCTTTGATCATCTTTGTGGCCCTTCTCTGGACCCCCTCCAGTCTGTCTCCTTTTGTGTATAACAGGAACCAGAGCCAAACAGAGTATTCCAGATGTGGCTTGACAAGCACTGAGTAGAGTGGGACAACGATTTCTTTATCTCTTCTGGTGATGCCCTTGCTGATGCAACCCAGCACCCCATTGGCTTACTTTGCTGCTGCAGCACACTGTTCACTCATATTGAGCTTATTGTCCATCAGGTCATCCAGGTCCCTTTGCAAAGAGGTACTCTCCAGCCAGGTGGATCCCAGCCTGTGCTGTGCTCCTGGGTTATGTTTTCCCAGGTGCAAGACCTTACACTTGTACCCACTGAACTTCATAACGTTCTTGTTAGCCCACTCTTCTAGCCTGTCCAAGTCATACTGGAGTGTACCTCTCCCTTCTGGCATATCTGCTTTCCCATTTTGAGTGATGTCCTTAAATATACTATAGTAACTTGGCTTTTGAACACTTAATGCCATGCGAACTTGGAAGAGATTGTCTTACAAGGACAAAGGAGACAAAGATTGATCTGAAACTCAAAAAATGGAAGGATTTTATCATTTCTGTTTTTCAAAAGAAAGGAAAATAAAATTCTCTGAGGGTATTAAGACCTTCCATGCAAAGCAGGAAAGCTCTCAAGTTTTCTAACAGGTGAAGAAACAGCCCATTAACTTTAGCTGCATTTTACATGGTATATACCTGAGTTTATGTAGTTGTTTCAAGATGTATGGCACACCAAATGTGTAGAACACCATCATCTCTCAAAAATTAGGAGGCTTTGAATGAGATCTTCTCATCAATGTCAACCATAAGAATTCTGAGTATGTCAGGAGATTGAAATTGTTAGGGTTCACAATATTTCTTAAAATAGCAAAAATTGTTATTTCATGGAAATGAGGATGGTCTCAATCATCACTCTATTGCTTATCACTTCCATTCATATTTATGAAAGCTGTTGTGGCACCCTTCACTTTGCCTCATCTCTATATTTTTTTCAGCATTTTTTTTTGTTCAATGCCTACTTTTTCTTTCTCAGTAGTGACTAAAGACATTCCCCTACTTCAACCTCCTCATCACGCTACCTCCAGCCCTATATTTTGCTTCTTGTTGGGCTGAATGTCCTTTCTCAAAGCTTCCTCTTGCTTTCAGTCTCTGCCTTAGACCCTTAATTTGTATTGACTCACAGCATGGCTGCTGTGGGATCTGCACCTGCTCCTATCCCACATCAACTGCTAAATTCTTACAGAGAACTGTTTCCAAGGGAGACTCAGGCAGAAACTTAAAAATAACAGTTGAGCACACTATGCAGTGCTGAGTCTTGAGCCTACACATTCAGTGGCTGCCAATTCAGTTTCACTGAATTTACTTGCAAACAAGCAGTGTTTGTGTTTTAATTGAGGCTAATCTTATTCAAACCCGAAGTGGCTGTTTTCCACACAAACATTAAGAAAAATTTCCAAGTTTTCCAGAAAAAAAGGAGAATCCAAGCCACAACCTTCTTCCCTTCTTCCTAGAATATGGAAATTATTTTGCCTTTCATTAAACAAAGAACACTGAAGAAGAGAAAACATTAAGAATTGTATAGGAAAAAAACGGTCAATTTTTCTTCGCAACCTGGATGTGCCTACCAGAAGAATCATGTTCACAACCATTTCTATATTTTGTGAGAAATTCATACAAAACAACAGTTTTCCTATCTTGTCTCTGTAGTATGGCCCTAAAACTTGTAAACACAGCTATAATTCATCACTATTAGAAACAATGTCTGAATTAATGCTCAAAATTTGTATCAACCAAGTGATCACAAATGCAGACAGCCTTAATTACTTTAACAAAAAACAGCTTTGTTGTGGGGCTGCCATTTTTTTCTCATTAACATTTAATTAAAAAATCTCACAAGATCAATGAATTAATAAAAAAGAATTATTTATTGGCTGATAAGTAATACTAATAGAGGACATAATTTTAACATTTTATTTGTATTTTAAATTGCCATGGATGTTATTTATCTGTTACTTTGTGTCATATGAGTGAAAAAGCATTTTTCAGTCAACAACAGCTTGCCTGAAGAAACTAAATGCATGCTGGATAAAAAGCAGGTATTTTTGGTTTTGTAAAGCCCTAGCCACATTTTACAAAACCAATAATTTCTCTAGTTAATTACTTTAACTATTGTTCAGTCTGCTAGAGATTTCACTGAGCTGGAGGTATGGATCAACAAAACAACAAAAGAACACAACAAATCCACTGGGCAAAATTAACTAAATGAGAATGACTCCCATACAGATCCTACACTATACATATAACACTGAACATATGGAAATCAGTTTGAAATATATCTGTTCAGCTGAAGTACCCAGATTCTTCAAATTAGTAATTATCAATTTGTATTTATTACCTATAAAATAATGAAGTATACTATCTTCAAGTTCAGAGATAACACTTAATGTACAAACATATGGCTTGAATTCTATACTTGATGTATGGAATATTAAGTCACCTATCTGAAATACTAATAATGCCATTAAAAGACTTTTAAAGTTATGACAAAAAAAAAAAAGACAGTGTATAATAAAATAATAGAACTTTATTTAAAGATATTGCTGATACAGAGGAATCTCTTAAGTGTATCTTGAAATCCTTATAAAAGTTGTTTGGTTTACAAGGTCAAAATCATTAAAAATAACACAGTGAGAAGATTAAAGAGACAGAAAAGAAGCTAAGTGATTTATTTGTTTTGGTTTCCACAGAGGGAACAGGGAAGAAATATCTAGATTAGTGCTGATCTTTAAAGATAATGAAGGTGAAGCACTGTCAAACACAGAGACATAAAAAAATAGGATAGAAGAACTCCAGAAATCATATTAACATAAATTACTCTGGCATGATGCCAGAGCTCTGCAGGAACTTCTGAGCACTCAGGCTCAGGTTCAGGTTCCTTGGATATTATTTGGATGTAGAATGAGCAGTAAGAACCTCCAAGGCTATACCCTGCTCCTTTCATCTACCTAATATGGATGAGACTCATTTCGTTTCCTATAAAAGGAATGAGTTCTTCACAAACTACAGCAAAGTAGATTAAATTAATAGAAGTGGAAAGAAAAGCACTTCCCTGGACAAAAACTGTGTCTGATGACCAAAGCAGGACTGAAGGATTAGTGCTCAGTACAGAGACAAATTAGAAGGACTGTCAGGTGAGTAGTAAAGACAATTTTCCACAAACATTTGATTTAATGTTTTAACTAGTTCCTTTCAGCTCTGCTAACATCTTTTAGAGCCATACTTTTATTTCACCAGCATGAATGATACAGAGAACTGCAATTATGAACCCCGTAGTATAAATCCACTCTCTAGGAGCAGTTTCAACAGCTCTGCCTGCATAAAAGCTTCACAGCCATGCAGAGACCACCTACCACCAGGCAGCTACGGTTATCTGGCACAGCACATGGCTCATGCTTTTTATTTCCAGCTCAGATCTCACAATGTTCCTCATAAACTTTCCCATGTTGCAAAAACAACAGTGCTCACTGAAAGGCAACAACAGGAGATGGACAGTGCATCTGAGGAGTGAGTCCAACCCCAATTAGAAGCTGCCATTTTGGTCCAAGGATAGGTTCAGTCACATGTAGGAAGCAGGGTGCTCTTGCCTCACTCATAGTCCCACAGGCTGCTACACCACTACCATCAGCTTTCCTCTTCTCAGAGGAAAGTGGTCCA
Source organism: Hemiprocne comata (assembly GCA_020745705.1). Classification (NCBI taxonomy): domain Eukaryota; kingdom Metazoa; phylum Chordata; class Aves; order Apodiformes; family Apodidae; genus Hemiprocne; species Hemiprocne comata. The sequence goes on along the minus strand of CM036616.1, from coordinate 65,448,434 downwards.
AACCAGACCATCTCTCTAGTTTGGCTCAGCACTAACATGGGCATGGTTTGAAACAGTGAAGTGCAATGACTATGGACGGATTGCTAGATCTTGCATTGTCAGAACCAAACATAGTGCAACAAATTAGACTATATCTTGTTAAGCATTTTCTCAAGTCTTGTGGATTGTGTGTTGTACAAATGTAGTACAGGATTTATTTTATCATAGCTTTTTTTTTAAGTTGCTTTTTAATTACAGTATTTCAGAAACTACTGTCAGGGAATTATACAAATCACAGTGAAAACTTTGCTTGCAGTGGGTGACTTGTGAAGCTCACTTCCCCTGGGAGTTCTTGAGGTAAAGAGATTTGGCAAAAAATTGCAGTATTTTGGTAGTATGTCCATGACAGAAGGGTCCTCAAGTGCTTCAGAATACAGTCACCACCTGAAATTAAATAAAAACCTGCACCTCTTGTTACAGGACCATTTGGTGCTTCTTTATTTGGCAGTGTCACACAGAAGAAAATATGAGGGAAAGAACCTAGCTGTTGTACATTCCAATGCTCACCATGGGCAGTGCCCTGATGTAAAAGAGCTGGGCTTGATTAACATCATTGATGTCCAGTCTGTCATCTCAAAGAAAAGAAGCCTATATATGTCCCCCTGTGTGCTTCACAACTGTTATCCCTGAGCTGGGTGGGTGGCAAATCAGGCTTAAGGCCTCAACATTATCTATGACCACTGCTTCTGACTGAAACTTTTCTTCAGGAAGAAATGTTCCACCAATCAACATCAAAAGGTAGCTCCCTAAGAGGTATTTTGACAGACCTTTAGCTTTTAGATATCCAAGGTACCCATAAAGAGGGCCTTTGCATAGTGCATCATAAACAGCTCGTCATATGAAATCTAAGCAGTGTGATGCACTCTTATAGTAACAGGGTATTTTTTTTCTGACCATCCCTGCTGCAGCTAATGGTTTTAATGCACTGACAGCCCTGCCTTACGTTAGCAATTACCAAATAAGCCTTTATCTGTTAATAACAACTAGTTTGGAGAACGTCACTCTACATACCTTAATGTCACAAGAGTAATGAATTTTCTTGTTGCAAAATGCAAAAACATATTAATGTGCCTACTACAGTATAATAAGTATATATTTTTTCAGTGGAAAATTATTGTCTACCAGCATTTGATAAAAATATCAAAGGCACAAAGATTAATTAAGAGTATTTGTTCTTGTCTTATAAGAACGCTAGCAACAAACAATAACAGGTGATGAGAATGATAATGTATCAACATCCCAGGGAAATTATTCTGATTAATGCCATTAGTGCAGAGCAGGTCTCACTTATATTGCGCTCCAGTATGTATAGCAAGCAGGTCACACCAGAACGCTGATTTGGAAAGCAGACTGAATCTTCCAGAATATTCCCCATTTGCTTGATCAAATCTTTAGGTATACAGAGCTGACACTTAACAATAGACAACCATAAAACTACCCCCGTAATCATTCCTGAGTTAGCATCCTTGCAAAAACATACTTGCCCAATTTTAACTACCACAGCAGAAAACACAATGCTAAAAATGAACTCCATCTGAAAAAGCTGAACAGAACCAGAACTAAGACTACATACCCAGTTATAGAGTTGTAGGAAAGTAAGGTGAACACCACAGCAAACATATTTGTTAAGAGCACTCAGTGGTATGCTTGCTGCATTGTTTCTTCTTTCAAAAGATGAGGGAAGGAAGTGCCACAGCCTGAGGGAAGTGACATCCTCCCCCTGGGTGCATGAGCCCAGCAGTAGAGCAGCCCAGCAAGCGAGGGGCTAACAGTGCCAACCACTCGACTCCTGCATCCTAAGCCTTATTGTGATCTCCACTTTAAACCTTCCTACTGTTTCAGCTTTTCAGATACACATTTGATCTGTCCTTTGTAAGCCATATCTTGCATTTTCTCTCTGGTTATCAACTCCTATCACACATCTGTCACTCACTGGTTAATTACTTTACCCTCACTGTGTTCTAGCAGTACAGTGTATTTAACTACTGCAATATAACTACAAAGCTGTGTTTCTGCATCTCTCAGTCTGCTTACCTTTACCTATACATATCACCAGTGCCTCATGTAAACCTGTATTAGCATCTGAAGGACTACACCAGGCCTAATAATTAGTCTGTTACCTAGCTTCTTATCAGATTCATTCTCAGGCTTCACCTCATACCGATTAGAAACATGGTAACTAGACTTCATACTTTTCCAGGTTTTGTAACACTAATGAATCTTATAAAGTGTAAAATCAGTCAGTTGTTCAAACTTGGAGATATTAAAATAGAAATAATGGATCAGCAACATCATATGGGGATAGTTTCCAGAGATCAGAATACCATTAAAAAGTAGCTGTTTTTCTTTTCATTCTGTCCCTCAGACAGCTCAGCATTAACGGCAGACACACACCATTTACTTCGGCTGGAGACATCCCCTTACATCAGCAAAATGACCTTATTGCTGGGAAGATTGTTCTGCCTGTATAGCCATAAAAAAACTACTTAAATTTGGGGTTTTTTTTTAATAAGATTTGCATTTTCTATAAATATTTTCTCAAATGTTAAGCAGTCAGGAGTAAAGAATATGCAATCACATGACAAAAGTAATCCCTGCAGCAATGCTTTAAAAAAACACTACCCCAAGGTCTGTGTTAGGGACTGAGAGCTGGACACTCATACTACCAGGAAGAGCTTTCTAATACTATATCTTTGAAATAGAAGTGTCTAGACATTGCATTGAGCAACAGCTATTTACAGCAGTATATCCTACAACTTGTCCCACCTTTCAAAATACATTTGCTATATTTTGTTTATACACCGGACTATCACATTTTCTGTTTTCCTATCTTTAACATTCCTTTTGCTCACATTGAATACAGTACTAATATGTAATGCAGCTAATAAATACTGAAGAAAAATACCCTAATATATCATAAAACATTTAAACTGAGTGTTCCATTCTTATTGTTAACACAGTTGTACAATTTTTATGGTATGAAAGGTCCTAGCATTGCATATGAGCCTCAATGTTCCTATACCTCAAAAAATTTGACTCTTAATGGAATATCTAATCAATAGTGCAATATTCAGACTTGGGTAAGTAATGATTATATATAGCTATTAGCCAATAATGAAGCACTGAAAGTTCTGAAATACTTCAACCATTTCACTAAAATACTGAACATTTCCAGCATTTAAGGTCAATGAATCTTAAATAATCTATAATATTTTAGATTGAAAATACTAATATGTAATTTAAATCCATAAATGCATTTGATAAAATAAACCATGATGTCACACTCAACATTCAGGAAAAAGAAAAACAGTTCCACTGCAAACAGTCTGGGTAAGTGTACTTTCGATATTCTTACAACCACAAATAAGATCTCAGGGAGTATTTTTTACACCAAAGAGTATTTTGACTTCAGTATTATATTACTCAGAGTGTGACCATAAAGAGGCAGAGAATCTGCAACATGATTTCTCTACTTCTTGAATGACAGGACCTCCCTGGCTGTCAGTTTGCTTACATTTGAAAAAATTCCAATACTGTGAACTTTCTAGTTATCGTTTTTTAGTTTGACCTCACAGAATTCCAGGAAAAACAAGAAACAGAAATTTTCATCTTTTGAAGAAAAAGGAAGATAAAAATTACTTTTTGAAGTAACAAGAATGCTGATCAAAGCAAAAGGGTTGTTTGTTTGTTTTTCTTTTTTTCCTAAAGGTATAATTATTATGTGAATTACATCATCATAAATCCATGTATACAATTAAAAAAAAATACAAGTTAGAAAGAAACTGAAAATATAAATCGAACCTCAGCAGTGTCCTAAATGAAGTGCTGGCATCAGAAGAAAAAAGATCACCGACTGATAGAAATCCTGAGACCCCCTTAATGAGAGTATTCTCAACTCTGAGGTACTGATGTTCACAGTATCTGGGAGAGGAGGATTGAGTGTTGACTTTGTACAGCCTTCTGAAATGTGGCAACTACTGCAAGCCTTTGAGGGGAAATTCATTATTTACTTGCACTCATATTGAAAAGCTAGTGCTTTTCTTTTCTGATAAAATTCAGCAATAGCAAATCAATTATGAGCAAGGATGATAGGATGTATAGAGACTACCTGAAATGCATCTCAGGTTGTAAAGGATGAGAAACTACTGTGCATACCCCCTGCGTATTCTAGTTCAGTCACAGAGAAAAACAAATTAATATTCATATGTTGTATTCAAACACACACTAAATATTCAGAGACATTTCCTGTTTGTATTTATATTTTTTTACTACTAACAAGGGAAAAAATGACGAAAATGTACACAACCCCATAACTTACCCATGTGAAATAATTAGAAACATTGGAAACAGCCTCTGACAGTGAGATCTAATAATAGATGCAAACAATTTAGATGTAAGAGGCACCTGTTTTTAGATACCAAAATGTACACAAATTTGCATCTGTTCTAGGGAAGTGATTGTCCCCCTGTTACTCAACAGTTGTGAGGCTGCACCTCAAATACTGTGTTCGGTTTTGGGCCCTTCACTGTAAAAAAGACATTATGGTGCTGCACTGTGTCCAGAGAAGGGCAATGAAGCTGGTGAAGGGTCTGGAGAACAAGTCTTATGAGGAGCAGTTGAGGGAACTGGGATTGTTCAGTCTGGAGAAAAAGAAACTTAGGGGAGACCTTATATGTCACTACAACTACCTGAAAGGAGGTTGTAGTGAAGGGGAGGGTTGGTCTCTTCTCCCTGGTAACAAGCAATTGGACAAGAAGAAAGGGCCTCAAGTTCCAGCAAGAAAGGTTTACATTGGATGTTAGGAGAAACCTTTTCACTGAGAGGGTTATTAAACACTGGAGCAGGCTGTCCAGGGGGGTAGTTGAATCATCATTCCTGGAAGTGTCTAAAAACTGTGTAGATGTGGTGCTTAGGACCATGGTTTAGCACTGGACTCGGCTGAATTGGGTTGGTAGTTGGACTCGGTGATCTTCCGGGTCTTTTCCAACAGAGCAATTTTGTGATTATTTAATGTTTTAAAATATATTTCTGTCACTTAAGTATCTGAACTTAGAATCAGGTACTTCATGCCTCAAGTCATACTTCTGTGACTTTGTTTTCTAGATTAAATACTTGCTCTTATTTTACATGAGACCATGGCCAGAAGACAGAGGGAAGTTTCCTCCCTGTACTAAGCACAGGTGAGGCAGCATCCAAAATACTGTGTCCAGTTTAGGACCCCCTTGACTCTGGTTCAGATATGTGTTAAGAAACTTGAAAGGGTCCAGCAGAAAACTACCAAAATGGTCAGCAGCTACGGAGAGATTGAAGGAGCTGGGCTTGCATGATATGTGATCTAGTAAGTGCTTTGTATCTTCCAAAATACAAGTTCTCAAGCATCGAAATTTAACCCTGAATATTGTTCTGTACCATATTTGAACCTGAGTGTCACATGAGGAAATTATCAGCAGAAGTTTCAGAAAGAGACTTCATGACTAGATGGTAAACATTTTCTTTTCAGATAATTTTCTTACAATCTCTTAATCTACATCTAAGCTAAACAGAATTTGCAGGTAATAGGAAAAATGGCAGCAGGCATTGACAGATAGAATGAGCTCTTGATAGAAATAAGTCAGAAGGCAGATAAGCACAGGAATAACAAGTTCGGTAAAACAGTCCATGCAGTAGCCCCCTCTGTCTCTTACTGACACAGACCCAAGGAACTGAGGCCATGAGCACCTTCTTTCCCTTCAGGTTGCCTCCAGCTGTGATGCTCTTTCTGTCATTGACACTTTTCACAAAACACCAAAATTAATTACAATATATAAAATAACTATACCTTATGCATATTTAAATTACCAATACCAACACTCAATTAGAAAAAATATTCACTCTGTATCATGCATATTTTTTTCCATTTTATGATGCAAATTATGCTCATTTTGTGGTCGATATTTACATTATTTTAAAGAGTTTTTCCAACACAGAAGCCATTCATTTAGTGGTGCATATCACTGGAAAAAGAATGAGGCATAAAGCAGAACAGTTCTCCTCTAATTTGTTTTAGCAGATCATTTTAGCCATCAGTGCCTGAACCCTGCTGAAGTATAGTTTCAATTTCCCTTCTCAGCCATGGATAAAACAAAGCTGACAACACATATTTTTCTCTGTCAAAACATTTCACCTACTTTTCAGTGCACAGACAGCTTAAGAGCCATAACTTAGACCAAGATTACAGCAACATTCTTCTTGTTATCTTAATATTAGAAAGGTACACGCACTAGATCCTTAACAGGAGTATACTAGCTGAAAAACATGTCATAGATAAAAGGGGATTTCCTAAATGATAGTGTCAAATGAGAAAAAAAAATAACCTAGCCAGTTATCAGATGGGAGTGGAGAGGGCTAGGACAATACCGTCTGCTGTATCTCGTCAGACACATAATATTCAGCTGTTTCAAGAGTCATTCAACTATATTGTGCACAGAGATTCAGTTGGCAGAAATGCAGTGTGCACATCTTATTTTTCTGCTTTGGCTGATATTATTTTAACTTTTAGAAAATGGCCAAAACAGACACAGACTGTTTATGCCAAGCCTTCCTTTGTACTACACGAGCTGCTGTCTTATGTAATATATCTCACAAATATATTTTTCCTGAGGACTATGTTAAGAAAATCACAGTAACATACACAAAAATAAGTTGTTCCAATCCCCCCCCAAAAAAAAATGATAACACAGTTGTCTTTCAAATACTTAGTGCTCAATATGAAACAGAAAGAATGTAAGGTAAACAAAATGCTGTGCCTACACAGCTACTGCATGATGTCCAGGTCAGGCCTGCACAAAGCATTTTTGGAAAGGTAGTATAAAGGCAAAACAAAAATAACTGTTTACTTATTATAACACATAATTACAGTATTCCTCTTAAGTTGAACAAGTAAATGAAAAAGAAGCTGTCCAGGCCAATGAAGAAAATTGTTCTTGTGCATTTTATATCAGCAACAAAATTACTACTTGTGCAGAAATACATCTATCGATAAAGTCTGTCATATCCCAAGTAAAGAACTGTGTAAAGAACACCTACACGAGAAGCAGGGGTCAGAGGGTGGGGTTTCTGTCCCTGGCCCAAAAGGGTGTTTAGCCACAAAGTTGAGATCGACTGACCTTCAGCTGTGTGTTTCTGCCTGCTTGTACTTTCCTTTCATGGTACTTCCCTCAGTGCTACAAAAACATTTAAATAGTCAGTGAAATCAATGCAAATCTGCAGAGCTGAGGACATAGGAAAGGTGCATTTAAACAAAATTCCAGCATACTGTTATTCTAGTTCATAACTTTCCTGCCTAAATCCTATTCAATTCATCTGAACAAAAGCATTTATTTGAAATTATGAACCTGTTAGGCTTTTCATTAGTTGCAGTCTGAGCTCCTCTCCTCCCCATGCATCCCAGTCTAGATCCATTAGCCTGGATGGCTAGATCCACTAGCCTCCACTGGCCTAGAGTTTTACAGATTTGTTCCCTTCTCTACTGTAAAACATACACTGATGTTAGGACACCTTTTGCATAGCAGGCCTAATGTTTGTCTCCTAACTGAACAATTATTTCATATTTTCATCTAAAATTAAAGTATAATGTTGCTGGGCAACTTTAAGCAACTGAAAGGTTTATTCCATCACTGAAATGTAGAGCCTTCAAAATGCTAACTTTTTGAAACTGAGATAAATATATGGATTTACAATCCTTTATCAATTAAGATATGAATTAACCACTTATCAACATTAATCAAATCAGGTCTTATTTCTTTATTTCAGCATCCATGTAAGAAAAGTCACTTATTTCAATGCATTAATTGTTCTAGTTAGTCCACACTGAGGTGTTAATTTCACACACTGTCATGATAAACCAGATTCAACATATCATTCTATTTTGAAGATTAATATTTTCCTGTCTGTAGTTGTCATATCCATATGTGTATTCTCATTCAGAAACATTTCACAGTTAAAACAACTTTGGAAAAAATTATTAAAACCACACATAGAGTAATTTCAGGTCTAGAGACTTCTGGAGGTCTCTAGTCCAAACCCCTGGTCAAAGCAGGGCTAACATAGATGAGGTCCATTTGGGTTTTGAGTATCTCAAGGGTGAAGACTCTACAACCCCCAGGCAATCTACTCCAAGAATTTTCCATTTTGACTTTGTTTTTTCTTATGGCAAGTCAGAATTTCCTGTGTTCCAACCTGTGTCTGTTGCTTCTTCTCACACCATTGCATACCTCCCAGAGATTCTGGGTCTGTTTCCTCTAATCCCTTACATTATTAGGTAGTCATAGAAGAAAAAGACAAAAGGGAAAATAAAGCTGTACTTGACACAGGATTTCCAGAGGGTGTCTGGTTTTTTCTTTACACTTTTCCATGCTCTTAACTTAAAAGCAATTAAATTGCTATTGATTACTCCACTCACCTTTGTCTTCTGTTTCTCTCAGAAATAGAGGTAAAAAGCCACTAGCATTTGGTCAGGGAAAGATGCAAAATTTATGTTTTCCAAACTATTCAGACTCTCTGAGCCTACAAATTAGGCAGAACATCCTGAAAAAACAAGACAAAACACACACAAAAAAACAAATCCAAACAAACAAACAAACAAAACCCACACATACCATGGTTTCTCGTAAGATTTACATTCCTTTTGCTTGTACTCAGACCATAAATAACAGAGATTCAAGAACAGTTTTTCATATGCTGTTTTGGCCATTCTTCTTCAGGCCTTCACCTGAACCATAAAAGCAACAAAACACAGACATGAAAATAAATTCAAGGCTGAGCGGAAATAAATTTTAGGTTGAGATGCAGTTCAAGTTTGGGCAATTGTTTGCTTGACTTCCTACTTTTTCAATAGGATTAATAAACCTCTAACTGTATTGTTTCTCTTTGATCTACTCCAAGCAGGTTCAGAGACTTTCTTTTTTCTTCCAACCTCTCTTCTTAATTTCTGTAGGGTGTTGTCAGTGGTATGCCCTTCTATTTTTTTTCACTGTACACATCAGTGTACTGATAACTAGATCATTTCCCTGGTATAGGACACTGAGAAAATGCAGGATAAAGGAAGTCCCTAACTGACATTTGAGTTACATATTTTTATAGACATCTCTTACATTTCTGTTCTGATTTCACCTTACTCTCCTATATTTCTTCGCAATAACTTTTTTAGAGACTTGTGACATTTCAAATAGATTTCAGTTCTACAAGATTGCATTTCATTTTTCATTTTACTTCTAGATTGACAGATGCATTTTCATGCAGAAAACCATGGCTTTGGTTCCATGTTTTTAGGTTTGATTTTTTCAATCTGAACAAACAGGAAACAACTATCATAGCAATAATTATTTGCATCTAATCTCTTCTGTGGTGCAGAGGAATTAACCACAGTAAATGTAAATTTATATCTATTCACACAATGTACTTACTAACAGCCAAGGATCCCATCCACAATAGTAATATGTTCACCTTCTGAACATCACAGCATACTAAATTGGTTTGAGCGGCTTTTAGTGGCCCGTTAAATTTGGATGACATTTTTAACTCATCATGACTCTGAGGACATGGTAAACAAAAGCACTTTGCTGTATTTTCAGGCACTTCCTGTGGAAGAATAGAAATACAGACAGGACCCTGTGGAATAAATCTTCACAGAAGGTAAAAGAATAAAGGCTGGTGAAGTGAGACTCACATTATGCCTTGCACAAATAACAAGCACATTTAGAAAACATTTTCAAGTATTCCAGAGGTATTGCTTTCTTACTCTTTAATTAATAGTTTGGCCTTCATTACTGCAACATAAGATACTTTTCTTTTCCCAAATATTATGGTGATCATATTTAGTGTTATTAATACAGAAGTTATGTATACCTGGTTACATCCTAATGGATCATTAACAGGCATTTCAGGTGATGAAGGGCCCTTGGCCTTCAGCCTTAGATATACAGTGTACCTCAAGTATGAATTTACAGGCCATTAATGCATCATCATCCTGTCTTACTGCTATATTATTTTACATGCTGCAAATCTGGAGCAATATTATTTTACAATATTTACCTAGAAAAGCAGATAGGGGGAAGCACACTGCAGAAATTCCTCTACAGTCTAAGTATCTAAAACACAATTTCATAATAAATTGAAATTGCATACACTAAAGAATATTTACTGTGGTTTATAATATTCATTTGAGTTACCTAGTGCTATGAACCAGAAGAAACAGCACTAAGCTATGTAAAAGCAAAAGTCACATGCTTTTTCTTTTCTTTCCTTGCACAAAGTTCCCAGAAGCCTCCTTCTTCCTCTCCTGCACTTTCCAATTACATACACAGAAAGACCAGAACAGGTGTAGCAGGAATGTGTACTCAGCTAGCATACTGCAAAGGGCAGCCCTCGGGCCTGGAAGAGCAGAGCAGAACAGAACAGAGCCTCAGAGATGCAGCAATATAGTCTCACATTTCTTTCCTAGAAAACGTATCAGACTGCTTGCAGTCTTGATCAAATTTCATATTGGATCTCTGATCTATACTTTTAGGAATATCTTCACAAAAGTAAGAGATAATAAATTTTTTTTTTTTTTTTTAAACAGAAAATTTATGTTCTGAGGCTCAGAGTGCAGCCATGAGCAGTATCAGGTCACTGAGATAAAAAAAGTCAAATCAGTTCACACGCTGCTATATTCATGCATTATACTTATGAGATTATATGCACTACATTTTCTGCCAGTATCTTATAAAATCTTGTATTAAGAGGCTTTTGCCCCTCACCTAATTTTTAAGAAAGTTTATTTTTCATTTTCTAGGTCATGTCTCAGCACACTCTGAGTCACTTTATCCAGCTGCTTGGTATGCCCTCCTTTTATGAGTTGGATCACCATGCTTATTTATTCTATCAGGAAATGAGTCTTCCAAATCATTTAATACCACAAAATCACTCTGCTCAATGCTCTCTATCAGAATAGCTAACACTGATATAATTATTCTTGAGTAGTTTCCAGAACAGTAAGAAGAATGAAGCAAGAGAATATTAACTTCATACAGAGCTGTCATTACAATCATTAGTGTAACAGTAGGTGAGAAGCAGACAGAGAGGTATACTCAGCTAGTAATACAGATGGGTAATTTTGTGGTTGTTTGAAATTTGAAAAAATACCATGACTGTTCATTGCTCTCAACTTGTCCAAAATAAATTAAATTTAATAGAATGTTCAGCTAAAGGGGGCAAACAAAGTCCAAAGCTATCAACTATGGTATTCTAACTGTATTTCCTTAATGAGTAAATATACATACTAGTCCATTACCCCAAACAATGATGACAAACACCAGCAAATCACAGTTTATGACAAATTAGGTCAGAAAAAGCCCATTAGAGACTTGTGCTGATCTTGCAATTCACATGCATAGCGAGGCACAAGCTCTTGCAAAGAAGTTCCCTGTTGTAGAAAGACATTTAGTGGGCTAAAAGATGCATTGAGACTGGTCCATCTCCACCACCTACCTACTTCTGCACCTCTCTTATCACAGAGGAGTATGGCAAAGTCCAGCAAAACATCAAACAGTGTAGGTAAATTCATTATGTCTACTGTTAGAGGTGAGGATGAAGCCAGCTCTTAGAACCAAATCAAAAAAAGCTGTTGTCATGAGACAGATCTTTAACCCAGCACATATATATTCTACTTGGTCAGACATTTGAAAAATGTATGGTAACACACTTATATCAAGTAAGCCAGTTCAAGTAATTCAGCCAACAATGTGACTCAGACCAAGTGCTCCATGTTCCCAGCCAGCCACAGGAAAGGACCAAGATACACTCAGATTCTGGGGGAACATGAGGCATTCTGCTGTCCATCATGCTGTATCCACCCAGATTACACATCAGAGATACACTGAGGATGCAGGGAATTGTGACTCTCCTGGGACAGTGCCATGGGAAGCTGGAGGAAAACAACAGACGTACTGGCAGCAAGAAATGGCCTGTATCCAGAAAAACCAGGATTGGAATCTGCCTCCTTACACAAAGCCCAGCAAAGGACAACAGGGACACTGTGGGGAGGAGTCTGGGATGGCTGTGTGTTCATGGACACTTAAAATCTTCCAAGAAGAAAGGCAGAGATGATGATAAAATATAACTACATGCATATTCAAATAAAAGTTGATTGATGTAAAGATAAAACCGCATCACACTGTCTTTCAGTCACCAGTTTATTGAACAGTATTCTTTGCCTTACAAAGCTCAAGAAAGAGCCTTTCCTGCAGTCATTATCTGTGGCAAAACAGAGGAGGAGAATGCATATTTTATCATTTCTTTGAAGTGCAGCCCAAAATGAAACTGTTGCCTGAGTCTGAACATACACTCTGCAGAACATGAGTAACCCCATTGAGATTAGAATGACAACTGCTGTTTCCAAAATGAATGTAGTTAGTGGAAAATATAGCACATTTGCTCAATGTTAATTTTTATTTTGTTTTTACATACATCTAACCACTCAGACCTTGCTGACCCTGCAGAAAAAATAAATCTTTTCTACATCACTGTTTGTGAAGATATTCATTAAAATTGGATCATGCAGAGCTCCTCATAGGTACAGTTCCATAGAAATGTAATGTTGTGCAGCAGAAAGATTAAGTTCTTCCCTGAGCTAACTGTGGAGTCTTCACATATGGCAGTATGACAGCCCTTATTGATAGTTCCTTGCCTTGAGCCCAGATGTGGTTAGTCTCGTACAACAAGCACTAGTCCAGTAATTTGGAACTTTGTTGTCACTTATCTCTGTTCTGCACAGGAGCACTCCTTTTAAAGATAGTGGGTTTGTTCTGACATATAAAGTAAGAATTTTTGTTATATAGCACAGCTGAGCAGGTCAGCTGTTAAACAGTCCTGAGTAAGATCAACTTGCATAAGAGGTGTTTTGAATCAGACAGATTTACCTGTATACAGCTTACTGATATAAACAGTTACAATTATTGTCATTAATTTTTGCTAGGCTAGGAATGTAGGTAAAAACATGAAACAACAGTATTTAGTATGTATCAAGACTCTGACCCATCTTAGAAATACTAGTTCTCCCCAGCCATCAAAACTCTGATTTCCAAAATACCAGCCTTTCCAAATGTTCATAACAAGGCTGCAGAAACAGCATTAAATGGCTGTTTGTTTTCTAAACATAAACAGTAGGAACAGTTTCCTCCATTACAGGAAAAAACCCCAACTGTAAAGTCACTACAGGGTGCACAAAGCAAGTGAGGAAACTTGATAAATTTAATACTGACAGAAACCTGTGTGTTTATCCAATTATATGAAATAAATGGAGCAGAAGTATCAACATCAACATTTGTTTAAGTACACATTAATAAGAATACAAAGTAGAAATAAAAGGAGATAAAGACTTGACAGTAGCTCTGAGAAAATTGCTGAAGTGTCCAGAAGCAACACATCATAACCCTTTCTGTATTAAAATAGTATATCATACCTGACAAGATACCAAGGGAAAAGAGAGTCATAGGAGATGCTTTTTCAGTTTTGGTTTTGTTTTTTTGCAATTATCTGTGGCATGTAGGCAACACTTCATGCAAGAATGTGCAGACTGAAATTTACACTGGGGGAAAGTATGTGAATCATACCTTTATTAAAGCAGAAAACTGTGGTTTTTTCCTCAGCCACTTACAAAACATTTTTACTCCATCCAGTTCAGGTGGCATGATGCTTAGCTTAAAAATTAGCATATGCATATAGTATAGAACAGCCAATTCCTTGCAGAGGGGGACCCTGCCATGACCAATTTTTACATTCCAGAAACTGTGCATTTTGCTAGGGCCACAAACACATTGCCATTACAGACTGTGAGGAGAACTTCTGTCGATGAGCAGAGCAATGGTGATCCTTTATGAAGGTCTCATCTGAAAGGCCCGGCACTAAGCTTCACAGTAATCAATTTTTCTTTTTTGAAGCTGAGCTGAACCCACTAAAATGTCAATATGAAGTCCAAAAACAGTTGACATTTTTGAACAAAGAACATTGAAAAAATCTAAGGAATTTATAAGCCTTTATTTGAACCTCGTCTGCATTATTTTTTTTTAAATTATCTGGGGAGAAAAACAGAGGACTATCTCAGCAGTTTATTGACTATGAAACTACACTAGTGCACCAAAAAAAATTATGCTTGGCCAGACTTGGTGTTCCAGGCAGCCACTGGGAATACTGCAGAAACCACTTAGTCATCAACTTTCACAAGACATCTCTGATCAAAGGCACTGACTCCTTGAAGACAAAGGTTCAAACAAGTCTCCTCTGTTGCAGAGAGTGATCACTGCATGGAGCTTAGTCCTTCCTCACAGAAAGAGGATGAGGGGGGAAATCTAAAATGTAAGTTTGGCTATCTCCATATTGTTCTGTAAAGGTCCTGCAGAAACACTTTTCCGGTATGGAGAAAATACCTTAAAAGCTCTGCTGTACTTTCTCCGCATCACACAGTAGAAGTAACTGCTTCATTTGTCTAATGGCACTGCAGCATCCACAACAGGCAGGACGAGGCACGTTGAAACTGCTTTTGTTGGGGGTAGGGTGCCCAGCGAGTTTCCTATATAGGGTAGATGAGGTGAGTGTGTGTAAGTGGCCGATTACTTTTGCCCGGGGAAAAGAACACAAAGAAAGGAAAGATTTCTCGGTTAGTGGGTCTCTATTACAGGCTCAGAAGTGCTGACAGATTTGGCAGCATCTGTGGCTTTAAAAGCAGGCTTTTGGTGAGTGCCATTTTCGGCGAGCGCGGCTTCGGCAGGCAGCTTAGGCAGCGCGGCGGCGGCGAGCGGCTTCAGCTGCAGCGGGACACGGCGACGAGCGGCCACGCGCTGGAGCTCCGGCGCAGGCGGCTCCGGCACGTGCTGGCAGCGGCCCGTGGCGGCTGCCTCGGCCTGGGCAGCAGCGGCTGCGATGGCGGCTGGAGCTGGGCTGGGGCTGCGGCGGCGGCACGAGGCTGTGGCAACCGGCTACAACCGGCTGGAGCTGCACCCACTGTCCTGGGAGCACTGATGACGGAGGGGTTGGGGAGCGAGCCGTGATTCCAGCTCTGTTAGCTTTTTTAGCGTGCTCTAGCTCTCTTCTCCATTTCTTCATCTCCTTTCATGCAGCTCCTCGGCAAGCAGGCTCCACGAGAAGAGGCAGGAGCGCAAGCCAGCAGGAAACAGGGAATAGCAGCAGTCCCAGAACGCAGGGGTGTGGCAAATGGGCCCCACGCACTATAATTATGCTCTTTGGAACAGCAGCCACACAGCTAAAGTAGCCTTCTCAACCTGCCAATCACTTCACCAAGGACAGAGATCAAAGACAAACAAGCAGGCTGGGTGAGGGACCTAAAGGTGGGAAACTGTGTACTTTGTTGCAGATAATGACTGGCAGTCTTTGCCCTGCCTGAAACTGCCCTTCATTCCACAGGGAAGTTCAGTGGCCCTAAGAGCATAAAATAGGAAGCAGATAGGGACCTGATTGGTCCAGACTGGAATGAAAGAGACTGCAGCACCAGCCTCTTGCTGTCTCTTTGAAGTCAGTCATCCCTGCTGTCAGTGTGCAGTCCAGTCTGCTGTGGGATACTTACCTGTTGCTGTTGTGCTGCTTTGTGTGCCGTGCTGTTGATTGCTGCCATTCCTGAGCTGTGGTTATTTGTCAATACCTATCCTTCTGTGGTGATCTGGTTAGCTGCCTGCCTGTGGCTGCCATCGATCACCTGACACCCATTACCCTGAGGGATCCCTTACCTGCTACCTCCGTCTTCAGCCACCCATCAGGAGCTGCCCGCCTTTCGCAAGCCCTGATCACCCAGAGTTAACTCTGGCTGCTGGCTTGGAGTCACTCATCGACTTGTCCCTTCCTTTGGTTATTTCACCTCCAGAGTAGCAAGGCAGAGCACCTCCCTACATTAAAATCCCTCCACCTTTCCCCTACCTACAACACACACATACTGTGATAAGCACAATGGGCTCACTCCTGTCCTTCCCTCGCTTACTCTCTCCCTCCGTGGAATAGTTAAGCACAGAGTATAAGTACATTGATACTGGATAAAGTGTTCCTTAGTTTATATATATATATTCTGCTTACCTTAAGGTGTTCTTTGAATTCTATGTTTCTTTGTTTTTTCCCTGAATCCTCACCCCTCTTTATTTGGTTCTCTCTAAATAAACCACTTCAATTCATTAAACTTAATTTCGGTGTCAGAATTGACTAACTGAGGTGTGGTAGAGGTGGGATCTGCTAGGTTGTTCGGGTGGTTAACTCTTAGCCTCTCTAGTTGTATCCCCGGACCGATGCACAGGCCTCAGTTCTTTCACTCAAAGCAAGTTCCCACAATAAGCAGCAGTTTGTGACGCGGCCTTCTTGACTGCTTGTCCGTGATCAGTCCTAATGCCTGACCCCGGACATGTCCAGAGGCCCTTACCACCACCGCTTGGACTGTCACAAGGGGTACAGGGAGGCAGGAGTAAAAGAATGCAGGAGTTATAGCAGGAGTCCCACCCAGCCACTGAAGGCTCTGTGTTATCTTTCATTCCCTTGTCTTCTTTTCTTCTCTCTCCTTTCTGTCAGCAGCAGAGAACAATGGACACCAACGACCAATAACGACCCATAATGGCCGTCCTATTTACATGCTTATGCAGGCTGGTCTGGCCTTTTGTCTGCTCAGTCCTCAGCTCCTACCTGTGGCCCCTGTAACAATACTGCCATGCTCCAGGCAAAGGCTGGGTCCTGGCTGCAAACAGAGCAAGGGAGGCAGGGGTGCCCTTCATTGTGTGAGTCCCAGCCGCACTCCCCCCCTCGCCCCCACAGGGTTGTCACCGCTTTGGTTTTGTTTTGTTTTGTTTTTTCTTTTTTCGACTTTTAGGTCTCTCTAATGCAATCAGTTTGTGTGAGAGACATACCTTTTGTGGAGGCCAGTCCTCCACAGTGAGACACAGAGTTTTTCAATTTCTGTTTTATATGACAGAAAAGGTGACAGCAGGGTCAGAAGAGCATTTGAAAATATGCATCTCTTTTTTGCCTCTCCTGCAATTACTCTCAATCCAATACTTATCCAAGAAAAAAATTCGTTCATTATCTAAGTTAATTTAGTATCCAGCTAAAGTTCTTACCCATGGATAAAAATATAATTATTGCCTAAATTATATTGAATTGGGAAAAAAAAGGGTTAAGACTTTTTGAACAGACAACAGAAGGCCGAGATGTGCTACATTCCTTAGATAAGGGGAGTAGCAGTCTCTTATCTGTGCTGTAGGAATTCTCCTTGGCTAAGCAGAACTAGATGCAGCCGGACCTGCAGTTACTATTGGTCACTGAGTCAAAGTGCTTCAAAGTTAGGAGTTCAGTGCGAGGAAGACTTTCAGTCTTCATCCTGAAGACCCCATAAGACCACTACCAGACAGCACTGCACATGCAGAACTATGAGGGGAAGTAATTAGCATAAGCAACACCTTTTCTAAGAATTTAATGAATATATATCATGACCTTATGAATATTCATGTGCCTGCAAGATAAAAATAGAGCTTTACTAACACAGGGTGTGCAAGCTAGGAGGAGCGTTCCCCCTTGCACCCAGTGCTGTGATAAACGTACCTTCTTTATAAGCTCTTTGGGGTTGTGAAGTTTGTTTCCACATGTCAATGTGAACAAAACAAAAAATTAAACCCATCATGGCTGTACTGTTTCCTAGCAGCTAAAGCAAACATTTGCTTCCTAGTTCCTTTACTTGCCCACACACTACACATTCCACACACATTTACAGCAAAACTCTTGGGTTTGTGCCTTTCTCTCTCAGCAAACTAAAACCACAAGAGTATGAGACAGATGAGACAAGTTGTACGCCAAATGTTTTGTAAAACCTTTGTTTGAACTAGAAAACAAAAATTACATGACATTTGAGGGATTTAACCTACATAAATCCCAAGGCAGCAGTTCAGGCCAGTGTGTTAATTTGGTTGACAACTCTAAAAGCAGTTAAACAGTAATAGGCATTAAATTAAAGAAAATGCCATTGAACTGGAAGGGTATAATGAGTCTAAAAGATTCATTATTCTTTGGGGAAGAGGGTGTCCCCTCACCATGTAATACAATAAAAATCCTTCAATTCAAAGGCAAAGTGATAGCCTAGTTGCATTGTCCTTTTCTTTTGTATTCCACTACCTGGAAAGCTATGATTAGAGGATTTGTGGGGTCTGAATTTTGACATACCCTATGCTATATAAATAACAGTCTCCATTTTAATTTTAAAATGCAGATTTAAAGGCCTGAGTATTCACAGAATCACAGAATTATTAAGGCTGGAAAAGACCTCTGAGATCATCAAGTCCAATACTACCTAACACCACCACATCGGCTAGACTGTAGCACTAAGTGCCACATCCAGTCTTTCCTTAAACACATCCATGGATGCTGACTTCACCACTTCCCTGGGAAGTTAATTCCAATGTCTAATCACCCTTTCCATGAGGAAGTGCTTCCTAATATCCAACCTAAACCTCCCCTGGAGCAGTTTCAGGCTGTGCCCTCTTGTCCTGTCACTGCTTGCCTGGAAAAAGAGCCCAGCCCCCACCTGACTACAACCTCCCTTCAGGTAGTTGAAGAGAGTGATAAGGTCCCCCCTGAGTGTCCTCCAGGCTAAACAACCCCAGCTCCCTCAACCTCTCCCTATAAGACTTTCCCTCTAGTCCTTTCACCAGCCTTGTTGCTCTCCTCTGGACCCGGTCCAGCACCTCAACGTCCTTCTTGAAGTGAGGGGCCCAGAACTGGACACAGTATTCGAGGTGAGGCCTCACCAGTGCTGTGTACAGAGGGAGAATGACATCCCTACTCCTGCTGGCCACACTATTCCTGATACAAGCCAGGATGCCATTGGCCTTCTGGGCCACCTGGGCACACTGCTGGCTCATGTTCAACCGGCTGTCCACCAGTACTCCCAGGTCCCTCTCTGCCAGGCTGCTCTCCAGCCACTCTTCCCCCAGCCTGTAGCATTGCATGGGGTTATTGTGGCCCATGTAGGACCCAGCACTTGGTCTTGTTGAACTTCATACCATTGCCCTCAGCCCATCGATCCAGCCTGTCCAGGTCCTCCCACAGCTTCTTCCTACCCTCTGGCAGATTGACACTCCCCCCCGACTTGGTGTCATCTGCAAACTTACTAAGGGTGGACTCAGTCCCCACATCCAAGTCGTCAATAAAGATGTTGAATAGGACTGGGCCCAGTACTGATCCGTGGGGGACACCACTGGTGACCGGACACCAACAGGATGCAGCACCATTCACCATCACTCTATGGGCCCAGTCATCCAACCAGTTTTTAACCCAGTGGAGGGTGCACCTGTCCAAGCCATGGGCTGCCAGCTTTTCCAGGAGGATGCTATAGGAGACTGTCAAAAGCTTTGCTGAAGTCTAGCTAGGCCACATCCACAGCCTTCCCCTCATCCACTAGGCAGGTCACCCAGTCATAGAAGGACATCAGATTGGTCAGGCAGTACCTTCTTTTTCTAAATCCATGTTGGCTGACCGTGATCCCCACTTTGTCTTGTACATGCCACTTGATTGTGCTCAGGATGATCTGTTCCATAACCTTGCCAGGCACCGAGATCAAATTGACAGGCCTGCAGTTCCCCCAATCTTCCTTCTATCCCTTCTTGTGGATGGGCGTCACATTGGCCAACCTCTAGTCATCTGGGACCTCCCCAGTGAGCCAGGACTGGTGATAAATGATGGAGAGTGGCTTAGCCAGTTCTTCCACCAGCTCCCTCAGCACCCTATGATGAATCCTATCTGGACACATCGACTTGTTAGGACCTAAATGGCACAGCAGGTCACTAATTACTTCTTCCTGGATTACAGGAGGGGGATTCTGCTCCTCATCCCTGTTTACCAGCTCAGGAGGCCAGTTGCCCTGAGGATAATCAGTCTTTTAGTTAAAGACTGAGACAAAGAAGGTGTTACATACCTCAGCCTTTTCTTTGTCTTTTGTGACTATGTCCCCCCCCTCTTCCAATAAGGAATGGAGATTTTCTCTGGCCCTCCTTTTGTTATTAGTGTATTTACAAAAGCACTTTTTATTATCCTTAGCAGAAATGGCAAGATCAAGTTCTAACTGAGCTTTTGCATCTCTGATTCTCTTTCTACATGACCTTACAATATCCTTAAGTGCTTCCTGATTAACCTGCACCTTTTTCCAAAGTTGTTACACTCTTTTTTTTTTTTTCCTGAGTTCTTGCAAAAGCTCCCTGCTCAACCAGGCCAGTGTTCCTCCCAGTCAGCTCATTTTTCAGCACATAGAGACAGCTTGCTCCTGCACCTTCATAATTTCATTCTTAAAGTATCCCCAGTCTTCCCAGGCCCCTTTGCTTTTTAGGGCTGCTTCCCAAGGGACTCTCCAAACCAGCATCCTGAAGAGGCCAAAGTCAGCCCTCTGGAAGTCCAAGGTAGAGGTTTTGCTGACGACCCTCCTAACTTCACCACAAATTGAAAATTCTATCATATCTTGGTTGCTGTGCCCAAGACAGCCTCCAACCACCACATTTCTCACCAGCCCTTCCCTGTTCATAAAACAGCAAGTCTAGTGAGGCACTATCCCTGGTAGGCTTGCTTACTAGCTGCAACAGGAAGTTGTCATCCACACACTCCAGAAACCTCTGGGACTGCTCCCTCTCTGCTGTGTTGTAATTCCAGCAGACATCTGGTAAGATGAAGTCCCCCATGAGAACAAGGGCTAGTGAATGCAAGACATCTCCTAGTTGTTGAAAGAATGTCTCGTCAGTGTCTTAATCCTGGTTGGGTGGTCTGTAGCAGACTCCCACCAAATATACCAGAAATATATACTCCCATATATATACTCCCACCAAAGATACCAGCCTCATTGGCCTTCCCCTCTATCCTTACCCATAAACATTCCACCTTGTTGTGTCTAACATTGAGTTCCAGGCAGTCAAAGCACTCCCTAACATATAATGCTACCCCATCACCTCTCCTTCCTTGCCTGTCCCTTCTAAAGAGCCTGTAGCCATCCATTGCATCACTCCAACAATGCGAATCATCCCACCACATTTCCTCAATGGCAATTATATCATGGTCTCCCTGGTGCACACTTCTAACTCCTCTTGTTTTTTGCCCATGCTGCAGGCATTGGCATATATGCACTTGAGCCAAGCTATGGATCTAGCCTCCAACCCAGTATGTCACCCCAAGGCTTATCCCTAGCAGTCCTGGGGTCGTCCCCCTCCCCATTCAGTTCTAGTTTAAAGCCCTCTCAATGAGGGCCACTAACTCCTGTGAGAGATCCTTTTCCTGCTCTGAGATAGGTGCATCCCATCTCTTGCCAGCAGGCTCGGTGTCATGTATTGCTGCTGATAGGAGTCAAGTGTGTGCCATGCTGGTTTACACATGCTGAATACTCAACTCCTGGCTATCAACAACACATAGCCATTAAGAGTTAGTTTCATGAGAGCAATTTCTGTAAAAGGTTATTGGTTGCTTATGGTCCATGGTCCCATCATCCCAGTGTTTGGCTGTTTAGTTTACACACTCACATACAACATACACACAAAGTCTGAAACATAATCTAAAGCGTAGATATCAGTAAAATATTGATATTTGTTTTAGTTTTGTACATTAAATATATGTTGGTGTTACCCAGAGTCAACGTACTCACAAATTTCACCAGTATCTTTGCCAATAAGCACAATATTTTGCACTTGTCTCTCTAAAAAGCATTACTGATCTAGAAAGCACCAGGAAGAAAAATATATTGACAAACATCCAGGGTTATACCATGTTAACAGCAGCCAGGTTTGGAAAGTCAGAGAGTTGTTCCATAGTTTCTCTCCTGGGACCCAGGTAAGTAACAAAGTACACCTATAGATCTCTACCAAGTCAGGTAGTCATACGATGAATGTGATTTCCCTAGCAGAAGTACTGTGGTATTGTATTCAGGGGCATAGACTCCAGAGAATAAGTGAACTGAGAGTATCTATAAATCAGCATTCCCAATGTTGACTGCAATACCCAGGAGCACCATCTTCCAGAGATGATACTTCAAGGAATGATAGTATGAAACATAATAGGTAGCTAAATCAAAGGATGTTTCAGCAACATACCTGCTGTCCAAGACAATGAGTCCCCACTTGGTTAGGGAATTATCCAAGTGTATTTTGTGAGCTCAACCAGCTTTGTAAAAATTCATTCTAGGGAAAGATGAAGGATTTTTCTTGCATCCAAATCTAAATTTCGTTCTTTAGGTAGCTGTAAAGCCAGCCTAGCACATAATTTATGATGAATATTCATACATTTCTCAATGACAATGCAGGCAGGGATGAGGGTTGGGCAGAGGGTTTCCAGGTACTTCTAACTGCTGTCATTCAATGGAGACATTGAAAGTTTGTTTCATTATTGGACACAATTAGAATAATGTCTTCCAGAGAACTTGAAAGAAATATAACTTGCATTCCTATTTGGTTGGGTTTTTTTAAACAAATTAAAACTTTTTTTATTTTTCTCATAATGTACTGACACAGCCTTAGCACCTGTGCAATGTTACTAACATGGCTCCATTTTCTTTAAACCTCCCCTTTACTCCCATCTGATCGTCTCAGAAGTTGTTACCATAAAGCTATATTCCTTACACTTTTTTGGAAATTCAAGGAAGTACATGAACACTAATTAATTCAGCATTTATACACATTTTCCCCTCTTGCCTTTGGACAAAGATATCATTACTGGTCAGCAGACAAGAACCTTGAGCTGGGACACTGAATGGCCAGCTGGAATCTGATGGCCATTTCTGCTGTTGGTGCAGTCACACAACTAGATGCCAACTTTTACACCTTTCTGCACAGGAGCTTGTGGCTACAATGCCCCCTGTTATAATCAACAGATGTGTCTGCTCACCAGAGCTGGCTCTTAAATAAAACCACAGAAAGTTCTCATCACCTATGGGTGAGCAGCTTCCCCCATGACCTCCCAAGGTTTTCATTTAAAGTCAGGAGAAAGGAGAAAATGAACAATTCTTTGGAGTAGCTTGATCTTTCTGTCATAACAGCAAAGGACTGCAGAAAATTACTTGAGAACACAAGTGGGATGAGCACACCTTATGAAATTCAGCTTCCTGAAGTAAGTTTCTCAAAAATTAGTTTCTTTAACAGTCATAGGAACAGATCTTC
Organism: Hemiprocne comata; assembly: GCA_020745705.1. NCBI lineage: Eukaryota > Metazoa > Chordata > Aves > Apodiformes > Apodidae > Hemiprocne > Hemiprocne comata. Next base: position 65,425,215 of record CM036616.1, on the reverse strand, counting down.
TATCTGAAAACAGAGCTCAATGGAAATACACAGAGAGAAACAACCCAAATGCAAAGTGCAAGGATTTGCCTCCTTCTCCCTCAATGTCACAGGCCGACACATTCTTCCAATTAATGTCTTTACATATTAACTATGCTACAAATAATCCTTCTGTCACAGTATACATTTTCAACATCCATTCACCAGCCAGGCAAAGTGTATCCAGAGGCTCAAGGGCACAGGTGTACTTAGAAGGAAAAAGCTACCGTTTGCCTCCAAGGAAAAAGAGAGGTATGCATCTGTGAGGAATCATACTTTTACCTCCACTGGAACTAAAAAAGTGTATAGTGAAAAGAGATGCTTTCCCAGCAGCAAGTGAATAGTTCTGTTACCCATTTTGTTAAACCAGTTTCAGAAACTGAAACTGTAACACACAAATTTCCAAGTTCCTAATGTGTTCTTGACACTCAGTGATCAAAACAGTTTGCAGGTAAAAAGCTATTACAGATAGGCTGTGTTCAGTGGGAAAATATGACCCAGACTGCTTAGCATTTCCAAATTCAGCATCTAATCCCATTTTTTGGGATTAGATTCTTAGTATGCAAATTATGTATTAGTTACCATACTCAGTGAGCTGTTCTCTTAGACAGCACCTTCACAGTAAGACCAGCACCAAAAAAATGAAAACCCAGCCAGCTGGTTTATCCATTAAGAAGAGAGATGCCTCTGAAAGAACTACAGATGAAAAAAGTACAATCAGATAAATATCTCTTGGGACCCAAAAACAGAGCGGACAGGTATTAGTCAGAAAAATTTTAAATGACCAGTAGGAAAAAAATGGGTATAAAAAAAACCCAAAACACATGAAAATTAAAAGAGGCTATCCAGTACAATTTTCTAATGGTCTTAATGTTCCCTAACCCCACCAAAAGAGAAGCATCAGTAGAAATTTTTTTACAGCTCAAACTCACATAACCTCAGATGGGCAATATATGCAGACTCTTGAAGGTTTTTTTGTGAACATGTTATGCAGGATGATGTCAGTGCTATGGAACATGACTGAACATGATACTGTGAAGACTGACAAAGGTTAAAGAGAGACAAACAGCACAATTATGTTGGGCCTTCACATTAAGTGAAGGACTTTTGAGAAAATTGAAACACAATTACTTTGATGTCTTTTTTTTTTTAATATCAGTTGCACTCTGGAGCATAGCATTCTGGGCTCCTCAGTTCAAGAAGAACAGGGAACTGCTTGAAAGAGTCCAGCACAGAGCCACAAAGATGATAAGGGAGTGGAACATCTCCCTTATGAGGAAAGGCTGAGGGAGCTGGGTCTCCTTAGCTTGGAGGAGACTGAGAGGTGACCTATCAATGTTTATGAATATGTAAAGGGTGAGTGTCAGAAGGACGGAGACAGGTTGTTCTCAGTGATGTCCAGTGATAGGATAAGGGCCAACAGGTGCAAACTGGAGCATAGGATGTTCCATGTAAATATGAGGAAAAACTACTTTACTGTGAGGGTGACAGAACACTAGAACAGGCTGCCCAGAGATGTTGAGGAGTCTCCTTCACTGGAGACATTCAAAACCCCCCTGGGATGTGTTCCTTTTTAAGCTATTCTAAGGGATCTAGGAGTTGGACTAGATGATCTTTCGAGGTCCCTTCCAACCCCTAATATTCTGTGATTCTCTGATTCTGTGGTTCATATAAATGCCACTGTTACTAAGCTTCTCATGCTGATGGAAGTAAAATTGTCTCACTTGCACTTTGAAAGAATTATAGTACACCAAAATAAAGGCAGGTATTTTAATAAAGATTAAATTAAGAATTACATCCCTTTGGATCAGAAAACATCTCCCACTGATCTCTGTCCACATCTTATGCTCCATATTTCACAGTGTGATTTTCTGTCCTCTTCATAAACATCCAATGTTCGTCAGTATTGCAGACAGGACAGCAGTTTAAATGTGTCTTTGATTAGATTCAGCAACACAGTACATTTTTAAACACCATAATTTAGTCAAATATCTTTGGAGTTAAACAGCTAGAAACACTCTTTATCAGCTGAGGAATTACTTACAATAAGCAAAACTCACAAAATTTTCTTTAAAATTTCAGAGGTTAAGTTTTATTTTCAAAGTTATTTTTCAAAAATGTGCTATGCAATATTCATGTCCTTTGCATCTTACTAAAATTCACTTTTGCTGAAAATGAGAATTAACACAACGTAGCTGCTTTATATATTATGTATGAAAAATTGCGTTCTACCAGCTGATTTCAAGGTTAAAAACAGCTAATCTGAGAAACAGTGAGGCCATCTAAACACTCTCATATATATATACATCATATTTTTAGACACTAATACTAATTACCAAGCAGCAGAATCTTAATGTTGGCCGTTACATAGTTGCTGAGAAACTAGAGAAATAGTAAGACAAAAAAAAATTGTGATATGCAGACTGCTCCTACAAAACTTGCTTCCCTGGTTTGACTGTTACAGAGTGACACGTCACAAATATTGTAAGATAAGGTAACAATTTATAATTTGCCTGATGAGTGCTCCTTTTTCTTTCTTAGAAAGTCTTCACTCACCACTTTCTCCAAATACGTGTTTTTCAAAAATATTCCTTGAAACCTTTAGTGCATTTCAGTTTTCTTCTGTCTGTCCATTTAAAACTCGAACTTTAGGATCTGATACTCTTCTCTGATCAAAGCACCAAATATTATAAGTTTTGATCCTTGACTGAATTGATGGAACTCTTATAACTTCAAATTTCTGTTGCAAAGTTGCTTACGGAGAGCACATTTAAACTTTACAGTCTGCAGTAAGCCTAAACTCCATGTGAAATAAGCTTTTGTTCACAAGCTCATGTGAATATTTAGCAAAAGCAAACACAACAGGAACACAACTGCTGACATACAGTAACGAATGTTCATTACAGAAACTTATGATGAATCTTTTTCTGATAAAACACAGCCAGCAAAACATCTCAAAATGTAAATTAACGTTTAATTCATTTGGATTTTTTTTAGAGCATGTTCAGAATCCTGAAACAGTACAAAGTGACAGAGCCCTACTAATAAAAACCTTGTGGTGGTTTATGTCATCCTAGTTAGGCTAGCATAACTCAGGCATTTCAAACACAAGAAGAATTTTATATTGGGGACTATATTGTGTCATCTATGTATCTCAGATATTCAACACTGGAGACTAAAGAGGATTTCTGGCTGTCAGCCAACACCACCATGCATGAACACCAAAGACTAAGGTAAACATATGCTCATAGCCATGTCATTCAAGCTACATGGTAACTAATAAAAAGGGATCCAAAACCATGCATTATATTCTCTGGTTCAACTGAAGAAAAAAAAATGAAGCTTCTACTAAAACACTAGCATATTTCAAAGGAAGAGCCTTCCTATTTCCTTTAAAAACATATTTAAACGTATTTACATACTATTCCGGAGTGTAGTCCTGGACAGTGGCAGGACAACAATGTCATAATAAGGTGCTTGTTCTTTCCCAAGCCATTTGCAGCACTGTAACTAGAACCAGAAGATTTTTCATAACCCTGAAAGCATGTGCACCCAAAGACATGTAAATATATAAATACAAGCATGTGTTTGAACGCAATTTCAAAGGAAACTATAAAATTGTTGAGAAATTTATTAATATCTTTTTTGCATTAACTTAGTTTACAGTATTTTCACACAAAAAAATAACACCTGGAATCTTTATTTATAGAGGGGAAAAAATTAGATGATATAGTATCACAAGATATTTCAAAAAATTTTGATTAACATAACTTTTTTATTGTAGAAATGAATAACCATTGTTTCAGTGCATATCCTTTGAGGAAAATGCTAACCAAGAAAGCATTAAAGAAAACAAACAAACAAACAAACAAACAAACAAAAACCAAAACCCACAAGCTAAGCTGAATTTTCATTATTATTTTATTTATGGCCTCCTACCATCCCCTGCTGCCACTACATGTATGAATGCTAACTATGTGTTGATATACCCATTTGTGTGTGGTAAACTGTATAAAGCATCCATTAAATAGATGAAAATAGAGAAGGAATAAAATTTACTTCTCAATATTAATTTAGCATTCTATTTTTTAACTTATCAGGAAGCTACACAGTTACACACATATTGTTCCTCAGAAGATGTTATGGATAGATTCAAGACTGGTAAAAAGAGGGGTTTAATGAAAAACAAAAATTTCTCCCTTATTCCAGAAATTTTACTTTAATTATTTTTTGACTTTCCACTAAAATAATTTGGGTTTATATTCATTAGTCAAAATTAGTAGTTTTAATTTATTTTAGAGTGAGGCATTTATTTCCAAGTTTTGCTCACAACAGTTCTCACATAAATGCTTAGTACTGTTCAGTCTTTTATGGATTAGACAAACTGCCAAAAGGAGACACTCCCTAATTTTCAGAGAAATAGTCTTGATAATCTAAGGGAAAATAAACTTTCTCTACAAGATGCCCAAATTACCCTTGCAGCCATTTCCAAAAACCTTACCCACCCTGTAACTTTCCCTTGACATATCGTGCCTTTTCTCTATTAATTCACGATTTATAAATGTATCCTCCATAATTTTTTAAATGCAGAAACCAGAACAGAAAGTTAATATCCTGTACAGAGCAAGGACTCCGTAAGTCTGAGTGACTTCCTATTTAGCATTTTTACTGCTATGATTTTTATAAAGATCTAGACTAGAAGACAAGTGTGGTGAGCTTATACTTCATCCCACCTCTGAGGATGCCAGCCCCAAGGCTTTTACTAGTTAAGAACACTGATTTAATACATATGCTGTAATAGCAATAGTTCACTACTTTTAACATACAACAGATTTTGTTCTGAAGTTATTACTGTCCTTGCTGGCCCCATGCCAAGGTATCCAATAATCCTATAAATCTATATAAAAATCCTATAAACTGTTGGACATGTTTTGTTGCCAGAAACTGGATTCTTCCTTTTCATACTAAACCCTCCATCCACATTTTGTACATGCTCATATTCCATATATAACATGTTACACCCTCCTTCTCCATACAAGCCACAGAGAGAAAGTTTATCTCAGCACTGGTCTAAACAATCAATGAACAATAAATTATATAAACATATATACTATTAAGTTCTACTTACTCAACTGTAAAGCTAACTCAGAAAACAACAACAAAAAAATTACTATATATTATGTATTTAATTGATGGTAAAACATGGATGATACTTTTTAAATATAAATACCTAGCTCATATTTCAACATCTGTAAAATTGTAATACTTTTAAAAGCAATAAAGTTATTTGATTTTTACAGACATATCTTAGTACTATACATAAGCATATCATGACCAAATAGCATTTTAGTTTCTTCTGGAGAAACCCTCTACAGTCTAACAGCAAGTGTCACTTCAGTTTAATGTCTGTCCTCTTTCAAGAATGTATGCCTTGCAAGACAGGGACTCAATCTAATATGCTTGTGCTACATTTAACTGTAATTATTTCAACTGATTATTTTTAAGAAAATTTGAGCTGTCTGCAGGCTTGGAGATGTTACAGATTTTCTTTTCATAAAAGTGGTAACACTACAGTAAGTATCACAATATTTTGGGTATTAAATGCCAACAGAAAGTTCAAAGTATAAAAATACTGTGGTTTTGATAGATGCATAGAACTAGCATCTTCTCTAAATAATACACTAATTTTAACAGTAATAAAGGAGTGTGAAAGATGCTAACATTTATTGAAAATTACATGACACACTGGATTTCATCTAATCTTAACTCATACTTAGCTACAAGCATTTAAAAAGTTGAGAGGCCTTGCAGCTATTGCAGTCAACTACTTTAAGTCACCTGAATCCTCAATGTATTTCAGTAATTGGATCTTTCACTATCTGAGCACTAGAGATCATCCCTTAATGTTTACATGATAAACTCAGAGTTAAAAGACATGTTTATGGTCAATAATAAAATATCACTGTATGCTTAAAAAGCTTTATTAATAATAGAATGCCTAATAACTTCATGGTGATATCAATTCAAAGCTGTCAAAGAGTTTAACTTATCATCTTAATATACCTGATGTGCATATTGTCCACCCAGATGTATGGATTGGAAGCTTGTGATACAGGCAGGTTGAATGATTTTCCTATCTGTTCTCTGTGTGCTTTGGATCATAGCCTAGCCATGCAGAAAAGTTCAAGGAAATGTTATCTCCAGAGAAAGCTAGAGAATGTTTTATTTTTGCCTCAATGGAGGCAGAATTTTATCCTCAATTCATAAAAAGCTTACTGACATTAAAAAATAAATCTAGTGACCATCCCAGTTATAGTTCCACTGAGTGCGTGACAGATGCAAGCCAACATAACAGCAGTGAGAGGGTTGGTTCCATCTCAGGTTTTTTCTACAGCAACACTAAATTTCTGGTATATGTGGACCTGGAATAACTTCAGAAAGAACTTAGAATCTCTCTTTTCAGGACCTGAAATTTAACATGGCCCAGACAATATAGTTCAGGGTAGCACACAACTAGCCTGGGAATTAATAATTTATAGGATGCCCTTTTAGTTTGGTCCAGAATATAAATGAACACATCCATGGCATACTCGCACTGATTTTTCTCATTTGCAATAAAATGATGTTTAGTGCCTTTAAGTTCAGAAGCCTCTCTTTCCCTTTTAACCTATTATCTAGGGTAATATAGTCATGCAGAGCACTTGGTAAGTCACTTTTCAACCATCAATCATCCCTAAATAGCGCTCTCTCATATTAAATCAAAAGGCTAGAACAGATTCCCTCTTTTCTCCAACTCAAAGATAGCACCAGTCAATAAAGCCCTTCACGTCAAATACAAGATATATAACTGTCAGGTTTTTCATACCATCTACTCCAAGTTTCTCAATGCAATATTCATATTGGTAGCAAACATGCAGCAATCACCTGTAGTAACAACTTATGGGATTTTCTGTGTCTAACAAAAGTCTGAATCCTGTCCAGGTGCCTGCTAATTGAGCTGCAGAGGAAATGTTTCATTGTTTGCAGCCAGGCAGCCCTGTTTAGATAAATCAATACCGAAAAGAGACTTTGGGAGTTCTTAAACAGAGGTCAGGGTTAATCTGCAAATGTGTTTTTATCCCTTGAAGGATTTATATTAATCCAGTTTTGTCTCTGATGCTACTGATGTGAAGCTTACATTAAAACAGAAAATCTTCACTCTGATGTTTTATTTTTCTTAAACTCAGCTTAAGCAACTTAATAGCATACCACCCAACAGAAGAGCAAGGAGAGTTTCCTAGTAAATCGTTAAGTCCATGTTACCTTTGAATAGAAGTCTAGTATACTTGTTGGAGGATAGAGTTCCTAACAAAAAAAACCCAAAACAATAAATAAACAATAAATATCCTCACTTCATTTGTTTTGTGTGTGTGTGTGTGGTTTCGTTTTTGAGGGTGTTTTTTGTTGTTTTTTTTACTGCAACTTTGTCTAATATTCTTCTGTAACAAGGAAAAACTAGAAGATGTTCTGATATAAAGATATGATCCAAAAGCACAGGCCTTGAAGGAATTCAGATACATCCCAAAATTCAAAGAAAACCCAAGACAAGAATCTAGCTGATGTCCAAAACACAGGATTTTGTTGGGTAGACCAGAATTAAAATTTCAAGACAGACAGACCATCCATTTTAAGCATATCAGGTGGTGGCTGTTACAATTAGAAATCCCAACTGAAAACCAGGCAGCACACTACTGCTTCAATTAAGCTCTCTGTCTTTGCAAACAAGGTCCTGAAAAGGAGGATGTACTTCCTACTTGGATACTCAGAGTATTCAATTCCCTTTATCTCTAGGACTTCCTCCTAAGAGGGTAGCTCCCAAACTGCCAGCCCAGGTGCCACGTGAGTGCTCTGGAGCACTGCCATCCTGGGGTAACAACCACAATGACACAGGGACATCACCCATTAAAACACTGCCCTGGCAGGGACTACACACAGGCTGCAGCTCCTGAACCTATAGCTTCCTGGGGAAGCCAGGAGAAGGCATTAGAGGCAGTCAGAGCAGAATAACAGAAACCTTTCCTCAACAGCAAGAACCTACCATGTGAAAAAGGTCAGATTTTGCCATTAGCCACATTTTGGTGTTTTATTCAGTCTGTTTTAACATAGTAAGAGAGAACCCAATTCAGAGCACTGTTTCACAAATTCACTCATTTTATATGAACACACTAAAAAAAAAGATGAGAAAAACAAAACTCCACCATGTATTATTTTGGATGTATGCCTTATCCGAGGCATACAAGGCATCCATAATAAACCAAGACTACTCCTGCAAGACAAATGAAGTATCTCTGCTCTCTCACTGTACAAGACACTGTGGTTTGACATTATATCAGCCAGTCATGTCTCCTGCCCATTAGTTGACATTAATGCCCTCCCTTATGATGACGTTTATGGTTTCCATTATTTTTTGCAGCACTCCATTGATTTTGAGATCTATAGCACCTACATGATTTGTCCTTCAAAGCTCTCTCATTGCTCCTTCTTGTACTATAGGTGAAGGCATGCCCAATTATTCAGGATCAAATGTAACCAACCTAGCAGCTGCCTGAATGCTAAAGAAGTGAAGGTACTTAGCTAAAATTCAACTTCCTGAAAATCATAATTCTGACATTTTAGTGAATAATAAGTGTAGTGACCACCATTATATTGGTCATTTTATTTCTCACTACTAAATACCTCAGGTCTTACAATGGCCTTACAAACTATTTGGAAAATATGAAAAACATAGAACTACAAAGCCTCCATTTAGGAACAACAGCACGTGAAAAGTAGTATTCACAAATAAAATTAACCAAAGCCCACCCAAGGCAAGCCAGCCTTCATTGCTGTCCAGAAGGACAAATGGAACTTTGCTAAAGCCAGTTCTCAAGATGAAATCATGCTTGCTTCCCCTCAGCATCTATGATTACATGGGTTTTCCCTGGCCTATGGCTGGAGATACAATCCTTCTGGTGGTGAGGGTGAGTACAACTGCAAATATAAACAAACACTTCAGTTTAGCCTTCACTGATATCTGAACCCATCTACACATAAAAGCAGCCAGTTTCCATAGGACACTCTTCTGAAATATTTTATCTAGACTAATAGGCTTGGTAGCACAGAAAACTCAGTAGCTAATAAAAACATACTCTATTTTCTCAGTATTGATGGCTAAACCTCAGGACTACTCTTTCAGGGTTGCTTATGATTGCCAGGAATGGACTTGTTGGCTGGGTGGTGCAGAGCAGACTTTTGGGTGGGTGTCCTATGGCAGGCTGTACCTCAAAGGTGCTGTCTCTGTAGTTTCAGTAGCATTCAAAACACTGGGAATCAGCACAGGCTACCAGTATCACCAACAACTTCTCCACTGCTGCTCTAAATCTATGCTTTTGAAAACTAAGGCCTCAAACAAGTCCTGAAATTCAGTGTATGTTTTTCTATACTTTAGCCTGACATACTCACAAGCAAATAACTTTAGTGTAGTGATTCCATTTATTTCTCTCAGAAAATGGTAGTTTCATGGCATTCTTCCTACACCCTTATTCCCATGTAGGCTTTTCCATCCCATTTGCTCTTGTCATACTTTATCACTGTATAATAGTAGCACCTCACCACCAAGAAAAGAGTGGTGTATTTGCAAATGCAGGAAGTTAGGACAGCCACTGCTAAGGGCAGCTGAGCTGTATTCAACCTCCTTCCTCAGCCATCCTCTACTTTGGGCTTCCAGAGAAGAGCCATGTAGTCAAAATGCTCTCATAATTAGGACAGAGCACAATTTTTGCTTCCTAAATTAAAATAACTAACGATACCAGTGGCTAACTTCTGATATTAAAACAGCTTAATCTTTGTGAACCCATGGCAATGCCCTTGAGCACATTCCTTTCAGAACATGCCATGAAGCTATACACTTCCACCCCTTTGTTTCAAAACCAATATTTATCAAATGGCAATGTCAGGCCTAAATTTGGGCTTTGTCTCTCTAACCAAGCATTGGTTCTTTTAGGGAAGCTCAGCAAGGAGAAGAAGCTTTCTCCAAGCACTTTTCCTGCATCTGTCTGCTAGTCCTTGCTGCAGTGCTCCACTGGAAGGGGATTCTGTCATTCTGCTGCTGCACTGATGAAGTGTTTGCTGGCAAGCACCAGTAGGCTTTCCAGAAACATGACACGGCAAGATAAAGCTTATACAAACTGAGAGGCATAAATATAGCCTACTTGTGTTAATCCTGTAAAAGCACACATCTACAAAAGGAGGCAGCACAACAGAGCACTGTGGTCTGTGATTCTCCACTGCTGTTTTCACTCCTGAAGAGATAGGATGTGGGGATTTATGGAAAATTAATATAGGATTTATAGAAAATTAATATACCTGAATTAAAACAGCAGTGTTGCAGGGGCTGCTGACTAAATTGTCAGGCACCCTGAAGCAAGCCGTGGGAGCAGTAAACAGCAGGTGTCTCACAAGTAGGTATCCCATGGTTGTTATCTCATGAGGTAGTGAGAAAAGAATGTTGTAGCAAGAATTGAGAGGCACCGGCTGGGAAGCAAAAGCCCTGGGTCCTTGTGACATGGACAGCGAGTGACAAGACACGTAGCCAACCATATATGAACTGTGAATGTATGTAACCAATGGGGTTTGTACTGGGGTGGACCACCTGGAGTCAGAAGGTTATAAATTGCCACCATTTTTAATAACAAAGGTCTTCAGTTATAAGCCTTGTAGAGTTATGTGAAGTCCATTCGCCGCCTCAGCAACAGGACATAACTGAAGGTGTGTGTTCTGTGGGTAAGCCCTTACTTCCATGCAAGGTAAGGCTTCTTTGTAACTCAATTAGCATGCATACTAACTAGGCTGGTTAAGACCCACTTTCAACATATACAGAAAATAACACCACATCCATTATGTTAGCAATCAAAGCTATATAAGATTGTAGATTGTTTCAGAGATCAAAGTCTTTTAGACTTCATTACAAGAAGAAAAAAGGCACTCCGACTTCAAAAGACATTGCATTGTTCTTAATTTCCTTCTCAAAAATAGTTTTCAAGAAGATGGTGAGCCACCTCAAAGAAATCTAAATTAATAAACCTTTTGACGTTACCTTCTAGCTCTGACTGCGGTTTGATCTTTTCATTCTTCTTCATTCCCTTTTACTTCTATTACAAGTAAAAGCTGACTATTTGGCCTGCTGGCTTAATCCTAGGGCACATTAAGGAGTAAAAATTTAAGCACTTCATAAATCTGCAAGTTACCTAAAACCGTTTTTCCCCACCTCCTCACCCCCAATTGCTTTGTCTTGCTTACTGTAAGTTTCTCTGAAAAAGGATGCTTGAAAATATCTTCGGTTAAACTTTATATTTGGCTGACTGAAGAGATACTTTCAGTCACATTCACTGAACAAATTACATTAATGGTGAATAAAAATAACTTCAAGATTAGAAGACATTGATACTGTTCGAGCTGTAATTCATATGGATAAGTTTTTGGAGTGTAATTTCTGGAAAGTGTTCACATTTTCGAGACTTCTTTAAATGTGTTTAAACTATTCCATAAGAGAATTTTGAGAATTTTCATAATTCTCACAAGATAAAAAACTCAGCTCTCAGACAGCTGCAGAAATATTCAAACCTGCATACCAGTTTAAACTTGCTATTCCTATATCCAGGACAATTTTACATTACCAGTGAGGTCACCATTGACAGTCTAAACAGCCTATCACAAATAGGCTAACAGAGCTAAGTCAACAGGACTGAAGAAACTTCATGTCCAGAGCAGAACTCAGAGAAAGTGTGGGTCTTCCTCCAATTTACCTTCTCTACAACTAACAGTTGTCCAGGTATCACTTAACAAGTGCTCCTTTTTCTGCCTCTGGGATCTAGTTTTCCATTTCAGAAATTGCACACAAACAGGCTTTTCACTGTCATCAAACACAGAGCTAAAATATTTAATGGACAAGATGCCCATTTACTACCTCTTGGAGTCTCTCCTCATGGGTAGTGATCACTCTTCCAGCTGAAGTTGCCCTCTAGGTATGCAGTAACATCCACTCATTTCCAAGCTATTTATTTTCCTATTCATCTGTGGATTAATAGCACTTTAAGATAAATTCCTCAAATTTCCTTCTTGCTGAGTCCACAGGCACTGTCAGTATTGATGATATCAAAACACTGGTGGAAATAGGCCTTCTGCACATCTGCACTGCAGTTTGAGAATTGTAAATGGTAGGGGAAGCACTAAGATAAAAAGCATCCCCTCCACAGACTGTGCTGGACAGGGCTGGAGCCCTCAATCAGCAATGTCAATATCTGTAAGGGTTGTTAATACGCTGCAAAGTGGTACTTAATAACAAATAAATACACCTACAAATGCTCAGAGTAGATAAGGCAAATTAGGAAAGCACTCATCCAGGCTGCTTGGGGCTGTTTCTTTCTCTGGCTTTTGCTTAAATGTTTCCTTTTACTTAGTATTTAAAATGTTTACTTTTGCACACAAAATAAAGTGGATTGGGATGGGGGAAGGTCCCCCTCAAGTAATGAGAACCACCCTTCTTAATAAGAGTATTTTGTTACATAATCTGTCAGCCTACATGGATGAATTTAAATCTGGTTCCTGATGACTTCATATTCTGTTCCTTAATGGTTCCTCCCACATTAATCACTGAGGCATCATCTAAAAGTTGAGAGGCATAAACTAATTAGCAAAGCATAAAGAGTCAAAATAGAAAACTCCAAAAAACCCCTAAAAGAGATATTTGGTCTTTGACCTCTTTTTGCCTCTTTTCCCTCTGAGTCTTTCTCAAATATTCACATGGAGCTACACACATACATACTTAAATGTGTATAAAAAGCATATATACATATATGTACATATATGGACACCACCACATACACTGCATAAATATATATATGGATTTTTAAATATATATATAAAAAGATATAAAATTAAAAGACTGCTCCCTTTGGGATTTTCTTTAAAGCTATTTTTTTTTGCTTAAAGTGTGTCCTCTCTGTGCATGATGACTGGATGAATTCCAAAATTCACTTTGATTCTTGATTACATGCCACATTTTTTTAAATACCCTTTCTGAAACAGTAACTGTGAACTGCAAATATGAGTAGTGGTGAGGCTGGAGATCCAACCAGGTGAGGCAGGGTGTAGAGGCACTCTGCAGCCTCCTTTTTTTTTTCCCAGACTTCCCTCACAGAAAGCCTATGGCAAACCAGGCCCATCACAGAGCACTGCATTAAGCTCTTGGTCAATAATGTTTTAGGTCTGCAGCAGTCCACAGATCGAGATGCTGAGATTGTGCATTAGGCAAGAAGGCAATTCTTTTGGGAGTGTTAAAAAAAATGAACCTGGAATTCTATTAATTGGGGTTACTTTGCATTAACAGACAAAGACAAGGCATAACTATAATGTCTTCACAGCCATCTTCAGGAAAAACAGTCAAATTTTATCTACTTCTTGTCATGTTGTTTCCTTGTGAATATCCTAGACAGAATCAATAAGGACAGAACACTAACAAATTAATAATTTGAGCCCTTCTCTGCAAACATATCTCTTTCCTTAGAGATCTGTGATTTGGTCTCAGGTAAAAGGAAAGAAAACCCAGAACCTAATAATCTATTTCTTGCTGTAACCACAATGAATCTTATTGTTAAGCCAGGAAAATAGTGATGATGACTTCCGTCTCATGTGGACAGTATCCAAAAGTGAGGCAGACTGCAACAATTTTCCTTCATCAGCTCGGGTAAGTAAACAGCCTCATCTCATAGAAGAATGACACGGTGCTCCTCTGTACTGGTCAGAGCTCAGAAGTCAGCTTACGTGCTGGAAGCAACCTCAACACCAAAATTATCAAGGTAAGCCTCTGGCTTGTGAAGTATGAGATTTATGGATTTTTTTCATTATATTTCACAAAACAGAAGGGGAAATTTTTTCTTCCTGTCAAGTTTATTTCTGTCTCACTTTGCATATAATACTGGTTTGTTCACTGAAAAGAATGAGCATGATTAATTGTATGCTGTAGACAACTTGAATGATTTTGCTGCATAGCCTGGGCCGATGACTGACTAAGCAAGTAGTGAAAACAATTCAGCATATGCTTATGATCATTCCAATGAGAGCACAATTTGGTTATTTATTTAAATGTAAGAATACAACTCAGCCCTTTTGAATAAGTTATGCTCAAACCTAGTCTTATGAAATATTGTGATTCAGGATGTTTTCTTGATTTAGGATCTAGCTTTTGTCTTTCATGACTTTAAAAGAAATATACCAATTAAGCTGGGCAGAGATTGAGTTTGGAGAGCGGTCCTTATAAAGCTATTTGCACCAAAAGGAAGTATTGTTATTGCTCCAATTTGCCTTCTCCTTTTCCTTATCTTTCCAACTAATTTCTCCAGTTACCTGGCCTGACTAGTAAAAAACTCCATAGACTCCGTAGATCATCGCCTCCAGGTTTTACAACAGTTCTTATATTAAAAATATACAATTCTCGAACAGTCACAATGTTCCTGAAGAGCACAAGCAGTTTGTATTCATCAGCACAGACCAATGAGCAGAATCCTGAGCTAATGGCCACCTTGCTCATTACATACAAGCTGGCTAAATGTAACAGCCCCTTGGGAGCAAATGCTATTTGCTGTCTGTTAGATAATGCATTAAGATATTATTCTAGTTAATAAAGGGCGTTCAGATGCCACACAAGGGACACTGAACACCTGCACCTGTAAGATGGCCTCCAATAAAGCAGTACTCGCAGAATTTTTTTAAAAACATTAAACTCTGCTGCAGGAAGAGTACTATTTATGGTGAAGGCACAGGAAATATTAAGAGTTCATAGAGAAATTTCTTCCAAGATCTACAACAGAGCTTCAGAGCCAGGGTAGGGACAATTCTGTGGTTCCTCCACAGGTCACAGCACCATATTTTGCTACACTTGGCTTCATGACACACAGGCAAAAGTTATTTCACTTTGCCTTCCTTTTGCCCAGAACAACCCAAGCAACAGCTTTCACCAAGAGGGATTATAGCTGGAAAACTCTTCAAGTTCTCATGGTTTTTGGGCACAGGAAAAGAGAGCTACTTTCTTCTGTAAATATCTTGAAAACACCAGATGTTCGAATAGGAGATCTTATAAACAAGGATCCTGTCTACTTGGAAAGGCAATCTGTAGGCCGCTCACCACAGATGTGTTCTGGATGGCAAACAGATCTACCATGCTTGGTAAAATGCCTTTTTTTTCCTTTTTCTAAAAATACATGCAACAAGTTCTTTACTGGGATTCTTAATAGAAAGGCCACTTTTTTGCTGTTTCACACCAGTTAGTATGATCCTGCCTTGCAACACACAGGACCTTTTTAGACACTTAAAAATAATGAACCTTGAATCGAAAAATATGTTGAAAATATTTTTAGAGGGTAGCCAGTTGGCAGTAACACAACTACCAGAAACTTAAGAATATCTCAAAAAATATTTCACCTACCCACACAGGCTCTCTGGGAGATTGTTCTGGGAAACTGCTATACAGCTATTCCTGCTTAGTGATGAAAATAGAATAATGAGGTTCAACAGCCTCTGTGGAAAGATAGCTAGAGGAGTAAAGAACAAAAAGACTGTCTTGGAAAGACAGTCACTGGTTCATCAAGAGTATCTATAATTTAAAATCATTTTCAACCCATAAGCAGTATTTCAAAACATACATAGCACACAAAAGCCAAAGCAAGTTAAGTGGTTTTGAAACAAATGCAACATGTACAATTGCCCTGTGAAAAGGCAGACAGGCAGAAGGGGGCGATGTAAGAATAATTCCACAGGATTCAACATTCCCAACATTCAGTTACTTATTTCACAAATCTAATACAGTTTACTAATGCAAGGACACGGCTAAAGGCCAAAATTAACATAAGATCTTGCTGATCATTAATTTGCTTAAAAATGGTTGATCTTGGTCCTTTTTAAAAGATAATTTTAGTCTAAGTTGATGTAGCTGAGTCTGTTTGAACAGTACATCAAGGCTCACAAACAGCAGAAATCTGGATTTTAACAGGTACTTTACATCTACCTTTTCAAAGACAGACAAGATTCAGTACTGAGAAACTCATTATCAAGCTACTCACTCTCCCTCAGGAAAGTCAGAGAATATCTACCAGGGTAACATGCTACTTTAACACCACTTTTTGTTCCAAAAACCCAGAGCTTAGAACCCAAGATATTTCCATCTCAGTCAAAGTGGAAGAGAAGCACATGGTACCCACCAGCTTGTCCTGAGCCTGTGTCTGCAACAGGATGAAAGGGGGCTCAAAACATCACCCTGTAGAGTGACTTCTAATTCAAACCTGCTTAACAACTCACCCAAAGCACCTCATGCAAGACCTGACTAATGGTTTGCTTGTGCAGGTGGGGAGGATAGGGACAGCTGTGCTCTGCCCATGCTCCTGCTTGGCCAGGCCACTGCACTAGAAACAGAAGAAACAAATGGGTTCTGTGGTGTCCTGACCAGTCTTTCTGATAGGCAAGGAGACCTGGCTCAGAGTATAAAGATAGGAAATAACACCAAAAATAAAGGACAGCCTGTGAGAATGCAGCTCCTGCAAAAAAAAAATCCTTGTTTCAGGCTCACAATGGTCAATATTACAAAGTCAATAGTGGCATTTCCCCCAACAGATGCACACCTGCACAAGAAGTCCCTGGGCTACAGAAGAGGGTTTGGTTTATGCTATAAGCAGTAGGCTTCCTGCTGATTAAGTTATTACTGAGTTCAGCAGAGACTATCTTCCCTGAGACTTCAGGAGACTACTATTACTTCTGTTACTACTATTACTACTGTTACTTCAGGTAACATTGTGATAACTCTTTCAGATGCTAACTCTCTTAAACCATGAAATACTGATTATTTGTTTTTCAACATTAACAGCTGTTTTCTGTGGTACGACAAAGAACAGAATAAACATATGCACTACTAAAGAAAAAAAAAAAGCAGATTAAATCTAGAAAGCTCTATAATTTTCTCAATTATTTTAGTAAAATAATTCACAGTATTCCCATGCTTTAAGTTTACCCA
The DNA here is from genome assembly GCA_020745705.1 of Hemiprocne comata. Taxonomy (NCBI): domain Eukaryota; kingdom Metazoa; phylum Chordata; class Aves; order Apodiformes; family Apodidae; genus Hemiprocne; species Hemiprocne comata. The sequence goes on along the minus strand of CM036616.1, from coordinate 65,408,120 downwards.
GCACTTTCCATTATAAGGCTGTCTTTCTAGTTGCTTACCACTTTGCTTTCAACTGTTAGGGTTGAAATTTCCTATGTCATTTCTAAGCTTCAGTTTCAGTTTCAGAATAACCATAGTCATTTTACAAAATAGAAAATAACAGGAGATCAATTGCTCTGCCCACGCTGAAAGAAAAAGAAAAACAAAACAGACAAAAAAAGCCACACACCAAAAAAAACAGTATCCAATAGTGTGCTTGAAGACTGACTTATAAATGCACTGCAAAATGTTGAATTAAAGTTCCCCAGGCAACCACCACTTTGGTGTTTTCTAGCCCAGTTTCCCACTTACTTTTCCCTTAATGCCATAAGACTGTAAAGTACAAAACACATACACAGCATTTAGCATTGGGTATTTCTTCCTACGGTTTTCTTGAAGCAATAGTTTATTTGTAATTGATTGGATGTCTGGGGGCTTGGTTAACTCACTGCTGGAGGTGTATATCTGGATTTGAAGTCTTAATAGCCCAGTAATCCAAGTGCAAAGGCCAATTCAAAAATCGTCGTTGTGCTTTGGCCTGGGAAGGCAATGTATGGAGTGTCTTGGGCCACGTATATCATGGACAGATTCAGCTAGCATATGGGCAACTTTAGCGGGCTTTTTTCTGGTCAGTATTTGTTCCCACAGTAGCGTGAAAAGGGAATGCAAGAAATTCCCATTGCTGTTTCTTGTTCACTACCTCTAAGGATACAGGAAATAGCACAGAACATCTCATGCATCCACAGGTCATGGAAATTATCCTAACATTTCTGTAGAATATTGAAAAAAGTGAGTATTGGCAAGATGGGGAAAAATAATCTGTTGTTTGCAAATGAGTTAGACTTGATCTCAGAAAAATAAGCTACATGAGAAAAGAAGCAAGGCCATTGCACTTGGGGGTTATAAGCAACTTTTCAGTCCTGCATCACTTGCAAGATTTGATTGAAGGCAATTCAGAGCAGACACAAAGCTATATAAACCTTTGACCTAAGCATTAGATAAGACAGCCTCTGGAGGCTGATCCACACAACACAGTGTGCTCTCAGTCACACTACTTGAATCAAATGGCTTTTATTTTCTGAGTGGAGAGCTTAACTTGAGAAAGCATCCAGCATCACATGGTCAGCTGAATTGCTCACATGAGAAGGGGAACAGGGGTCTTGATTTTTAATTCTACCACTCCACCATCCCCAGAGAAAGCAGGGCCAGGCCCTCGGAATCAGGTTCATAAATTGGAGGCACGGTGGAAGGGGTTGGCCATGGAGCAGCACCACCATTTGGCAGCACAGGTGGTGTTTGTAGTGTAGAGGCGCTGGCAGCTTCTTGGCATGCTCTTCATACTACAAGTCTGTGCATGTGTGCTGGGCTGCCTTTACAACTGGAGCAAGATGCTAACTCTGTCATTGTCTGTCTCTGACTTGACTCCAACTGCTGTCTGCTGGCAAATCCTGATACCCAATGCCTGAATGGGGTCTCTGTGAAGTGGGCACTTGCTGTGGTCTGCTCCATCCATCTCGTGTTTCAGGACTGATCATATCTGGAACAGTCTTTTAGGAGCTATCAGTAGTAGATGAGATGAAAAATCTCATCGAGCACAGCTGGGAAATCTCCGTTTTAAGATCTATATGAGAATTATCAATCAACAACTGTTCAGATTGTCCCAAAGACAGTTTGTTTGTTCTGCCTCACACAAAAATATACATATTCCCCACTGCCTCCAGGGTTTTCCTAAAAAATATACCAAAAAAAACCTTTCACAATGGGCTCATTGTGACTGATGTGCTACTAAAGTGCAGCAGATTGAAACTGCATGGCATGTTGTGCCATAATGTCTGTATCTGGATTACTCTCTCTTTCAGCAACTATCAAATATAGTTTTATCTTTTTCTTTTTTTTTTTTTTTTTTACAGTAGTTTTTGCTGAGTGAAAGTAATACAGTCCCTCTGAGGCTTCTGAGGCTTATAAAAAAGGTACTTCATTTTTTCATTTGCCTGCACACACTCGAGGCTCCTACAGTTTGTGCTCAATCAGTAAAACTGAGAGGAAGTAAAAATGAAAAACTAAAGATGTAAAGCTCACAGATTTATTTTTGTCTTGAGAACCTTCAGGAAGATTTTTCAGCCTCTAATCTTAATGATACAGCAGTTGGAAAGAGTGATTATCTCTGTGAGTTTTCCACATTAATTAAGCTGTATTGTATAATCTTAGTAGAAACTGGTCCCTGTTACCATTACCTCTCTGAATTTCCCCTTCAAAAAAATAAAATATTTTAGTTGAAAAAGAATCCTTGATTTAAACAAGGCAATTAGAATAGTCAGCCATCTCTGGGAATAGCTGATTTTATAGACTATTAAGGGCAATATTTGTTACAGCAAAGTTCTGATCTATCTGTTTATAAAATATTTTGAAAGAGGGGATTACTTTTAGAGGCTTCTGTGTGGACATCCAGAATACTGAGACACAGCCACAGACTCACTACTAACAGTTACAGTTATACAACAAAACACAGCTGAATAGATTTGCATTTATTGTCTAGATTTTAAGTTGCCAAACACTTCGCAAGCAGTAACCAGCACATCTTTGAAAAACTCCAGTACAGTGAGGTTGTTGGTTCTGCATTCCCCTTTTACTGAAATAGCAAGGTCAAAATGTTCCATTTTATGTGGATGCTCAATCTAAGGCAACTAAAACCTTATTTCAGAAAATACTTAATGTTCTATAAAGCTCCATGTTGAAAGTGCAGCTCAGGGGTCCTCCTGAAATTTAGAGGTCTCTGTTAAGCACAGGAAACAGGTGCCAATCATCTGCAAAAAATCTAACCTAAGTCCCTGTGGCAAAGGCCAAATCTCTACTGCAGTGCTCCTTACAAGAGGCTCCTTTCCCCCTCCATGCTTATTTCACCGCCTGTCCAGCCTCTGCAACAAAGGGTATATGGCTCCTATATGAAACCATTTTTTTCACTACTTACCCCTTTGTCCATGGGCTTTTCTTAATTAAAGCAATCATTTAAAGTCCCACCAGCAGCTCATAACTTTTCAGCTTTTCAACATCAGATATGATCTGAACAAGGAGGAAAACACCACAGAAACAGACACAAATTAGTAACTGCAGCAGTGGCTACTGTTCTCCATGACTGCTCTCACTTTTCTGTTAGAAGCAGCCTCCCTGCTCCTCCTATCATGGTATCACTCGGCTCCACAGTGCACCTAGGTCACCTCCCTATCCTGGACCATTTAGAAGCAGTAAGAGTTTCCATTTCTTTCATTTTCCTGATCTTTTCATATCCACTACTGTGAGAGACGGACTCTATAATGGCCTTTAATCCAGCGACCATTCCTGGCGATGCGCCCCCCCGGCACTCGTGGGGAGAGGACAGAGGTACCAGGCGCATGCGCACAGACTACAGACAACTACCATGTGTTAGCAAGAAGAGGACATTGATCTTAAACTATTTTTTTTTCCAAATTCTTAAAGAGTGTTTGGGTTGAGCTAGAAGCAACGGTAGTAGAGGAATCTCTCTGCAAGAACAACTTCTCTTCACAAAGATAAAAGTAAAAATATTTATACCAAATATTATAGGAAACACCAGAAAAAGGAGAATAGACGTCTTTCATTGGGTCGCATGTTCAACAGAGTTTTCCATCTGACCATCATAAACCAGAAGACACAGCCTGAATGCCTTGTTGTCCTTTACATTATTGCAAGAAAATAGGACATCTGAAAGAAGCAGCATCTGAAACGTCAGCAAGCAATGGATTGTTTTGGTGAACCACTGCTCTGCATTATCCAAAGCTGTAACTATAGGTGCAATCTGGTGTTGACTTGATAGCATTTCAAGAAGAACTCAATATTTCTACAGGGTTTTCTTCTACAAGAGGCATCTACTGCACATAGTGCCTTTTTACTTCATTTCCCCTCATTGGAGTGGTATGGAGGGGTATTTTAGTGGTATGGAGGGGCACTTTAGTGGCACTAAAATAAGAATGTTTACTGGTTTTATGGGGACTTGTTAAACAGGCCTTTTATTTGGGTCAATCGTTTTCTTTTTAGCTTATAGAACTAATGGGAATTTCTCACTGTTCTCAATTATTGGTTCTTCACTTCATATATGCCCAAAGCTATGTTTACTACTGGGAAATATGCTGCCAACATAAGTAATCTTGGTGGGACTGGATCAGTGACAAATCAATCATCCTGCAGATTGGAAATTGATGCTGGAAACAGAGCTGTGTAAAATTATTATTTCCAAGATATAGGAGATAATACTGGCCTCCAATTTATTTAGCAAGTTTTTGCATCTCTGAGAGTCTGCACCATATTTTTCGTTCATGCCTCCTTAGGGTTACTGGGGACCTAAAAGAGCCTCAAAGTTATTTCTTCTCACGGTGTTTTTCAAGCTTTTTTGTCTGATTTCAAACAAGTTGCTAACTGAATTCCTGAGCAATTAGCCATTTATTAATTAAATAATTTCCTTGTGTCTTTTGTGACAAGTAGTACATTCCACAGTGATACAGACAATAGGCCAGTAGTATAGATCAGCAGTACCCACCAAATAACAGCAGAGTAACTGTGTCCAAGATAAATCTAGATTCTCAAATGTGGTCAGTTTACAACTGCAATGCAAAGAAATGCCTGGAAAAAGCTCTACATTTCAAGGCCTATCATACAAACCAGTTACCAATCAGTAAGAAATCTGCTCTCTGAGCTCTACAGTGTTCAGAGCTCTTTGAAAATTAATTCTGCTTTTGTCTCTCCTCATGAACCTTTGACTATACAACTATGATTCAATTCAGAAATAGAATGATATATACCCTCATTCCCCCTAGTACCTCAGTCACAATGAATCTAACTCTTCTACCACTCATCTATGTAATTCCAATCTTTTCTCAAAACCTACAGAAATTTAATAAAACAGTAAAAGTACCCCTAATAATAAGATACTAGCCAGTGTGAAGCCCAACTCACATTATCTAGGTCATTTGCTTTCCAGCTGACCACGTCTCATTGTCTTGTTTACATTTCTACCGTTTTATTTACACAAGTACACAAGGACTATTTGAGGAGTGCCACACTATCATAGAGTCATAGAATCACAGAATGGCTAAGGTTGGAAGGGACCTAAAGATCCTCTAATTCCAACACCCCTGCATGGGCAGGGATACCTCCCAGTAGACCAGGTTGCTTAAGGCCTCATCCAGTCTGGCCTTGAACACCTCCAGGGAGGGGGCATCCACAACCTCCCTGGGCAACCTGTTCAAGCATCTCACCACTCTCACAGGAAAGAACTTCTTCCTAAAGTGTAGCCTGAATTTCCCCTCTTTAAGTTTCAAACCATTGCCCCTTGTCCTCTCACTACACTCCCGTGTAAAAAGCCCTACCCCAGCTTTCTTGTAGGCCCCCTTCAGATACTGGAAAGCTGCTATAAGATCACCCCAGAGCCTCCTCTTCTCCAGGCTAAACACCCCAACTTCCTCAGCCTATCTTCATAGGGGAGCTGCTCCAGTCCTCTGATCATCTTTGTGGCTCTCCTCTGGACACACTCGAGGAGTTCTATGTCCTTCTTATGCTGGGGACTCCAGAGTTGGACACAATACTCCAGGTGGGGTCTCACCAGAGCAGAGTAGAGGGGGAGAATCACCTCTCTTGACTGGCTGGCTATACTTCTAAGTGCTGACATGCACACTAAGTACTGACATGCTGAAAACCCTGAATAAGCTTACAGTACCACTTGACACCAGTGTCATTCAATATACTTGTTACATTACCCCTAACTTGCCAAACAGGTGAGAAAAAAAGGCAATACCCAAAGGCCTGCAGTTAAACTGATAACATGGGCCCTACTGCTTTAGGCGCATTTCTCAACAGACACTTCCCATAGCTTACAAAAGCAATTACCTTCATCCTTGAAGTAATTTTGAAGAAGTATTTGTGAAACAGTGAGATTGCAAGAAAAATATTATGGTTATTGTTAATGTGAAGACATTTGTATTTGCTGAATATGTTTATGGCTCTAGAACACAAGGATTCTATCATCAACCCTCTTAACCTCAAATTTCTGATTACTTAAAACGTACAGAAGCATTTATTGCCTACTATTAGTAGTATTGAATAAGCTGCAGCTAGCATATGAATAAATTAGGTCATTCAGGGAAGTTACAATTGCTTTTTCTTACTTTTCAAGATAACAAATGCACTACAAGGAAATCTGCAACAAATCCTTGTTCAACATTTGACTGGTTTAGTCAAAGTAGGAAAGCAATTTCCTTTACTCCTTTTTTAATAGGGCATTGTAAGGTAATTTCAAAAGCTCTGGTTTTACTGAAATCAATGTGCAGCATCTTCACTATTTAGAAGGTCAAGTTAGCTCTGGCTCAAGGATGAGTCACTCACAGCTGCAGAATTTTTTGTGCTCATAATGTTTGCTTTAAGCAGAATAGAAGGAAGAAATAGCATTTATTATGTGCAAGACATTAAACTTCTATAAAGATGAAGGAATTGACACCAATGTTCAGAGGCGAAGACGTACATTTTATAGCATGTCCCTCAGGCTGGTTGTAACCTGTATAGTACTGACTCTGGACAAGAAAATTTCAAACACTAGGTTATTATAAGAGAAGACTATATTTTGTGAGAACCCCAAGAAACTATTCCAGTCAATTCATCTCATTTTCCAAATGTTTATATAATATCCTCTGTCATCCCTGTAGGAGCAGACAAGAAGAGTCAGTAGCATAAGGTGTTCCTTCTGTTTAATGTATTGATGCAGATAAAGAACATTTCAACATACAGTTTACTCCCTTTGTATGACAGACCATTAAGTTTAACCTTGCTGACCTTGTATGCATTCTAACAATTAGGGGTATTAATATCTAAACTATACCTGACATATTAGCTAAATAGTATGTCTATCTTAAGCCAAAACCAGCAGGATAGCCACTTCCTTTGATAGCTGCCCCGAATGACTCATCACCCTCCCTCAAAGAAGACAAACATTTCCCTTGCTTCCTATGTTAATTTATATATTCCAATTTGCAGATATTGGTCTTCCTTTTTGGTCCATTTCAGCTGGTTTAAATATTCTGCCTTTTACCCCTCAGGAAGCTGTCATGCTCTCTAATTGAATTGCTTTCCTTGATGATCTAGATGTGCTGAGGTAAAGGCCTCTCACATCAACACATTTTACAACATTACACACTCCACCGCATTCTGGTGGATATTTTCTCTATCTTTCCTTATTGCTTAATTCCTTTTTCAAATCACAGCTACAGAACTCTGTACAACATAGTATTCTACAACCAGACATACACCTTCTGTTTTGTTCTGCTCACTGCTTATGTTTACTGATTCCAAAGAAAACCCTACAGCTGTTTTGGGCATAATATAATTGTCTAATATATTCTTCTGAGTTTTTGTCAGCTGTGACATCCTGATTTTTTCCAAAGCAAGTTCAGCATATTTTTTTCTTTCCTTTCTTTCATTTCCTTTTTTCCTTTCCTTTTTTTGAATACAGAAATTATATGTATTAAAATAAAATATACCGAAACAATAAAAAGCAGGGTCATTAAATCCAGTTCTTACCCTTATTTATTCTTCTCATAATCTTTTTAATCTTAATAGTTAACAATTTTTTAATGATAACTTTATTTCCAAGTAATAAAGCCCTATTCAATGCTTCCATCGATCAAGCACATACTCCAACAAATGCACTATAAATACTATTATTCAACATTATTTCCTCTGAGACATCAGTTATCCAGCTCTGAATTTATTTAACACACACTTCATTTACTGATACTGTTTTCGTGTCTTTTTAAAACTGGAATATCATTGGATGAATGTCACTCATATATATTCTGCAGATACCTTGAGCAAAGAAAGTTACAGTCTGATTTAACATGGCCTGTTTTCCATAGAAAAACATGGTACTTGCTGCATTACTGCTTTGTTTAATCAAATCCAGTATCAGGCCTTTGTATTACAGTGCCTAAGGCTGAACTCAGTTTAACAAGTTACCCATGCTAAGCTTGTCTACTTCAAATAGCTCTCTGAAGTGTTATAATCTTCCACATTTATTAAATATTAATGCTAGCAAGAAAGACATCTTACCCAGTGGTATTAGACTGTGTACAAATTGTCCAAGCCTTCTGTCCAAAGTGTTTATCTTTAAACATTGTTAATTATTATTCTCCTTAGTGGATGAGAAGGCAGTATGTCATCCTTAGGTGATACTGGCACATCATCCAATTTCTTTTCAGTTGCAGAGAAATGGTTATAAAAACTTGTCTCTTCTCTGCATCATCATTTCACCACCTCCATCTTTAAATGGACTTTGCCATTCTTTGTCTCCTATATACATGAAATTTTAAATTGTTTGCCTCTCTTTTCCTTCTTAGCACAATAATTCTAGATTCCCTTAAGAGTGTTCTATACGTCCCTAGCTTTAAAGTTTTATAGTAATTCATATATGTCCCTTAGATATTGCTTTTATTGCTTTAATTGAAATTTTTCTTTCTCTGCTGAAATAGAAGGGCTTAATTAAAATTATTCTCTTTCTCAACACTATTATTGCAGCTTTTACACTTTCCCATAAACTGTAAGATCCAAGTTATTATTCATGTTTTTCCATCAGAGTTTTATTTATAGTTGTCTTTATCTTTGCTAAATAAGGCTTTTTATAAGTCAAAATAAATATTTGCTTGCTTGGAATTGTCTGCTTTTTTCCTTATATTAAAGTAAACAAATCATAACTACTGAGTTATAAGCTGCCAACCAACTTCTAAGCCAGTCATAACCTTACCTTAATCCATCAATTTAAGGCACTGAATGTGACAAATATATTCACATAATATTGTTAGAGAGAGAAAATCATCATCAGTAACAATGACTTTATACTACGACCACTTGCACATCTCTTCCAAACTGAAATTCCACCTTAGTAAAAAGGTCTCATTTTATATATATTCAAAGCAGTGCTGAAAGAGTAACTTTTCCTGTTCGTTGTTCTGATTGAACGATTGTTAAATATCTCCAGCATTCCAGAATTTAGACTATAGTGTTCAACCATAATTGTTACAGCTCTAGATTATGTTTTTGTTTGGTTTTGATTACCTGAAATCAAGCAATGGTATTTTATTGTAATGACACGTTCCCCTAACTGTATCTCTAAACTACTCCAAATGTCCTTAGGTAGAATTTAACCAATGAACTTCACTGGTTGTAATATTTCAGTACCGATAAATAGTTCCAATCAGGTATTGGAAATACCTGCTACAAAAGATATTCACACCAGTTGGCTTTACAACTTCCCCTTGCTTGTTGTGTATACTTTTGCATTTTTAGTTGCATTTTTTCATTAATTAAAATTAGGCAAAGTTGATTAAAATTAATGGATAATATTTTTTCAATTTTTTTTTCATTTAGCACATTGTTTTGTCTTCTAGTCTGTGTCAAACTTCCCTCCCTAGTACTCTTCCTTCCAACTAGACCATCAAGACTGCTCCAGGAATTCTACAGCTAAAAAGCCTTTCTAACAATTACTTCTTTAAAATGCAATTGAAAACCCCAAATATTCAAAGATACTTCTTAGATTGAGTATTTTTACTCTCAATATTTCATGGCTTCTCTCTTTCTCAAAGACAGTTGACCACTTTCTTTGTTACCCTTCATAATTTCAAAGCTTTCTACAGACTGCATTGTGCAATTTGCTGTCATCTAATTTGCTTCCACTCGTATAAGCAATTAGATGACATTTTCTGAAGATTCCATAATCTAGCATAATTGTGTGAGCACAATTTTAACCTTTACCCTGAAGAGAAACACATCTTTCTACTCCATTAGGTTGTGTTAAGAATTTCCGGTATTTTCAGTGACAAATCATCAGGTATCTCAGTATTGGTAAGTTTTCTTTGCCCTCTTTGTTATACCTTCAGGTGTTTATTTTCCTCAGAGGTTGAGACATGGTGCATTTACCAGAACAAATATCTCTAGCTAAGCTGAGTAATATCCTGGTTGTAATTTTTCACTGATCAGAAATGTCTAGCCTACTTATTTAGTCTTAACTATTTACAGTCACCTTAGTACATTTTTTTTTTCCAAGCTACCCAATATTTTTTAATCTTTGTTTTCTTTGATACTGCATAGAATAGGAATTTGCATCTCCAAATTATACACTTCTCCTGCAGTTTATGCTACAACTGCCTCTCTACAAACCAGAGCTCTGGTCTGTCTGTTTCAGAACAAAGAACACCACATAAGCCTTAGGAGAGTCAGCAAGAGTATTCAACAGACATCTATAGAACCAGAACAGGACAAGAAGAACAAAAGGAGGTTTTCTTCCCAGTGACAAATGTCGATCAAAAAGCATGTTTCTGCTAGGAAAGGCTTCAGTTAAACAGATTATCTGCAAACTAAGAATTAGTAGGAAACTAATTTTGAGATAAATTGTGAGATACCATGTTATATACTATATGCATATCTAATATAAAAAAATAGTCCCAACCTATAGCTACTATGTAGTAGGTCACTAAAACCACTGGGAATACACAAGAAAGATAAGCTTTCAGTCAGGCTTGCCTTTGTCTTCCAGGGAAATATGATGTGCAGAGCACAGCATCTTTCATCTCAACTGAGAGTAGAGTTGTAGGAGTAGTGTCTCTGATGTCAGTGGAGTTCTGCTGGCTAAAAACGTATGGCTCTTTTTTATTAAAAATGCTCCTATCCAGAGAAGTTAATTGATATTCTGAAATTATTCTCAGTTTTCTAAATACATTAGACTAACATTTCTCAAAGTATGATCTGAAACTAAAACCCAAAAATATAAACTTCTCTGATGCTTAGAAATAAAAGTACAGGAAAGGATACAAGACGGTCCCAATATTTTAAGGTTTTTCAAGTGGTCTAAAACATATGGGGACCACACATCTATACCTGTCTTCACTAGGTGCCTGAACCAGGTCTTTTCTAAATGGAGAAGTAAACATATTTCCACCTTTTAGCCTGAATTTTGGGTTTTCTTTTATTTTCATTGTTTTCAAATTACTCATTTCTTATTCTGTTTCTTTTTTCATTCCATAAGGAAGATTCAACACTCTACATTCACTTCTCCATGTCCAAAAGAGATGCCACCACAAGAAATAAAATCCTGTGTACTGGGCCATTTCTGCCACGTGTGAAATCCTTCACATATGTGCAAAGTGGATGTGAAGTGCTGTCATTCCCAGTCCAACACAGTGGCCACACCAGTGAAATGGGAGACAAACTTGCAGCCTTTAAAAAAAGAAAGCCTAGGTACCACTGGAGCTCTGCAATGGGAAGCAATATTCCTCACCTCTGGAAGACCTGCACCACTGGGACTGTGCTGGTGTCACTGCTAATCAGTGACACTCCTTCTGATGACATTAGTCTGCCAGCAGTGCCTATGGTTCCCTGCCATGAAACACTGGCACATATAAAATAAAGTTCACTGCGGATGTAAATTTGTGTTTCGCCCCTCATGTTTTTATCGTTGCTGCTTCTTTGTCTTTTCTCATTTCTTTTTCACATCCCAGCAATGTCTGAGCAAATGAGAGAGACGGAATTTGTTTCTGCATAGCAGACTTCCTCTTCTTCCATGACAGAATCAAGATTTAAACCAGGAAAGATTTTAAGCAGGCTTCTGAAATGACAGGGTTGAAAGTCAACACATTTAAGTAAGAGAGAAGAATTCCGCTGATAAATTTTGAAAGTAGTCCACAGGTGAAATAAATTTTAAACTGTTAAAAAAATCTTTCCCCTCGGGATAGGATGCTGAGTATGTATGTCCTTTATGTATGTACTGCATGTATGAACTCTGTATGTTCTGTATGTATGCACTCCAAAATACATGCATGATGAGAAAGACATTTGCCTCACATAAGGTTTGAAGCAGGTAATCTGTGTGTTTCCTTATGCAAAAAAGAGTCTGAAATACTTGAAAGACATCAATATAGCAGCAGCTGCTCTGTATTTTTCAGTGGCGTTGATATACTATTAGCCAGAGAATACTTGAACGTGTAGGCTCTTATAGCTTACTTTGCAAGTGTGACCTATGAGTTTTTAGTTTTATGTGTGTACATCCATCTCTCACAAACCAACTTCAATTGTGAAATAGTTTTCCTCTGTGTATATTTAGATAATGAATTCTTCCTGTTGCAAAGTGACCTCTAGAGTCTGAGAACTAGTTTCATTTCAATTTGTGTCAATGAAATACTTGACAAATTGCTCTATTTAGAGTCACGTATATCCTGGATTTCAGTGTTGAGCATTGCTACCCCTCTGACACAGATAAACCAGTCTGTAAGGATTGCCCTATACCTTCATGTCATGACTCCAATTACAGATATGAGCCCAAAGTGCAGTATCTGAACAAAGTAGGATGCATCACAGTGACACACTATTTACTTTCATAAAGATTACAGGTATCATGCGACTTCAAGATTTTAAAAAGAGTTTTAAACAGAGCATGAAGCCTAATTAAGGAAAACCAAACACACTAACTAGGTATGTGTACACAGACTTTTTTTCCTGTATTTTTTTCTTTTTTTGCCTATTTAACTGAATACAAGTTAGGTGCACTGTCAGCTCAGTTTACCTGTGAGGCTACAAATTTAGCACTGTTTTCATGACACTAAGAGCATTTCTGGAGGAAATACCCATAAGCCATATCTTGGATTCTTTTGTGACTTGGCAGGATTTTCCTGGAAGAGCCATAACCCAATCTTCTTTATTAACCAAAAAAAACAAGTAATGATATGATATTGATATGAAGGCAAAGCCTACATCACAGGGATGATGAAATCGTGTGCTTATGATTTGCCCTTCCATATGCTGCACTGATAGAAGCCAATCTTTTTTGGCACAGCTGTCACTTGTTCTTTTTCTCCTCACTACTAAAGTATTTGAGCTTCACCTGTTCCTTTTTCAAATTAGTCCAAAATTGGTTTTCATTTCTAGGCTTATGCCAACAGTTGCAATTGTACCAACTGGTACCTACACCTGACATCAATGGGTCATTCACTTCTGAAATTGTATGTTCTAATTTCCTTGAATGGAATTAAAGCTTTACAAAATTAGCCCAAGGATTAAAAAAATTGAAAATATTTCTGAGCGATATATCTGCAATATACAAATAGATATTGCATGTATCTCAGGAACAAAAAAGTATATGTCATGTCCAATAAACTAAGCAATCCACCAAAAACCAGAGAAAGCTTTTTCATATTGATTAGAAATGGTTTGACTCCAAAATCCTCATTTAGACTACCACAAAGTTGTTCAAGTTTTCAAGTCCATAAAGAAATCAAAACTGGAGTATTTCACTGAAGACCTTTCCTCTTTCTAATATTTTTCATCATGGTAAACTCATACTGACTCTAAAACCATCAATAAACTTTGCTTTGACAATATCAACTTAGGGCTTATACACAAATTATTTTTTAAAATTACACTTAAAATTTGTTTGTTCAATAGGAGAAATAATGAAAAAACATACAGGTGTTACACATTTCAAACTGAAAGCAGGAAAATCATCTTTTTACATTAACTCTTCTAATATTTGTGAAGAAAATAGCACGCAGAATTTGTAATGTAACTGTAATTAGCCCAGCAACATTTTAATATTTTCACTTATATTTACTGGGAGAGGGTAGTTCCTTTTCTCTTCTTTATATGTCTACTCTTTCCACTCTAGATCTGGTTTCTCACATTTGCAAAACAATTCTGAGGTGATATTCAATAATGCAAGATGGTGGTTTCTAAACATTCCAGTAAAGGTTTCTAATTCAGTTCACAAAAACGGTGGAAAGCCCTCACTTACTGTGTTTAGTGACAGCCAAATGCCCCCTAACACCTGGAGGGGCTCTCTTTTACAGGAGGTTACGAAAAAGACATCAGTTTCCATCTATCACTTATAATCCAGCAGGACTAAAAGACCAGCATCCACCATGTGTGGATCTCTATGACATTAAGACCATTCCTAAAGCAAAAGCCCTAACCACGGCCTACAAATAATTATCAGTAGCCAATACTAATATTAATATTAGTATCAATATTAATATTAGTATCAATAATAATTCTTTGTTTATTCAAATAGATAAGCCTTATCTTAGGGCCTAGGAGTAGAATTTTCCATATGCTTCATTTCAGGGACTCGTATGCAGCTGTTACTAAAAAAGTATCTTTATAGGCTCTGAGAAACTGAGAAAAATCAGTGTTTAAATCCATTTAAAATGAATGTTACAAGGAAAACTTCAATATATATTCCAATCCACCTTCTACCAAGGACATTTTGAAAAATATGAGTATCATTACAAGTAATACTGCTGGTATTAGCAGGGGAAAAAAAGCCACAAACTCCACAGAACTATGTTTTCTGTAAACACAAGTCTTCAGCCTCCTCACATATAGCCATAGTAAATCAAAGCAGACATTTATGCAGACTGGGTTAGAAAGGAACTGGAAGGAGAACTGAATTTGATGCCATGCTCACTTTGGGTTTTTTAACTGGTGTTTTAATTGAAGATTTCTTAAATGATGTTGAAGTAAAATTAAGAAAAGGCAAGATGTCATAGGCAGGATCACTAATCAAACACAGCACAGATAATGTGTGTCATGTCTTGCTCAATGGGAAGTAATTACTATAACATTAGCTTTGCAGTGTTTAAACAACCATTTCATTATATTTTTTCTACTCTGATTAAATTTTCTCAGCATTTATAATGCATCATTACATCTGCTTTGTTCACAGATAATGCACAGCATAACTACACATTAAAACTTCCCTACTCTCTGTCATAATTTTTAATAAATCTAATTTGACTAGTTTGCATAAAGTTTCAAAATTAATTGTTAGCTCTTTATTGACAGTATATCTGAGGTGTGAAGTGACTAGGCTACCACTTGCCAAAGCAGTTTTTTTCAGTGTTAAGGCCTCAAGGAACTACACATGCCAGAGTTAAATAAAAGTAAGCTCTAGTCACAAACATTGTTATATTACAGCAGCCCACAGCCAGGCATCACTGTAGCATTCATGAGCATATGACCTTATTGCCAGTCCCCTTGTTGCGATGACATTTTGTCTCACGGGAGCAGTAACAGAAAAAAATAGAAATCTCAGTCTTCTGGTTCTTAATAAGCTTCATGGATATGAAGGATACTTCAGACAACAACTAAGGAAATAACCTGTTTAAATTATCTAATTATCACTGACTTATTAATCCAAGTGTTGCGGTTACTCTGGGCTGTATTTTTTGAGTCTGGGAAAAAAAACAACTATTTTTTTAAACTAACAAATGAAAAAGCCTAGCTTATGTTTTTAAACCACTGTGAAACCAATTATATCTTTTAATTATTGCTTTGATTTCATTGTTAGATGCAAGACTACACCAAGAAAAATCAGGAAAAATTATTTATTTCTCTTTTGTTTTACAATTTTTTACATTTCTGCCAGATCCCACTTTATAATGTTTTTCTTTCTTTCTTTCTTAGATGTCCTGCTTCCTAGGTATAAACATTATATCTTCTATCTGGGCAATATAATGAGCTGGCAGAGCTGCCAGATCTGTAGTTTTGAGGGTGCTGGCTCCCAAATACACAATTGCTGATAATCAGGAATTTGAAGCTCCATTCCCAGTCATAAAGCATCACGAAGTTTGGGGGAACATTGTGACAAGGGTGAAAGTAGTTTTCTGGCTGTCATCAAAATGAAATAGCCATCTTCATTCATCTCTCCCCCAGGAAGTAACAAATCTTGACAAACAAGAAGACTCAAAGCCAAGTTCTACTTTCAGTGACACCGATGTAAATCCAAATAAACTTCTTCGTTTTGATGGGATTAAGCTAGTAGTATCCAAAATGAGGGTTGGCTCTCACCTGTTTAGCATACTGCTATTTTAATTATAGTTACTGCAAAATGGGGTGCTGATGAAGATGTCATTTTGAGTTCCTTTCTAATACTTGCTCTTTAATTCATCTACTATCCGGAGCGACCCAATATTATCAAATTATAACTATCTCATGTTTCTGAAATTGTTCAGGTCAGAGTATTGTATAACCCCCGACAGAATCCAAATAGCAGACAATACTGTGAGTATAGCTGTGTAAACAGTCTCTCCCAAGGTATAACCTTACACGGTAAAATAGTGAGGTGGGGAAGTGGTTAAAATATTTTAATGACTTATTTAAAAGACGGCTATGTGCAAATCAGCTGTGGCTAGTAATGAACTTTTGCACTGGATAATATCTTATTTCTTTCCCAAAAGCATGCTTTTGGGGTTTAAGTCCCCACAGCCCATTTTTCCTCTGTGTGCAAGCTCATCTGTGCTAGAATTGTTTCTGCTTGCTCTACAGGCACTTGTCAACCAGAAAAGAAAAGGCATCTTCTATTCCTGCTATAGATGCAAATATTTTCTCTTAGGAGAAATGAAAGTTTTTATCTGCCCAGTAAATTATAACTTGTCCTCTGCTCAAAGATAGCATGTCTGGTGGGAAGTTCCTATTTGATGGGATTTAAACAATACCAGCATTTTATTAGCTGTACCTGGTCTATACTAACTAAATAGTAGTAGAAGTTTTACACTAGACATGAAAGCCTAGTATCGGTTTCAGCTTTATGGGCGTCCTGCCAATAGTTACTCCTCAGCAATCTTTGTCTCTGAAAAGATCACTCCTCTGTCTTCATCCATCTCTGTAGGCAGAAGTTCTTGAAGTCCTTCTTCTGTATTTATACACAACAATACTATTTCAAAAGAAAGTGCTGGCTTGTGATCAAAGAGAATAAATACTCCCCTTTCCCCTTTCCCACTCAGAGAGGCCACACTATTTGAAGTTCTCCAAATAGGAAAAAAAAATAAATAAATAAAATTAGAAGCTTGTAAAGGAACAGTCTTTCAATAGCTAAACATCAGAAAAAAACTAGGAAAAGATAAGGAAAACACCAGAGAATAACATCTGTCTTGAAACTCAAAACCACTCTGCCATCCCATTTGAAATAAACTTTTAAGATCTTTTCATTAGACACAATTAGAAGTTTCTCTCTTGAAGAGAACAACCTTCTTCAGAAAGCTTTACTCCCCTCTACCTTCAGCTGTCAGAAAATGCAAGACAGGAAGCAAGAGTCTTAAGAGCCAAGCAAGCCACAGGACTTTCATCCTTTGCATCACAAGACCAGGTCCTTCAGAGGTGAACAGCACAGCTCTCCAGACAACATCACCCTCTTTTTCTTTGTAAGCAAAAGGAGAAACAGTGCCCTAGGGCTCTTTTAAAGTCACCATCAGAGCTAATATTACAAGTTTTTCTTTCTTTTATAACAATTTTATTTTATTCTAAACTCAGAACATCCATCCATTACATCAAAGAGATTAACAGGAGCTTTTCCATGCAGATTGTGGGTGCACTGACCCACTTTTAAGCAGGGCAGCAGAGTCAGTGTCCAAGGGGTGTATTTGTCTCCAAAAAAGGGTCGACATTCACCCTACCACAGGTTTGTGTTTGAAATTCATAGGATTTGTAAGTGGGAGCTCTTCTTCCATTGGTATCCCTAATACCTACTGCTTCCTGTAAAGCTGATAATTCTGTGTCAGTGAGTTCACAGAGCAAAGGAAAAGAATTTTTGCCCTGAAAATGTGCAGGCAAATAAATTTGACAAATGCTGCCTAGGTAAGAAGGAACCAAAACTACAATAAGAAGACATCCACCAAGAAAGGAAACAGCTCTTAAAATTAACTCAATACAAGAGATTAGGCACATGTAATAGTAGCATATTGGGTGCTAAAGTATTTTCTAACATGATTTTGAATGAGGGGAATTGTCCATGTTCAACCGTAACCAGTGTTTATTGAAAGAGTGACTAAAGGATACAGTGGTCATTACTGACATCAATATCCTGGGCTGGGCATAATTTTGCAAGGGTTGCTACTATTTCAGGGAAAATACTTTCTTCTCCTTGCCTCACTACCCTTAACTGTAAAATGAAGTCAGTTACATTTCATGATCCCATTTTGGTCTAACTCACTGTTCAAGATGCTTAATAGCTGGTGTATTGTATTATTTTTCTATTCACTTTCAAATACCCTGCAGTCGCTATATGACATGTAAAATTTCAGTTATAAAAGCAAATGACAAACAAATGTATGGAGAAATCCATGAATGCAGACTGTGAATTTGAGGCCAAATACTAGAAAGTGAAGAAGAAGAATTGAAATTCACAGGGACTTTTTAAAGACACAGAGCTGACAAATATCATCACCACCTTTGTCAAGAAGTAGCCAGATCCCATGTTCTGTAAAGCGTAAGTCTCAGAGTTTTACAAGTCTCTTTAGCTCTGCTTGTTCTCACATGAAGGTCCCTGCTATTCACACAACATGGTCTTCCTATGAAGTCCTTCCTTAATGAAACTGCATCCATTACTCATAAAAACATTGCAAAGACATCTAAATAGATGACACAACCAGGAACAGATTAAAGTAGTACAAAAGGGCATCTTTAACACAAAACTTCCTGAAAAGCTTGCCTAAATCTGGAGATGAACCGTCTAGAGCAAAATTGCATTCAGGATACACAAACCAGGAATGAAAGTATTTATTGTGAGGTTGACAGAACACTGGAAAGGGCTGCCCAGAGAGCTTGTGGAGTCTCCTTCTCTGGAGACATTCAAAACCCGCTTGGACGCGTTCCTGTGTGATGTGCTCTAGGTGACCCTGCTCTGTCAGAGGGGTTGGACTGGATGATCTTCCAAGGTCCCTTCCCACCCCTAAGATTCTGTGATTCTGCAAAAGTATCAGAAAATGACCTAATGCATTCTTAATACAATTCTAATGAAATAATTCCTTTGATACTGGAAGAAAAGTCTTCCTCAGTGCATATAATATAGTTTTATCTGATCATAAATCCTATGGCTATCCTTATGAGAAAAATTTTAGAAGGAATTTATCCTACCTGTCCCCTTGCAGATAAAAGGGGAAACAGCTTCCAAACCAAAATTGTCTCTATGTGAATATTTCTGTATATAAACCACTTCTCTTTTCCTCGCCTATTGTCCTCAAGGTTTTCCTCTTGTATAATTTTTTTTTTTTTTTAACATTATAATGGTTTCTGTAATATAGGTAAGCCAAGAAGCTTAAACCATTTGTGTAAGGATGTGGACTTCGCTTAACTGAGCAAAAGCTTTATGGAATTTGGCACATCAGTGCTCAGAACATTATCAAGTATTTTAAGGGTGGGAGTGCAGATGTGTATATGATCACGCCTACAGAAAGATATCTTTAATCACTCCGAACATTTTTATTTCTGTGAAAAGAAAAGAAGAATTAATGGTAATTACTTTTTGGAATATTCAGGATAGAGGTAGCTATTTTGCACAAGCAAAGTGGACAGGGGACAGCTGTGGTAGACTGGCTTCAGGGCACAAGAACAATGAGTACTTGGTATGTGTAGAGTGGCGTCTACTGCTGTTCCTGTTTGCCACCCAGTCGGGATGAAAAAAAGTGTCCCCAGGCACTCTACTCCAACTTCTGCTTCACCTCTCTGTGGCCGTAACCTGGCCAGCTGCAACCCCTTCAAAGCTTTGGGCAGTAAAATTCAATCCTGATTCAATTTCAATAAAACTAATCTCTGACTCAAGCTTAACCAAGAAAATCAAAGATTTTACAAAATAAAAACTTAGGACAGCCAACAAGTCAAGTGTGATTGCAAACAGCCCATTTCTCACCTGGCAGGGATAATGCAGCACTGCTACCAGATCTAGCAGGCTCAGGCCAGATAAGGCTGTTGTATGGAGGACCAGTGGGTGCCATTCTACAAAGACCTCATCTCTGCTTGCAGGCTGCTCTTTGGAGTTTGGCTAGAAAATAATTCAAAAAATAATAATAAGAATAAAATGAATGTTTTGTTATTGTTCTGTTCTGCTACGGAGAACAGAAATACAAATAGAATTTGGGGCAGAGCAGTACATTCTGGCAGCAAGCATACTCCTTCCTTTCTGAAAGATAATACTATCTGTCAAGGTCTATCCCAGAAAGGGTTTCATATACTGCTGTTCCACTTCCTTACATTTAAGCTGAAGAGATCAGAAATTGTTTTCTAGGTGACTCAGAGACAGAAATCATTTTTTCTATCCATGTTGCTTTAAGAATGAAAAAGGTTAGCAAGCCTAACAAGATAATAAAGGAAAAATGTGGAGTAAAGGGGAAACTTGAAAAGAGATGTGGGTAGAAGCAGTATTCACAATGTAAATTTGAAACAGCCTAGAGCAGAACTTCAGCAAACTGGCAGGAATAAATAGTTTAGTGTAATAAACTGTGTTCACAGTAACTCCTCCAGATAGATTTCAGGAAATGCAACAAAACTTTGCTTTGATACACTCCTCTGATACACCATTTTAAAAATTATCACTCTAAATTTTCAGACTATTTTCAGGTACTAATAAAAAGCAACACTACCCACAAGACAGAGCTTGTTTCGAGATCAGCAAATCATCAGTTCTTCTATTGCCCAGACTCTCCCAAGTCTGGCATGAGAAAGCAATATTCACTGGTTTGTGCTAAGCTTTGCTGCCTGTGCTCAGTCGCAATGTACATGTTGAAGTATGCAGGCATTCTGCAGCACACACTGGCTATAGGCTTAATTAACACTGAACATCACTCTTTCAGAGCTAACAAGGTGACATCCTCAGCACTGCCACAGTGAAATTAATGAATAAGAACATGGAGACATGAAATTTAGAATTTTGTGCTGCCTATTTGGTACCACAGACTTTGGCCAAGATCCTTCATATCTATCTGATTACATTTTATCTGTGGAAAAAGGACAGCTGCTTTCTACCATAGTTCAGGGAACACATTTCCACAGAATGTGTCACCAGGAAAATGCAGACTTTGCTCCTTTAGTACACTGAGCTGCCCAGAGCACCGGTATTTTAAGTAAAGATATGACCAGCAAACAGCAGTATCTAGTCGTGCAGTTATCAGTACTCATATTACATAAAAGGGATTCTTAGGTATTTGGAAGCTGTTTGGATTGGATGTCCTCTTAGATCATAGGGACTGATGCTGGAAAAACCATTTTTCAAATAGAAAGTAGTCACTCAACTGCGCAGTTAAATTGAGCTGTATTGCTTCATTCCTCAGTCAGACTCGAGCTCTACTGGAACAGATGGATAAATCAGCACTGAAAGCTATTAATTTTCTGACACTCCTTAAAATACCTGCATCAAATCACTGAAGTCTTTATGCTGTGGTATGTTTTTTAATGAAAAGACAGGTGTGTAATCTTCTCTGCCCATCAGAAGCATTCAGCAGCAATACCAACAACTATCTCAAGCTCAGCTGACATTCCTCTTTTCTGCCCTTCCTACTGTTTTTAAAAGCATAGACCATAAATTGCTAACATTACATGGACTAAGACCAGAAAAAGACAACAACATTTTAAGAAAAAGTATTACTTCCTGTGGCCATATAGATACTAGACATACTAGGTTATGATAGACTGACTTGTTTACTTCTGTTTATCACATTTTCAGCTTCATCCACATCTACAGGGGTCCAAGGTGAATATTTTTCATTGAAGCTTCAGGGAACAGAGAAAGGACTTTTGACTGAAACACTTTCCACAGTTAGGCCATTTGTTTTGAACTGAACATGTTATATACTTTTTTGCATTTTCTTTCCCTTTTCTCAGTTTGACAGTAGGGGAAAAAAGCTAGTTGAAAATCTACATCTGACCATTCTGAACAGCTGCTCTCAAAAAGGTTTCCCCATCTAACATGAACTACATTTTTTTCTGGTTAGTGAACAAGTATAAAGTTACTTTTGACATTCCTTAAAGCAAAGCTGCTCTTTATTTTAAATGAATTTTAAATGTCTGACATATAAGAAAAGAATGAAACTGTAAACTCATAACAAACTTACAAACGTCTCATGCTGTTTGCAAATAAATAAATTCAACATAAATTCTGAAGCTTTCAAAGTGATTAATTTTTTTCTTTCATATATAACGTGGTCTAAAGAGTACATTTCATCCTCTTGCAATCTTTTTGTTCAGAGGATTTTTCTCACAGTCCTGCATACTTTTATGGACTTTCTTAAAGATCAGTTATTGGACCCAACTTAAAGCTTTGCTGATACCTAAAGATTTGCAGGATTAGAATTTCAAAATCCAAATCTTGAGGATACATTCACATAGTTCTGAACAGAACTGAACAAAAAAAGAAGAAAAATTGAAAGTATGCCTATACGGAAAAAATAAAACTAAAATAGCAGCATTGCTTGCTGTCTGTTTGTCGTCATTTGGTTGTTTTTTTATAGGCCTGTTTGAACCTGGTCTTACCATCATGTTGGAATTTCAACAATCAACTTGCTTTATGTGTTCTTCTGTCTTGGCCCTCACTATGCAGTCTTTCTCCTTAAATGAATCTCTGTTCTGTAGTACAGTAACACAGAACCTCCTCCCACTTTTACTCTAGTCCTTCCCCAGCATTCTATGATTCTATGATTCTATGATACTCACCTCTCTTTGATGGACGCCAGCAATATCTATCTGCAATCCAGACCAGCGCTATCAGAATGACAAGAACTCATTTCAGCATAATGAAAAGTGGGGAAAAGGGGCAGGAAACAACCATACCAACCACAAGATAAAGATAGAGTTCAAGTCCTCAGAATATTCACAATTTGGAGATTCTAACTGATGTAGCCTCCTAGACTTCTGGTATGTGTCTGTCATTGCCTCTTCATGTGATGTTGAAAGTGTTGATGATTGCCATATAGGATAAACTGCTCTATACACATGGATTAAACATGAGGCAACCATGGGCTATCAAACATGTCAGCATTGCCAGAATTCAACTAATGTCACAAGCTATGGTGGGTCTCTATGGAAATGATTTGCTTCTTATGGAGGTAGCTCTGTTTAATGACCTGCAAAATGTTTTGAATCAGATGTCTGCTGTTCAAATCTGTTACTTCTGGCAAGACTTTTGAATGATACCTCAGGGAGCAGTTCTGGACAAATAGAGGAATTGTCTATAAAAGTTTACAAGAGGTCATTCTTCAGCCATATCCTATGCTGTACTTGATCGTTTTGTACATTTTCACTAATGCATGACTCCCTCTCTGTGGGCCTCACCTCATGAAGCCAGAAATTTGTCAGGTCTTCATGCTTTTTTCCACTTGATCTCATCTTGTAAACTAGGACTGGGGAGTCCTGGGGAGTCTCGAGTATTTTGGACAGCAGAACACAAACTCATTGGAGGTCTGCTCCTTTTCACATCACTGGCGGAGTACATTTAAAAAAAAAAAAAAAAAAAAAAAAAAGTAAGTACACTTGCTCATTTTAAAATTCATCTCCATAGCATGATGTAGATGGGACTAAGAATAACTGGGAAGTCCTTTTGCAAGCAAGGAGTCTCAAACAGATGACATCACAGTCAGCAATGATCAACATGAGCGGATACTGGAGCTAGGATAGAATTGAAACAGTGGATTCCCTAATCCATGTGTCTCAAATGCACCCCACTTCATATCTTAGAATGTCTTATTTCCCAAAACAGCAAGTCCCAGCAGGAAGCAGAGACAGACCTCAGCAAGGTACCATCTTGATGTTCATCAGGAACCTTAACAGAGGTCTTAGACAAGTTCAGTGATATGAAGCCAGCAGGCAGATAAGTATTATTTATCTACATAAAAGGCAAAACTAAAGCTTTAGGAAGGTACAGAGTTTATGTCCTGGATTTTGCAATCATGTGATGCAGCACCCACTACATAGCAAATTCTTGCCCTAGAAAGGCTCCGATCTCTGAAAGAAATGCTAATATCAGTCACTGAGTCACAGTGGAAAACCCACGTCCTGCAGAGTAGCCATAAAACAGAAGATGAGAAAAAATGTGCTAGATGACTAAGAAACTATATAATTTATCACAAGTTTACCAGAAATTACACAAATCTCATTCTATTAGAAATTACATGTTATAAAGAGGTGACTGATTAACCATCCCATTCTTCCTTCTTCAGTATCACAGACAGTGGATTGCAGCATTCTCCTGTCTCATCAACATCTGCCTTTAGGTTACAATTTTACTTTCTTTGCTTATTCATATTTGCCAGTGTAAGATATATAAGAAGATATATTGATTTTTCTGTAAAAAGATTAATGCAGGAAATCAGAAAAAAAAAAAAAAAAATTGTCTGTAAGTGGAACACAGTGCACACAGTGACTCCTTCCTTGTAGAAAGAAATTCCCAGTTTTTTATCTTTCCAGAATAAACAAGAGAATTACTGAATCAGTACAGTAGTTCATCCAAGTCTTGACTCTGTTCCTTTGCAAACAACAGAAGTTTGGAGTATGAAGGCATACTCTGGTAGTATCCGAAGTTTCATACACTTCCAAAAAATATCACAGTGGAGTATCAGGAAACCAGTTGAATAAGTCACCATATCCATCAAAGATACTTTCAAAGATAGGACTCTCTGCAAGAGGAACCACAGAATGATCATACCTCTGGATAAAAAAAGGAAAAAGAAAGAACTTTCAACAAAATCAAAAGCTATTTAATTGGAGGACAATGTATTGCATCATAAATGTTTAATTTATCCTCTAAAAATGTAAATTCCTGTTGTTACTCAGAAGCCATGTCATTTTATTTACTAATTTTGCACTGCTTTTATCCTGGAAACAAGACACATAAAAGCACACACACACACACACACACATATATATGTGTACATGTGTATATATATATATGTACATATGTGTATATATATATAAAGAAAAACAGAGTAGGATGATGTAAATCTGCATGTTTTGTTCAAACTAACATTCATGCTTCATCAGATGCAGCCTACTTGCTATTTAGTATAATTTTAAGCTCTTTGTCCCATTTTTTGCTGTGGAATTAAGAGTTGTGCCTTACACTTGGATGTCAGAGCTTCAGAGTTGAAGCCCGGCACATGCACCGGCACACAGAGTTTCAAAGTCCCCCCATCAAATTGTCATTTTGGAGCAGTCTCCTAGATTTGGCCATTCCCACCAGTAACCACTTTTAGAATTCTGCATCATCCATAATACTGAGACTGATAAATATGCTGAAAAGGTTATGTCATGTAGCAGTTGCTAAAGGGATACTACAAAAGGCCACAAGTAATAAGTCAAGCAGGAAAAATTTACTCAATAATCTTAACTCTTACAGGTTTTCCTTGCAGAAAGGCAAAATTGTGTGCTGGAACAGAGGATGCTACTGTCTAGCTAACACTTTCAGTACCTTCCTTTTTAAAGTCTTCTACTGTGAAGAAAACATTTGGTACGTTTTCATTGTTAAGTTGGGGCTTTCACAACTGCATAAAAAAAAAAGAGGATGAGAATTTACACTATGTGTTACACAGATCCATTTCAGCATGTTAAGTTACCTGGCTTTTTCAAACATAAGATGTGCGTAAGGTATCAGTGATACGATTTCCAGTGACTGACAATCTTCTCAGCATATGGAATGTCACAAATAATATACCTTCTGGTTTGCCCACAGTTTTAATTCATCCATTAACTAATTAATTATAACCCTCTCACAGCACATGTAATGTCAGAAACACAACTGAAATGGCTTCTCTTCTGTGTATTTCTCATTACCTACAAAATAAAGCCAGCCAGAGATATACCTGTTCTGTTTTAAGGTTAATTCTAGAAATGAGTACAAAAAATTCCCAAAGCTTTTGTTGTCTCTTGCAGCAATGCATGGATACTGAAAACTCATCTTGGATGCAGACTGTCTTTTTACGATAGAAAGTGTATTTAGAAACAAAGTGTATGGAACTTCAGCTTACCTCACAAGATAAAATGATGGGAATATTTGTTTTGGCAGAACTCACAGGGAAATGGTTACTATTTTGTAGGAAATTTTTAAAGATAAAATAAGGCTTGGCTCATCAATAAAGTAAAAAAAAATTCAACAGTAAGCAACCCAGGAAACTAAGTTTCTTTATTAGATATTTTTTCTGTTGTTCTTCCACTCAGTTGCACAGATCATTTAAAATTGTAAGCAGCAGTTGAACCAAAGAAAGTTTCTCATAAAGAGCAGCTTTTGGAGGGCAGGAAACTTTGAGAGGAACATATTCTGCTGCTATAAACTTTCAATCACAAATGACATGAAATCTGAGTATCTGGCTACAGTAGTGCCCCCCAGGTGATGTCCATGTTTCCGTCAGTTGTTCCTGTGTACTTATGCTGTACCAGTACCAAAAGGGACTCATAGGACCTGCATTTCCAGTGCTTTGGACTGGCAGCTCATCCCCTAGGAAGTCTGTGATACATGTACAAATTCCACTCCACCATCAGAGAAGAGCCCAGAAAGCCAACTGTATCCTGGGCTGCATCAAAAGAAGTGTGGCCAGCAGGTCGAGGGAGGTGATTCTCCCCCTCTACTCCTGTCTCATGAGACCCCAGCTGGAGTGTCCAGTTCTGCATCTCTCAACACGGAAATGACATAGAGGGCTTGAAGCAAGTCCAGAGAAGGGTCATGAAGAAGATCAAAGGCTGGAGCACCTCTCCTGTGAAGACAGGCTGAGAGAGCTGGGGTCATTCAGCCTGGAAAAGGCTCCAGGGAGACCTCACAGCAACCTTCCAGTATCTGAAGGGGCTACAGGAAAGCTGGAGAGGGACTTTTTATAAGGATTTGTTAAGGTTAAAAGGACTTTTTACTTGTAGCAAGAGGACAAGGGGTAATGGGTTTAAGCTGAAAGAGGGGAGATTTAGGCTAGACATCAGGAAGACATTCTTTACCATGAGGGTAGTAAGGTGCTGGAACAGGTTGACCAGGGAGGTTGTGGAAGCCTCCTCCCTGGAGGTGTTTAAGGCCAGGTTGGATGAGCCTTTGTGCGGCCTGGTCTAGCGTGAGGTGTCCCTGCTCATAGCAGGGGAGTTGGAACCTTTAAGGGCCCTTCTAACCTTAACCATTTTGTGATTCTATGATTCTAAGATCATCCCGAATTTGTGTCTTCCTTGTCCAAGAGCCTTGATGGGAAAGAAAACAGCAAAGCAAAGCTGATGGATGCTGTACTGAAGCTTCATCCTTCTGGCACATCAGGACAATGTCAGCAGCTAGGCTAAGGAGCAAGGAGGGGTTTTTGGAGAAGGGTTTGGTTTTTTGGGTTTTTTTTCTTACCAGAAGCCACGAGATCATGAGATTGGATGAAACAAGGGACGAGTTTAGTGGAGAGAACACTTCAAAGAAAGATCTGCTGAAAGTAAGGGTCATGAATTTGCTACAATATTACACAGGTGCTGTTCTCTAAATCTTCAACAGACATCTCACATAGATTTGTTCGGTACCAATCCTTGCCAAATAGAAAAATACTGTTAAAAAGTATGCAGGAAAGCAAACAGGTATTTTTAAGTGTGCAAGACAAGCCATTAGGTTGAAGAAATGTTCAGTGATGGATCAGGTAACTCTCAGCCTTTATTTTGAGCTCTTGCACTTCCTGGAGGAAAGACTGGAAGTATACTTGGGTCTTCTGGATCCACTACATACAGCCAAGGATGTCCAATCTTGGGCAGGGCTAACAGAGATCTTGGATAGAAGCTATAACCCCTTGGTTTCCCTGTAAATCCACGCTCAAAGCATAGACTTTGAGTTCACATGGTGCCCAAGAGTACACGCCGCCCACTTCTGATATTTATCTGCCAGTGGTCTCTCATATCTGACCTAACCACATACCTATAGCCTAGGGAGGTCAGCCTGCATGCCTTGTATCCATGTTGTCACCCCTGAACTGGCCTCAGGAGTCTCACCTAAAGTCCATTTATGCTACTGAAGTATCACCTAAAGGTTCAGATATAACCAACATGTATCTTCCACTGGAAGATAAATGGAAACCCAGAGAAATTTAATGACTGCTATTCTCCCAAAGATAGATCCTGTTCCTTAAAAATTATCTATAAAGAACTCTGAAACTTTAATAAAACTTTGTCTGTCAAACCATCCATTCTGTACCATGGGTCATTCCCAGTTAATTCACATAGGTTTCTCCAACAACACTTGCAAATTACTGAGGGTGAGACAAGTATACCCTGCTCATAAGTGACTGAGTGTTCATAACTGGCATGGAGTGAATCAGGTATTTGCTATTCACCCACCTCTTCCTTTCAAGAACTGAAACAGTACTGTTGTCACCACCAGCACCTAACTACTGAGAGATGCCAGACTGAGCACTACAACTATCCAAGTAAGCACTGGATTTGCTGCATTCATTGCAGCAGAATTATCATCCTGTACAAGGACACAGCACAGATACATCCCTTATGTGCAAGTATAACCAGAAGAGATCTTACTTCACTCCACAAAATACCTGAACACAGCCTTAGGCCTGTGATCAGGGGCAGGCCTTGAAGTTTCCAGCGCTCAGCATCTTACAGGACAGAAGCCCTCTTCCTTAGAAGCTGTGAGATATTTTTCAGACCACTGAAGAACTACAGAGGATTTGGGGGTGTTTTTTTGTCAGATTGAATTTAGTGGGGAACACATGTATTTTCACTTGCTGCCTTGTACCTGTACCCATGCTTTGCCATTTTGGAAGTTTTACAGTTGAAAGGCTGGTTGCTCCACACATTTAATCAAATGCTAGGAATCCCCACCTAGCTGTTCCAGATTATTAAGTGCAAAAATGTTGTAGAAACCTGTGATTCAGGCCGTTTGTGTAATTTCTTTTCATAAAAAGAAGTCAGGCCAGCTGTAGTTTGTTGTTTTTTAACCACTTAAAGCGAGTGGATGAAAGAGCCATCTTCCTCATAACATTAACAGTCCAGTTGACAATGCTCTCTAGTATAAAGCTTCTGCTCAGTAAGGGATAACATAGTCAGAGACTACCCATGGAGCTGTACTTTGATTTCTCCTTACTCATGGTACCTTGCAGACTTAATAGGCACTTTGGGTCTATTTATTTATATATAGACTAGACAGTCAGGTGGAAGCTGTGTTGACACCACTTAAACCCAACTGGTAAGAATAAAATCATCACCATGATGAAAAAGATATTCTGACTGCTTATAGTACTCCAAGTGTAACAAGTTCAGACATCAGCCTCTGAAAAGAACACAAAACAAAATGTACCCAAGAAACAAAGAACATGCCCCCCCACAAATGCCCAGAATTTATCCAGCGGTTTTCAAACTAGTCAAAAAGGAAAAGGCAAAAGCATGAAATGGCAAACTAGCATCTTTTGCGAAGCTTTGAATTAATTCTTAGTACCACTGCACAATAATACATAGGATTAACTCAAAGGCTGAGATGGATGCTTGAGGTGGTAGGATAAAAGTACACATGCATTACGACCTCTCTTTTTAGCACAGTGTTAATGAAATACAGCCTTTTGCCTTGCAGAGAAACAAAAGCTGTGTTGCTTAGAGGCTGGTGTTTGCTCTCACTGCAACCGAATACTTCAGCTGCCATCTCCTGGCAGGGCTACTGCACTGCACTAGCCTTGTTCCTCATCTGCTAATTCCTTAAGTATAGACAAAACAGGTTTTCCTTTAAGTGTACTCTTATCCTAATCCAGATGCTTTGCTAACTGGTTTCACCTGTAGTAAAGAGTGAAAAAACAAAACAAAACAAAACACTTTCTTTTCAGTCTTGAGCCAAAGTCTGCATGTAGAACACCTGAAAACACTAAGAACTGTGATGCAACACAGAGGGAACATGACTGGTCCAGGGGATGATGGAACAGATAGATACCATAGACCCACCTAGCCAATAACATGGCAGTACTGAACTATGGGGATATCTGTTCTGCCCAGATCTGCCAAGTCGTGTCAAGTTTAGCCTTCACAGGGAAGAACAAGAAGCTAAAAGGAGAAATCCTTGATGAGCAGTAGCAGTGCTTCAGAGATTTTACCAACATGATGTGGTAGAACTGGTCATCAACTAACACAGGTCAAACACAGGTTTGTAGTGAGGAAGAAATAGCTATTTACACATGTATTTCTTCATTTGATTACTATCATGACATCAGCAACTATGTAAGCCAGGTTAGCTTGGTCATGGGCAATATCTATCACCTTCCTTTGGCAAGAACGAAGTTAGTAACTCTGGGTGACCTGCGCATTACAGCACAGGAGCTGCAGCCTTTGAAATTGTGTATCTTGTTCAAGTAGGGCTAATCCCTTAAAGGAGATTTTTAAAAAAGCAGATTCTGGGCCTCAATGAACAGGAATTTTTAAGGTTGCTGCATCTACCTGTCTATTTGCTGCAATGCCCGAATGGAACTACAGAGAAAATGCTTATGATAAACACAGGTATTTCATAATGGTGACTCAGGCTAAAACTAAGAGTCACAGAACTCTGCTCAGAAAAGTGAACATCCTGGACCTCTTAGACATTATGTTTTTGTCTCAGGGCACCCTTGTACTACAAGTCAACAGAAACTGTGAGAACACGACAACACATCTCCATACACATCAGTCCCATCTGACTGTTGGACAAGGCACAGTGTCATGATTGAATATTTGACCTAAACAATGCATCACAGTTAGTTAAAAACAGGTCCATAGAGAGTGGAAAGACACAGGTAACACTATACCCTGTAACCACTGCCACCAGTAGCATCCAGTTTCTCTCATTAGAGACTAACATGCTTCCTGTGGTGTTCCATGGTCCCTGTTGGTTTTATCTCCTTAGTATGAGTGTTCAGCAGTTTGGGAGATTTTGACCCTGTAAAACAAGTATCATATTCTCAGGAAATATGTCCTGGCAAGGACATAGCTGGATGCTGTATTCAGAACCTCTGTTCATGGATGAGAAGGCTAGAGAAGCAGAGCTGTACACTTAATCCCCAGTTTTACAAAGAAGCAGCACTATTTCATTGTACCGTAACATATCACATTTACTTGCAGCCAAGCAAGACAACACTTACATATAAAAAAGCACATTACAACAAAAATTGCTTGTACATTTGAAGTTTGTCTTTTGCTCTCATAATCTTCCTGCACATTTTCAGTTGTTTTCTTCCTTTCTGAAGTAAGGCATTGACTTATCCAGTGCTCTGCATCAGTGATTGTCTCCATACAGAAGAGGTTGGGGATCTCTGGCCTAGAAGCACAAATATTATGAAAATACTAACATTCTCTCCAGAAATTCTTAAGTAACTTAGACAATGAGAAAAAGAAGGGAAAACAGCATACTCAACAAATCAACATAATGAAAGTCAGAAAAGCAGGCACAGGAGGTGTATCTGTTTTGTGATTTCTTTCTAATGGGATCTAGTTGCCTAATTACCAGGTTATTAGAATAAGCCAGTTTTAGCCCTTTTACCCCTGTAGCTTCAAGTGGTTCTCTATGAACCTGGTAACAGAATTTTCCACTCCTTTTTTGTGCCATAATGCAAGAGAATAAATTCTCTCCTAATATTCACATTCCCTATTCACAAGAGAAGAGAGCAGTCACCTGTGCACACTGACATCACATCCTTTGAGGTTTCTAACACCAAATATCAGCCATTAATTCCTGTCTGGTATTTCTTCCCCATCAGTCAACACTAAGAGACTCCTTCCTCCCAGTCTTGATGCCAGTATCACAAGAACTTCCTGGCTCTTCACTTCTAGATCAGCTCTTCCCTCAGCCAGTGCCACCTTTTTCCCATGATCTAATAAAGGCAAATTTGCTTATCAGCAATTTCAAAGTAATTTTCTAAAATGGGCTATTTTGGCTTTTGCCATCCACTGTATAGGTCTGTATATAAGTCAGTCATTTGCAAAGCACTTTGAAATTATTCCTGATGAAATGCACTGTGGAAACAATTTATTATTTATTTACAATCTGTATCAGTATTTTACCCAGACCTCACACAGTATTTCATAAGTTCCAGGGCTTGTGACAGGTTTTTTAAAGCTGTAATTAATATTTTTTTAAAAACAAAACAAAAGAAAGCAAAACAACAAACCAACTCCCCTCAAATTATTGTCAGTCTTTGATCAAATCTTGAAAACACAGGCCAAATTGAATTAACCCAATTACTCCGCTCTCTCTGCTTCACTGTGTGTTTCAGTCACTTGTCACTAAGATGAAGCACAGTTTAAAGAAAAAAAAAAAAAAAATCCCTTCTGCCAGGGAATAAAGGGCTTGTTGAAACAGAATGTTTTTTCATTTTGGAGTTGACCTTGCCTTCATTCCGTTTCAGTCTTCATCTGCATGTCACTAGAGAAATGTTACTAAGGCAGGGAGATAGATGTCATCTGGCTGTTGTAGCAAAATAACATCCAAGAATGTGCATGCAAGGTATAAGCAAATGTTAGGACACATACATTTTGAGGATTATCCTTCTTCCCACTAGCTGTATGAGGAATTTACAACACCCTTACGGCTTCTCTTACACCCATTTCCTCAGCTCACAGAGCACTGTGGGACACTTGCTTTCTTTTAGCACTCTTTAAACCTGCAAATTTAACACAGGAGAACAGTATTTACTCCAATTTCCCAAGCGGATCAATTAGTTTCCTTTCTTTTATCTACTTTCCTGGTGGGCAGGAATGATGCTTGGTCACACTGAAGAAGAAATACCACAATTAGGGCTGTCATATGCACAAACAGCACTGAGCTTGAGTTCAAGGAAATGCAGTGTAACACAGATGCAGGGCTAAACATGTACACAGGTTATTTTTCCACTTCATCATCTAGATCTGCAAGTAATAAAGCTCAGAAGTGATGCCTCATCACCTTGAGGAATTCACAGCTATGCAACACCAGTCAGAGCCAGATCAAAGATCCACTGCTAGAGGCAGTAACTTTTTGGTCTCAGCTTGCTGTGTTTCAGTGTTTCAGAAACGTGGTTCCTCTGCAAAAGCCAGGATACTGGACTAGAAAATTCACCAAGCTGTATTTTTTCAATTAGTCATCTCAACATACAGAATGAGTTTTAGCACTTCTCAGCACTTCAGCACTTCAGTATAGGTTAGCACTGGTTTCTGAAGATCATTTTGAAGTAACAAGGCTGGAAGGAGGATCAGGTAGGTCACTGCCTTTAAAAACACTTGTATTGACCTTTGCTGAAGTGAAACTGCTGATGTCAATTAATGCACTCACCACCTTTCTGTACATTAAAGACTGCTTCAAAAACCAGACCTTTAAGTATCTATTCTTTTTGGTTTTGTACTTCTTGGTCAAAATAATAGTACAAGAAAACACACTTATTTAGTATTCTCATTCACAATCTTTAGTAGGAAGAAATTGTGTCAATTTTATTCCTGTTAGATATCTTGTCAATATGGGTATGAATGCATAAATGTATTATTTCAAAAACAAGGAAGCTTTGGAACACCAACAAAACACATTGCAAATCATTGTGAAAAAAAAGTCAAACCAGATCCTCTAATACTTAAATGAAGCTGATTATTAACTGGCACAGCTCACTAGGATATACAGCAGGGAAGCAGAAGATTATGTTTGGGTCCTCCATCTCATTACAAGATGGAGAAGCAGTTACTTGGTGTCAAAGTGATGGCACCAATTTTGCTGTGTATTTATTTAGACAACTTACTGAAAGGCTTCAGATGAGGCAGTATCAACATAAGAGGCTAGAGGAACAATTTTGGAAAAACTCTTAAAAGACTATCCTGTATGTCAGCTTATCCCAGGTAAAGTAAGAGGAAAATAAAGTAAGTGGATGCAAATATCTGAAGGTAGGAAACATCAAAAGAAGAAAGATTTGCTGAAGTAAAAAGCTTCCTATGTTGAACTGAGATGAATTTAAAATAAGGACATTTAATATTATTATTACCAAAAATAGTTTATGTTAAAATACATCTGGCTATGGGAAATATCACAAACAAAACCATAACCTCATAAATACTTAGAGGAAGAAAAAAAGCAGCATTTTTATATACAGAGGAAATGAGATGATACAGAAACTACCCAACAACAGTGATCCTACAGGACTTTTGTCACAATGTTTCTAATTAATATGACTGCCGATGTGTTAAAAAACAGCAAACATGTAAATGCTGCATTGGTAACAATGCAGAATAACCAATTTCTTAAAAAGCTGGAATCTTGACAGGCCCTAGTAAACACTGACACATTTTTCCATTTAATGTAGACATATCCAAAAATTGACAAATACAATGTAAGGGTATTTATGCAACCTTTCCAAGTAAAAGCTTCAGGCAGTTTTCTCTCAGTTTAAGCCTTCCCGTTGATACACCAAGGGGAGAGAATCCTACTGCAACTAGAACAGGATTTACACTTCATAATGCACCACCGTGCCACGCAGAGCTAACCAGTGTACCCTACATGTTGAAACAGAGCCCCTGCCCAGGGATGTTGCCCCACTGCAGCACTGTGGCAGCAAGGGGACTGTACCAGAAGAAACTCCTGAGGTGTTTAAATGATTCATAGCTATTTTCACTATTCATTTCATTATTACTAAAACAGTGACAGCATGACGAAGACTGCAGATTTTCAGATAGATCTGCATAATGAAATGGCAGAAAGTCTGCAGCCTGGCTGTACACACAATTAAAATGAACAGGCTACAGAGACAGATGCAGTCCCCCCTGACCTTAACGATGTTGATGTTTACATATGAACCTCCCCACTCAGCTGCAGATAAGGAATGACAGACAATACTACAAATTAGTCAAGGTCAATAGAGCAGAAGGCAGCAGTTAGTCAATTACAAAAGCAAACCCTCTGCTGAAGCACCAAGTCCTGTGTTTTCTCAGTATAATCAACTGCCTGAGTCATTGAGTCTAATAAAATGGACCTGTTTTTCCTTTGTCTAATTGACTGATGCCTTGAATTGCATGAACTTCAGGTGTGCTAGAATTTAAGTCTTAATATCATGTAGCAAAAGGCAGACATCTAATTAGTCTGTCTTCAGGTCTAATGGTTGCTTCTGTATTGTGCAGTTCCATCGAACCATGACAAAATCTTTGCTTTGAAGGTGTTTACAAAGATAAAAAAATCGTTTACAAGCTATGCATGAACTCTACTGGGTTCTAGTAAAGTTGCTATAGCAAAATAGTTCTTGTGTGAAGAACAAGGATTGAATTATAAACAAAAGGAAAAAAACAAAATGAAACAAAAGAACTCTTATTCCTCAAATGAGATGTGTTCTTTCTGGCATAGAGATGAAGCAAATGATGAGGTTAGTTTTCTTGAAATAGCAAGGTGTAATGATTTTCCCGATTCATTCCTCAGAATAAGTAATTCAAATTCCTAAACAGCCTTACAGATCTGTTTTTTCCCCTGAGGTCTTTGGGTCATCTACATAACTATTCAAGACCTTTAAAAAGGTGTATACATGTTCATTAATTTCAAGGGGTTGTTTTTCTACATTTTTCCTATATATTTTGACCTTAACATAAAATAGCCTTCAGATTAAATATCTCAAACCTTGCTCCCTAGTGATAAGCAGCCAAAACTGCTGTTTTGGTTTACTGGAGCTGCTGCTTCACGGTTCCTCCTTCAGCCAAGGTATTTGTGCATGTACTTGAGTTTAGACATCACTGGTGAGCTTTAAATGAAATAATGTTGGACACTCATCTCAAGAACTATTTGACATTTGGATTTTCAAACGAATCCAAGGACACAAAAATCTCACTGCAAGACTTGGGGGCCAACAAAATCCCAACCCAAACCAGAAGATACCTTACTCTCTCTTGGCCATGTCTCTGAGTAAAAAAGTAGTTGGACATGGAAGGTCCACTAAACTTATTTTTAATCAAGGGTCTATAATCCTCTTCCCCTCATTCTATACTCACTGACTTTAGAAAGTGAAAAGCAGCTGTAACATTCCACTATGTATTATTTGCAGTGTGAGAAGACAGAGATCATTAGAAAAAATAACTTTTAAGAAATAATAAAAAATGAGATTAACTCGAAAATTTAGTTTCTGTGGACAATTCCCTTACACATTCACAACAGTATCATGTGGTTTCTGCCTTGGAAAAATCAGTTGTCTCACATTACCACAAATTAATTCTGGCTGAAAATGCATCAGTATAAATAAAGTGCCTCTAACAGCACACTGCAGAGCACAGCCTGGCAAAGGGATTCTTCTGACACCAGAAAATATAGGCCAGTACGTTGAAAAGCACATTCTCAAAAACTCAGCAGAAAACTATAGCCTTTGTTCAAGCACAGTTTGGTGACAAAGTATACATACTTTCTCCCTCTAATCACGTACAATATTTTATGTATGTTTAAACATTCATATACATATATATACAAAATACACAACTTGGAAATTCACCTTGCAAATCCATTCAGCTTCCCATTGTTATATTAGTAGTTTATCTGCTCCACTAAACCTCTATTCAGATTTTTCAACAGTCCCTCTCTTTAGGCTGGGAAATTTCCTAGTTGTTTTCATTCTCTCCTATCTACATAGTTAGTGATGCCTTACTAGCATGTTTCCCTCAAGCCGGTACTGCTTCTCAATCACCCCTATGTTATCCAGAGTTATACTGCTATTTCTGGACTAAACAATGCATTCTATTACCATGTAAGAGTCATCCCCCAAGAGGCAAATCAATTTATTTACTATTACTTACTTCTTCTACCAAGGGGCTACTTATTTGAAAGATCAAAATTTGTTTTCAATATCCTTAAAAACAGCACACTTAAAATGCACACCATGAAACTCCAAGTTTGTTTAATAACAGTGAGCTTCAGTGCTCACATTCAGAAGTGAGTATCCAATGCTTCCAGAAAGTGTTAAAACACCACTTAATGTTGACACGTAAGGCTATCTCGATCTGTGCTCAGTTTTGGGCACCTCAATACAAGAAAAACATCAAGGTGCTGGAGTGGGTGCAGAGAAGAGCAACCAGGCTGGTGAAAAGCGTAGAGAACAAGTCTTATGAAGAGTGGCTGAGGGAACTGGGGCTATTTAGTTTAAAGAAAAGGAGTCTGAGGGGAGACCTTGTCATGCTCTACAACTACCTGAACGGACGTTGTAAAGAGGTAGGCGCTAGTCTCTTCTCACAAGTAACTGGTGATAGAACAAGAGGGAATGGCTTGAAGCTACACCAGGGGAGGTTTACACTGGACATTAGGTAAATTTTTTTCTCTGAAAGGATTGTCAGGCATTGGAACAGGCTGCCCAGAGAGGTGGTTGAGTCACCATCCTTGGGTGTGTTTAGAAGTTGTATAGATGTGCTGCTTGGGAGAATATGGTTTAGGGGTGAACATGGTAAAGTAGGGTTAAAGGTTGGACTTGATGACTTTAAAGGTCTTTTCCAACTATAATGATTCTACGATTCCATAATAAAAGGCCAGGAAAAACTGAGTCCCTTTAGTCACTGTCATGATTCTGTTACATTCAAGAATTGTCAGAGACAGAAACA
Organism: Hemiprocne comata; assembly: GCA_020745705.1. Classification (NCBI taxonomy): domain Eukaryota; kingdom Metazoa; phylum Chordata; class Aves; order Apodiformes; family Apodidae; genus Hemiprocne; species Hemiprocne comata. Next base: position 65,370,773 of record CM036616.1, on the reverse strand, counting down.
TTTCAGCAGCAGATACAGAAAAAGGGAAAGTAAGTAGATTTTAGGTCTCCCATTGATCGTAACTAGTACACTGCACAGCTCCAGCCAGTTCCAGCCAGTTTCACTGACACATCTAAGAAACCTTTAACAAACTTTAAAGCTTCACTTGAACTAACTCCCATGTAGTTTAAGGGAGTTGACAACAGACACTGGTCTGACAACACTAGCCTTGTTATACCTAGTCAGCTTCAACATAATACATCCATACCACTGAAAAATTGCTTATATGATAACATCAACAAAAACTGAGTAAACATCAGAAGCTCACACACATATTACCCACAGCCACAAATTAAGACAAATTACTAGTATAAATTACTTTTAGCAGGATTAGTGCTCAAAAGTATGGGATTCCCTTGGGGTCTTTGAGAAACTGGAGTCCAGGGTTTCCTTTTAATGGAAGCTGGTACTTTTGTACTAGACGGAAAGTTAACAAACGCTAAGACAAAATCCAGAAAGGTTAAAAAAAATCCAGCTCCATTAATTATTAAATATTAACTGTGTTTAAGTTCCTTCCCAATGAGCTCAAACAGGTTAGAGGTTTTGTGATACTACACTCACTTCCAGTGCAGTAAAATTTTATGCCAAATGTAATTATGTTGAAAAGAATGTCTGAACGTATCTTTCCTTTGGGTATCACAGTCCTTGTCTCATTGTCCAAAGAGGCATGACAAAGATACAGGGGGAAAGTTAGGGTAAGGAGAATGTATGTTCTCATACATCATCCGTGCCTTGAGGTAGCTGTATCCTGTTGCACACATCAGCAGACTCAAGTATTTCCTACTGTACTGGGTACCCACTGCAAGTGGAGCTGGCCGAGTCCAGAGAGGACCAGCAGCCACACCAGGAGGGCTGAGGTTTTCACTGACCTCACCGAATAGACATAAAAACTCCCCCTCAAAGTCTTTGGTAACTATCTACACCTCTACGTCTAAATTCACTGAACACTGTCCATACCAGCTGAAACTCCACAACAGTACACTTGGGTCCCTTTAGAACACACCAGTTGTGTCCATACTGGAAAAATTAAAGCTTTCGTCAAGTTTGCAAGAGCTTGTGTCTAGGGCTAGAGCTTTCTCACAAATGGAAGAAGAAACACACCAAAGTCAAGGCCTTATGTGAACCAATATACAGATGACTGAGGGACAGGTTTGAGAAAGAAGACAAAAGAGCACCAACATGACCTTACAAGCTCACTCACACACATGTACTGTTATGCATTTAACAAATCTTATCATGGGTCTTGTATTTTGTAGCACAGTAAGTGCTCTATAGAAAGTTATAATCTGATAAAATGTCAGCTAATGTACACAAAGACCAGAGGTCCCAAATGGGAAAATTAGTAAGATCTTCCTGAAGAGCAAACTTAAAACAGAACAGCTTATAGAAAACAGATGCCATACAGCACACAATTGTATGTTGCAGTTTTAGTTTAAGATACAGCCTTATGAACCGTAAAATGTTGTAATCTCATACTGAGATATGAAGTCTGTGAAGCAAAGAAAATGGATCTTTGAAAGCAATGTTAATAGAAAGTGGTTAGCACAGTAAGGTAAATGAAGGAACTAATTTATAAGTAATTAATCTCCAGACACTCAGAGAAGTAATTCACAAGCATGTCCAATAAAAAATTAGGCATATACAAATAAGAAAAAGGATCTGATAATTTATTAGTTGGGAAACTAGTACTCTGGTTTTTAGCACCTTGTCAGACAAAAGCCAAAGAAATGGTATTTAAATGCAGCCCTTCAGAGAGGTGGGTCAGTATATGCCCTAATTTGGGAAGAGGGCATGTCAAGAAAGACATGAAGGAGGTTAGAATGTAATTCCAAGCATAAAAGAGATGTCAAAAATCAAGAAAAGGACAACAGAGGAATTTGAAAGGCTCAGGAGACCCAAGCCGTCCTGAAGGGGTATTTGCAGTATCTCATGCTTTTGTAAAGGGTAAACTATGTTTGCAATTCATAAGAATTAAAATTTTGATATTAATAAATTGCTGCTTAAGTGAGAAACCTCTAGCAAGACTACAGACCTGATTTCTGTTTTACACAGACCAGGCAAAAGTCATCTGTAAAAGTTATGTTTTTTTAATTCTGGAATCCGGTTTTTTTGTTGTGTTTTTTTTTTTCTTCCCTGAACACTTTTGCTCCAACAAGCTTAAGGACTGGTATGACCCACACTGCTCCACTACACATTTACAGCTTAACACTATAATGATGTTTTAATTTAACAACTCTTCTGTACAACTTGTCTGAAGGACACACATAGCCAGTCTCCGAATCTCACCTATCAGGAAGTAATATGAGTCCACAAAATTACTTAAAATAATTTTATGCATATTGTTCACTAAAAATCATGCTCAACCAGGTACAGTTTGAGATTTAAGGACTAAAATATATTGACATATTTTGTTTTAGCCCATATTTTTTATGTTTTATTAGTTGAAGTTGGATCTGACTTGTTATCTGGAATTAATATTTTTAAAATCTATTTCCTTAAAGGAAATCAAAACCTATAGGGAGCCCGAATTACTGATATTCTTGCTAAAACTGTCATTAAATTTCAGGCAGAGCACTTCTACTTTCTTGAAATCATGCCATAGTATTTTCTGAAGCCTTAAGAATCAATGACCTATGTATCACAACATCATAAACACAGTGTAGTTTTTTTTTATTAAAACAGACTTTTGATCCAAGGAACACTGAAATACAAACATGTCACAATAGTTCCATGTGTTAGTGTTCTCTAATTGCCATTAAATGTAAAATCTCTGGCATTGCAGAGCATCATTAAAATATTTTTTGTCAAATTGAGTAGGTTTAATTAAAACCTATTATATCAAGGAAGGCATTTAACAAAAGTCAAGGACAGAATGCAAGAGCTTCATACAATTATTTCTATTCCTAACAAAAGTTGCCAAGCAGAAATTATCAGCTTGTTTAAAAATAGCAAGCTGTTAAGACTCCAAGTAATGGGGAAATAATGTACTGTGGCATTTAAACTAGTTACATTAGATGTGCAGTAGAATATTAGAATCTTAGAACATTTCAAGGTGGAAGGGACCCACAGGGATCAGTGACTCCAACTCTTTACTCCTCACAGGACTACCAAAAGCTAAACCTTATGACTAGAGCATCACTTAAACAATTCTTGAACTCTGACAAGCTTGGTGCTGTGACACTTCCCTAGGGAGCCTGTTCCAGTGACTAACCACCCTCTCAGTGAAGAACCTTTTCCTAAAGTCCAAACTGTTCTTGCAACACGAAGATGCCACGGGTGCCCTGTGTGGCCCAGAGCTGCCACTTTCCAGCTGTCCCTGCATTTAATAAAAGTGCAAGTTTCTTTTTGATCTGTGTTCAGGGGAGACCTTATTGGTCTCTACAACTGCCTGACAAGAGGTTGTAGCAAGGTGGATGTTGGTCTTTTCTCCCTAGAAGCAAGTGATAGAATACAAGGAAATGGCCTCAAGTTGTTCCAGGGGAAGTTTCGATTGGATACAAGGAAAAATCACTTTACTGAAGGGCTTATCAGGCACTGGGACTGGCTGCCCAGGGAAGTGGTCGAGTCACCATCCCTGGAGGTATTTCAAAGACATGTAGATGTGATGCTTAGGGACATGGTTTAGTGGTAGGCTTGCAAGTGTGTCTTACACATCTTTTCCAACCAAAACGATTTTCTGGTTTTATTATTCTATGTGTGTTCTGGTCCCAGCCTGGGAGCCTTATCCTGCAGCTGTCCATGTACACTGTACTTGGTTCACATGGCAAGTTTGGGGAGGTGGGGCAGCTGCAGGGGTTGCTTATGTAAGAAGCTGGTAGAAGCTTCCCTTATGTCTGATACAGACAATGCCATCTGGCTCCAAGATGGACCCATCACTGGCCAAAGCTGAGCACGTCAGTGATGTCTGTAGTGCCTCTGGGATATTTAAGAAGGGGTAAAAACTGCTACAGTAGCTATCCAGGTATTGCACTGACTTTTTGAATGCCACTGCACATCAGAACACATTTTTAGCACTGGGATGTTGACATAAATTTTACATACTGGAGCAGTGTCTTTATGCCAGTGTACAAAACTAAGATGAAGGTAAGGCAGAGGCAGAAGGAGCAGTCTCCAGCAGCACCTAAGAGAGGCCTTCAATAACACCAGTTGCTGCGAAGGACCAGTTCTAGCCTTACCAAACACCACTAACCAAACAGATGAACAGGAATGGCACAACTGACCCATAACTTTTCAGAAACTCTTTTCAAGGATAAAGCAAGCATGTTAGCATGGGGCATATTTGCACAAACATATTTGTTTAATAAATATGGAAATTAAAACACATTTGTTGGTAATTTCTACGATTTCTTACATGAGCCACCACAGTTAATGTTTAAAAGATACTGGGTTTCTATTAAAGCTTGCTTCTGTTCCTGCTTAGATTATTTACACAAAGAAGCTCAGCTCTTCAGGAAGAGCAACATAAAGTCCCTGTTTCTTCTCTATAGCTTTTCCATACCCGTTTGTACAATTTGTTACCATGCTCTCCCTTAAAAGCCAGTTCAGATTGCCTGAAAAGTGGTGCTACTTGAGGAAGCAGTGACCATTGACTTGGTTCCATTCTGAAACAGAGTACTCATGACAGCTTCAGAAGTGATACACACAAATGCTGCTTAGGGTTCAACCTCACTGCAGATTTGGCTATCCAACAGGACAAAACTTATTAATACTTAAACATCAGCATTAACACTATCATGCATTTTACATAGGATGCTTTGGTTCCAACATGATTTCTTCATTGAGTCATTGGCCAGTGAGGCAATTGCTTCCATCTCACCTGAATTATTTATGGGGCATTCCCCTGTAGAAATCATCAACTTAGCTGGAAGAATCATTCAACAGAACACTCCTGTCGTATTTTATTTTTTCCCCTTTATAAAGTTCCAATGTTAATCTAAAGTACTGCATTTTTTTTTCCCCAAGAAAGAAATGGTGTATTGAAGCATTTATTCATGAACATCCATTACCTGCCACACATTAGGAGCAGCAACTCAGACTAAAAGATGGGAAATCTGCTGTGCAGATGACAAAATACTAAAAATCTGCGAATAAAAACAAATAGGTAGGTATTAATAACATTTTCATATAAACACAATTTGATATAAATAACTGCCTGCCAAACACTTGTTTCTAGGAACTAGTAATTTTCTCAAAATAAAGGAACTAGTATAATTGCAACTTTAGGTAAACTTATAAAGCCGCTGAAAATCAGCTGTTGCCATTGAATAGACAAATTGATACAATTATTTCAGAAGGCTGATGTTCCATTATGAAAGCTATAGATACACGAAGTGCTGTATTACTACAACTAGGTTTCCATCTTCTACGGTTTCTTCAGCAATTTTGGAGGCAGGATATACTCAGTATTTTACAGGCAAAACAGCAAAGCTAACTGTAAAACTACCAGTGAATTCCATCCAAATCATCAAAATCTCATCCAAAGCATCCACAACGGCAAAGCTTGTACCTCTGCAAAGGGCAGCACAGGACTTCGTTTTAGAAATTCAAAAGAATATAAAGATGAAGCTAGTTCTCTGAAAGGTTATAGCAGTCACATAACAATTTTTCTGATGTGAAAGTGCTAGAAGTTAGAGAGATGCAAGTTACAGAGTCAAAACCCTCTGATTCTGTAACTCATACCTCTCTCCACACCCAATCCAGTTTCTCCAGTGATTTCTCCCTTGCTCCTGAACATTAGAGCTACCTCAAAAAAACCCAGACAAAACCAGAAATATCCAAATACCTGACTGCAAACTTTGTTATCACTTTGAATTAGGAACCATTTTCTCATATACACACTGTGAAAACAACAGTAGTAATTCAGATCAGTTTATGTCTGAGGTACACAAAACTGCCAGGTAAGTGAATGCTTTTCTTGTTTGATTTTAAATTACACTTAGCTTCTTCTTGCTGTAAAGCCCTTAAAAACTTAAAAGGTGACATAGTCTAAAGAAAAGGCTGCATCCATACACAGATTCACTATTATAGCGGTCATATACAGTGTTACAAAAATTTTGAGCTATACAATAGTCATGCCCCTTTCCCTCCATCCTCGAAGTGGTATGTGCCTCTAGAGATAGAGAGAAGGAACTGTTCTTCTATTCCCTTGATCAGAAGTGCTGTGATTTCCTTTGCATCTTGTGAAGGGCACGTATGTGAGGACCTCCCATTATCTGCTCCTAGGCAAGGTGTAAAATCTAGTCCTTAAAAGTTTGCTTTCATATTTGGTCCTTTGTCATTGCACAAATAATAGATTTTTTTTTCCATTTCAAATAAACCCCTGGTGAACAGTAACTGCAACAGAAATTTATTTCCATACTTTGTTCCTCTTCCTTCTATCAAAACATGTAATGCCCAACAGTGCTAGAACAGGTCTCCAGAATACTACCTGTGAATCCACAGCGATGGAAGTTCGAAAAGGAAACGTGACTGCTGTCTGAACAAGGAGTCAGGGATGATTTAATTTTGCAGGCAGAGGAGTAAGCTCAGCCAGCATCGCAAAGGAATGTGAAACTCTCACTGTTCTCAGGGAGATCAGCAACACAAACCCCAGCAGAAAGAACTGCTGTCTGTCTAGGAGGATATAGGTGAACAAAGTCAAGCAGATTAAGAATCGCCCAACTGTTTCAAAATCAACTGAAGTACATATTTTGTCTGCTACCAATGTTTGCTTAAAGAAATACATGTCTTTGAATAAGGCAAGGGTCACAAAATGTAAATGGTCAATTTTTTTGGCTGATACCTGACTACTAGCACTTTCCATCAACAAATCCATTATTGATATAATCCAGAATGAAACAGAATGACCACGAAGATTCCAGCTCTGCGTAATTCTAGTACACCACATGGAAAAAAAACATAGATACTATGCCATAGACACCTCCAGTTAAAAAGAAAACCCACAAAACCTTTCTAGGAAAAATTATACAAATTATCTTTTCATCTAAACTTTGTATTCATCACAATAATGATTCCAAATCTGGCATATACCTGCACATCTAGCACTGACTTGAGATATCCTATTTAATCCCTGAAAACAATAGGGAACTTGATCTTGTGTAAAGTTAAAATCCCTTAGAGGACTACTTCAAGTATAATAAAGTACCACATATTCATAAATTCATATACTACAGTATCTCTTTTTCCTCATTACCTTCTGCTAGTAACTACAAAAAAGATTCAAAAGAAATGTAAATTCCCTCAATTTTGCAAATGATTAATCACAACCAGTACATGACCCATTCCATAACACATCCATTTAAAATTGTATTTTAATATATTTTAAAAAAACCCTAGAAATTTACTCTTGCTTTTATCTCCACATCTGATATATATATATAAAAGTATCTGTGACCCTTTTGGCAAAAAAAGGAAAATAAGGACCTAAACCCACTTTTTTTTTTCACCGAAATTTAATTTTACATTTAAAACCTATTTAAAATATGGTGATAACTTACAATCATTACTTCTCTATTTTGTAAACACATGGTCTTTATTTACATGCATGCATATATGCAAATGATTTATATATTATTAATTTGGCAAATACTCTAATTTGTTCTGTTCCACTACCAGATAAAGGAGTAGGTATGTCTCAATGTGCTTTAAATCTTTTGTATATACTCTTTGATACACCTTTTTACTGAGAGTATGGCGTAGTATTCAAGCCCAAAATAATCTTTCATACACCACATAAAACCAAGTTTCAGTTTAACCATAAAAGCTAAAATGTTACCTGTCCTTACAGACACAGGAAGCCACAGCATAGCATATGGTCTGCTACAGCTACTGAGGTTTTTAATTATTACTTACATGGGCAGAGAGAACAGTTCAAAGCTACTTCCAACTGAGCATCTGCTGCCTCTTACATCCATGACAGAAGATGTGCAGTATGCACAGTAGAGCAAGATCAAGTGGTGTATATAGATCAACTTAAGCCATATATTTGCTGCAAGCATTGCTGCCCTATAGATGTAGCAATTTTTCTGTTGCTTACTGATAAAAGTACCTTCTCACACAGAAGACTAGTAAGCATCTTTTATGAAACACAAAGGGATACAAAGAAATATTTAGTAAATCTTAAACCAGCGAAACAAAGCAGCTATCCTAGGACACACCCTACAAAAAAGTCAAACTGTTAGAACAATCCTGGTATTAAGTGAACAGAAAGGCATAGTGATGAGCATCAAGCTCTACAGCAGCCATACTCTAGCAACAGAATCAAATTTTAAGTCTCTTATTTAGCTTAATACATCCTGAGGGCTGGTCCCTCACAAGACTGTTCTTTGCCTTCCCTCTTTATTTTCCCCATCATGTGTCTCTCACTACAAAAGCAGCGCTGGGGCTATGAAGGGATTGTGGCAAGGGAAACAGGAACAAGCCTGGTAACTACAGGTGTATGGAAGTCCCTAAAGTGTAGGTTTTGTAGCAGGGAGATGAGAAATGGTTGCATGAGAAGAGAACATTATGGGTTTTTTTACTTGAGTAGAACAATCTGGAGAAGGAAAAAAGGTGGGTGAGATACAGGATGTTCAATTCTTTACTCCCGGTAGGGCACTGAGGTGGAGGGAGATGCGACGCTTGGGGGATGTTAAGAGTATGGGAAGATGTGCATGCTTGTGTGGCAGCAAACAGACTGCAGCAGCACTGTTGCAGAAAGCAAGAAGAGAGCTCTGAAACTGAAATGCTTGAGAAACTGCCACAGCAATTCAGTCTTCGTGCAGGTTTAAACGGATAACAAAGGAACTTCAAATGGCGTAAGAGAAGCCACATCTCTTCATTAACGGACTGAATGGTGTTAAAAAGGTGATAGAAACTGATGACTTTGCTGTGCTAAATTAGCTGAATGGGTATCTTTTAAAACAATATGTAGTTATGCCAGGCATCCTGCAGGTAGGGATAACATCAAGTCTTCTAATTCCTGTCTCAGACAACATTCAACATTCCTGTTGATTCTGACTCACCTAGGCAATCTACCAGTGGGAGACTGGAGACAGGACCAGGACCCAGGATGGGAGACAGGACAAAGACTACAAACCACCCCCCAGGAGACCCTCGAGCATGCATAATTACGAAGATAGCCAATTAGAGGAAATAAAATGACTATGTAAAGGAATTCTGGGAACTCACTGACATGAAACTGAATACACATGTTTTTGGTTGGTGTATATTAGTTGGGGTGTTTTGCTAACTCGTTGGAGCACTTATGGTGGAGAATCCCAGTGCTGCCCAGCACTGCAATAAAGAATGCCTGCCTAATAACAGCTTGTTTGCTGTTATTGGGTCTCTACCTCAGAATCCTTACCCAGCCACACCTAGCCTCCCACTTCGGTGAGGAGTGTTAGAAAGCAAGGGGGTTTGGAAGCTACGAATTTTTGTTTCAAAGGCACAAGAAAGGACTAGGCTTACCTCTTTGTGATACCAGCACATGCAAACAAATTCAGTTCTGTAGAGCCAGTGGCACATGATCACAGTAAATTAGATCTTTTATTGCTTTGAAGCAGAAACAAATATATAATTTACATGCATTCATGTGTGTAGGCACAATAAACACAAGCCTCAGGAGAAAAGCCTGAAATACTATCCCTTTTTAAAAGTGCAGTTTTCAATTAAATTTCAAAAGTTGTAGAAAACAGTGCAGTATAAGCTATTGTTTTTCTAATATAGTAGTTGAGAAGAAAACCCTTGGTCCCAAAATAATTTTTGCCCCTTTTGAAGTCAGTTGAAAAGTTCAGTTTTTATTTAAAGAAAAACTAAAGAGCAATTTCTTGGTAGTCTGGTAATACCATCTTCCAGCTGGAATTCCAATAAGCTTATGAGGCAATTAAAGTTAAATCTTGAAGAAAAATAAATTTATGCTTGTCCTGAGCATCTCTTCACTTTTAATTTGAAAGCTTTTTAAAGAAAAGGTGTGTGGAGGGTTGGGTTCTTATTTGGGAAGATTTCTAGCCTTGCCTTTTTTTTAAAACTTTGTCTTATAGATTATGAAAATACGAAGGCCTAACAGTACCCACATTTCTAAATTTTTTACATGTGTTCATGTGTTTAGAAGCCTACTATCTTTATCACCAGTTCCCTAAAGCATGACATAGTGGAACTGGAGGACTGACCTCCACGAAAGATATGTGTCTCACACAAATTGATTGCATTAGAGACCTAAAAGTCGAAAAAAGAAAAAAAAAAACCAAAACTGAAGCGGTGACAAGACTGCCAGTCATTATCTGCAACAAAGTACACAGTTTCCCACCTTTAGGTCCCTCACCCAGCCTACTTGTTTGTCCTTGATCTCTGTCCTTGGTGAAGTGATTGGCAGGTTGAGAAGGCTACTTTAGCTGTGTGGCTGCTGTTCCAAAGAGCATAATTATAGGACGTGGGGCCTGTTCCCCACACCCCTGCGTTCCAGGACTGCTGCTATTCCCTGTTTCCTGCTGGCTTGCGCTCCTGCCTCTTCTCGTGGAGCCTGCTCGCCGAGGAGCTGTGTGAAAGGAGCTGAAGAAATGGAGAAGAGAGCTAGAGCACGCTAAAAAAGCTAACAGAGCTGGAATCACGGCTCGCTCCCCAACCCCTCCGTCATCAGTGCTCCCAGGACAGTGGGTGCAGCTCCAGCCGGTTGTAGCCGGTTGCCACAGCCTCGTGCCGCCGCCGCAGCCCCAGCCCAGCTCCAGCCGCCATCGCAGCCGCTGCTGCCCAGGCCGAGGCAGCCGCCACGGGCCGCTGCCAGCACGTGCCGGAGCCGCCTGCGCCGGAGCTCCAGCGCGTGGCCGCTCGTCGCCGTGTCCCGCTGCAGCTGAAGCCGCTCATGCCGCCGTGCTCGCCAAAAGCCCTGATCTTACAGACACAGATGCCGCCACACCTGTCAGCGCCTCTGAGCCAGAAATTGTAAGAGAGACCCACTGACCGAGAAATCTTTCCTTTCTTTGCATTCTTTTCCCTGGGCAAAAGTAATCAGCCACATTCACACACGCACCTCATCTACCCTATATGGGGAGCTCGCCAGGCACTCTACCCCCAACTATAATAGTGTTTCTTTCTTTCTCTTTACCGATTGTGTAGACACCCCAAGTTTGTCTTCTGTAACTACACTTGCATATCCTCTCCCCCCCACACTCCCTCTGCTCCAAAGCTGTCACAGTAAAGTGGTATTTTAAGCTCACAGTCTCTGTGTTTGTGCCGGTGCACGCGCGCATCTGGGCAGGGTTTGTGTTCTATAGACATACCCGGTGTAGCCAGCCGGTCCCAACCTAGGGACGGACCCACTGGGAAATTAAAACCAGCCAGCTGGGGGCTATTCCTCCTCTAATTGAGGAGAAGAGAAGGGGCCGTCCATGTCTTGACTCGAGTTTTCCAGCCAGGTTGAACTCAGACCGCAACAGGCACACAGAAGCCAGATTTCTTTTTGGTACTAATGTTTGGAAGCACAAAGGGGACAAGAACAAAGAAGCAAACATCAGAAACAAACACATTCCTTTCGCTTTAATCAATATCCTGTTAGACTGGTGGATTTGCCTCATCAATCTTACCGTAAGTGAAAAAAGAAAGAGATTGACCATTACAGCAAAAAATCAAATTGTTAACTCATTCTAATGAAATTGTTTGCAAAGAGTGCTACTTTATCATATACAACTTTTGTCAAAAGAGTCTGTATCTCAGAGTACCCATTTCTTTGAGGTAATGTATTTAGAGGCAAATTCTGAATCCAGAAGACCTGAAAACAAAATTTCTAAACTCTTCCTCTTATATTGTGTGTATTTTTAAAACCAAGAAGGTGTCATCAAAAAAAAGTAAAAATTAAAAAAAGTATTGTATTTTGTGTTTAACAGCTTCAAACAACTCTGAAACTGAACTTCATATGACTGCTGTGTTGCAGATAACTGATTAGCATATTATACACAAGATGGGACATATAAAAACCTCAAAAAAGAAAATGCCTGAAGGTTTGCAATAAACTGTTTTTTTATCTTCAGTAACTTCTGCATAGTGATTGATCTAGTACTGTACAACACAGGAAATTAGCAATTAAAGGCTTCCATGCATCCAGCATTAGATCCTACAAATCCCTTTAACCACAGGAGCAAAATTAGAAGAAGAGGACTCAACAAAACTAAACAGTGCTATCATAAGCTGTATGAAATTTGTCCTCTGCTGAAAAAGATGAAAACTCTGAACAGATTGCACGAACAAGAGTATTTAATGTAGGATTGTAACTCAATTAAGACAACTACTTCTCTGATCCTGTAATTCTAAGGCATTTTGCAGATGTTTGTGATTCCCAGTCTCTAATATGAATTTCCTTCTGTTCTCCATAATATAAACTCATATTTTATGAAAAGACATATTTAGTTTTCTGGTTAGGAAAATAATCTTCACTATTGAGGTGGAAAGATACATGACTGTTCTAGATTAATCTAAAATAAGGTAAACTAAATTAAAATATCCAAAATTAACTGTGAACATCATCCATAAATGTAAATATGCCATTAACAGTAAAGCCTAACTGATACCCTTGTTTCCTTAAGGAACACTTGGACCATATCCCAGAGCACAGGAAAAAAGAGGTTCCCTGCTCAGCATGAGCCATGCCAACCCCAGAACTGGAAGCAGAGTCACACAAAGGGCTGCACAGGCAAGTTGCACAAGACTGTAACTTCAGACTCCAAGCCAGCCTAGAGATTGCTGCACTGTGCTTCACTACAGGAATAAACATGCCCTTTCTTTGTTCCAATGTGAACAAAAGCGCGTCTGCACTATCATTAATCACAGGAGACTGTTTAGCTTCAGATTTGTCAAAACTAATTCAAGTTTGCTGAATTTAGTGACAGATAAAGGATTTATCTAGACGGGGGGAACTGAAAAGGGTTACATAAACTTTGCTAACATAGCCAGACAAATTAAATTGTTAGTCCATGCCTAAACAAAAGGTCACGATTAGCTCAGGGTTAACTAAAACTTCTGAGCTAATCTCTGACCTAATTCTGACCTCTCTTGCTAATTGCAGAAATGTTTTCAGTTAATTTATTGTGTAGCTGTGTTTAGGCTTCCCACTTCTGTAGTTTCTTGCATTGCAGCCCATAAATTAAAGGCAAAGTATCTTTTTCTAAGACTAATTAGTACCCAATTAGCTCCATATTGTTACCTACAGTGCAACCAATAGTAAAGATACACATTAAGCATTTTAATCTCTGTCATGAAGAAGGCATTTATGAACGTGAAGAAAGGAACATCAGAACCTTTATTTACCTTTTTTTTTCTCCAAATCATAGAATATTGCTTCATAGAGCATGTAAAAATACCCAATTCTTCCAATTGTAGCAATTCCCATTAGAAATAGGTACAGCTGTATCACTGTTAGAGGAGAACTAATTACAGAACACATGTAAATCTAACAGACCTGCAATCAAGTTAGTAGGTTGTATCGAGACATAGTAATTTGTCATTGCATCATACCTCTTACAGGGCTCTTTACACTGAGCTTGTTTAATTCCTTTAGTATCACAACCGTGGTGTGTCAGCGTATGGGTATGATGTACTCATATCCATAAATATGTCCTCTTCTGTGGAAGAGTAGTTTTTGCTCAAGTAAAAGTGAAGTACCTGAGGTATAACTCCAAAATGCACTTATCTACATTCACATTTTTTAAAAAAGAAGTGTTCAGGTTCTGTTAAAAAGCTACGAGGGCTTAATTTAAAAACTAAGTCTGAGAGAGAAACTAAACCCGACTGCATTTAAATATTCATATAAATTTAAAAAAAAAAAAAAGGAATTTCAACAATTTAAAAAATAAAAATTTCAAAGTTAAAAAGGATTATACAAATAGCATGCCTTATGTTCCTCTGAACTACGTAATACAAGGAATTACAGTTTGAAAACTTACTGTAATTAGATCCTGAAGTTAAAATGCTCCACAGAAATTCAATATATATCTAAATGCTGAAGCCTTACCATTCCATTACATTCACATTCCTTGTCTTTTCATACTGATAAAAGCTTCTCCAAAGCAAATTTATCCATTAATTCTGAGGATCATACTTGTCACCCAAGAGATAACTCTAAATTACGCTCAAAGTCGTCTTTTTTTCTGTAGGAAATAAGAATGATCTTCTATCATATCAACAAAGGCACCTGGCCTACTGCAAAAATGAGAAAGCTTGTCCATTACTGTTCGTCACATGTTTGCCTGTGAAGGGTCTAAAAGTTGTTTTATTATAGTACAGTCAACCATTTGGATTAAGTTCAGATTCATATTCATTTGCTAGCTGCAAATAAATCCCACTGTAATGCCAGTAAAGTTTTCTTATATTTTAACATTATTCACCAAAAGCTCCATTCTTCTCAGTTTCCGCTTATTCTTTGGCATTGGCTTGTCATATAAGCCATTTTTGAGGAGATGCTCCTTGCTGTGATGGACCTGGGCACCATGCTGAAGCTGGAAAGCACATAAAGCTTGAAGCGGACGGAGTATAGTCTGTAGAAAGATAAAGGGGTGTGAGTGAGACAAAACCCCCACTATTTTAGTAAGCTATTTTAGAGACATCAGTCATTCCAGGTTTTGTATTCAAGGACTACTTTAAAATGCTGATAAATACAATTTGGATTATACATGCTAACAAAATATAACCTTTGGAGACACAGAGGACACAGCTAAGTAAGAGATGTACTAAAAAGAAGCCACACAGCAGACATACATCCAACTACCTGCTGTCATCCCTTACTCCTTCCTTGGACCCACTCAATCCTGACTTCAGGTCCAGCCACATTACTGGAAGTTATGACTTAAACTTCACCTTCGCAATGGACTATAATTAATTAATGTGGTTCAGCCAACAAGCTGTAATAAAATAACAATAACTAAGTTGTTTGTGCTTGCATGAAAATACCTTGAGGCAGGGTTTTAGAAAGATAGCAGGGACTCATGATCAAGGCAGCTGGACTGCTATCCTGGAGAATGGACTGTATCCCTGCTTCTGCCCAGCAATATTAGGTAAGACTGATGAAGCCACACAAACCAAGTGGTTCCTAATTGAACGTTCTTCATTTTCTGGTTGCCCGACTCGGTATCACAGGACCTCATGCAGATGTGTAAAGCAATCACAAATGTAACTGCAGTCAGCAGGAGCTGAGTTTCATCCAGGTAAAATATTATTCTTCTTAGCACACAGGAAAATCAAGTGAGTTATACTGGGCATCAAACTAAGTGCCCATTCTTAAGTTCCACAGTTCTTATCTTCACTTAACCATCTGAAACAGTGGCAATAGCACTGTTAATTAATTCAGAGAGGTTATTAAAAAGTGCAAGAATGCTTATGAAGCTCTTGGCTACTGCAGCAATTACTGAAACACCTTTGAGAACCTGGTAATTTTGTCTTTGAAAAGTAGGATAGGCCAATTCTGAGAGGTAAGGATAAAACAGAATATAGGACTGGGAACTGTAGACACTAACAAAACATTCACCATGGACCTGAATAAGACAGATGTCCTAATGAAGGAAAAATATGCCAATGTGTTCTTCCAGCATACCAAATGAAAAAGCAAATAGGAAACCCCACTTTAAATGCAGTATTTCTAATTTTTCATGGGTTTAACTTCTACAGTAAATGATTACCTTAACACAAAAAGCACTGTCATAAAAGATACACAAGTTTCTCGAAAAGTATCTTAATGCAGTGTTCCAATTTCTGAGCCATATTTTCTTGTGTGGCCATACACTTTGTCCCAGTCTGGTTCTAAATGCAAATGGCATCCTGGCTTGTATCAGGAATAGTGTGGCCAGCAGGAGTAGGGATGTCATTCTCTCCCTGTACTCAGCACTGGTGAGGCCTCACCTCGAGTACTGTGCCCAGTTCTGGGCCCCTCACTTCAAGAGACTGAGGTGCTGGAGCAGGTCCAGAGGAGAGCAACAAGGCTGGTGAAGGGTCTACAAGAAAAGGTTTATAGGGATAGGCTAAGGGAGCTGGGGTTCTTTAGCTTGGAGAAGAGGAGACTCAGGGGGGACCTTATCATTCTCTTCAGCTACCTGAAGGGAGGTTGTAGTCAGGTGCGGGCTGGGCTTTTTCCAGGCAACTAGTGACAGGACTGGAGGGCACAGCTTGAAGCTGCTCCAGGGGAGGTTTAGGTTGGATATTAGGAAGCACTTCCTCATGGAGAGGGTGATTAGACATTGGAATGGACTTCCCAGGGAAGTGGTGGAGGCACCGTCCCTGGATGTGTTCAAGAAAAGGCTGGATGTGGCACTTAGTGCCATGGTGTAGTGGTGTTAGGTCATAGCCTGGACTTGATGATCTTAAAGGTCTTTTCCAGCCTTGGTGATTCTGTGATTTCATGCTGAGGTGACTCTCTAGTGAGTCTTCTCCTGGTAAGATTATGGAGATTATTATTCTGGGAGCTATTGAAAAACACCTAAAAGACAACAGAATCTTTGGTCGCAGCCAACATGGGTTTGTTAGGGGAAGGTCCTTCTTGACCAACTTAATTTCTTTCTATGACAAGATTACCCACCTAGTTGACGAAGGGAAGCCAGTTGATGTAATCTATCTGGATTTCAGAAAAGCCTTTGATACTGTCTCTCACAGTATCCTTCTAAACAATATGTCCATCATCCAGCTGAACAAACACATAATGCATTGGGGGAGAAACTGGCTGATGGGTCAAGCTCAAAGGGTCATAGTAAATGGGGTCACATCAGGCTGGGGACCGGTCACTAGCAGGGTTCCACAGGGATCCATCTTAGGGCCAGTTCCCTTTAATACATTCATAAATCACTTAGATGCAGGACTTAAAGTTCACAGATGACACTAAATTGGGAGGAGCAGTTGACACTCTCGAGGGCAGAGAGGCCCTGCAGAGAGTTCTGGATAAATCAGAGAGCTGGGCAATCACCAATGGCATGAAGTTTAACAAGGAGAAGTGCTGGATTTTGCAGGTGGGACACAGTAACCCTGGATATACAGACAGTCTGGGGAGTGAGAGGCTGGAGAGCAGCCCTGTGGAGAGGGACCTGGGGGTTCTGGTCGACAGCAAGTTGAACATGAGCCAGCAGTGTGCCCTGGCAGCCAGGAGGGCCAACCAAGTCCTGGGGTGCATCAAGTACAGCATAGCTATCCGGTCGAGGGAGGTGATTGTCCCACTTTACTCTGCACTGGTGCAGCCCCATCTTGAGTCCTGTGTGCAGTTCTGGGTGCTACAGTACAAAAAGGATATAAAGCTACTGGGGAGTGTCCAGAGGAGGGCCACGAGATTGGTGAAGGGTTTAGAGGGGATACCATATGAGGAGCAGCTAAAGGCACTTGGTCTGTTCAGCCTGGAGAAGAGGAGACTGAGGGGAGACCTCATTGCATCTTACTGCTGCCTCATTAGGGAAGGAGGAGGAGCAGGCACTGACCTCTTCTCTCTGGTGACCAATGATAGGACCCGAGGGAATGGTAGAAAGATGTGCAGGGAGAGGTTTAGGTTGGACATTAGGAGGAGATTCTTCACCCAGAGGGTGGTGGAGCACTGGAATAGGCTCCCCAGGGAAGCAGTAATGGCACTGACCCTGACAATATTCAAGAAACATTTGGACAATGTCCTCAGGGACATGATATGAACTTTGGGGTTGTTGTATTCTGGGGTGCAAGTTGGACTTGGTGATTCAGGCTGTCTGAGGAGGTGGTTGAGCCACCATTCCTGGAGACATCTGAAAAGACAGATGTGGTGCCAGGAGACAGGGTTAAGTGGTGGACATGGCAGAGCTAGGGTAGTGGTTGGACTTGATGATCTTGAAGGTCTTTTCCAACCAGAATGATGATACTATGATACCAGTGTCACAAAGGCAGACATGGGGGTGGCATAATCTACACTATGCCAGTTGCAGAAGCAAATGTTGACTTGGGAACCTTTTTTAATAGGTGGAGGTCAGGTACCAAAATGTTAACTGTCTGATGAAGAAGAATATCAGCATTCCAGGGTGGACATGAGAATGTTGTGAAAGAGCTTTAACTCCTTTTCACAGACTCTTCTGCACTACATTCTGGGCACAGAATCAGATTGCAGACCTAGGTCTATGTCCTGGTTTGAGCCAGGATGAAGCTAATTTTCCTTGTACTGATTTTTTTTTCGTTCAGAAAGCTTTCTTTTAACTAGCAGCAAGTGTTCCAGCTAGGGAACTGATAACACTGGAATGTTTATGTTTCTGGTGAGACGCGAAGGTTGGTTTGTTCTACCCAGTGAATCTGCCACGGCAGAGGCTACTGAGAGCAGGAGAATTGTATCTGTGACCCCCCCCCGTAGGGGAGCTGGACTAGACAGACAGCAGAACTGACCAAAGGTATTCCATTCCATAGATCTACGTAAGCTCCGAGGAAGGTCAGAGATCACAGAAGACAACTTCCTTCCTGCTTCTTCTTCCCTTCTATTCCATCCATGACCAGTGTTCGGGGAGGGCTCCATCCATCCATCACCACTGATCCCCAGGCTTGTGCATTCCTGACCCTCATAACTGTCCCCTCAGCTCCTGTCTGCTCTGCCGCTCTCTCCAGCAGCGTTCGGGGACATTTCGGGACTGCTCACAGCTCAGGAGATGCCGGGGGAGTTGCTGGGAGTGGGGGGAGGCAAGCGGCTTTTGCACATTCCTGAACATACTTGTATATAATTGTACATACAATTAAAGCTGTCTAGTTTAGTTTTCAATCCAGCTAAGTCTCTCCCCTTAATTCTCTCTCTCCTTCCCTACCTGGGTGGGAGGGGGAGGGCATTGAGAGCATTATTGTCTCTGGTTTAATTGCCGATCCTGAGTCAAACCGTGACAACAGTCTATGTTGCAAAACTACTCACAGGCTTTTTTCAAAAGGCATATTAAATACATATTATGAATGTCAGCAACAAAAGATTAAGAAGGACATTATCTTAATAACCTTTTCCGTCACAGACTAGAGGGATCATAGGATCATAGCAAGGAAAAGGCTAATGTCCAATCAGTATTCTTTGACCTGGGATAAACTGAAACTCAGGAACTGTGAAGTCCCAAATTCCTCCAATTATACGAAAGAGTTGTGAGCTGGCTGGTAGGAAGACATACCCCAGAGGGTTGCATTCCATGATTGCAAGAGTGTGGGAGGTCAGTGGGACAGGCTTAGAAAAGCATTTAATCTTCAAGTTAGCTTTGAGGAGTATTCAGGTCATCTCTGCCATCTAGTTTTTGCAGAAAAAACTTACTACTTTCCATTCAGTAATATACTCAATTCCCTGTCTCCAACTGGATCAGCTTTTGGGTTTTTGAGAGTCAAAGATCACCTTGCTGTGCTTTGACCTCAGAGGATCATTTAAAAATATGGATCTATTAAAAAAGATAATGGTTACTTGACTCCAGTAAACATTCCAAGACCAACACATGTTAAAAAGGAATTAATCCTACCTGACTCTTTAACTAAATAAAACTGTTTAGAATGTAGCACCAGTTATTCACAATGACATTTGTCTACCCAGTAATTTTAAATTCAGATCTTAACTGAAGATGTGATTCAAAAGAAAAATTAAGTAGAAGGAAAGAAGGGACTGGACAGCTGAGTTAAAAAATGCATAAAAGGTACAAGAGAGAAACAGTGAACAGAAAAAAAAAAAAAAAGGAAAAAAGGTGGAAGAAAAGGGAGACTGAGAAACAAGGAAAGGGGAACTAAAATCCTGAGACAAATAATCCTGAAGATTGCACAATGAGAACTTGTAAAAGTGGAAGTGTTTGGGGAAAGCACCACACAACTAAAGAAGAGGAAAGAAAAAAAAACAAAAACAAAAACAAAAAAACAAGTAGAAAAGACAAATTAAGGAGATAGGTTGGGAAGGTCACAGTTGTTTTCAATAAACAGTCTATTACTCCATATACAAAATAGGTTACCAGGGTAAAACTGGTCCCTAAGATAAGTAGTCCACAATCAGCCTTGATGGACTTTGCAGCACTAAATACAACCTGTTACAGGACACAATCTTTCCCTAATCGGCACTTTAAATGTCATGTTGCACAGCGTTATGTTCAGGCAAGACTCTGTGGCAAAGGAGCCAATCTACTTCCATTATGGGATAGAACAAAAAATACCACACTAGAATTTAACATACTGCAAAGAGGAATAGCAAAACAATCATTCAAGACCTTTGTGTCTAACAAGTTTCCTCAGCAATCTGACAGCGATGTTGAATAAGGAAAAGGAAAACTGTGGAGACTTTTGGAACATGACTAGAAAGAGTCACAGTTAATGTGAACATACTAGAGCTAATATCAGAAGAAAAATCTGAGGAAAAATAGCTCCATTTGGTACATTCTTATTTTAGTTTGCTATGCAACTAAACCATTACAATGTTAAGATTTTGACTGCCAAATATGACTTAATAGATAAGTACCTTCAATGTCTCTCCACTATTCATGAAAGAAAAACTCAGGTGTTTAAAATTACATACCTCTTGTATACTCTTATTTTTTTCCATGATATTAAGAGCAACAGCTGCACATTCAAGTGTAGACAGACAAGTGTTTGTTGGCTGTGTACGAATTACATATTGACTTGAAATTCTGGGTTTTAATTGCACCTGAAATATAGAAAACAATACTAAACCAAACAGATCGGTATAGTAAACAGGATACTTCTTCCCTACACTAAGCAAAAACACAGCTCCTTCCCCTCTGAGGTGGGTTGCCTACTTTCCTTTTTGCTCAGTAGCCAATGACCTTATGCTACTGTTAAGTATAAAACTTGTAATACCCATGAGTTACCATCAGAGACAAGAAGAGCACATTTGTTACTGTAGAAACATATAAAGAAAATACAATTGTTTATTAGAGAAAGACTGAGTGAAATTTTAGCAACCAATGTCAGTTGCCACAGATATCCTATAACAAAATTATTCACCTATGTTTGTTCTATTGCACATTCTAACCACACACACAATCCTGGTACAATGTACAAATACTGTATAGTCACTGACACTGTTTACCTTGGTTAAATATTATTTGTCACGTTCCAAGTGAAAGACGTTTAGAAACTAGATTCATCCATATAATGTACTAGGTCACTGATTAGAACTATTTGCTTACTTAAACCATGATGGGAAGTTATTTATTTGCTCTGCCTCAAGTGATAACCATTCTATACTGTCTCACAAGTTAAAGGTTTTTAAGAAAGATACATTTAATTCAACCACTACATTGTCTGTTTTATCGTCTCCAAAAGCTTTTACTGAGTTTAGAAACAGCAGTTGAAACATAATAGAGTTTACATTATTAGATTCTGTATGAAAATATAAATATTATTCCTTTATTCCTAAAATTTCCATCTCCAGATAAGTTTAATATATAATCTGCTGAACAAGTTAATGTTTTACCAACACTGTCACTATTCTTAATCAAAAATTACCAGTTCCTTCTTAAAAAAAAAAAAGTAGTACAGTACAATAAACCCTAAGGAATCATTATAAAAGAGCAAGTCAATTCTCTGTTTTCTAGTCTCATCCCAGCAACTGTCTTCTATTCTGCCTTCTTCTTAAAAAAATGAGTGCCTATTCCCCATGGCCACCATAATATTTCTCCCATTCTCCTTGCCAGAGGTTCTTCATCATTGCTCACTTCATTTAGTATTTTCCCTCTTCACTCTTCCCATTTTTCCTTTTATTAGTAAATAAATAAATAAATAAATAGTCACCTCTTTTACATGCAATCACTCATTCTTAAATATTCAAGATATGTCATTTATAAAAGGGAAAATCCAAGCTGCTGAGTAAACATGAACGAATAAGATTAAATTCCAATGCTTTACTTGCTCCCAATGTAATGAGAATTTAAAAGTAAATTAAAAAAATAGGAAGACAAAAAAGAGGAAAGCCATTCTGGAAAGGACATAGAAGTTAGCTATCAACGTTCACTATACTCAATTACAGGAAAAGACAGAAAAATACACCTTTGTGACAGAAGGTCCTCACTTTTTTATCAAAGGAAACTGTTTGGGATTTTTTTAAATGCTTGGGTAGGCTTGAAGCATCACAATATGCACATTTCTGAAGGTTTTAAAAGTTTCCAGCAAGGATGTTTTGGACAGTTTATGGAGATCCCTTTTAACAGCTAAAGCATACACACTTGGCTTAAGAAATTGAGACAATAAATGCATGTTAGATATGTAAAGAATACAGCATACTAACATGATTTTTCCGCTATATAAAAATGCATTTGTATTCCTTTCAAAACTGTAATAGTGGAGGTGTGATTTTAATTAAATAATTTTAAAATCACATCTTCCAAAATCCATTTCACCTCCCTGAATGAAGGTCAATGCTTTTGCAATTTTAAAGCTGCTTACCACAATAATTTCCTGAAATACACTGTAATTTTAACCAGGTTACACAATTACCAACTGTTAATTAAACTGAAAATGCACCAATGGTCTCAAAGTATGTGTCCTGAACATACTTATTGTTCGTAGATACTTGAAAGTAGTGGTTGCAACAGGTGATGATATACAGTTATTCAACAGAAATTCAATGGTCATCTCCACTTAAAACTCATTTTTATTTAATGTGGCTATTTAGTGTATTTCTGCAAATTAATTGGCACAATGTATGAGAAATTACTCAATGAATGCCTATTACTTACTATAAAGCCACACCTGGTATTTTATATTTAAAGGTAAGATTGTTCAAGTAGTTGATTATTCCATGCCTGCAAACTCCAGGTCTGTAGCTCTGTAATCTGACTGTCAAAACAAAACAACTTATACCTAGCACATCTTTAGCAGAGTATGCTTGCTATTACACTATACTGGAAGCCTTTCATCCAATCTGTAATTTAGAGTCACACAGTAGAATTTTTATCTACTGTATGAAAGATGTTAATAGTTACCTGGATATTCAACAGCAAGTTCAGTCCACATCCTGGGCAATAGATACAGGGCAGATTCAAGAATGAAGTTAATGTATACCTACTAGCATTCATAAACTACCTTCTTCAATTTGGTGTTGAAAATTCATAAAGAAAATAAACTGTTTTAGGACAGAAAATGTAGAATTTGGACATCAATGTATGTAATGTAATAAAATGCAAAAGAAAAGTATAATTAAATTAATATTTTCATTTGTTGCGCCTCCAGGTCTGCTCCGTTTTATGCTGCTCTTACCAGGACCATGAATGGATCTCCATCAAGACGGAGTAGGAAGGCTACTTATTTCAAGTATAGAGAGATCTATGCTGGAGAGAGCTTTCTGTCCCTGCTCAGAAATTCCTAGATAGGAATTAAAAATCAGGGTAAACTCATTCCATTGTTTCTCCAGCATGTACCCTGACCAGCAGAGCAAAATCATATCCACACATTGTCTCAAGCTGACAGCCACATTCTTCATAGAGTCTCTCTACAGAGGCTGAGAGAAACCACCTCATGGACTACCTGCAGGCACACTGGCTTCCTCCTCCTCAGACACAGACAAACAGTGCCTTAGGGTTTTTTTTTGTTGTTTTTTTTTTTTTTTTGTAGGAGCTGGGAATACTTCCATCTTCTGGTTTCTGCACTTCATTTCTTGGAGGTCATGCTGAGAATTTTTAAGATTATCAGCATTCCAGAGAAAGGAAAATTATTCATAAGTGCAAGACAACTTATGTGGAAGAAAAGCTGCCTGCACTCTGCCTCATGCTGTGGAGACTGAAAGTCTGTAAGTGCAGCTCTCAAACAGCTGACACAATATGAAAGGGCAACCTTCTATTTCTAACAGCAATAGCAGTAGCAACCAAATTTCTTCTCTCCTGGGAAGAGTGAGAGAGAATGGAAACAAGTGGTCCCCAACCATTCTTCTGAAAATTTGTATATCCATTGGGATGAGATGAAAATACCACAGATAGACAGTACTGTGATGGAGATCAGAGGAAGAACACCTGATCATGACAGCTCCCTGCTACAGTTTGTGTCTTCAGCTTCTTTCAACAAACACACTTTTTTACCCTATTCTTTACTGCAGAAAGGCACAGTATCTAAGTAAGGGATCCTTAGTCACCTGTAATACAGTCAGGGTAGCCTTTGTCTATCACAAACTGGACACTCATCAAATTACTATCAGAAACTAGGTACAATCACTGAATGAATAAAACATAATGAGGAGCCGTATCAACTTACAAAATAAACTGATTGGTAAGACAGAGCCAAAATAACACAGAAAACAAATCAAATTAATATAGTTAACACATATTTCAGACATGGGAAGAGTATCTTCTTGAAAAAAAATTGCCTAGATATTTGAAATATTTACTGTTCACATATGTGACTGGGTAGAAGGACAATTTCTCTCATTTACAGCCAACAGGTCTAAACCTTGCCTTGCCTTTTGTGGAGTTGTTTCAGGTATAGCAACTGTCTCATAGAAGATTCTGCACTACCTAGATAGATGTCCTGGTTTGAGCCAGGATGAAGCTAATTTTCCTTGTACTGATTTTTTTTTTTCCTTCAGTAAGCTCTTTTCAAACTAGCAGCAAGTGTTCCAGCTAGTGGACTGATAACAATGGAATGTTTATGTTTCTGCTGAGATTCCAAGGTCACTTCTTAGCTCTGCTGCTACAGAGGCTACCGGGGCAGGAGAATTGTATCTGTGACCCCCCCCCCATAAGGGAGCTGGACTAGACAGACAGCAGAACTGACCAAAGCTATTCCATTCCATAGATCTACGTAAGCTCCAAGGAAAGTCAGAGATCACAGAAGACAACTTCCTTCCTGCTTCTTCTTCCCTTCTATTCCATCCATGGCCGGCGTCCGGGGAGGGCTCCATCCATCCATCACCACTGATCCCCAGGCTTGGGCACTCCTGACCCTCATCACTCTCCCCTCAGCCCCTGTCTGCTCTGCCTTACCTCCTGCCTGCAGGCTGAGACATTTTGGGACTGCTCACAGCTCAGGAGATGCCGGGGGAGTCGCTGGGGGTGGGGGGAGGCAAGAGGCTTTTGCACATTCCTGAACATACTTGTATATAATTTTACATGTAATTAAAGCTGTCTAGTTTAGTTTTCAATCCAGCAAAGACTCTCTCCTTAATTCTCTCTCTCCTTCCCTACCTGGGTGGAAGGGGAAGGGGATCAAGAGCATTGTTGTCTCTCATTTAATTGCTGATCCTGAGTCAAACTGTGACAACAGATTAATTCTTTGTCTGTCACCTGTGTATCTTAAATCCAGCTGAACAAGTTGAATTTAAGTTAAGGAAATGTTCCTCCACAGTTAACATAAAAAGTAATTTGCAAATCCTATGCACACTTTGGAATAATTTCAGCTACTAACAAAATACAGCAATGCCTATTTTAACAACCTTCACCAAAATAAACAGTAGTGTAAGACAGACGATGGAAACCATCCCAATCGATTCAAACTAGAAAGAGGGATTTAGGTAAGTTGAATGCACTTACTCACTGGAATTCAGCCAAGACACTGAAATTAGCGTATCTATTCTCTTTGTAAGTGCAAGGGGGCTTGGGGGCTGTTTCCAAGCCATCAGAAGCACAAAGGAACACATACAATCGAGTTTCATTTCTATGTGTAATTCAAGGCCAGCATTTCCAAAAGGCTGAATGTCAGCGATTCTTACAAACTGTTACATTAAATTAATAAACACTGGCTTCTCTGCCAACATCACCCTCTTAGCAAACACTACCGCCTTTAAGCATTTACACAGGGTTTGAACTACAGTAAAAATAATGACCCTTCAGTATTTCTCAGGGCTGAGTTCTTTCATGGCCCACTTTGGAGGTGCCATAGGCAAATGACAACTCAGTTGATCCTGTTCAGCTGTTCAGAACTGATGGAAGCAAAAGTGTTGCCTTGATGGGGTCAAAGACTTGCGGTTTGAAATTTTACAAAATAAGTCAGTAAAGACAGGCATCTGATTTCTGATCTTATTTTAAATATTAGGACCAGAGCTCCTGCAGAATGCTCTAAGTGCTATCCTCAGTCCTCTCCTTAATGACAATATCCTTTATACCTTTTCTATGCTGATTTATTCATTATCACTCTTACTAACTTTACTCTCCAAACAGAATACAGCATAATGCAAAATCATATTTTGAAAATACTGCATTCCCAGTAACACAGGATGGCTATAAAGTTAGTTCACCCATCTCACAAGGCACACTCAACAATTCTTGGTTTGTTCTGCTTTCTGCAATTAGACTACAGCCACCTCAAAAGAGCCAGAGAAACAACATATCCTTCTATGGCTTCTATGAAAAACCTAAGACTTATTTTAAGATCCCTTCCTCTTTAACTTATGTTGATAGTGTCCTTATAAAATCAAAATTTCTGTTTGGGAGTTAATTTGCTCAGCTCTCAGACAATGAAATAAGCAAGTACCATCTGTCCTCCTGCTTAAC
This sequence comes from Hemiprocne comata, assembly GCA_020745705.1. NCBI lineage: Eukaryota > Metazoa > Chordata > Aves > Apodiformes > Apodidae > Hemiprocne > Hemiprocne comata. The sequence goes on along the minus strand of CM036616.1, from coordinate 65,344,353 downwards.
ATAGGCAGTAGTTGTTGTTTATATGTATTGTTACTTTAATAGATTTCTTCCAGAAAATATCCCATAAGTTATTTTTTTTTAAAAGAACTCAAAAGACACCAAAAATACAGAATGAGTACAACCACATTCTGCCATCTCACCCATCATTCTTGAAACTAAGAAAAAATTGCATGTAAGACACTGAAGAGGAAGAGCATTCTCTGTGTGCCACTGCACAACCAACCTCAGACAGAAAAGGCAGTTAGACATAGAAAAGATCTTCGATTCAGTGTCCACTTGTCACAAGCACCTTTTACCTGTAAGTCAAAACTATTTTCTGTATCTTGCAGAAATTTCATGCAGTAAAAATGAAATTACCTTTTTGACAGAGAAGGTAGTCTGAGTCAATTTAGTCTCAACATGCTACTGAAATTTAAATCAGGAATATAAATAAATTATTTTGTTCAAAATCTTGGCTTTAATTTAAAGTGACATCTTAAGAGCACTCTGTTTCTAAATACTGGAGGGAATAACTGCCATGCAACTGTCACAAATGGATAGGCTGAAAGAGTTCAGAGATGTCACAAAAAACTCTGCTCACTTTGCTTGTCTTTTCATTTAATATTTAGGCATATTAATGATATTTCTGTGTATTGTCCATGTAAAATGGTGAAACAAGTCACAGTTAATATTGTGACTGTCAGGTAAACTTAAAGAAACTTGTTTAATTTCTAGGAAATTAAAACATATTTTGCACATTGTCTTGGTCAATTTTCAGTGAAGCCCAAAACATTCCTCCTTGGGTATCTCACAAACTCTTCCTCTCAGCCATTTTATGGCATCAGGTTAGAATCCTGAGTCTTATCCCTAAAACAGCTTCAGTGCTGCTGTGATGAGAACCTTACCACACACATAATATTCCACCTTTGCAACAGCAGCATGATTGCTTCTGCTGAATAGTGGCTGTGTATAGGTTCTATCTACTTAAAATCTTCTCAGCCAGTGCAGAAAATCCTGAATTTGGAGTTGCAATTCAGATTAGCTATTTTGCAGATCAAAACCAGAAGCCTCCTTACACCCTATAAAATGCACCCATGTATAAAAGCAATGCCCAGAATTTCTTTCATCACATATGTCGTTAATGTATGAAAACACATTTAACTTCTACGCACTTCCAAGAATGCCCTTTGCTTCTGGAACCAAAACAACTTAACATCCAGACTTCAGTGCTGTGGTGTATTACATGCTACACATAAATGGTCCAGAGGTATTACAATATTAATATTAAAATAATGAATTATATACGAATATATATAAAACCAATCTTGAGCTTCTTTGATGATGATTACATCACCACCACTGCAGTAGGGCAGGCAGTGGGAAAGTCCCAGACCGGACACAGAGGCACACAGGAACTGGGTTAAGGGACATGCAGATTAGGAGTGAAGGCAGAAGAATGGACAGAGTCTTCCTCAGATGCTGGCCATGGAAGATGTGAGCTTGATCCTCGTAATCCCTCAGCTTTATACTGAGCATGATGTGTATGGGACGGAGTATTTAATTTGGTCAGTGTTGGGTCACCTGTCTCATCTGCTCCTCCCCCACCGGTGTGACCCTCTTACATCCTTTTGTTTATGGCACTCCAACCTGTCAGGTAAGTTTAGCAGAACCAATCCGTGACCTTGATTTCTACAGGAGTAAGTAACAAGCAAAAGCCTTTCTGCTTTTACCATTTGCATCATTACCTTAGTAATAACTGTAAACACTGAGCGCTACCAATTCTAGGAGTAGACACATTCTGAAAAATATGCTGTTAACTTTAGAAACTGCAGTCACTTAGAAGAAATGTAACTGAAAAGTAAAAGTACTAAAGGAAGATTGGTTCTGTTCTAGCTTAAATCAGGCCAGTTCCAAAGCACAACTTTGCTTGCAGGAGAATATGGCAATTCAAAATACTTAGTACCATGTATGAAGATTGTTTTGAGAAGGTCCAAAAACTACCTGATAATTCCTTAGGCTACATACTTCTCTTTTTAATGCACTACGAAATCAAAGATCTACACAAAAACAGGGAATAGTTTGCAGTGGCCTCCTCAGCACTTCACTCGTTTTATACAACTATTTACAACAGACCCTTCTACCTCCACAATAATTTCTTAAGTGTTTTTCCCAGGAATCTCATTACAGTCTTTGTAAGAACCCAAATTTTTAACATCTCAAAGATGATGGAAAAGGGGAAACATAACTCCCATTTTCAAGAAGGGAAAAAAGAAGACCTGGGGAACTATAGACCAGTCAGTCTCACCTCTGGCCCAGCAAGATCATAGAGCTTCCTCCTAATGGCTCTGCTAAGGCACATGGAAAGTAAAGGATTGATTGGTGACAGCCAGCACCGCTTTCCCAAGGGCAAATCCTGCCTGATTAATTTGGTGGCCTTCTACAATGGGGTCACAGCATCAGTGGACAAAGGAACCAATGTTCATCTGCCCAGACCTGTGCAAAGCCTTCAACACTGTCCCGCACAGCATTTTGGTATCAAAACTGGAACAGTATGGATTCAATGGATGGAACACTCATTGGGTAAGGAACTGGCTGGATGGTCACACTCAAAGAGTGGTGATCAACGATTCTATGTCCAGATGGAGACCTGTGACAAGTGGTGTTCCCCAAGGGTCAGTACTTGGACTGGTGGTGTTTAACATCTTTGTCAGTGACATGCACAGTGGCACTGAGTGCACCCTCAGCAAATTTGCTGATGACACCAAAGTGTGCAGTGAGGTCAACACACTGGAGGGAAGGGATGCCATCTGGAGCAACCTTGACAGGCTTTAGAAGTAGGCTTGTGGAAACTGCATGAAGTTCAACAAGGCCAAGTGCAAGGTTCTGCACCTGGGTTGGGGCAATCCCAAGCACAAATACAGGCTGGGCAGAAAATGGATCAAAAACAGTCCAGAGGAGAAGGACATGGGGGTGGTGGTGCACAAGAAGCTCAACATGAGCCAGCAATGTGCGCTTGCAGCCCAGAAAGCCAACTGTGTCCTGGGCTGCATCAAAGGAAGCATGGCCAGCAGGTCAAGGGAGCCGATTCTCCCCCTTTCCTCAGCTCTCGTGAGATCCCACCTGGAGTACTGTGTCCAGTTCTGGAGCTCCCAACCTAAGAAGGACATGAAGCTCATGGAGAAAGTCCAAAGGAGGGCCATGAAGATGGTCCAAGGGCTGGAGCACCTCTCCTACAAGGACAGGCTGAGAGAGTTGGGGCTGTTCAGCCTGGAGAAGAGAAGACTTCAGGGGGACCTTCCAATACCTGAAGGGGGCCGACAATAAAGCTGGGGAGGGACTTGTTACAAGGGCTTGTAGTGAGAGGACAAGAGGTAATGGATCAAAACTGGAAGAGGGGAGATTTAAGTTAAGACATTAGGAGGAAATTGTTTAGTGTGAGGGTGGTGAGACACTGGAACAGGTTGCCCAGGGAAGTTGTGGATGTCCCATCCCTGGAAGTGTTCAAGGCAAAGTTGGATGATGCTATGAGCAGCCTGACCTAGTGGAAGGTGTCTCTGCCCATGCAGGCGGGTTGGAACTAGACGATCTTTAAAGTTCCTTCCAGCTCAAACCATTCTATGATTCTATTATATGATTCTGCGCAAAGAGAATTCAACAATTTGGCACTTGTCACATCCTCCAACGTCAAATAAAATTGTCTTATCTTTACACTGTCAAATGAAGTAGTAGAAACACCTGCAAACTTCAGAAGTATCACCAAAGTAAACAATGCTTTTGGAAGTTATTTCAGGATGCTTAGGCCCATCTATATGTTTTTAATTCTTAGTGTTACACACAATAGGGTAGGGGTAAAATTACACAATCACAATATTTCAAACCATTTCCCATGATTTTTTGCATCAGTTATACCATGCATGGAAAACATGAAAAAAATATGAAATAAGTGTCCACCCCAACAGAAGTTTGGAAAATAAACCTATGCCTTCCCAAGAACCTCTTTTCTCAAAGAAAAAAACATGATATTCAGGCGTACATTTGATAAATAAGACATAAACAATTTATTTAGAAAATAGGTTTTTTTAAAAAAAGAACTAATTTCTTCAGTATTGCTGCTCTGCAGAAAGTCAGTATCTATCTTATTAGAAAAGTAACACCAGCTTTTAATGAAAATTAATGAAAATCATCATCAGTAGAAGTTACCTAAAATGGCACTTTCTAAGGTGCCAAAACCAGGCTGCTAATGGTGAAAGATAAGTATCAGTCCTCAGTGCTGCAAGTAGATTGAAGAAAGTTTGTATGCACACATCCTGCTTCCCTGAAAGACAACACATGGAACTTGATGTCAGGAAATAACCTGAGCTCAGTAAATCACAGAGCAACTTTAGCCAAGCCACCTGCCTTCTCTGAGCTTCAAGATCTCTATTGGCAAGATGATATTTACCCTGTGCTGAAAAGCACTTTGAAGGCTTAGAGAACAGATGATGAAGAAGCAGGAGACAAAGCAGAAACAGTGAGTGCTGTTAGTGGATATAAGAAGAAGAGCATTTTCATTCTGATATTTTTGTGCAATATATTTCTAAAAAAGCAATGGGAATTGCGAGGAGAAAAATGCAAACAAGAATTACACCAACCTTTCTTACATATAGGGATAAAATAAAATCGAGGTTCCCTTCAGTATTCTCCTGTGCTTCTTGTATAAATATTTACAAGCACAAGAATCAATTTAAAAAAAAACAAACACCAACAAGCAAAACAAAACAAAACCACAAAAAACCAAACACCAAAAAAAAGAAGGCCATACCATCCTTAAAGAAAGTAAAATAGTATGGTTTACAGTTAAAACAGCTGAAATAAAGTCCAAGTGCAGAGAAGCTGTAGTTCTAATTTAAAAGTAATTGTTCAAATTCCTGTAAAATAAGGTAGTCTAAGGCTGACCCAAATGGCTTACATAAAATTAAGAGCTAAACGAAAGTTCTTAACAGCTAAGGTAAAACAGAAGTTAGGACTGACCTAGTAATACTTGGACTATATATTTTGCACAGATAATTGAAATACCATGCAGTTATGGTCTCAAGTTCTGAAACTCCAGGTTTTCACCTATAACTAAGGAGTGACACAGTGCCATTATGTTATGCAGAAGTAATTACATTTAAGTGCAATTCAAAAAGGGTCTACCTGGCACTTCATAAAATGACTATGTATGTGTAGTTAATTTCCACGCAATGCACTTTTTTCTATTCAAAGATCCAGAAATTATTTCTGGTAATATTTTACTTCTGCTTACATTTCAAAAATGAATGTCAGGCAAAAGATCAATATTTTATGCAGCACTATTCTTTTAATAATTAATACAACAGGAAAGTGCTTCAAGTAAATTCATTCAGTGAGCAGAGTACAGATCTAGAGAATGGGGTCATGAAATGAAGGAAGAAAATTTAATTACACGTATTGTCACAGCCATTTAGCTTTAATTACCTGTAAACATTGGGAAATTGAAAAGGAAAACTAAATACCTCACTGTCAAAAAGTAGCATCAGTGCCATGGCATTGTTCTTTGGAGTCTACTAATCACTTTTGCTTTCTCTGGTTTTTTCCTTATTGTATGTGAATATAATTAGCACTTACTTGGAAATGGAAAAGGCAGTGGAAGAACCTCCTGAGAAGAACTTTAACAAAGGCAGAAGGGAACATGTAAAGAAAGACTGAAACAAGGAAAAAGCCTTCAATTGATCTAGTTATTTGAAAGCAAGCTCAATCAAAACGAAAAATATTTCTAGTTTTCTTTTTAGAAAGTGTTCATATCCCATGAGACCTTCAGCATGGGCACAATGGTGCAAAACCTGCAATTATCTCTGTATTGTTTTAGCAGCAGGGTATTCAGATATTCAGCAAAGAGTTTAACAATAATTATTAAAGAAATGGCAAAGAAATAAATTAAAAGCAAAGTTGCTGCCCAAGAATGAAAATAGCATACGCTTCTGACACCTGGCAAATCACCTGACGCTTTTCAGTCACAAAGAAAATGTCACTGTATCGAGAGGTAATAAATACACTTATGACCAGAAAAATGTCAAAGTGGACCAATGTCATTCAAATTAACCTGAATGTCAGAAGGACAGACTCCTGCTGATTGCTCAGCATCATATCTCAACTGAGCATGGCTCCTTTATCCAAGGCAAATCTCAGTTCTCTCCCTCTGATTTCAGTCTTTTCAAACAGCAATTTCTGCCAGTCCTAACACAAAATACTTTGTTCTTCAGGGTCAAAAATGTTTGAGTGTTTCAGTTGGAGTTAGACAGCTAAAATGTGAACACATCAAACATTTCAGAATATGTAATAGATTTGAACAATTATCTTTACCTTTCAAGTCATTATACAGAAAAATATATGAGCAACTTAATGAAAACATGTTTTCTTGCTACATCAAAAATTACTCACTTTAAAAACTCAACTCAGAAACAAAAATTTCCCATCAAAGCCAGAAGAGACTTCTGCCACCTACAGATAACTGGGCCCTCCTATGGTTATCAGTAAAATCACCAATGTCACACACATATAGATAAAAAACATATATACAAGTCAATGAAAACAAGGTGTTTTTCTTTCATTACCATGAGAGTACATGGTTGAGTGCATACCACTTCCTGGACCTACATTACTACAGTTTTCCCACTGCAAATATTGTTGGCTGGCCGTTGTTGCCTTGGGTTCTGATTTGCCTCCTGCCCAACTGCACTGCTGATTCATCACTGTACCTGCAGAATAAATTGGCCATTTTCTGTTTACTTAGGTCCTATGGCAAAATCTACTATTCGATCTCTCCCTCTTGTGCAAATTGGAAATTGTGACAAATGAAAACAGAGATAGAAAACAGAAAGATAAAAGGGACAATAAAAGCAAACTGTTAAAAATGTATTCATTACCTAGTGCTATTTATTACCTAGTGCTATTTATTATTTGATCCTCTTATATTCACTTGCCTAAGTCCCACCACTGCAGAGGATGAAAGAGCATATTGTTCTCTGCAACTCCTCAGCTGACTGAATAGGAAATCTCACACAAATTATTCAGAGAGTAACATGAGAAAAGGAATAAACTTAGATACAGCCAGATGACAATAGTGATTCTTGGTATCTTGCTTGCTCTGTTGTTCTGGGTGTTTTCTAAATGCAGATTAATGGATGCTTTTATATTTCTATTTTTACATTAAATATAATCCTCTCTCAAGGTGTTCAGACAGTTGCCTGTACATCTTAAACCAATACCTACACTCATGTCTGTGTAGGAGACTTAAACCTTCTCTAGAAGGAATTTATCTAAATGGCAGATTACATTTTAGAATAGCTGCTTGCCCCAGCAAAGAAATTCTTCTGATTTTTTACATACTTTTAGAAACAGACTGATACTACTTTTTAAATCCTCTAGGCTTGAAAGCCGAAAATGCGCCAATAAAGTTTTATTACCCAAACATACCAGAGAACTAGGCCACAAAACCCACCTTCTATTAAAAAGCACATCAATGTAACTATTCACAGACTTTTAACCATTACAGTTTGTCTATCAATTCATTCATGACTTTACCCATCATTACTGGAAAAATAACTGAATTACTTTCAGCTTCTGCTCAACTAGGCATGCTAATGGTTTTGTATTGGTTATTCCAGCACTGTGGCAAGTTGGATTAGTGGCAGAAGACCCTACCGCAAACTATAATTCAACATCCTACACCTGTTGATACTTCTGCACTTTATCCCAGCTGACATACACTTTGCCTTAAACCACGTGGGAGTTTTCCCATCTAGCATTTAAAGTCTCATTTTTCCTGATGAGCTTCTCCTACCTAGTAAGTCCAGTAGCAACAATAGGATTGAAAAGCAGGATGATCCCTAAAAAAATGTTTTTTTTAAACAGTTTTTTCTGTTCTTTTAAACAAACACAGTGGCAAGAATGTTTGGAGCCATCCTGTTTGAACAAAGATCCCATAATCCAAGTGAAGTGCTTTCATCTCTTATGGCTGATGCAGTACTCAGTGAGGTCCTGACAATAGTTTGATCATCCCTTCACTGAGTCCTGTAGAAGAAGGATGAGAACGCTCTTCTGAAGAGTTCCTAGGATAAGAGCATGTCAAGCAAGTTGCTTGTTAAGATTTACTCTCAGGCTCCCCATAGCATTTCTGAACCCATGCCAAAGGAAGCACAGAAATGATGAAGCCAATCCATCAAGTGCTACTCACTTTAAACAGCATGAAGTTTTGATGTAACTGATGGTGATGTGACTGACTTGGTAAAAGATTAAAACTCTGGAAATTCAGGCAGGAGTTTCTGTTGACAACTGCCCAGGCATATTACAAGACGGTCAGTGAACCATGGGAAAGACAAGGAAATCCACAAGTATTTCATAAATATTTCATCACACTATCTTCCAAATTGTAACATATGGCTTTGTCCCACATTTCTTAGAAGCTGAGAATGAGAAAAAGTTCCCTCTGCCAGATACATTGAAAAATTATCTTTTGTTCACTGGAGTTCAAGATAGTATAAAACCTTGACACTGCAAATTTCTAGGGTCTCTTTAGAAGACAGCACATCAACTATGAACTGGTAGTAACACTATTAATCAACCAGTTTATGCAGACAAAGATCAGTAACACATTTTACAAACCTGCCCTTTCTATTGAAGAAATGAAGTATTTTGAGGGTTTTTTTGAGTACTATGGTATTTTAAATTACCAATAAGAGCTCTTAAAAACCTGATTATAACTTTCGCAAACTGAAGCATATTTAGCAGCCTGTGCCTATATAATGCATGGGCTGGTTGTTACACAAAGGTCGGACAGAAGGGAGTAAATAAACTCATCAGGAATTATCTTTTTATAAATGCTGAACACTTGTGTGGTACGTTGAAAATTTTCAGCTTATGGCCAGAGGCAAGTTCCTAAACAAATCACTGTGACAGTCTTGGCTCAGAACCATTATGTTTACCTGCAAATGTGCAAACAGTTTTAGTAGCTTTATGACAACGTATTTTACCACAGGATTCCTAAGATCTCATATAAATGTGAGCAACTGCTTATTAAGAAAAAGGTTTAAAAAAGAAAGCATATGGTAGCATTTACCTCATCTACCACACATTTTTTTCTAGTTTACCTAACAGTTCATTTCAAGCCCTTAAAGCTGTGTAATGAGGAACACTTAATTCAATTGGAAAAATGGGAAAATTTAATATAAGAGAATCTTTAATTACTCTTAAATTTGGCTAGGATGCCTGAGCTAACAGCCCATCAGTCATGGTAAGAGATAATAAAAACCTGGGTTGTTTCTTTTTATTTTGTTTATATGAGTTGAAAGCACTTCAGCAAAACAGTACTTCCAGCAACAAGGGCTCCCTAATCTCATCTTCCCTGGTACAGAAGTGAGCATAAGTGCATGGAACTAAAAACCTGGTATTATTTGAGAGCGACTTGCTGACTGTTTTGTGCACTCAGCACCAGCCATTTGGAACAATCTGTCTCAAAGGGAAAACCATATGCCCCACAGCTTGCCACCTACTACATGTGTGTCCTCCATCATTCCCACCCTGGTTGGCTGCAGCAGGCCAATAAAGTTGGGAGGGCACCTTCCCACGGGAAGGCACCTTTGCCCACGGGACAGAGGCACACCTTTGCACTGCTTCTTGAGCCTTTCTTAGTTTGTCTGGGACTCCTTGCAAGGTGAGGTCCCAGCACAGAAAAGAAGACCTAGAACTTGTGCCATTAACTGCCAGCCTTTGGGTAAAAGGGCACAGCAACGCAGACCTTGGTGGGAGGAGATGCCCTATGCCAGACACAGCCAATTCTAGATAAGTCCACAATGGACAGGTAAGCCTCATGTCCTGGTGATGGCCTGGGACCTGGACAATCACTACAGGAAGACAAGGACCACTTAGCAGAGCTGGGTAGTCCAACCAACAGTCTCTGTTGTAGTAGCAGGGCACTAGTGAGTGCTAAGCTCAGAAGGGAATCAGCAGCCAGCAGTGCTGAGGAGGGCACTGCCAGAGAGTGGGGAGCAACTGTCCCAGGTAGGCATCCCAAGATCTGGGACAGGGAAACAGAGGAGCCTGATGGCAAGTTAATAATACAAACCAATCAGATAATTCTAGATACAGCCCTTCACTTAAAAGAGTGCAATTATCTAAATGAGGGAGGTCCAGAGCCAGTGCCCCAGGGAGACATCTCTGTAAAGATGTATCGGATTTAAATGCAAGGCTGCAAGGGTGGTTTCTGTGAGAATGCACCAGGAGCTGCCCCCATGTTGGACAGGGCCAGTTTTAGCCAGCTCCAAGACGAATCCACAAATGGCTGAAGTTGAGCCCACCAGTGATGCCGGTAGTGCTGCTTGGATAACATAGTTAAGAAGGGGTAAAAAAACCTGTGTAAAAGCAGCCAGGAGAGAGGAGTGAAAATATGTGACAGGAACAGCCCTGCAGATATCAAAGTCAGTGAAAAAAGAGGGGGAGGGGTGCAGGGTGCTCCAGGCACTGGACCAGAGGTTCACCTGCAGTGGGTGGTGAAGACCATGGTGACATAGGTTGTCACCATGCAGCCTTTGGGGGACCATGGTGGAGCAGATCTCCACCTTGCAGTCCATGAAGGACATCCACTGCAGCAGGTGGATGTAACCTGAAGGAAGCTGTGACCCTGTGGAGAGTCTGTACCGTAGCAAGTTTGTGTCAGGAATTGAAGCCTGTGGAGAAGAGCCCATGTAGAAAGCAGACTTGCTGACAGGACCTGTGGCCTCATGGGGGACCCATGCTGCAGTAGTCTGTTCCTGAAGGATGGCACCCCATGCAAAGGACCCATGCTGGAGCAGTTTGTGAAGAATGGCAGCCTGTGGAAGGACCCACATTGTTCATGAAGGAGTGTATCCTGTGGGTAGGACCTCACACCAGAGCAGGGGAACAGCATGAGGAGGAAAGAGTGACAGAGACAACATGTGATGAACAGGAGGTGGACGAAAGCAGGAGTGAAGTTGAGCCTGGGAAGAAGGGAGGGGGGGAAATGTGTTTTTTAGATTTGTCTTTATTTCTTATTATCCTATTCTGATTTTAACTGGCAATAAATTAAATTAAATTAATACCACCAAGTCAAGTCTGTTTTGCTTGTGACAGTGATTGGTAAGTGACCTCCATGTCTTTGACCCCCATGACCTCCACAAGCTCTTTTTGTATTTTGTCCCCCTGTCCTCTTGAGCAGGGAGCATGACAGAGCAGCTTGGTAGGTCACTGCTAGCCAGCCAAGGTCAATCCACCACAAATGGCTACGGCAATGTGGGGAAACTGGAGCTTGAGGGATATCATAGATGACTCCAGAAAGCAAGAGTCATGGGGAGCTTGGGCCTATGTTACTTGTAAATGCTGTCCTCTGTAGGAGAAGAAGCCTTTGGGATGAGCTGATGGAGGAATATGTGGAACAATGGGTAGATCCTATTGTTTCCACAAAGGAGATGCCCCTCTGGAGGGACAAAGATTCGAAACCCCAACAGAGGAAAATTAAAATGGCTATGATGGGATGGATGCACATTTCAGAGAGACAAGGGGCAGAGGTTGTTGAAATGTTGAACTTGCACCAGGACCTACATGCTGATCCACAGCAACAACCAGTGGAGATTGTAATGTATATAGATGTTGAAATTGTTGTGATGCTCTTGATTTCAGTGTTTTGCAGGGGCAATGGGTGAAGTTTCACTGAGCGTGTGTAGACATTGTTAACATATCCATTCCTTTTGTCTGGTAGGAAGGGCAGAGTTTATAAGACATATCTATTAAAGTTATGGTGACACTAAAAGTGGAGCTTGTAATGAATGTCACATTTTGCTCAGAAGAACGATGGAATATATTTGGTGTAATTGTCATAGGTCTTGATAGCAAAAGGTCAGCATAAAAATGTATTTAAGAAGGAGTTTTAGAAAACAGAAAAGGAAAACAAAATACAAAACAAACAAGCAAAAAAAGCAAACAAAACAAAACCAAAATAAAACAAAAGGAAGGCCAGAGCAGAAGGAAAGAGGAGGCAGACAAAAAGAACACAACAGATCAAGAAGAACAGGGAGACATGAGCCCAACTAGCAGCACGGCAAGCAGAGGCCGCACAAGCAGCCAGTGAACGATGGCAGGCTGCAGGGACTGCTACCAGCAGAGGAAACACCATGCACTGCCCCCAGACTCCTGTGCCCCCTGTCTCCTCATGGAAAGGGGCCAAGCGTAGCATGCAAAGAAGGTTCTAGAGAATGAAAAACGGGGAGGGGAAAGACTTCAGAGAGACAAGGTGAGCCTTCCTTATGAGTATGTTTTTTCCTTGTATTACCGCAATCAGTAATTGGAAAATTGTTCATTGATAATAAATTTATTCAAATTACACTAAAATCAATAGAAATGTTTTGCCTGCAACAAACCTGGCAATCAAATCATACCACAAACAAATGAGAAGAAAGAGAGACAGTGCCTTCACTAAGGGCAAATCGTGCCTGATAAATCTGGTGGTGTCACGGTCTGACTCAGGATCGACAGGTGGCTTTCTATGACAGGGTTACAGGGTTAGTGGACGAGGGAAGAGCAACGGATGTCATTTACTTGGACTTGTGCAAAGCATTTAACACTGTCCTGCAGAACATCCTTGTCTTATATTGGAAAGAAATGGACTGGACAGATGGACCACTCAGTGGGTAAGGAATTGGCTGGATGGTCACACTCAAAGGGTTGCGGTCAATCACTCAATGTCCAAGTGAAGACAAGGGATGAGTGCCATTCCTCAGGCTGGGTCAGTATTGGGACTGGTTTAACATCTTTGTCGGCAACATGAAGTTCAATGAGGCCAACTGCAAGGCTCTCCACATGGGTCAGGGCAATCCCAAGCACAAGTACAAGCTAAGCGGAAAATCAATGTATAACAGCCCTGAGGAGAAGAACTTGGGGCTGTTGGTTGATGAGAAGCTCAACATAATCCGACAATGTGTGCTTGCAGCCCAAAAAGCCAATCATATCCTGGGCTGCCTCAGAAGAAGCATGACCAGCAGGTTGAGACAGGTGATTTTTCCTCTCTACTCTGCTCTTGTGAGATCCCACCTCAAGTACTGCATCCAATTATGGGGCCTCCAACATAAGAAGCACATGGAGCTGTTGGAGCAAGTCCAGAGGAGCACCACGAAGGTGATCCGAGGGCTGGAGCATCTCTCCTGTGAAGATGGCTACGAGCACTGGGGTTGTTCAGTCTGGAGAAGAGAAAGCACCAGGGAGACCTTATAGCAGCCTACCAGTACCTGAAGGAAGCCTACAGGAAAGCTGGAGAGTGACTTTTTACAATGGCATGTTGTGAGTGATAAAAGAAGGGGGAATGTTTTCAAACAGGAAGAGGGCAGATTCAGGTTAGATATTAGGAGGAAATTCTTGACTGTGAGAGTGGTAAAGACACTGGAACAGGTTGCCCAGAGAAGTTGTGGCTGCCTGCTCCCTGGAAGTGTTCAAGGCCAGATTGGACAGGGCTTTGAACAACTGGATCGAGTGGCAGGTGTTCCTGTCCGTGGCAGGGGAGAACTAGATTATGTTCTTCTAGGTCCCTTCCAACCTGAACCATTCTATCATTCTAGAAATACAAACTGTTTGAAATGCTGAGACCACAGAGAGAGAGGGAAATCAGAAAAGAGGCACATCTCTGGTGTAGTCAGGTAGTATTCAAAGCCGAAAAACTAACAGATGCTATAAATAAGGTAAACTCACCCATTTACTCTCAGTACTAACAAAGCAGTACAGCAGGGTTCTGCTTCTTGCAGCTGTGTTTTTCTCAAAATTGTTTAATGGCAGTAGGTAACAGAGTGGCTCCAGCTCACTTTTAGTGGCTATTTTAAAGATAATTTGTCTCCCCTCCTTAATTTAGCCACCGAGAACAGCACCAAAAGAATGAGAGTAATTCCACCATCAGTAGATTATCAAGCATTGCACAAAAGGCCCAGCCTTGCATTAGAAAGTATGGCTACACAGTATTCCCCATCATACTTCTAAGAACCATTCTCTCCCACCTAATCCTCAGGTTTTTTGTAAAAATTGAAGCTCTTTGTTACTAGAAACTGCGATGGGGGAAGATCTTATTCCCTTCAAGCCTGGTAAGAAAATCCAATTAATTGGATTTCCCCAGTTATTTAGACGTCATGATTAAAAATAAATATGAAAAAAACTTCTACATAGATGTAGAAGTTACCCAAAAATAAATTCATGGCAATCCACCTGCACTTCATATCAGAGTCATTGTAGTTAGAAACTATTTTAATACATTTTTTTTCTCTGAGATTAGGTTAACAGAAATTCCTTTTATTAACAGGATGGTTCTTTATTTTAATGAAGAAACCTGTACTAAGAAAGTTGAAATTACTTTTCAGAGACAACAAAACCTTCTAGACAACTACAGATCATGAAACAAGGAGTGTTTTGCTTTTACTCCCATATGCATCTATTAGGGCTTACGAAAAATCTTCTGTAATAAAAAATAAAATTCCCCATACATAATTGTGTGTATTAACTAAAGAAAGATGATACTATTGAGAGTCACCTACTCCTTTTCAGAGCTAGAACCACTTCCTGTCCAAGGGTTTTCAGCATTTCATGTCCAAATGTATCTGTTTCACTCAGTTATGTGTGTATCTAATTGTAGTTATTGCTGCTATAAAAATACAAGTGCTTAACCAATTGCAGATAATGAAACTGACAAACATATGAATTGATGGATAAAGCATGGGATTTAAAAAGCTCTTCGACCCATTTTATTAACTTCCCTGTTTACTTCTGACCTTCTGAAGTCCCTCACCTTCTGTACAACTCTTTTTCCAAGTCTATGAAGTGGCACTGTCTCCTTCTCACTTCATAACAATGAACTGTTTGGACATAAAGCAATCTCTGGAAGCTCACTGGCAATGTAAGAACTGATCCCCTTTTTAGGAAACAAGAATTTTGTTTTGGGGTACAGAAGTTAATAATGTTTTCTCCCACTGCCTTTGACACAAAAATATAGGAGCTGTTGCTGCCTTTGAATTCATGCCTCATCACAAAAAAAACAAACAAACAAACAAACAAAAAATATTTCAGGATTTACAAGAGAAATTTCTGTATGCATTTCAGAAGATCTTGAACTAGTCACCAAGGCTGTGAAATACAAACAGGTAAGATTTATAGCTGAGCTGGCTAAAGAGACCACTCAGCTGGAACAGAATCAAGTACCTGAAAATGCTGGACAGCTTAACAAATGTTACAGAATTAAGTCTACAAAGACTGCATGTAGACAGTCCTCTAAGAAGTTCACCTACCATCACATTTGATTACTACTACACAACAGAATGTCAACTAATTGAAATCCCACTTGTCTACCTGGACCTGTGCAAAGCCTTCAACACTTTCCCGCATGACATCCTGGTATTAAAACTGGAACAGTATGGATTCAAAGGATGGACTACTCATTGGGTAAGGAAATGGCTGGATGGTCTCACAGAAAGAATGGTGATCAATGGCTTGATGTTCAGATGGAGACCTGTGACAAGTGGTGTTCCCCAAGGGTCAGTACTGCGACCACTGCTGCTTAATGTCTTTGTCAGCAACATGGACAGTGGCACTGACTGCACCCTCAGCAAGTTTGCTGATGACACCACAGTGTGTGGTGAGGTCAACACACTGAAGGAAGGGGATGCCACGTAGAGGGACCTTGACAGGCTTGAAAGTGGGCTCATGTAAACTGCATGAAGTTCAACAAGGCCAAGTGTGAGGTTCTGCACCTGGGTCAGGGCAATCCCAAGCACAAATAAAGGCTGGACAAAGAATGGATCAATAACAACCCTGAGGAGAAGGACTTGGGAGTGATGGTGGATGAAAAGCACAACTTGGACTGGCAATGTGCACTTGCAGCCCAGAAAGCCAACTTTATCCTGGGCTGCATCAAAAGAAGCATGACCAGCAGGTCAAGGGAAGTGATTCTCCCCCTTTCCTCAGCTCTCATAAGATCCCACCTGGAGTACTGTGTCCCGTTCTGGAGCCCCAACGTAAGAAGCACATGAAGCTGTTGGACAAAGTCCAGAGGAGGGCTACGAAGGAGATCAGAGGGCTGCAGCTCCTCTCCTATGAAGACAGGCTGTGAGAACTGGGGTTGTTCAGCCTGGAGAGGAGAAAGGCTTGGGGGAGACCTCAGAGTGGCCTTTCAGTACCTGAAGGGGCTACAGGAAAGCTGGGGAGGGACTTTTTATAAGGGCTTGTAGTGAGAAGACAAGGGGTAGTGGATTAAAAGTGGAAGAGGGGAGATTTAGATTAGACATTAGGAGGAAGCTCTTCTCTAGGTGGGTGGTGAGATACTGGCACAGGTTGCCTAGGGAACACTTCTTTGAAGTGTTCAAGGCCAGGTTGGATGGGGCTTTGAGCAACTAGATCTAGTGGGAGGTGCCTCTGCCCATACAGGGGGGTTGGAACTAGATGATCTTTAAGGTCCCTTCCAACCCAAACCACTCTATGATTCTATGATTCTAGTTAACTTCAAGTGTTCCAGGTGTCTGTGATGAAGAGGTTTCAAAGCAGAAAGTTGCTGAGATCATCAACAATGGCATTGCCTAGAGACACACCAATTTAACAATTCCAAGTCTGGTCCTGAATATGAAATGTATGTAAATTCCAAAATGTACACAGATAATGTAGTTAGACACTTGGTTTGTGCCCCAAAATGAGAGCGTCTTTTTAAGTAAATGCAAGAAGTAACTATCAAACACCCAAGTTCACAGACTCAAGGACTGCAAGAAAGCCCCTAGTTACACTATTGAGCATTTTCTTACATCAAAATTTGTAATTGTTCAGTGGTATGAAAAAGACTGTGGAATTAAATTTTAAAACTAAGGACCCAATTCTGCCATACTTTATTTGCACAGCAAAATACTACTTAAACTCAAATAAATGTAACTGATTTGTCACATGAATAAGAGAAGCAAACTCTGGTGTTTATCTTTCTTCTTAAATGCTGAGAGCTACCTTTAAAATTCTATTTTTAAAAAAAAAGCACATCTAGTTGTCCCCTTGATTCTTTACTAACCCTGCAGAACCACAACTCTGCCAGAATGGCTGCAAAGTCTACCAATGGCAGGAACTTTCATGAAAAAATGTGAAACAAAATGGTTTCTAATAAAGATTTTGTCCTCACGAACTTTCAGGTGGTGAGGTTAAAAAAAGTTTGCTTCAACTAGAAAAAGAACATAAGAGAACATCTTATGAGAACATAAGCCGAAGATAAAAGACTTTAATAATAGTTATTCTAAAAATAAAGTGATACAGGGAGAGCTGGTGAAACATAGGTTGCACTGGAGTGGAAATCTAAAATAAAAAGAGGAAAGTGATCAAGTATAGAATCTGGGAAACCAAAGAAGCGTGATTTTAATTCAAATAGTGTAGTATTCAAAACAAAAAAAAAAACTGACAGGAGAGCAAGTAAGACAAAAGACCACTGAGAAGGTTAAACAAAAACAATGTCTGATTAAGAAAAGTCAGAAGTAGCTGCACAGTTAGAAAATAGAAAGAGCAACATATTGGTTGTTTTCTGTCTTCTTAGAAGTAGTTAATACCAAACATGTATTAAAATGATAAAAAAGAAGACAGAAGTTGCAAGTAAGTTAGTGAATCTGCAGCAGAGAAGTAAGCATTACTGTGCAGATATATCTCAAGAATACAAACAAAAAAAGACAGAGTCAGTTGTAACAAGTTTTAATACAGCCAACAGTAGTTGTAATAGCATGCCAAAATCATGTGATTGGAGACTATTGGAAAAATGACTTCTGTCTCTCCTCTCTCACCATCACTTGTTACTTCTTATTTACACTGCTACTAACCACTCAAGGGCTCATAAAGCTTCAGGTCCTTGGGGTCAATCTCCTCCTGGCTCACTGTCCTCTGTGTCATTTCATCTTTTTACCCAATTTATTGTTTGTACTTTTTTTGGGGCAGGAATTGGACAACAGAAGATTTAATTTGCTAAGTATGGGTTTACATCTGTCGCTAATGGGAAAAAATTGCATAAACAGCAGAAGCCTACAATAAAGTTCACAAAGAAATACTTCCTCTGAATGTTTTTCTAGCCTGTATGCTAGATGCATGAAAGCTGTATGCTTTCATGGCCGTTTACCTACAGTGAATTTCTTGTGCCAAGTTAATGTCCAGTTACTGAGCTTCATCATCTTTCTACAACTATTCACAGCTGGCCCTTCTCATTACCACTCTGAATAACTTAATTTTATAAGGAAATTTCATCACTTAACTAGTAAAACCTCTTTTGTATTACTTCAGAATATGCTGAACAGCATGGATTCACTGTGGGCTCCCCTGATCACTTTGTAAAATTACAATCACTATGAAAACAGACCAGTTTTGCTACCCCATTTCATATTTTTTACATGAGACAGTTTTTCTTCGTATGATGCATAGTTTTATTGAGGTTATTTGGTAACGGTACCAGCCAAAAGTGACCTCCACACACCAGACAAGGACAACTGTTCACTGCCACCTGTCCACCTCTAACTCTCCACCAGATGCTTCTACAATGCCAGCTCTCCACTGGGACAACTCTGCATGGATCTGCAGTTGGCACATGGCACTGCATCTGTCATCTCTGCTGTGCTATGCCGCACCTCCCTGTGCTGCTCCTCTCTGCTGCCTGGCACTGCGCCAGCGTTCCACACCACACTGCTCCATGTTGGTCCTCCCGGCCACCCAGCGTTGCACTGCTTCTCACCAGCACTGCGCCAATGGTCCTCTGGATGCATGGAGAGCTCTGCAAAGCTCTTGAACAGAGCAGGAGCTCTGTGCAGCATCACAGGGAGCCCCGAGCACCTGGCAAGCGAGTGGTCCCTTGCAGCAGGTAAAGGGGGGACCAGCTGCAAGTTTGTGCCTGCCCTGCCTGCAGTACACATTAAATTAGGGGGAGGAGAAGGGGGTGAGTGGCAGGGGAAGCTGGACACCTGAGCACTGGCTGGTGGGAAAGCCTGCCCTTTTGTCATACAAGCCCTGCCATTTTGAAATGAAAAAATCAAAATTTTGGTTGGCATAGGCACGGCCACCTAATGCACAATCAGAACAGAAGGCAGATGGAGAGAACTACAGGAGGGTTTTGCTCAGAAGCTGGAGAGCAGGCAGCTGCCCTGCTGCAGGGAGGACCAGCAGCACAGCACAGGGTGGCAGGGAGGAGAGGGGCAGAGAGTAACAGTGCAGCACCACAGTGCAGCACCACAGCACAATAGGGACTACCAGCGCAGCACCACACACCATCTGCTGATCCATGGAGAGTTGTCCCCGAGGCGAGTTGGTGGTGTAGAAGCAGCTGGCAGAGAGTAGACAGCAGAAAATTGTCCTATAGCCCTGCACACTGCTTCAGTCAAATTTCTTCTGTAGGAGCCATGAAGCAGGTGGGTACAGAGCTCCAGCAAACTTGCGAGATACATAATGTATTTCCAACAGCTGCCCAGGGCTACCCTAATACTGCATATTTATCCATGGATCTTCTAATTCTGTTCTTATACACTTTTCCATTAATTTATTTGGTACAGGTATTACCGCAGCCTCCCTAGATATATGGAAGGATAGGCAGAAAAACGGCCAGTAACACACAGTACTGGAGGAAAAATCAGGAACTGTAATAATCTTAGACTGTGGAGATGTTCAGACTTAAACACACTACAAGTCTTCACTGTTGATTGGGTGAGATGGCAATGAGTCACAATCATCCTCAGAAAATCGACAACTCTAGAGCTAATAATAAATTTTGTGGTCAAAATATTGTTCTAGTATCCTTTATCATTGAGAACTTCCTTTGCATAAGTGTCATAGAATCGTTAGAGTTGGAAGGGACCTCAAAGATCATCAGGTTCCAACGCCCCCTGCATGGGCAGGGACACCTCCCACTACATCAAGCTGCTCAGAGCCCCATCCAACCTGGCCCTGAACGCTTCCAGAGATGGAGCTTCCACAACTTCCCTGGGCAGCCTCTTCCTATGTTTTGCTACCCTCACACTAAAGAATTTCCTTCTGATCTCTAACCTAAATCTCTCTTCTTTCAGTTTAAGACCATTACTCCTTGTCTTCTCACTACAAGCCCTTGTAACACGTCCCTCCCCAGCTTTCCTGTAGGCCCCCTTCAGGTACTGGAAGGCCGCTATGAGGTCCTTGAAGTTTAAAGCAATAGTAGGAATTACTTTGCCTCCTTTGAAAAGGGCTGCATGTCACAGAACTATCACAGAACCATTAGCAGGAAGAGACTGCTAGAAATCATCTAGTCCAACTCCCTGCTAAAGCAGGATCACCTAGAGCACATCATACTGGACTGCTTCCAGGCAGGTTTTGAATATCTCCAGAGAAGGGAGCCTTCTCTGTGTCTTCCACCACTAGGGCACCCACCTCATTCATCAGCAGGCCTACATTTCCCCATGTCTTCCTTTTTATATTGATATACTGAAAGAAACCCCTCTTGTTGTCATGGATACCCCTCACCCAATTTAATTCCAGGTGGGCCTTAGCTTTCCTCGTTGCATCCCTGCATTCTCTAACTACATTCCTATCATGATGTCTAACACTCTGGAGATTAGCACATTTTCTCACACAGATATTTTATTTCTGTGCCAAGTATTGATAGGTGTATAGATAAATATAATTATAAATATGATTTTAAGTGACATGCCCCTCATTAAAAATGATCATATAGACAGCATGCTTAACACCAGGTGACATAACTTCTGAGTATTAAAGCTTGTCCTTCACCAAGGGTTACTGTAAACAGATGCTCTCAAGATTGATCAAAAACTTGAGCCTCCAAAATGTCTAAATATTCACTAAAATTACTGTAGGCAGTGTTTACCAAAACCTCTGAATAACAAACAAAATCTGTACCCATACATTCTTGCAATTTTTGAGTGCTTCTGCAATATAGTCTCAAGTTAGTGTTTGGTACTCTTACCTCTCTTGCAGAAGAAATACACAAATAATTTCCTAATGTTAAAACACTAGTTATATTAAGTCAGATCTACTAATGATTCCCTGATCACAAAGCTACCTCTAATTTTTTAACAGCCCAAGCCAAGACTGGATGCAGATCTGTTGTTGTATCCTGGGTTCCAAGGAAGTTGGGCTAGGAAAATGAATCCCATCTCAGGAATGGAAGGGTGAGAAGGGAGAGATAGTAACAGCAAGAGAAATCACAAGCATAATCTTAACTCAGGTATTAAAGTATCAACTTACTTGAAGACTAGTGCTTGGACTAGTCAAGCAAATTGAAGCATGGAGTGCAAGCTGATTTGAACAATAAACCTCAAGTGTTAAAAGTCTGCTATAACAAATCAGACTTTAGCTGATTACACCAATTTTCATATAACAAAGGAGGTATAAGGTAAACAAAAAAGATGTGTCAGAAATTGTGAAGGCATGATGGGAAAAGAAACTGAGGCGTTGAATATCTGAGTAACGGCAATGCTGTGATGAATGTATAAATGGACAGGATGATTTGTTAGCATAATGCTGCTGACATTATTGTGCCCATTAAGCAGCAGAGGAGTGTATCGACAAAGAATTATAGAGCCAAAGTGAATACAAAACTAGCCCAGCCTCAAAATGTGCCCACTCATGCACAAGAAGGCACACCATTCAGTGAATTAAGCTAGAAGCAAAAATTTTGTGCTGGTTTGGTGGGATTTTTTTGTAGTGGGGGAAGGGCCCCAGAGGTGGCTCCTGTAAGAAGCTGAGAAGCTGCCGCTGCTCCAAAACCAGCCAAGGAGCCATTAGAGAGACAATAGATGCATCTCTGTGATTAACATACAAAATAACTGAGATAAGACCTGAGCAGAGAGATCAGTTAAGAAGAGCTGAGCTGGGGAGGCAGAGCGGTGCCCATGGTTGGTGAGGAAGAAGGGGAAGAAGGTGCCCAAGCAGAAGTTTCCCTGTAACCTATGGCAAGATGGCAGGCTGTCCCCCTGCATTCATGGAAGAACGTGGTGGAACATTCCCTGAAGGCGCCAGGAGGGGTGGACTTGGCCAGTGAACTTGGATTGTGCTGCCAGTAGACTTGGATTTGCTGCCAGTGGATTATGGAGCTGTGGAAGATGCTGGCGCCAGGGGAGGTGACTGTTCCCAAAGCAGCTCGTGATTCTGTGGGAAGCCCACGCTGGAGCAGCTTGCTCTGGACCTTGTGGGAAGGACTCATGAAGGAGAGCTTCCTGGAGGACTTTATCCCATGGGATGACTGTAAGGAATCACCAGACTGTGAACTGACTCTAAACCCCATCCCCTGTCCCCCTGTGCAGCTGAAGGGAAGGAGGGAGAGAAATGGGGAACAAAGTAATTTGGGCCTGGGAAGAAGGGAGGGCTGGGGGTAACGTATGTAAGCCCTGCTCTGTGTGTTGTCTGTGTCCTGTGGGCATTCGATTAGTGTGAAATTAAATTATTATATTTTCCCCAAGTTGAGTCTGTTTTGCCCATGACCTTAATCAGTGCAGAACCCTCCTTGTCCTTTATCTTGATCCATGAGCTTCTAGTTGGCCTTTGTCCTCCCCATCCCACAGTGTCTGTGTGTGTGGGGTGAGTTGAGTGAGCAGCCACGGGGCTGGTTCTTTGTTGTCATGTTAGGTCCAAACCACAACAAAGTTACACAACCTGTGCAAATGGTTACACTACAACTGGAATACTCCAACTTCATGAAAACATAATGTTTTCATGCTCTTCTAAGATGTTCAGAAAGTATTTTGTGACTATAAAATGTCAAAGTATTACAGATTATTAGGTATAAATGTTATGCATAACAGTACAGGAAGTAAAAGCAAACTACTTGAAAGTTACCTACACTTTACACCCCTTCATGGCAGTCTGAAATCAGATTTATCTTGACGGTTGGCTAGATTGATGTCATCTTAAAATTACAGAGAAAACACTCATAGTTTTCAGACATCGTTGTACCTCAAGTTTAAATTATTTTTTGATACTTGAATAGCAGTATATGAATTCCTCCCTCATCAAATTCTCAAAATCAAGTGTGTAGCACTTTTCAACATTTTTAAGGGATGGATAATTCTTTTTTTTCTACAACCATACAGCCTAAGCATAATGATCCCAAGGAGATTTTCACTGGCTCTTTAAAAATGGAAAACAAGGTACCAGGTGATAGAATCAATCCCTTCAGGTTTTGGATAGCAGATGCTTGGATTCACAACAGTGGCCCAGAAATGCTTATATACAAATAAAACTGATTCATGTATTTCCCACTTGCGAGAAGACAGTAAGTACTTGGGATACCTTGCCTAAGTTTTTATATGCGTGCTTGTCACTAGGCTAGTTTTTTCAACCATTTTTTCGTGCTCAAGGAGTAGAAGGTCAAAGGGGTTTTTTTAGCCATCTGTTCCCACTATGCTATGCTTATCTCCTCATGAACAGAAGCAGCTTCACCCACAGTGCTCTGTGATTGCTTCGTACAATACACCACCAGCCTAACCATGCTAAGCGTGCCTGCGATGCAAACCAGCTCATTCTTCCCTATAAACTAATTGCATCCACTGCTCCAAGTTAACACAATACTTTTCCTGTATCACCTTTGCAAACCACAACAGCTGTTGCAAGAAAGCCTGCAGTGAATATTCTAATGCTTGGGGACTCTTCCTCAGTTGTGGCTATGCAAAACATCCTGGGATAATGAAGGTGCCAGGTCACAGAGTACAAGATATAATCAGTGCAATAATTTAAAAACTAAAGAAGTCACCTTAAGCTATGCATCTCGTAAGTTTCTGCTATAAAGTTCATACAAGATCATGGTTTGTCATTTGTAAAAATTCCAGACAATAGGAATGATCCTGGATCAAGACATGACTTAAAATCTTTCTGATAAAGTGCAGTATGTTAGGTTCATGCATATTTTTCCTCTGAGAATTTCTGGAAGACGTCAACTGAAATTTCTTCAAAGATTCTCTTAAAGTAAAAAGCTCTGCTAACTAAAAGAGCTTTTTATTGAAGATTTTTAGATTTTAATAGTAATTTAAAATGATACCCTAAAGTATGTTTAAAATAATTCAATATAGTAATTTCTATTACCCAAAATCAGTGAGGCTGTGAAGGAATACAATTAAATGTACTCCTAATGCTTCCTATTTATTTAGTCTCTGTAGTCTATCTTCCAATTAAGAATTGCTAAGCTCTTCATTACTAAAATAGCTCTTTTTTACCTACAGAACATTGATTAAAAGCCCAAATGGCAATTTGTTGAAGAATTTTTGTTATAACAGTTTCTTTTTCATTTGAAGATCCTGAAAAAGTAGGCAGACACCATCCTCTCTTTTCCTTTGGCATCCACTTTCTTTAGATACAATAATATCCACTACATTCTATTTATGGGACAAACCCCTGACTTACTAAAGTCCAAATACAACGACATTCTACGCATTTTAATCTTGGAAAACTGCATTACCAATCCAAAGTTTCAAAACATGAAACAAAACCTCCTTATTCAATTAGAGAATCATATACAAAGTATTTAAATACAAACCGTAATGTAGGAGAACAGGAAATAATGTAGAAATAGGAAAAAGCCATTAAAACCCTATATTGCTGGCCATGGTGTCTAGCTCAGAGAGAAAGATGAGACAGAAAAGTCACAGGGGTAACAAATTTCACACAAAGAAGCATTTCAGCTAGGAATGTTTTTGATATTCCTGCTGTCTGTTCATATTTTTCCCCAAGAGCTTAGGGTGTGCTAATTTGCATTACTGCTTCATAACTAAGAATTTTCTCAGAAAGTCTGTGACTCACCCCAATGATAAATCACAACCCACAGTTCACTTTTGCAAGGTCTTAAACCTTTTATGTAGGTGCACTCTGCAAGGTAGTGAAGGTACACAGTATCCTGTTAATGTTTAGCACCTAGAAGACTGATTCTCGAATTTTCAGGGCTATCACGTAGTTACGTTTTTATCCATGGTCATGTACAGAGCGCTCCAAGCTAACCTTGCCACACTTATCATTGCTCCTAGATCTATAAAATTCTGTACAAAACAAAACAAAACTGTTATGGGCAAATTAAGTGTCTACAAAAATCACACGTTGATGTGATTTATGCCTAGTCTTTGTGGTGTAATAACCTCCCACAGTACGAACACATTAGTTTGTGAACAGCAAACTTTTTTTAATTTCCTGTAGGCCAAAAATACATTTTAATGTCTTAGTGAAATCCAGAGTAGTAGTAAAGTAATTATACAGTGAAGCAATACATTATTTTAAACTGCGTTTTTAAAATACTTATGAAGTATCAATGGTTCTTATGAAATGATGAATGTTTTGTAAAGACATTTCACTGAAAATCACAGAACGAAAGAAGAAAGTTTAAAAATATTAATTCTAATGGGACTTTTTCAGAATACCGATTATAAGCATGTAAAACACTAACGGTCTTTCTCTCCCTGCTATTTTGTCATTAAAATCACTCCAGCCTTAAAAAGCAATTCCTAGTCTTTAATGAAGAAATAGTTATGTTCTAACATTGTTTCAGAGAAACGTACCCAGACAGATTTGTAGAGAAAAGTACAACAATCATAACCACAGTGGGAACAATGAGAATATCCAGCAAATGTTTATTATTTCACTTTTGCATACTGAAGCTCACCTGTAGCACCATTTAGGTCTACTGTCTCAAAAAATGAAATTCTTTTTGTGCAGTAGAGTCAATATTATTCCTTATTTTTCCATGAGTTTCTTCACTTAGTATCTTACCTTACTTTCATTACATGATTTTTACTTGTCCTATCACTTCAAAGTCTCTTTCAGTTCCACTTTGCAGTAGGCAGGATTTCAAAATGTTAAAAGAATCATTTTTATGTTAAATAATCCAGATTTTTATGTATATTATTTTAATAAAACAAAAATGTTAGTAGCCTCAGGGATACTAACTACATTTTATGCTCCACTCTCAAGACCTAAAAAAATTCAGGCAAGTAAAATGCCAAAATACAGATGCATTTAGTCCACATCCTTTTGACCTTCAGGAAATGCTCAGATCATATAAACATTTATATAGCTGGGCTCAATTCAGTTAGTACTTTAGAGCATTGGCTTAAGCCACTATTTACCAGGACACAGCATATACTGAGGCCGCACACTGTTGTGCTCAGATTGCTACCAAGTCTCATATAAGACAGACTATTTCAAACCAATTGCTTCAAAACTAGTTCAAGGACGTATGTACAATCAGGAAAACAACCTTCTCAAGTGTAATGCAGACATAAATTTTAATATTCAAAGTGTCAACATTTGAAACTGGAATTAAACCACAGAGTATCTTCAGACTTGAAGGGTACACCATCTTCAATATCTGACTACTATCTAGCACTGCAAGACTTCTTGTAATTTCTCCCTGGAGAATGTAAGGCTCAGGGGGACTTCATTACAGTATTCCAGTACTTAAAGGGCAGCTACAAAGAGAACAGAGGCTCTCCTCTTGACATCGAGATGCATGGAAAGGACAAGGGGCAACAGGTGTAAGTTGCACTTGAGACAGGTTTAATCTCCATGTAAGAAAATTTTTTACATTGAAAGCAACCAATCACTGGAACAACCTCCCCAGGGACATGATGGAGTCCTAGTCATTGAAGACTTTCAAGATGTGACTGGATAAGGTACTGGATAATCTCATCCAGGCTTCCTTTCCTACAAAAGAGTGGACCAAATGATCTGCCAAGGTCCTTTCCAACCTGGGCTGTTCATTGATTCTATGATTCTGGCCCAGCAGACTTTTGCAGGGGGTGCCGTGTGAAAAACAAAAAACCTTAGCATGATGAAGTGGTCCCACGTGGAGAACTAAAGAAGTTAATAATAAAATGTAAGAAAAAGTATGAAAGGAACACAGTAAACTTTCAAATGTATGGCAAGACTTAAGTATTACACACCTAGTAGTTTTCAGAAGGTCACCCATGGATTCTTTCATTCTCGCTGTAAGATCAAATCACTGAGATAACCCAAAATAGAATAATATAATAGAATATTATGTACTTCTGAATGAAAAACACCCAAAGAAATAAAAAAAACCCAACACAAAGTTGAAAGCATTTGGATTTTGAAATTAATAGAATTTCAAGGAATTTAATTTTAACATTGAGTTCTTCCACAAAGGTAGTGTACAGACCAGATTAATTATTTCACTTACGTCCTCTCAGACATGTGCTGCAAACAGAAATAGGTGAGGCAGAATTTGGATGATTAGCAAGTCAGTAGGTTGTGTTTTTTTTTACAGATGTGTTGCTTGTCAGGTGTTTCTGACAAGCACTTCAGGTGATGTTCTAGTTATAGCAGTATGACTAATTTAGTTTATTTATAATACAGAAGGATAAGTAAAAGGAGAACTTACCCTGAACTACTGTTCATTTTCTGCGCCTTATTTACTCTGGCAGGCTAAAACAAATGTTTTAGCTCTACACACAATGCAAATGCCTGTTATGCTCCTGTATTTACAATATGAATATAAAATATTTTACTCTTTGGAACAGTTTTTGAGCTTAAGGAGCTTTTCAACTGTTGGACAAAACTGGATCAACTATTTCTTTTTGTTTCTTACTACTCAATGAAACTTTCTGGTTTCTGCATTACTATCTTCTTTACACACATTTAAATAAAAGTATGATTCATGGGCAAAATGCAACTATAAAACAAGGAACAAAATTCCAGCATGAAGTTTTTTAAAGAAGGCATCTGGAAAATAGTTTATTTCCAGTAGATTTTCCCTGTGAAAATAGGGCTTCACCTTACCTAATTGCCTTGATTATTCTCAAGAGTTACCTGTTGTAATCAACCATTTTTTCACTAGCTGGTTGGATCTCAATTTATTTTTCTTAGCAGTAACATGCAAGAGTGAAGCAGAGCGAAATAAGACTGAATAAGGAATAAAGTGAAATGTGACAAATATCATTACCAAAAAATCCAGGCACCGTAGTAAAATTGTATGAAAAATATTAGCTTTTTTCTACACAAATAAATACTTCTAATTTCCTTTCCTTTCCTTTTCCCTTTCCCTTTCCCTTTCCCTTTCCCTTTCCCTTTCCTTTTCCCTTTCCTTTTCCCTTTCCTTTTCCCTTTCCTTTTCCCTTTCCTTTTCCCTTTCCTTTTCCCTTTCCTTTTCCCTTTCCTTTTCCCTTTCCTTTTCCCTTTCCTTTCCTTTCCTTTCCTTTCCTTTCCTTTCCTTTCCTTTCCTTTCCTTTCCTTTCCTTTCCTTTCCTTTCCTTTCCTTTCCTTTCCTTTCCTTTCCTTTCCTTTCCTTTCCTTTCCTTTCCTTTCCTTTCCTTTCCTTTCCTTTCCTCTACAGCAATTATTATTAGGAAATAGGAGTAATCTAAGCTAAGTAACAGAGAGTGACGGTATCATTACAGGTAGAACAGACCTCTAAGAACACCAAGTCCAACTGTCTACCTGGGGTGGAAGGGCAGTGTGGAAAAGGAAAAACCGCAAAAACACAGCCACACACCCCGCAAACACACCAACAACACACAATCTCAAAAAAACCCCCATACTCACTAAAGCATGCCCTGAAGTGCCACATCTACACATTTCTTGAATACCTCCAGGGATCATGACTCCACCACCTCCTGTTCCAGTGCCTGACTAATCTTTAGGTAAAAAGAATCTTCCTAATATCTAGTCTAAATCTCCCCTGGCACAACTTCAGGCCATTTCCTCTAGTCCTGTCATTATTAGGGAAAGAGGCCAATGCCTGCCATGAGCCAGCAATGTGCCCTTGTGGCCAAGAAGGCCAATGGCATCCTGGGGTGCATTAGAAAGGGTGTGGTTAGTAGGTCAAGAGAGGTTCTCCTCCCCCTCTATTCTGCATTGGTGAGGCCGCATCTGGAGTATTGTGTCCAGTTCTGGGCCCCTCAGTTCAAGAAGGACAGGGAACTGCTTGAAAGAGTCCAGCGCAGAGCCACAAAGATGATTAAGGGAGTGGAACATCTCCCTTATGAGGAAAGGCTGAGGGAGCTGGGTCTCTTCAGCTTGGAAAAAAGGAGGCTGAGGGGTGACCTCATCAATGTTTACAAATATGTAAGGGGTGAGTGTCAGGGAGATGGAGTTAGGCTCTTCTCAGTGATGACCAGTGATAGGACAAGGAGTAATGGGTGTAAATTGGAGCATAGGAGGTTCAAGGTGAATATCCGAAAAAATGTTTTTACTGTAAGAGTGACAGAGCACTGGAACAGGCTGCCCAGGGAGGCTGTGGAGTCTCCTTCACTGGAGGCATTCAAAACCCACCTGGATGCGTTCCTATGTGATGTGCTCTAGGTGACCCTGCTCTGGCAGGGGGGGTTGGACTAGATGATCTTTCGAGGTCCCTTCCAACCCCTATGATTCTATGATTCTATGATTACAACCTCCTTTTAGGTAGCTATAGAGGGCAATGAGGTCTCCCCTCAGCCTCTTCTCCAAACTAAACAATCCCCATTCCCTTAGCCTCTTATTGTAGTGAGGGGCCCAGAAATTAACACAGTACTTGAAGTGTGGCCTCACCAGTGCTGTGTACAGGGGGACAATCACTTCCCTAGTCCTGCTGGCCACACTATTCCTGATGCAGGCCAGGATGCTGTTGGCCTTCTTGGCCACCTGGGTACATTAATGGAATCATAGAATCATAGAATTGTCAGGGTTGGAAGGGACCTTTAAGATCATCTAGTTCCAACCCCCCTGCCATGGGCAGGGACACAACCCACTAGATCAGGTTGCTCAGAGCCCAGTCCAGCCTGACCTTAAATACCTCTAGGGATGGGGCTTCCACCACCTCTCTGGGCAACCTGTTCCAGTGTCTCACCACCCTCATGGTGAAGAACTTCTTCCTAACATCCAATCTAAATCTACCCTCCTCTAGCTTGGAGCCATTCCCCCTGGTCCTATCACTACCCAACACCTTAGAAAGTCCCTCCCCAGCTTTCTTGTAGGCCCCCTTCAGATACTGAAAGGCCACAATAAGGTCTCCTCAGAGCCTTCTCTTCTCCAGACTGAATAACCCCAACTCTCTCAGTCTGTCTTCATAGGAGAGGTGCTCCAGCCATCTGATCATCCTCATGGCCCTTCTCTGGATACATTGCAGCACATCCACATCTTTCTTGCAGTAGGGACTCCAGAACTGCACGCAGTACTCCAGGTGGGGTCTCACAAGAGTGAAGTAGAGGGGGAGGATCAACTCCCTTGACCTGCTGGCCACGCTCCTCCTAATGTAGCCCAGGATATGGTTGGCTTTCTGGGCTGCAAGTGCACACTGACGGCTCATGTTGAGCTTCTCATCCACCAGCACTCCCAGGTCTTTTTCCACAAGGCAGCTTTCCAGCCACTCCTCCCCAAGCCTGTAGCATTGCCTGGGGTTGTTGTAACCAAAGTGCAGGACCTGGCACTTGACCTTATTGAACCTCATACAACTGGCCTCAGCCCATCAACAGGTCACTCTGTAGAGCCCTCCTACCCTCGGGCAGATCGACACTCCCACCCAACTTGGTGTCATCTGCAAATGTACCGAGGGAGCACTCAATGCCCTCATCTAGATCCCTAATAAAGATAATGAACAAGACTGGTCCCAACACTGAGCCCGGGGGGACACCAATGGTGACTGGCTACCAACTGGATCCAGCTCTGTTCACTACAACTCTCTGGGCTCAGCCATCCAGCCAGTTTTTTACCCAGCTAAGAGTGCATCTGTCTATGCCATGTGCCATCAGATTCTCTAGGAGAATTCTTTGGGAGAATGTGTCAAATGCTGTACTGAAATCTAGGTAGACAACATCCACAGCCTTTCCCTCATCCACCAGGTGTGTCACCTGGTCACAGAAGGAGATCAGATTGGTCAAGCAGGACCTGCCCTACCTGAAGCCATGTCGGCTGGGCCTGATCCTCTGGCTCTCCTGCTCTTGCCATGTGACCACACTCAAAATCAATGTCTCCATGATTTTTCCCAGTCCTGAAGCTACTCTCAATACCATAATGAAAGAGAAATCAAAGATGATGTTATCTAGAAAAAGAGACAGATAACAAAATGGACTATCTACACACACTTCTCTCTCATATTATGATGCTCCTGATCTGACCTGCCAGAAACACTGACAGAGGTAGCACTTAAGTGCCATAAATCAGCGATCAGCTGGAATATGCTCAAATAACTGATTTTCCAAAAAATCAAAATCCATTACTGAAAACAGTCAAACTGTCAGCAGAAAAAAAACCAACCCTGAAACAATTATCAGGTTTCAGCTTCACACAGGAAGATGACATGAACTTCAAACAAAGTTGAATTACACACAACAGAAGTAACATAAATCAGCTTGAAAATGACTGGACAAAACCCCACCTTTAGAAAATGTGCAATATACACCTGTTTGTTCCAGGTTTTGCAGAGATTACCCATCTTGCATATACGCACTGAGAGGAATTTCTCTCAGCAGCAAGTATGTAAGAGAGGGGAAGCAAAAAGGAACGCTTTCTAGAACCCGTAAGCAACTCCTCAAGTTAATTTTCAAGAAAGGAACACTAATTACAGTACAAATTAATAGAAAAAGGCTGCTATGGAATAGTGGGATGGAGTTTAGATGCAACCATTTGCAAAAAAAAAGAAAACAAAGCTGCAAAAGAATAGGAATGGTTAGTGGCTTTGGCTAATAAAGCTAAAACTATTTTTGCAAGTTTTAAAAGGAACGGATAGGAACGACGAACACTTTTTTTCCTTTAGCTACCTCTCTTTCTAAGTGAACAGATTAGGAAAAGGTGCTTTCTTCTGCCTTTTCTAATTCAGGAATACATTCTGCAATTGAGAATAACTAGTTTGCAGAATTTGCCATTTTTTACTTTTACTGGCAAATTTGGCAGGGTCCATAAAACAAAGATATTATTAATGGAAATATTTTCTCACTTAAAGGCAAGTCACATATCTGTGGTCAGGTGCCTCAGGCTATGACAAATCTTTTGCAGAATTTGAAATTACTTGTGATTAAAGAATTTTGAAAAAATCTATTAAGAAAGTTGAAATACATTGAAATGAATCCTGTAAGTTCCTAGACATAAATTCTGTTTGTTTCACCATCTTCCTCTGAAGGCCAAAATAATTTTATTAAAACCTAGAATCTACTCTTGTGTTTCACTTACACCAATATAACCTCACTGCTGTACTAAGAGTCTAAAAGCAACTCTCAGATTTTAGATAAAACAGACTTCATCCCTAAAACAAATTCATTACAAGACTTACAGTAGGTCTTTTTTGAATTAGCAGCATGTTGCCTAACAGTAGTTCATTTAAGCTACTATTACACCAAAGTCATAAGGTTTGGTTTTTAAGGTTGCAAATTGCCACCTCCTCTCCCATTCTGAAGGGGTAGTCATCTTTTCACTGATCAAGAGGCGATCTAACGATGAACAGAAGATTGTCCATTAGCAAAATTGTTGGTATTGATATTTTTCTACAATATTCTCTCAATAATGGCCCTGAATAAGAATTGTGGTTTTGCAAACAAATTACATCTGGACAAATGATCCCAGCCTTACAGAATTACTTAGGAAATATAAACAAAACCTTTGTTTGTATTACCCAGTGGGCAGTATTTTTATACATGTTGAAAAACTTCCCTCTAAGACACACTATTATAACAATATTTGGGTACAAATATCTTACAGGCATCATGCTGTTCACAAGAACCCAAGTGATCAGGATGAAATTCTGCCCCATTTTGATCTGTAGCACACCCGCTCTGTGATTTTGGACAGCCAAATCAAGCTAGCTGTTGGAAACCAGTATTTCAGAATACTAAAATATTTGTGAATTGACACCAGAAGTCTGCAGTCACCACAATTTTCAAAACACACAATAAAGTATAAACTGCAAACTAGTTATAAACTACAAACACTGGAGTTAAGACAGCTGCTTACACAAGATCTGTGTTCATTGCATTTGACAGTTCAAAGAGGTGTGCATCTATCTTCTCTTCCAAAAGAGTGGAAGTATGTGCTGCCCCACCTCAGCTCACTACCAGTATGACCACAGGTGAACTGTTCAGGAGCAAAACCAAGAACCTCGTTGTAAAAATCAAAACGAGAAAAAACATTAAGTAATGGCAGTGCTAAACTTTAGACAGCAACTTGACTTCCAAACAAATTCAAACTTAGGGTATTATACTGACAAAGATATGACAAAACTACAAAACCAGAAAGTTGTATTTCCTTTCAAAGACATATGAAGAACCCAATTAGTAACATTTTCCAACTTCTGGATTAGAAGTTGGTTACAAAAAAGGCACAATGCAGACACAAAATTGCAGTATACGAAAACAGAGACTTTCATAGAGAATCTGCAATTTGAGCACTTATCTCAGACACACCATTGTAGTATACAGACAAATGCCACTGTGTGTGTTTATATAACATAAATATAAATGAGCTCAATCTAGTAACAGAAGAAAAACTTAGTAACAGCAACTGAATCACATGAGATAAGTTTTACCTTCAAAACTTAGATTCAAGACTTCTACGTCAAAGCCACACTCAATTATCCCCTAAAATTTATCTGAAAAATAGTGTCATGCTACTCCTAATGTAGTGACTGGAATTTATACCCACTAATGTTATTAACACTGTACTAAAATCTAGGGCATTTTCTTTAGGGCAGGGACAGCTGTAATAATTGTATAACCACAACTTTAGCCTTAGTAGCAGTACAGGTGGATGGGTGTTGATGTTCCAGAGGCAAAAAAAAAAAACACAAAAACAACCACCCCAAAACACTAACAAAGCCCCCAAACCCCACATGGCCACTATTTGTTCTGCTTAAATTCAAAAGAACATTTGCCAGAAGTCAGAAAGTTTTTATTGTGGTGGAGACCAAGGATGTAGCAAATAATATGGCACTACCATAAGAAGTTACAAAATTCTACTTTCAGCTTTTCTATTACTGCAATGCAAAATACTTCTGTTATGAGGGAAAAATGCTTATTTCATTGTGTGTGTTCTAAGACCTTAGGCTATTAGCAAAAATGTTCTACATAAAACAGTTTTCAGTTTTGCACAACAATGACTCACTATGACATCAGATGCGTTTGCGTTAACGCAAAACAAAATAACATTTCAAGTAACAAAGTGAAAACCACCAATGTTTACTGTCACGTTTCTCACAATCTTACAAGTTGTTTAATTTAAGTGTTCAGGTTTTTCTTATCTTGTTAGCTGGTTACAGCTCAGAAGGAAAAAAATATTTTTGTTCTCACAAAAACACTCCCTTCTGGCTGATCCGAAAGCCTGCATCTATTAGACACACTGAAAATGTTTATTTTACATATCATAACTCACCTGCTTGGGAAGCCGGAAGAGAGAATTTTTGTAAAATATATCTTTAGCCTGACTCCATGTTCCATCAATGATGATCATAACAGATGGATTAGAAGACACCACAGCAACTTCTTCCAAATTGGTTGCTTCAGCTCCGGGATACAAAATTAGAGTATTGGGATTTCTGCACACAGTTGCTAATTCAGGATACCTTCAATGCATAGACACATAAAATGACAATAATTATTAAAAGTTTTCATGACAAATACATACTTCCAGCTATTCCAAGTTACTAACTCCCATTCATCTTCTCCAAATGTTATGATTCAACGAAAGTCCATCGCTCAGCTACCACTTTCTCTTTCCAGTACCTCAAAAGTTTTTGGTCGTACCTCAGCTCCTAAGGGTAGAGGAAAAAATCACCCACAAAAGTAATCAGTGAAAGCCTGATAAAGTCACGTACCAGGAATATTTTCCAATGCTTTAATCATTAAGTTTCTAATGTCTAATGTTTCTAATGTTGAATCAAAGCTGTTATGAATTGTTTACCAAAATTTAACATGTATTCTAGCAAAATGTGTTCAAACATTTGGCTACAATCATCCCGTTTTGAACCTTTACTATATAAAGAACATCAGCAATTTGTGGTTCCCATCTACAGGATAGTTTTGACATTTTTGCCATCTCAATTTCTTATTTCTTTTTTTAAATTACTATTTCTACAGTTACAGTCCCTAAACTTGTACAGTCTCTTCTTCCTTTCTGTTGGCTTCTACATTTGGCAATAGTACCAAAGGAATAACTATTGTCTATGAAGTGCTTACTTAAAGTCCATGGAAATTCCTGAAGTCTTTGCAGGACACCACTGTAAGCTGACATAAAAATTTATTAAAGGCATTGTCTTTCCAGTAGTATGGGAAGCCTCAAAAACCACCTAGTCAAGCAGGCTAGTAAGGGAGAATCTGAGGAAACGCTGGCCTTGTAACCAACTTCATTACTTCATTACTTGTCTTGAATTGATTTCAGTAGTATCATCCCATCACCTTCAGAATCATCACAATGAGAAAGCAGGAAGAAATACAAAGCATGGACTGACTGTCTGAATGTGACAAAGAATATGAAATTAATTCTGCATAGTGCCTCAGAGGTTATAAAGAGTGACTAATGTGGTGGGAGGAGAAGAGCAATATGTAGTTGAAATAGTGCATAACTATTCGTGGTCTGAAGTGGAAAGGAAAACCAGTACAGCTTATGAGAGAAAATATGGTGTCCCAGAGCAAGGTCACAGGCTGGAACATAGGAAGTCCTATTTAAATATGAGAAGAAACTTCTTTACTGTGAGGCTCACAAAGCACTGGGACAGGCTGCCCAGGGAGGTTGTAGAGTCCCCTTCTCTGGAGATATTCAAGACCTGCCTGGATGCAGTCCTGAGTAATATGCTCTAGGGGATCCTGTTTTAGCAGGGGAGTTGGACTAGATGATCTCTAGAGGTCCCTTCCAGCTCTGACAGTTCTGTGATTCTGTTATCAATAGCTAGCACAAAAAGTGGGCACTCCATGCTATCTACCAAGAGCCACTAGGTGCAAGAGCATGGACACAGACACAGGCAAGATTTAGATATGTAAGTTTACACAGAGAAATTCCTTATGCCTCGGTGACCCTACAGCTTTTAAGTCCCAGGAGTTGGGCACCTGTGCCACTCCTCCAAAAATCAAGCAGTTTTATAAGTATTAGGTCCAAGCAGAATTGCAGTGCCTAAGTCATTGAGATCCTGAGCTTGAACATATGAGAAATATCTGAAATGAAAGGGGAACTGAATTCAGAAGTACTAACAAGCCCAGAGCTAGTATTACAGTATTTGACAATTCTCACCTCCCAGAGCAAACAGTCCAGACTGATTCAACATTATGTGGCTCATTACTGTTAACATTATTTGCCAGAAAAAGGAGAAAATTTGCAGTAAAAGAAGTGTAAATAAAGACAGGAAATCCGTAAGATGTCTGTGGCAAACACAAATATATGGAAACTGCCTACTGTTTTTTAAAACTTACTTACATTAGGGTAATATGGTATCACTTTAGTTTGACCAAGAATCATGCTACAAAAAAACAAAAGCAAGGAGGTATCTCACTACAGGCAGTCAAGGTTTAAATCTAGAAAACTGATGGTTATTTTCAGATGCTTGTCTTGAAAACCCAACTCCTTGAAGACTGAAGTATCACAATTCTGGAATGGCAAATCTTTCAAATCATTACCATCTGTTAGACTTTTAAAAAATAATAAAATAATGAATTCTTAAAACTAATTTAAAACCATAATAATTATGAAGCACTACAAGTTTATATTATGAACACTACAACTGAAGTCTTCAGTGTTCAAATTATGATTCAGTTGAAAACAATGGCTTTCAATGCATACTCATACAAGAATTACAGTCATTTCAGTCCACAACAGCTTATATGTAAAAGCAAAAGCAGGGGGGTGGTTCAAACAATATTGTAAATTTGTCCCACAAGTTTCACCTAGGATTTGAGGGCTGATTATGCATACAATTCCACAAGAACTCCTAATAATTTAAAAAATAGTAGAGTTGCTAATACCTTCAAAGAGTTTACTATCCACAGACTTTAAGATTCTAGAGTGACACTGAGGACATGCAGAGAGCTATTTAGTACTCTCCCCTTTCATAGGAACAAGTTCTCAGAAATACACGCTGTGCAACCTCTCCTAGGTTATGGTTCTTATTCACAGTTACATTCCACCTTAGCAGCTTTATTAAAACATGTCTTCCATTCGTAAAACATGCCTGTTCTTCCTTCCTTAGAACTGTACAGGAGGAATGAGCTAAATATAAACACCTAACAATTTGCTTAGAAAGGGATATAGTTTATATAAAACAAGTTCAAAAAAAGTGTCTATGTATTTCTATAGAGCTACCTCTTGTTAATTCCACTGCAGGGTTTGTATATGTGGTGTTTTAAGGCTTTGCTGATACATAGTGCAATTAGATTTTTTTCTACTCTCATACTACCATGATTAAGAATTTGTTCCCTGAACCTGTTTTTATGTACATCTTTCAGCTGCATTTAATTAGATCTGTGAAAGAAATTAAAAGTCACAGTAAAGGATTGGATTTGTATCTGGTAAATAAAAATTATTCTGTTAATTGAACAAATTGATACAGCATTCAAAAGGTAAGTACATATCAATAATATCACTTTTCACAGCCACTTAGCAAGAATATGCTTCTGACATGCTTCCTTTAAGTAAACACTGTAACACAGTGTATTTAATCACACACTACTTCTGAAATTCTGCTGCAGAGCAGGGTTTTCTCTACAAGTGTTTTAAAAGTAAACGTACAGGAAACAATTGTAGAAAGTCAGCCATTTCACTATCATGCTGAAATAGACCTCTTGCCTGCTGAGCTTTTCTGAAGACCTGATTCACACAACCTTTTTTCTTCCATATAAGCTTTCACTTGTATGCTTAAGCTTACTACAGCATGTAAGCAAAAGGACTAGGAATTAGACTTCATAGAGCTTTACTTCTAAAAGTATAAATAATTCTATTATAAGAACACATTCAAACAATGGTTTTTTGGTTGCTTTTTTTTTTTAATACCAATAATTTATTCCATAGTTTAAGTACATGGGTGATTTGAGATAAATAGCATGGCTTATTATAAAAACAGGAGACAATTTCATTAAAGTTGATGTTTGTATTTATGACGATTCATGAAATATTAATGGACTTAACTGAAACTCTCCTTAGACCACAGCAGAAGCTACTAGTCAATACTGTGTTATGCTGTAAAATGTGGTTTTGCTTTTCATCCCTTCCTAAATTTCACCTGCAAAATAAGGGTGGAGTCAAAAACTCAGTACCAGGTCAGTTGGCAGCCCAGACTGCCTTGTTTAGAATCACTAGACAGAAATTTCAGGCCACACACTAGATTACTCCACTGGCAAGTAGACAAGAAACTTCTCAGCAAGACACACCTCTGATCTCAAGTCCTCCAAATTGCTAAAAGCTGAAAGAGGAACTGGGTAAATCTCAACAGACTTCTAGCCACTCTTATGTCAGCTCTTGATCCTCTGGCATGGTTTTTGTTTCTTTCTCTTAAATTCAAGCTGTGTTTATTTAAATTCAGGAACACAACTCCGTAGTCCCACTAGACTTGTATAGGTGGGGAAATTGAACCCAGTAGAAACATGAAGGTAAGTTAGGAGCAGAAAGCCAAGTTAGGACAAGCACAAGGGCATGCTAGGAGCAAAACCATGAGCCAGAATAAACTAGACCAAGCTAGGAAAGGAGCAGCTGATTATCATGATGGAATCATTCCACACAGCAGCTGCCTAA
The DNA here is from genome assembly GCA_020745705.1 of Hemiprocne comata. Lineage (NCBI taxonomy): Eukaryota > Metazoa > Chordata > Aves > Apodiformes > Apodidae > Hemiprocne > Hemiprocne comata. The sequence continues at coordinate 65,305,683 of CM036616.1, read as the reverse complement.
AGAGACATGGTCTTGCTTTTCTTGCCATCTTGAAACATACAGTAGCACACAGTTCACAGCATGTGTGACTTACAACACAAAAATACAACATGTCTGTCATTAAGACATAGCTTTGGCAATGCAGATGCAGAATGAGGGAAGATGTTTGTGCTGGCGGAAGCAGTTGTTACAGCCAAGATAGCTGGACCACGTGCCTCCCAACTAAGCTTTCCTTATGAACGATCTCCACAAGTGAGTTTGCCTGCTGGTTTATTACAACTTGGATTCAGGAACAATTCAATGAGAGAAGTTCCTTCTTTATCTTTAATTATATCCCATCTAACCAGCATTCAGACCATGAGCATTTCCTGCCATCTTTGAAACCTCAACCTCATCTGCAAATGCTTGAACATGGCTGTGGCTCAATACCAGCAGATATCTCAAAGACAATGTCAAGGTAAAGCAGCACAGCAGTACGATCAAGAGGCTAAACTGAGAGGGGAAGAAAAGGGTGAAGAGCAGTGTGGTTGCTGGTCACTGTTGGAGATCACTTTAAGTAGTATCATATTCCACATCGTAGTCCTAGATCTTTACATAGCACTTTTATATAAGCCTTACTGTGAAGCATAATTAACTCCAGAGAATTAAGAGGGATTTTTACTTTTACCTTTCATTTCAATAAAAACAGACATGTTGATGGCACGTCTGAGGATTTCAAGAGGAGACTGGGAGACTGAACTTCTAAACAAGTACTTTACTTCCTACAGATCAGGAACTGACTTTTAAAGAATTTGTAAATCTGTGTCAGGGCAATAAAGAAAGATAATGTTGCTACATATTGGAAAAAAAGAATCTTTGTGTGTACCTCCTTGACCTCTCTGAAAGGTGCTGCAAAAGAATGGTATAAACTCCTAATTGAGTGACAATGAGATTTTACTTCTTAACTTTTCTCATTATAGAGGTGGACCTGGCAAAGAATATGAAATATCAAACTGTTTTAAGCTAACTTAATAGCCACGAAGACAGTCAATTAAGCAAAACCTTCATTTATTTTATGTCACACATATTCACACTATTAACAGCAGTTATCAAAAGCTTTCTGTAGATTTGTTATGATTAGGGCTTCAAAGCCATGAATCTCAATACGTAAGTAAAAATCTCCAAATAATGTGTTATAGTGAATCTCTGATGAGGTTTACGAACATCTACAATTTATTCATACACACTGTAGAGTCCCAAAAAGAATAATTGTCTCAAAACAGCCGCCCTGAAAAACTGGACATTGTGCTCCGGTGGGGGCCTCATTCGATAACCACCTGGACCCTGTTCTTGCAAGGAGAGCCCCTTGTTTGGTAACCACCCTGATAAACTGGGCCCTGGTCTCATAAAAAAAGCCCCTCCTTTGGTGGTCATCCTGATAAGCTGGACACAGTCCTTGAAAGGGGAGCCCCTCCCTTGGCAGCCACCCTGATAAAAGGGACACTGTCCTTACTTGGTAAGGAGCAGTGGCTGGCAAGAGGAGCCCCGTGGAGGCACAGCCATCTTGGAAAGACCACTGTCCTGTCTAAGGACAGAGCACAGGCGTGACAATAAAGGTCATTGCTCGGTCAACCCGGATGGGGGGGGCCAAGTGATCACCTGGACCCCCGTGCCCCACTGACTCATTTCCGGAACAATCCCACATCCAACACTGAGTCTGTGCAAAGCAGGCTGAGCCTCACCAGGAGAGGTGGGGCCAGGTGCCATCAAAGAGGCAGACTCAAGACACAAAGAGGCATGCGCGCCCACCAACCAATGACCACAATGTCATGCCGAGACCATTGCTGGATCAAAGGGTGGCGTCCTATCCACTCTTTCTGTATCTCTCTCTCTCTGCCTCTCTCTTCATATCTCTCTCTCTCTCTTTCTACCCTTATTCTTGGCATATAGGGGTACCATCATTTCTAATTTTGCTAAGTTTCTCCTGTTGTAACCTGTTGTTTTGAGAGGACCATTTAGCTAAGTTCTGCTAGTTGTAATCTGTTGCTTTGAGATTGATACTGTTACATGTTTCCTTTGACAAGCTTTATAATCTTACTCAATCTTAAGTAAAGGTGTGTTTTGTGAAAGCCTCCTGGGTCATGGTCTTACTCCTAGAGTACCGCGCAGAGAATTCCCGAGCTTAATCTTGCCGAATGGGTTGTTAAAAGAGATATTTATATTTAGTTTGGACCCCCAGCTCTGGGGAGCTGTGACCACTTTGTGGGACGTGACAGTGCCATGCCCACTTTGTGGGACGTGACACACACATAACAAGTAAAAAAGATGTGCAGCTCTGTAACACTCCACCCTAGCCAAGGCAATTGTTTAACTAAGTTCTTAATTGTTGCTGGGGAGGGGGAGGAAGAATACAGCTTAATTTTTCCTTTCAGAAATACTCCCAACTGTTACAGTTTATAACAGTTCTTAGTTGATGTTACCTGAAACGGCCTGATAATGAACATGGCTTGTTTGCCTGTAAGGCATGATTTAGGTTTGTGAACTACAGTAAAAAGAATATTAAGCAATATAATTATAAAAACATTAGTTAACTGATAGAAGAGACACTTGGTGGGAAGTAAAGGGACTTTACATTCATATACACTGGACATTAATAGAAAAAGATTGCTTGAAAAATACACTCAGGTAAAAAGACGTGTTACTTTCTCTGAAGCCTGCAAGGCTGTGCAAGATCTATTATCTTCTCTGTGGGTTTCCAAGTAATAACTAAGGAGGAAAACAATAATGGGGAGGCATATCAGAGGGCTTCTCATTTTCTGTTACAACCATTTATGTTACTAAAAACTACCAGAGACTCTCCAACAAGCAAAGACAACAGAATTTTAAAAACAAAAGTTGTCCACGAAATTGGTGGGCAATAATATGTGTGAAAGGAGAAAAGGAAAAAGGTTACTCTTTCCACAGAAAAAAAGAAGTACAAGTTAAGGAGACAAAAGGCAAAGGATGAAAATGAAATGTAATGAGAACTTTTGCCAAATCCTGAACAGGGACAGAACCTCACAAGCTTTGTAATGGTAATAAGTTAAGTTCACATGTTAAAAGAGATCGACTGAGAAGTCTTTAGACTTTCCTGCACACAGTATTAATACCATGCCTACATGCAGCCGATCTCACTTTCACAGGGGAGTAACAGTGGCAACGTGAGGATATTTCTATCCCTATTTCTCCAACTATGCTTACGTATGTATCACAAACACACAGACACACCTACATACACCTGGAATTAATAGAAAATGCCAGTGCTGTTCTTTAGTTGATCTTAAGCATAATGATTTCAAGTAATGGGACTATGCTGAAGGAATATCTTCTGTACAGACATGATGATCATTAAGTACATGTGTGGGAACATGATTTTCCTATGAACTGTCATTCCTGGCACTACAACTGCTGCATTTGTATATATTAACTAGCTTTTATTTTCATTAGCAGTTTGTGGACTACCAAAAATGCTGGAATTCAGAAGAAAGATCAATTTATATAATTGATAGTTGCAGTATTCCACTTCAATCCAGTTAACATTTTGTTGCAACAATTAAAAATAAGATGAATCTGAAGATAATAACTTTCTATAAATAAAGCAATATAAAATTTCTTAATTCATGCATCTTTCCATGACCAAAGCTTATGTAAAACTCAAAAAGATGATGTGATCTAAGATATGTTTTAAGGTGCCACTGAGGTCTTGAACTCCGTAATAGAAATACTAGTGATATTTGCTTCTCTTACAAACCACTGTTTTCCTGTTTTAGTTTGGGTAAGCAGCAGACATTGCAGACCTACATAATCCATTTAGTCTGACAACAATCTCCACCAAGCAGAACTGTTCAGATCTTTCATTTGTGTCTCAATTGTATCCAACCACTTGGTCGTAACAGATTTATATGTTCTCATGATTGTACTTAAGTAGCACTTCATTACTTCGGGGATGCATGCTCTTGGGATGTGCAATTGAAACACTATGTTATCTCATTGTAATGCAATTTTTGTATCATAAACATTTTTATTACACATCTATACTCAGTTTCTCTCAAACTCTCTAAGTGGTTTTAATCCACCAGGGATCTCTTAAAACTCTGCCAGTGTGAAAGGCAAGTGTTCAAATTTTAAAAACCCAATATTGGCACTTAGTAGCAAGCAGTACTGTTACTGAATTGACTAAATTTTTATCATTTAGAAGGCCAGGGCCTGGTCAGGCCTGACCAAGACAAGACTTGTAGGAGAAACTGTTCTCATGGGAATCATACCAGGAGGGGGAAAGTGGGTGATTGTGTTTTACTTCAGTAGTCACAGAAACCACATATACTAGACAAGTGGTATGTACATGTAGCTAAGGTCTGGAATTATATGAAGAATAAGATATTATGCTTAAGCAGCTACCGTGGAAGGAATAATACAACAATAAATCTTGAAGCTATCACACAGTAGCCAAGGTCACAGTAACCAGTTGTGCTGCTTGGAAATCCCCTTTTCCCATCCCATCCTGATTTAAATATCAGGGACTATAATCAGTAGGATAACCAATGATTTTTGTTAAAGATGAATATGTATGAGGTTATGTAACTCGAAAGATCATAAGCGGGCCAATCAATGCAAAAGCTAAACTTAATGAGTAATTAAAAGCAAGCATTATATGCATTTTTATGTTAAACATCTTAGACAATAGAAATTGAATATATAAAAACCTGTTGATTGAAGTGCAATGGTGGATACACTAGGAGGAGTTATCCCCCGTATCCTAAGCACGCTAATAAAGAAGTGTCTGCTTATCTACATCACATTGGTGTCGATAAGCTATTTTTGTCCTATTTGGTGACAGTACTAATATTATAGAACAGATGCTAACATTGTTTGTGGAAAACCATCACGTTAATGGGAACTTCTCAGCTTTTTTCATTGTTTTTACTATTTCACCTTGGTTATAAGGTGCTTTGCCTCTCTCAATACTCCTACACATGGAAGACTGTAGGAATACTGGTCCTCATAATTCCCTCAAGGTAACAAAATGAATAAAGGCAAGAAACTTTTATCATCTCCACACTCAGAAATAGTCCCTCAGGATCAAGACTGAAGCATAAGATACCCAACCAGAGAAAAAACTGTTTTCATTTTAGACACTTCACTTTTTTGTAGATACATGACATGTAGTCTCTAATATCATCTAATACAGGGATCTTTTTTCTTCCCTTTTAAACAGATCAATTGTATAAATGTATAAATCTTTGGTTGAAAGATAAAATAATGAAAAATATTATTAAGGTTTGGAAACCGGTAATTTTACAGCTGAGTATCTTACCATTTACTAGGGAAAAGGGACATAAATACAGCTTCTTGAATAACCCTTTTTAACCTATGAAAACCTGTACATAACATACTTTGTTAGCAAAAACTCTGGTAAGTTTCCTAGTGAAAAAACATCCTAACACCTCCAAAGAACATTAGCTTTTACCACATAAGCATGTAAATAAAACAGAGGTGAGTTTGTCTGTATCTGGAACCTAATACATGATAACCAAGTTTCTTACTACAGTCCAACACCAAGTTGAGTTGGCCTGCGACATTTAATAAACTAGAATAAAAAGGAATAAGGGGCCATAATGAGGTTTTTTTACTGTGTCTTCTATTATTTCCTTTTCAATTTACTTCTTCTTTCTCATTAAATGCGCTTAAATTAAAACAAAAATAGAACATATGTGTCCTAGGTTGAGCCACGTTTAAGCTATTTTCCTTTTACTGATTGTTTTTTCCTTTAGTAAGCTTTCTTTTAACTAGCAACAAGTGTTCCAGCTAGTGGACTGATAACACTGGAATGTTTATGTTTCTGCTGAGACTCCAAGGTCGCTTCTTAGCTCTGCTGCTACAGAGGCTAACGGGGCAGGAGAATTGTACCTGTGACCCCCCCCGTAGGGGAGCTGGACTAGACAGACAGCAGAACTGACCAAAGGTATTCCATTCCATAGATCTACGTAAGCTCCAAGGAAGGTCAGAGATCACAGAAGACAACTTCCTTCCTGCTTCTTCTTCCCTTCTCTTCCGTCCATGGCCGGTGTCCGGGGAGGACTCCATCCATCCATCGATCCATCCATCCATCCATCCATCCATCCCCGTCGACCCCAGGCTCAGCCCTGACCCTCATAACTCTACCCACAGCCCCTGTCTGCTCTGCTGTTATCTCAGACAGTGGTCTGAGACATTTCGGGACTGCTCATAGCTCAGGAGAGTGCCAGGAGAGCACCTGACTCTTCTAACTAATATGCCAACAGTCATATTTTGTAACATGGGCAGATTAGCTTTGACAATGAATGAAAAGGCAGCCAAAGGTACAGTTCTGTAAAGAAATGAAAAGCAGAGCCAGCATCTTGGCAAATTTGCTTCGTTAGTGGATCTTAATATACCAGTTCCTTCAGGTATTTAATAACTTCCTCCATGAAAAGAATTTATTTCAAATCTCTCTCAAGACAAAAACCAACCCAAAACCAACAGATTCTTGTGCACTAAAATGCAGGTCTCCACATTCTACTGGAAGACACTTTTTTCCTTTACACTGTTTTAAGTAACCTCTTCCAATCTACAACTCATACAGCTTAAAACTTAATAAACATTTTTGGCTTATCTAGTATAATGGAAAGAAAAAGAAAAAAAAAAAGGAAGAAAACCAATATACCAGGTTTCTTCTTATGAAAAAATTAGTATTTTTTCTACACAAGAGCAGCATTAAACATTTGGTTAAGCTATATCCACGTTCTTAATGGAATTAATTGCCAGCCAGCCATTAACATATTTAGACATCTTAAAACCTTGATTTCAATGACAAAATTGCTTTTTCCCCCCTGCTAAGTCTGTAAAACTTCAATTAAACATTTGTTTTCTATAATATCTCTATTGTATTATTTTTAACTTGTTTGCTATAGTTCAGAGTGTTAACCACATACATTCTAAAAGCCTTCTTCAAAGTGCTTGTTTTGAAGAGGAGGGGGATGAAATTGCAACATAAGCTTGGAAACTAATGAAGAATTCTTGAAGCATCATAACCCGAGACAAAAATAATTTTCCACTCTTTCTAGTAGAGGAAAAATTCCCCAAACATACTCTAAGCCAAGGCAGGAGGAGGGGAGAGGAAAGAATTTCTGAAGTTGCAGTCCCAGAAGAGTAGGGAAAGGTCACACCATAACTTAAATCTAGCTCAAGGAACAGCAAGAACACAAAGCAGAAAATTGTACAGAGAAAAGACTTTGGAACAAAACTCCTAAATACAGCAAAAATGTCCAAGCACATTAGAAACTGAAGCCCAAGAAATAAAGCACATATTTGAAATTGCAGCAGCAATTAGCATGTCTAGAAATGCCACATCGCTTTAAAATAAATTACATGCATTACTGTTTCTCAAAAAAAGCTGCAAGTTTTGATTCAATAAAATAATGCATCTGTTTCTCATCTGTAACTTGGGCTAATGCAATTAATTACTCTATTAACATGAATTATTCACAACAAATTATTTCCAAGTAAGATACGAAAATTACTAATGTGAGATAACTTCTAGTTTTTACTAGATGGGGGGAGGTATGCGGGGGGGGTGGAATCAGAGCAAATTTCAGCACTAATTCACAAAGCTGTTGCTGAGATAGGCCCAGAGGCATCACCGAGCTAAGGCAAATCCAGACCACTGTGTTACTCTTACACAGCTGGTGAACAACAGCTGCTGGTAGATTCATTTGCACAGTTCTTTCCCTACATGAAGCAATATTTTTGAAAATAAAAAGCCCATAATATCAAATCTCTCTCTTCTACTACTGTCAAGCATAATCTTTAAGAACTGAAACATTAGCAGAAGGATCATATGCCATGTTGGGCTCCTGTGGAAAGGTTTTGCTGGAGAACGAGCTGCAGGCATGTGTTCCCTGTGGGTATGCCCTGAGGGAAGCTGCAGCCGGTGGAGAAGTTCCTTGCTAAAGAGGGGGAAAAGAGTGAGTAGGAAGTAGTGGCAAAGAGGAACTAACATGGACTGACTGCAAAGGTGAAGACTGCAAAATTAGAAAAGATAGCTGGAGAAAATGTTATCCAAATTACACTGAGGACTCTGAAATTTGATACAGTAAAGTACAGTTTCAGATGTAAATGAGCACACATTTAGATAGTCAGAACTGATTACTTCCATACACAGAATCAACAACCAAAGCTGTGACAAGCTGATCTCTGGCTGCATCTACTTATTGTTGATTGAGATAAGCAGTAAAAAGATGCAAATTTAGTTTAATAAACATAATGACCCTGAAGCACATTAAAAAAAAACTTACAAGAAAGTTACCTGAATCAAGCATCATACCTTGTAAATAGTTTTAACTTATTTGGCAAGTGGTAAGACTTTATTTGTTCATATTTGACACAGTAAGAATATTTTTATTTGTGAACAAGAACTAGAAAAGTGCTATACCTACAGTATGTAATTACCACAAACAGCTTTATAGAATCAAAAGAACTAAGTCTCATTTTATTACTTCAAAACTGGTTGAAGTTACAAGTTTTCCCAAGTGCCCCAATTAATTTCTGATCTGAAGTACTGAACTGCAGCAGCGCTGGCAACTGTACCGTACAGAATGTATTGGAGATACGCGTAACTTGATTTCAGAGAACGATGCAAATAAACTTGCAATTGCTTCCTCACTGTCCTAATTAACGTGGTGGTGAATGAAGAAATATTTACCTCTGTTTTCCTATTAGTGACCATTCATTAGACTATATAATTTTACCATACTGCACAGAATTAGCTAACTACAGAAATGTGAATATTTGCTAAGATGGAAAATTTGAGAATATGATAACCTTTTCATAGAAAAAAAATAATAAAAGGCAAAACCACCCCTTTCAAACTGTTCCAAAGTATAAAATGGAACTAAAAAGCAATAGTGACCGTATCAAAAAATACCGTATCAAAATAAAATACTTTTTGACATGTTCAACTTCAGGTACGGTTGCTATCTCTGTTCAATATACACCACAAATTCCTGTTGAGCAGAACAGTACTATTATTTGAAAAAAATTGCCTGAAAAATTTTTATTCGTAGCCTAAAAAGAACATGAATCCTCTAAGTTATGTTCTACTCATGAATATGAGGCTATCAAAGACTGTACTACAATTGTCAGGTACAGGCCTATGAACAATGCTAGGAAGATACATTAGCATGCATCCCCCCTGTCCTGGTTTGAGTCAGGATGAAGCCAATTTCTTTTTTACTGCTTTGTTGTTGTTTTTTTTAATTAATTCAGTGAACTCTCTTTCAAGCAGCACACTTGTTGAAATTAACAGCAAGTTTTATAGCCAGTGGACTGATAACACTCAATGTTTATAGTTACTGCTGAGAGACCAAGGACACTCTGCTCCACTTGTTGAATCTGCTACTTCGGACACTAAGGAGCAGAAGAGTAGTATTTACAGCCCTCCTGTAGGGAGGGGCAGAGTAGACAGATGGCAAAGCTGACCAAAGAGGGTATTCCATCCCATAATATCTACGTAGCTCTTGGTATAACGTCAGGGATCACGGAAGTCAAGACTCTTCCTGCTTCTTCTTCCCTTCTCTTCCATCCATGGGCAATGTCCAGGGAGGACTCTATCCATCCATCCATCACCACTAATCCCCAGGCTCGTGCATCCCTGACCCTCATCACTCTCCCCTCAGCTCCTGTCTGCTCTGCCGCTCTCTCCAGCAGCGCTCGGGGACATTTCAGGACTGGTCACAGCTCAGGAGATGCCAGGGGAGCTGCTGGGGGTGGGGGGAGACAATAGGGGTCTGCACATTCCAGAACATACCTGTAGGTATTTGCACATATTTTCTTTTATCACTAGTACTCTATTAAATCTCTCCAGTTTAGTTTCCAATTCAGAAACCTCTCTCCTTATTCTCTCTCTCCTTCCCTACCTGGGTGGGAGACAGATGGGATTGAGAGCATTGTTGTCTTTGGTTTAATTGACCATTCTGATTTAAACCGTGACACCCCCCCAACCACGCCCAGTTTTTGAAGCATCATCTTTTTATAAAGAGTATCTTAATAGACATCCTTCAAATGTAAATGCTTCTGTAACCAGTTTCAGAACACCATACTGCACACTGTATGTCTAGGTATAAACTACACCTTAACTCTGTATTCAGGCAAGAATAATTACCTTGATAAATTGAGACAGACTGCCCTTCTGGTAGCTACCCCCTCTGGTCCTCCCCTGCATTTTTTAATTGTCTTTGCTCACCATATAATGGATACAACCAATAGCATTCTATTTTCAGTGCAGTGTTTGAAATTTAAATAATGTAAAGCAAACTTAACGTTGAATATATTTCACTGGGCAGACTTAGGTTTTTATATTCCTTTAAACTTTGGCAGTATATTGAACAAACAGGCATCTTGGTTCCCCTTTATTGCCTTAATTATTGCTTCCATGTAAGCTTCATAATACACTGGGAGACCAGGAAACTTTCCTTCCTGGAATATTCTCAGTGCAAACGTAACACTCAAGAAACATGCTGTGCCAGAAGGGGTTGCATACACTTAAACTTACTGCTGGCAACGCCCAAAGTCGGAACTTCGGGATCTAGATGAAACATCTTAATGCATAAGTCAACCCTCTCTTATAGGGTATCTAACAAAATACTCAATGAAATATTTTTCAAGTGTCATCGTTGGAATACATCTCATTATTAAATAGTCCTATGCACAAATTTTGCTGGTGACTTTGAAGGAGAAAGAAAAGGATATGCACTCAGTGTTTCCATGCCAACGTAATCATGACAGAATCTGATTCAGGCTATGCCTGTTCCTGCATATACAATCACAAGAAAGCCTCAAATGTGTGATATACTAAAAATACTACCCACTACTTTAGCATAACAAATACATACGTAATTCTACAACTCCATATACAAATTATAAGTACAAATTCTAATGCATTGATTTGTATTACTCAAGCATTTAAGACCCTCACTTTTTGAGGCATGTCACTTCACTATGGAATTATCAAAACAAAAGTATCCAGTCTCTATCAAGTAATTACCAAATACATGTAAATAGATCAAAGAAAGGAAGAAGAAACCTGTAATAAGTATAATGGGGAGCACAAACCTCAATTATTTTCAGTATATTGGGAGCCTGACTTATGACTCTGCATATACATATTAAAATTCATGGCAAATTGAGGTTTTCGGACAGATAAAACAGAGACTAATTATCTGTACCTGCTTCCAGGACAATCAGCTGAGCCTTAGTAGACACACTGAACGAGTTCAATCAAAAAGAAACAGGCATCTTTGAGTAGGTAAAAGTAAACATTTCACAAGAGAGTGAGATGACAGGATACTAGCAAAGAAAAGCTCTGGACACGACATACTGATTTTCAGTCTGACAGTAACAGATAGCATCCTGACTCGTCAAACAATCAAGACAAAGAAGATCAATACTCTGAGAAAACAGCTGTTTAGCAGCATCCCAGATGGGCCTTCATGGGAAAAGACTGCTATGTTTATGAAAGGCAAAGAAAAGCATGCTACAATATTTCAAACAGACAAAAGTCAAGACAAGAATTGTGAGATCAAGCTTAACAGTCACCAGAACACAGAGAAATAAGACCTCTTCTTCTAACCCAAGAGAGCACAGATTGGCAAGTTTTCACCATTAGGGTAAGACATGACCAAGTGTCTGCAGAAAATCAGTAAAAATCAAATACAAAGAAGGAGACCTCTATAAAACAAACACAAACCTGAACCAGAAAAGAACAGCACTCTGAAGTCAAAATTATGATAGAGGGACAGAAAATAAACAGTACGGGAATCTCAAAACTTAGAAGGTAACCCATGATTCAAACAAAGTTTTTAAAGATGGGTAACAGAGGAGATGAGACTAGGCCAAGAGAAATCAGAAGACAGTGTCACTAGATGAAATATTTAAGCTAGAAGAAAGGAAGAGATGAGAAAAGTATCTTCTTTCACCAGTGCAGACCGGAATGAAGGAAAGTCAATAAGGCTATAACAAAAATCACCCTACTACATTCTGTGAATATTATCCTAGAAAAATCATCAGAAGACAGCAAAATAGTTGAAGGAAGATATGCATGTTTCAATAAATTAAGTCTTGATGGTGCAAGTGTAGGTTGTAAAATACACTGGGTTAATGTAAATGAAAATTTAGAATCACTTAGCTGCTAAGATAGCCGAACTGAAGGAGAGAATAAGGTGAGCACAGAAAGTAAATTCTGTCCTGAAAGAGAAGGCGAGTCATACCAATGGAGAACAGGAACAAGCTTTGAGGCTAAATCTCAGCAACAAACACTGACAAACTGGAAACCATCTGACGACTGAGTAAGAATGCAAAGGAGGAAGCTGCTGGAAATTACTCAGCTTGGAGCATTGAGAAATCTAAGAGAACATTATGTTTAAAGCATTATAGATGCCTTTGATAAGCAAAAGCTTGGAACCACAGGCAGTGACTGAATAAAAACAGGTTTTCATGAGAAACTAGGAAGCAGAAGTTATCCTACCTAACGGTATAGAATTTGAGATAACATCAACTAAGAAGACCAGGAAATCTTAAGTTAAACACAAAAGACTTGGATAGATGGTAGATAATGAAAACATTAAGAGATTTGTAAAATAATCAGATGAAATAATACTATATGAGAAGAAAAAATAGGACACGTTATCTGAATTTGTGCTGCTAGAAGACTTAGGCAAAGAACAGAAAAAAGACATCAGACATCTCTAATTTCTAACATGTGAACATACCAAAGAAGGCAGGGATAAAGGAGAAGGAAATTATGCCTACGTTATGCACATTTAAATACTGACAGGCAGAGAAGGAGCAATATGAATGGCATGAGTTGTCAGTATGAAACACACTATTAAAAAAAAGGACTAAATGAGACAGAACAAAATAAAATTGATCCAATGGTAAAAACAATGCATATAAACATTTTCCTACCATTCCTAATAAAGGCCATTAAGTTACACACAGTATCATTATTATAGTTTAAAAATCCGTTTGCTCCACAAATACAGGATAAAAATACCCTGATATATCAATTTAAAATAACTTTCACTTTTTCCTTTCTAGGAGATTAAAAAAATCTAAGGTACAGGCTGTTAGAAGAGTCTCTAGTAAAAAATTATTGATGAAATGTATTTGCAGTGTTTCTAATAATTCTATATACTGCTGCATTTTGCAGCATCAACACCTCAGAAACAACAGCCTTATAACATAAATCAACATAAATAACTGAAACTCCTGCCAATTTAGAAGTTAACCAGACTCCTACCACACTGTTTTGGTAGGTACGACTAATCCTTAATACCAGTTTTTCAGTGTCCACTGCATGATACCTGGTCACTTCATGAAGTCAGACTCCAGTTACCACGGAATCAGTCTGACCTTGTACAAATAAGGAAGCTTGCTTTGCACACAAACTTTTGAAAATTCCAGTGTAAGTGATCAGAGCCGTCTGCTTGCTTATGCTGTCCTTCTAGCTGATGTCTAAAAAGTGCTTATATTCAACTGGCTCAGCATCTATACTAAGGTATGCCAGACACCCAAAGGAGTACTTGACGCTGTTACATAAAATTCAAACTCCAATCTGGCACTGATGCTAAAACCCCACCTTCCCACATCCCCACCTGCCATACTACTATGATACTGGGTTATGGTAAATCTATAAAAACAATTGAATAGAAAATACTAACAACTCACAAAAGTGCTATTTTTACAATACCGTCATTCACCACGACACCTGCAGGTACTGTTGACATGTAAGATCAGTCAGTGTAAGCACAGATTTAGACTTACACAGTTTCTATTCCTTCCAACCCATGCATTGCTGGTGGAAGCTGCAAAGGATGTAAATAAAATTACAGAACTTCAAAAAAAGCAAATGTATGCCCTTACTGTGCTTCAGCCCAGAAAGCCAACCATGTCCTGTGCTGCATCAGAAGAAGTGTGGCCAGTTGGTCATGAGAAGTGGTACTCCCCCTCTACTCTGCTCTCATCTGCAGTACTGTGTCCGGTTCTAGAGCCCCCATCATAAGGACACAGAGCTCCTGGAGCGAGTCCAGGGGAGGGACACAAAAATGATCAAAGGACTGGAGCACCTCTCCTATGAAGAGCGGCTGGCTAAGCTGGGGCTGTTCAGCCTGAAGAAGAGAAGGCTCCAGGGAGACCTCATAGCAGCCTTCCAGTATCCGAAGGGGCCTACAAGAAAGCTGGGGAGGGGCTTTTTACTAGGGCATGTAGTGACAGGACAAGGAGTAACAAGTTTAAACTAGAAGAGGGGAGATTTGGATTAGACATTAGGAAGAAATTCTTTAGTGTCAGGGTGGTGAGACACTGGAACACGTTGTCCAGAGAAGTGGTGGAAGCCCGATCCCTGGCCTTGTTTAAGGCCAGGTTGGATGGGGCTCTGAGCAACCTGATCTAGTGAAGGGTGTCCCTGCTCCATGCAGGGGGGTTGGATTTAAATGATCTCTGAGGTCCCTTTCAACTCTAGCTTATCTATTATTTTATGATTCTATTATTCAAAACAATTATATTTATAAAATGTATCAGCAAGCACTCTTTAACAATTTTTTTCTTTGCAGTAACAAAGACAGAAGTCTTCCCCTGACATGGAGCAGGGTTGATAAAGTTTGTAAAGCCACTACCAAACTGCTTACGAAAAACATGGCTTTTAAGAGAACAAGAAAAAAAACCCAAGCCCTGTTTAGTTTAATGTGCTGTAAAGCATGAGCTGAACCAGCACAACTGATGAGTATTTCAAAGTCCCATTAGCAGAGATTTTCAACCTAACAGGAAGGCAGGGACTAGTACAGCCCTCCCAATTCACAGAATCACAGAAATACCAAGGCTGGAAAAGACCTTTAAGATCATCAAATCCAGCCTATGACCAACACCACCACACTGTCTAGACCATGGCACTAAGTGCCACATCCAGCCTTTCCTTGAACACATCCAGGGACGGTGCCTCCACCACTTTCCTGGGAAGTCTATTGCAATGTCTAATCACCCTCTCCGTGAGGAAGTACTTCCTAATATCCAACCTAAACCTCCCCTGGAGCAGCTTCAGGCTGTGCCCTCTTGTGCTGTCACTGGTTGCCTGGAAAAAGAGCCCAGCCCCAACCTGACTACAACCTCCCTTCAGGTAGTTGAAGAGAGTGATAAGGTCCCCCCTGAGTCTCCTCTTCTCCAGGCTAAACCATTCACTGTCACTCTCTGGGCCCAGTCATCCAACCAGTTTTTTGACCCAGAGAAGGGTGCACCTGTCGAAGCCATGCATTGCTAGCTTCTCCAGGAGGATCCTGTGGGAGACTGTGTCAAAGGCCTTGCTGAAGTCAAGGTAGACCACATCCACAGCCTTTCCCTCATGCACTAGGTGGGTCACCCAGTCATAGAAGGAGATGAGATTACTCAGGCAGGACCTTCCTTTCCTAAACCCATGTTGGCTGGACCTGATCCCCTGGTTCTCTTCCACATGCCACTGGATGGCACTCAGGAAGATCTGTTCCATAACCTTGCCAGGCACCAAGGTCAGGCTGACAGGCCTATAGTTCCCCAGATCCTCCTTCCAGCCCTTCTTGTGGATGGGCGTCACATTGGCCAACCTCCAGTCATCTGGGACCTCCCCAGTGAGCCAGGACTGGTGATAATGATGGAGAGTGGCTTAGCCAGTTCTTCTGCCAGCTCCCTCAGCACCCTAGGATGAATCCCATCCAGACCCATGGACTTGTTGGGATCTAAGTGGCACAGCAGGTCCCTAACTACTTCCTCCTGGATTACAGGAGGGGGATTCTGCTCCCCATCCCTGTCTACCAACTCAGGAGCCCAGTTGTCCTGAGGGTAGCTAGTCTTTTTGTTAAAGACTGAGGCAAAGAAGGTGTTAAGCACCTCAGCCTTTTCCTTGTCCTCTGTTACTAAGTTCCCCTCCTCATCCAATAAGGAATGAAGATTTTCCCTGACCCTCCTTTTGTTATTAATGTATTTATAAAAGCACTTTTTATTATCCTTTCCTATATTCACAGTAAACACTGAGATGTTTCTACCCCTGTCTGCTGATGCCTGTTCCTAGAACATCACAACAGTGAGGGAACTAAAGTAATTCCAGGTGATTAATGTAAGCTCTCTGAACACATCTACCCAGTTTATGGTCTGGAAGGATGCTAGAAGTCCAAAGTAACACTAATATGATCCTCTAAACAGCTATCCAAGTACTGAGTGTTAGCTACAAAAAGTGATATGGATTAAAACATTGGCAGAATGCATATACAGATAAGAAAAACAAACTATGTAGAAGCAGTGTCTTGCAAAACTGGAAAATAACTTTTCTCCCTTTCTCATTCTTCCTCCCCCCAAGAGAGTGGGAATGAACCCGAAAACTGAGCACTCCCAATTTCTGCAATCTCATATCCACAACACAAAGTAGGCATACTGCAGCTTCTTAGAACACAGCCACAAGTACAACCTACTTACTTCTAGTGCTGCATCCAGGTAAGTCAGATTACCAAAATTCATATTAACCTAAGAAAAACTTTCATTTCTTTCCCCATGTCCCGTATCTGGACATAGGGGAAACATAGAACACAGGTACTAGGTAATTATGGATCTGTTTAAACTATTTTGAAGCTGAGATGTTTCACAACTTGCTTTGATCTAAAGAGGATCTCTTAGCTTACAGAAATATCTTTGGTTTCAAACTTGAAAAAGCTGCAATACTGTAATCACCACTTCCAAAAAAATTTCTAAGAAAGTTTACTAGAAGCAGACTCTATTGATAATGTTCCACTCTGTGCACTTCAGTATGAAAAGTTGCTTCATTTTCATGTTTAATGGGAAGACAGCACAATTTCCCTGTAGCCTGGTACTTCTTAGATGGCTGGACTTGATGATCTTAAAGGTCTTTTCCAGCCTTGGTGATTCTGTTATTTTGTGATTACAGTTATTATCATAGAAGACTAATAGAAAAGCAATGCATTTTTAATGTGCTCTAGTTACTATATAGACAAGCACAAAGGTGTGGGAGCAGCATTCTGAATCATCTCCCGACATTTTTGTTCACTGACCCCTATAAAAAGTTTTCTCTAAAGATTAAACTCAATTTGAGAAATCATTTCCTTCATTAGTATTCTCGATATTTGCTTTTATTGAAAATGTATGTAGTAAAATTTCATTGGCATTTGTACCAAGAACTGGTTTCTTAGCTTCATCTTTAATCAGATGAAGACATTAAGTGAGAGACCAATATTGACCAAGGTTTCAGAATAATAATTTTTTAAAAATCTGAATGTTATGCTTTCATTTAATTAATTTTGAGAAAGAGGAAAGGATTTGAAAAAAATATATTCTCTAAGTATTTTTCACCACTAAACTCCCACACTCAAGTAAAAATTATGACTTACATTTCAGTAACACAAAACTATTTGTCAGACAAGCTAATACAAAAAAGAACCCTAGAGAACAGCAAGGCAAACCTACTACCAGGTAAGTACAGGACTGCAAAAAGCAAAGATTTGCAGAGTAACCACTTGAACTTTCCAAGAGCACAGTAAAACTGAGAGGAAGACGTATCAAGTGTTTCTGACTATTATGCATAATTTATCTTTGCTGGAAATCAGAAGCTTATCTAAAAAGGAATGTGCATACTTGAAATAAAAATTAAGAATAATGTTGGCCATTAATGAAGACACTGAAAAAAAAATCTCCATAATTTACAGAGGACCAGAAAATGCACAGGCAATCCCACTCACCTGTCTTCACTAAAACGTCGACCAACCAAAATTTTACATTTGTCTGGAGGAAGACAAGCAGCTAGCAAAGGTACCGTCCTTAATACTCGACTTTCCTGTAAGAAAGAAAAGCTACTTTTAAATGAAATCAAGGAGGGCTTCTGTGAATTGTTAACGTTTCCATTTACTTTCAAGTTCTTTTGACTACACACACAGAATATGAGATAACAGAAAAAAAAAGTATCTGCAAGAATACCTAATTTTTATGCTTTCAAATAGCATTGTTTTGATTGACAGTATTAAACTTAGTCTTAAATACCCTATGACCATCGTCATAAATTCAGACCAGGCTATCAGTGCCAAAACAACAAGGGAACTTCATAGACTAAAAAAAGATAGGCAAAAACCAGCATTAGTATTAGTGTAATAGGTTGGGGAGCTAATGTGCCTATATTGGAAAATGTGGGGAGGGTTGATTTCCACAAAGAGGTGCCAAAAATAAAAGCACTGGGTGCATCAGAACAGACAGTGTGAAATACATCTC
The DNA here is from genome assembly GCA_020745705.1 of Hemiprocne comata. Classification (NCBI taxonomy): domain Eukaryota; kingdom Metazoa; phylum Chordata; class Aves; order Apodiformes; family Apodidae; genus Hemiprocne; species Hemiprocne comata. The sequence goes on along the minus strand of CM036616.1, from coordinate 65,287,380 downwards.
CATTCTGCTGTCACCTCACAATAACCAGGACAACTCCACCAACACTGCCATGAGTACTGGGTTCCATGCCACTCAGGCTGTGTGTACCAGGCATCTTTGTGGCACAGATAAGGAAGGTGACTGCCATGCCTGGGTGGGGAGCAGGAGGGCTTCAGATCTCAAAGAGCATGAAAAGAGAGCTGTGTCAGAGCAAGGCTTCAGAAAGTGGAGGAAGAGGAAACTAGCTGTAGCAAACCATCTATTGATCAAACAGCAATTTGTTTCTGTCATTTCTTTAACGCAGCTGGGAACATACTAGTTTTTGTCTAGCCAAGAAGCATTATAAACTGAGCTTGAGTATTTAAGATGTCAATTTTTGTTTTCCCATCAAGAAAGAGGGAACACAGGTCTGTCTTGCATTTAATGAAGACAGCAAGCCAACACCAAAAAATGAATGAAAGTTTGTTTGTTTATTTATCACGAGAGGAACAAAGGAAGTTTATTAGCTGAATCTAGAAGGACACAAGACACAAAAGGTCCAGTACAAAAGCCCTAAAACGAATAAGAAAAAAAAAAGAGTTCTTACAATATTCTCAACCTGAATGTCTCATGACGCAGACAACAAAAATCCAAAGATCCGTCCCTAAACCACAGGATTAATTAATGAAAACCCAGGTGGTTTTTGCTCTGTCTTTTCATTTATGAGCTGTATATTATGTGCAACTGCAGCCCAGAGGGCCAACTGCATCCTGCGCTGTATCAAAATAAGTGTGGCCAGCAGATCAAGAGAGGTGGTTCTACCCCTCTAATCTGCCCCGGTGAGACCTCACCTGGAATACAGTGTCCAGCTCTGGAGCCCCCATCACAAGAACGACGTGGACCTGCTGGAGCGTGTCCAGAGGAGGGTCACGAAAATGATCAAAGGGCTGGAGCACCTCTCTTATGAAGAAAGATTGAGGGAGTTGGGGTTGTTCAGCCTGAAGAAGAGAAGGCTCCGGGGGGACCTCATAGCACCCTTCCAGTACCTGAAGGGGACCTACAGAAATGCTGGGAAGGGGCTTTTTGTAAGAGCACAAAGTGATAGGACAAGGGATAATGGTTTGAAACTGCAGGAGGAGAGATTTAGGTTAGAGATGAGAAGGAAATTCTTTAGTGTGAGGGTAGTGAGACACTGGAACAGGTTGCCCAGAGAAGTTGTGGAGGCTCCATCATTGGGGGCATTCAAGCTCAGGTTGGATGGGGCTCTGAGCAACCTGGTCTAGTGGGAGGTGTCCCTGCTCATGCAGGGGAATTGGAATTCGATGATCTTCAAGGTCTCTTCCAACCATTCTGTGATTCTAGGATTCTATCAACAATTCAGTATTTGTGAACATGTTGATTAACTTTCTTGATTAACTTTCTCAGTTCTCTCTGGGCAGCTGTTACCTTCCACAAGTATCAATGTGTAGCTGCCAGCAGCCCTCTCATTGTCTTGCTACCAAACTGCTGTTAAATTAGTTCTGTAAAGACTTTTATCACTGTTGCCTAACCTTTATTAATTTTGCCTTTTCTGATCTGTATCTACTGATCCTCTATAAATAAAACATCATGGCATTGAAGAAAAAAGTTGTCCTACTCCATTCACCACCTTTTGCACAGCAGCAGCGTGATGTCTCCTATAGACTGAAGAAGCTCGAAGTACCTGGGGAGAGAAGCCCTAGCAAGGGAAGGCAGAAATATCCTTCAAACTACCATTGATTTCTTCTATCTCAACAAAGCAGAATAAGCCATAAATGGTAGCACAGTATTATTCGTCTTTATTTCATCATAATTAAATAACACTCCAATTCACTAGTTAGAAGACTGCCTTCTTCAAAGAATGTAAGAAGTGGCAATAAAGGAATTGGAACAAAATCAATTATTTGTCTCTGATAACCAAAACCAAAAGAGCTATCATCAGCCAAGGGAAAGGCACTCAGCTGTTCCCTCCACTGCCATAATATTACTTCAAAATTACCCTTCATATCAAAGAAATACATTCTCTTACCAACACATAATTTTCCCATCTAAAAAAAATCCATGTTTACAGAAAAATAAAAAATAAAATTCAAAGCCAGAATCAATTGAGAACAAAAGCTTAAGAACAACAAACAACTAAGTCAAAATAACATTTAAAAAGGTTTCATTTACATATTATTTTTTTCATTAAAAACCATTTGTATTTAACTAAGTCTAGTTAAATAGATAACCTGTTTGTTATCATATTGGCTATCATCCATTTACTGGTTTGAAAGTGAGCAATTACTCTCTCCTTTTTTCTTCTCAGTGTTATAACAATGATTTGCAACTCCTTTACTCATTATTTGACCACTGAAGTACATAAATAGAAAGAGAACTGGAGAACTTAAGTACTGAGTTGGCCTTAGTTGGCTTGCGGATCCCCACCAAGCTGCTCTTATCACAGCCCCTCCTCAGAAGGGAAGGGAGGAGAAAATAAAATGAAAATTAACTCATGGGTCAAGATAAAGACAGATTAATAAAAAAAGGCAAAGACCATGTGCAGAAGTGAAGGAAAACAAAAAGATTTTCTTCTCTGCTTCCCAGTGACATCCAGCCACTTCCTGGGAAGTAGGGCCTCACCACATGTATCAAGTGCTCTAAGAAGACAACTGCCTTAATAACTAATGCTGTGCTGACCCCCCCTCCCCAGTTTTTATTGTGTCATATGGTACAAAATATTCCTTTGGTCAGCTTGGGTCAGCTGTTCTGGCTATGCCCCCTTCCAATCTCTTGCACACCCTCAGGCTACTGGCCTTTGGAGGGATGTTTGGACAGACAGCCCTGATGTTGTCCCAGGACTGTTCAGCAGTAGCCAAACACTGGTGTGTTCTTAACATTGCTCTAGCACAGCACCACGGGGGCTGCTATGGGAAAAGTTAACTCCATCCCAGCCAGACCCAATATAACTTACTTTCACATTCGTTGTTTTCTGTTTCTCTTTTCTGGGAATTAGTGGCACTTTTGGTTAGCATAGCATTATCCATCTACAATGAACAACACAGTTCTAAGCAATAAAAATATTTTTTAAAGCCAGCAGATATATATTTACTCCATTTTTGTTTATGAATTGCTAGGATAATTAGCAAAAAATGTCTCCTTATATTTGATTCTTACTGTTTAATAAGAAATTCTATTCAGGACTATTATAATGAGCAAGTCAAAGTTAACTACTGGTATTACATCAATACATAAATTCATTAAATTTACAGAATCTAATTTTCTCCTTAGATGCTTAACACTGAAAATTCTCACATTTATACAAAGAAAGAAGGCAGGGAAAAAGCACAACCTAAACAGATACCTCTGCTATGCTTTAAGGATTCTGTCCTGAGTTACACCTGTCGCTCAGGTTTTGAAAGTACGTAATAGCCTACACAGTGCTGGAGATCACTCCAAGAATGATGAAGGGTAAAGCAAAGACAAATATAAATAGGGGTTTGTACACCTAGCTATGCCACTGGCCTGACATGAGATTCATAACAGTAGGCATGAGAAGGATAAGATGACAAAATTATTTTATATTTTTTTATATATATACACACACACATACATATATGCAAAGAAGAAAAATCAATTAGTCTATGCAGATAACTCCTTCACCTTTCCACTAGTCCTGATGCTGGGTTTGGGATACTGGGTTTCTATATACTTAACTTGTAAATTACCCTTCTTTATGAATAATGGCCCTTTGACAAGGAATGCTGAATTCACTTCGAATTCCTTCACAAATAAAACCACATTTAATTCATGGATCTATTATGCAAAATGGAAGCTGGATGGCAGGATTCCTCATGTACGATCCACCACCCTGCAGTAAGTGATTCCTCTCTTTCCCACAGTACCTGATACCTACACAGATCTATCTGGCAACATGGCCTCTGGATAGTAAGAATGTAGAGACACAGATAGTGACACTAATCAGAGCACAGGAAATGTTGCTCCTGACTTCCTACATTGCTGGCTCACCAGAAAAGAAGTCTCAGCAGCATAATTTGACCATAGTTGGTGGTTACCTCATGGCACTGCCAACTTCCAAAGCCAATAAATAATGAAGCACATGGCAGATAACAGTCAGCATTGATGGGCAGTAGACAGAAGACATTCACTATGTGGTTAGCTGAATGAGATACACTCTAAGAATCTGTCTCAAAAGTATGTGTAATCAAATCACAGACTGAAGGATCAGATACAGTCCAGAAGCCTTATCTATGTTCAAGATTGATTGCATTTTGACTATGAGCACCTGCAGCAAACGGAATCTACCTTTTGTCAGGCATGCCCGTGTTGTTCTGGAGACAAAAGCATCACCTGTGATCATCTAAGACTAACACTTTCAAATATCATTTTATGATATTCTTAGCTTCTCACCATTTGTTTGGATTTATCTCTGATAAGTCAAATGCCCTGCTGCAGTCAGACAGTTAAATTTTTCCTTTCAGATGGACTGTCGTCCAATACGTTGGTCTTCCAATACTAGTTTATAATGTGAATTACCATTATGTAACATATGTAACTAATGTAAAAGTTGCATCCCATTGTAACAGACAGCTGTTGTGATTGCTAATTTCTTAAACGTGTAGCTAGCCTCTCAGAAGGACACAGGAATGGTGTACAAAATCTAAAAAGAAAAAAGCTGCAAAGCTTTTCTAATACCTTCCACCGTGAATAAAAAATACAAGACAATTCAAATGGCAGTTTGACGTTCTTTGGCACATTTTTAAACCTCTTTTTTTCCAGCAAGTGATTCAAGCATATACTTAAGGACCTTTGAAAAAAGAAGTAACACATTCCTCCTTTGATCAACTCTGTGAGACACCATGTCAAGATTAATTCCTGCAATTGGTACCAAGGGAAGTAGACTTCAGATTCTGGCAGGACTATTCAGATAAGAAAAGATGTCTTGTGTGCATGAAAGCTCCAGAAATGAGGTGTAATTTCAGAAGATACAATAATTCAGAAGAACTGAACAAAACATACAGTAACTCAGGTGTATTTCAATCATGAATGGCATTTCAATCATTACGTTAAAAGGAAAAATCATTATATGATGTTAACAGCATAGCTGTTTCCTCTCACCTACCACTTGCTGTATTAAGAGTCTAGCTTAAATCCAACGGTTACTACCTTACTCACCTCTGCTGGATGCTGAATTATATACAAGCAAGTGGAGACCTCTAGTGGACATATTGGCAGGAATGGACACAAGCACACCTTCTGAGGACGGCTACATGACAGAAAGGAGAGAAAGAATAATAAAAGTAATCAGCAATTTATGAAGGATGGCATAAATACATTGCACAAATACGTATCGCAACCCACAAGGCACACTAAGAACGTCCCCGTATGACACAGTAGATTAAACTCGATGAAATTTTCTGCTGAAAGTCTGTTTCTAAAACTAAAGATTCAAGGTTTTCATTGAAATACAGTTTTAAGAACAGTGTTCATACCTCTACTCTCATCTGGTTAGGATTAAAGCAGTATAAAAATCCTTTCATCATCTTCAAGAGGAGCAACTTACTAGTATCCATAGCCCAATCAGATAAGTCTGCAACAGCTTTTCATACCATGTTATTGGTACGGTTATAGCCAAGAATTAGTCTAATCACAAAATGGAAAATATTTTCACTCTTCTGATACACTGTTCCAGTGGCCTGCTGTCTGTCCTCATATTTCTAGTGCTCATATTTTCCTGTGGCTAATCCTGCATACATTTGGCATATTCTGTTGTATTAATAGGCAGGCTTTGAACCTAAAATTTAGTACTCGTTAAATTTCACTATTCAGTGGTCTATTCCAGGGACCTTCATTGTGAATTAACTGAAAACAGCCTGGCTTTCAGATACGGTGGGTCTAATTTCAGAAGTTCTCTAGCACTGCACTGATGCCTTTTTCCAAAATTTTCTCTCATGTAACCAATTTAAACCGAAATTTCTGAAAACAGTTTTGTTAACGTGGAAGCAGCAAATACCTGCAGAGGCCGTTAGTTTCCTGTGCCCCAATCATTAAGTAGAAGTTCATCCTCTCCTTGATGATCAGATTTAGTGGAAACTCAATTTTGTACTAAGTGCAACTCCTTAGTTTTTCCCCATTACTAAATGCAGGTTTCACTGACAAGAGAAGCTGTTAAAGTTGTCCCCATTTCGCCACTTTTCTACTGAGGAGAAATTAAGGCATGTAGATCTACTACATAAAGCTGTTCCAAAACAGCAAGCTGGTGAATTCAATCTAAAGAGCTGCATTGTTCACTAGCTTTTATAAGCAGGCGGAAACAGTTTCCGGTGATTTCTGACCTCAGGGTGTGTAACTATAACAAAGTTGGCTAGATATAACTTACTTATTTTCAAACCTCCCTATTGCATATGCTTTTTGTGCTTTCCACTCTGACTTGGATTTTTCACAGGTAGTTCTTAAAGCTTTGTTAACCTCACCACAAAAACAAGACAACAAAAAAAAAAAGGAAATTACCCAGAAAGCAAGCATTTTCATATAGTTACAGAATAAACTCTACTTATAATTTCATTTGTAGGGACCAGAGCACAAATCACGATAAATAGAATACTTTACAATATAATTTAATTACTTACATATGTATACACATTATTTAACCTTAAGCATCCAATTAGCTACTGGATTATATTGAATACCTACTTTTACAACCCCATCCTGAGGGCACAAGAATTATTTCTGTACCTTCACTTTGGTACCTAACAGTTACTGTGCCAAGTAAAAAGAAAAACAAACAAACAAAAAAAAAAAAAACCAAACCAAAACAATCAGGCAGGAAGCACTGCAGAACAAGGGAAGTTTTGTTCCATCACCACAAAAGCCTCCTTTGCTCTGAGAAAGACCACCTAGGCAGAAAAAGCTGTTTATCTTTTTCTTTTGTTTAACAATCCTGCTGCAGTCTTGCCCTACATGTGCAGCTGATGTCACAGAACTGCAGGGGCAACACCAGGGAACTTACTTGAATTATGAACATAATTTTTCTCCCATTTCTGGAAATGAAAGTAACAATCTTCTCCAGGCAGAAACAATAGTATTCCGAATGTTAAATAAAATGTTTGTGAGTGGGAATTAGGACTTGAAGAAGGGCATTTTTTTGCAGTGTTATTCTTATATTTTGTACTTTCACTACATTTTGTAGCCATCCAGTGGGTTTTTATCTGTTTTTCAATGCAGCATTTCTAGTTTAAAAGCTTATTACGAAGTAACCCAACTGGTGGGACTTAAAAAAAAATTAATACTAATTTAATCTAATTTAATGATGTTCATATTCAGAACAACATTTAGTCTATTTTCTATTTAGTTTTATTTAGCAGAACTAAATCTGGATAGGGGACTGTGCTGTATTGTGGTATCAGGTTTAGTGTGATTACTAGTTTCTGGGCACAGACACTCTAAAAGTGAATACACAGCAGCCTGGAAAATTGTGAGCTAGTTCTGAAACTCTTTCCAAGTGTCTGTATGATTTTCCAACAAATATAAATTGACTCAGGACTAACTTTTACGATGTTATTACACATCCAAACAGCTCCTGAAAAATGTCACCACTCTGGGAACACAAGTAAGTGCATTCTTACATTCATATTCAGAAAACTAAAGGTAGGTAATTCAAGGATTTAAACCACAGTAAGCAAAGAGTAGCAATATTAAAATCTTATGTTCAGCTTTTGTACATGTTTTTAGGGAAAGATACAAAGAGGTTAAGTGTGCCAAACACATTCCTGAAACAATGTTCACAATATTAAAATGAAGAGGAAGCCTACATTTTTAAACTACTATCACTTGTGGCAACATTTTCATGTTCCAACACATATTGCCAAGGTCAGGGCCCAGACCCTGCATTTTCAAACAAATGTGCCTGCCCAAACAGAAACAGCTGCTTCAAGTAAATGAGATTTCTCTGCTGTTCAGGTCAAAATACCACGGGTTTCAAGGTCAAAACACCACGGGTTTCAAGGTCAAAACACACCTGAGAAGTCTGGAGAAAAGCCACAGTTACCTTATGTTTGTTTTATACTAATGTTTTAGTACATGATTTATACTTACACAAGTCCATTATACACATGCATTAAAAACAATATTCAGGAGTTTTACAAAGTTGTGTTCAAAGTTTAAAGGCACAAGCCCATACATTTTCTACAATTTGAGAACAAATGTTATTTTTGCTAGCTTTATGTTAGAGGACAAACACAAATTAAACCCAGTATTAAGATTACATTTTGTATCCTCCACCATAACCACTACAGTAATAGAAGGACCTTAAAAGAGTAAGTGGATTAAGTTAAACATAGATAAAAATAAAAGTATGCACTTGGGAAGAAACAAGCCTAACCCAACATACAGAAAAAACCCAAGGTCTGAGGTTAGTATGGCATGACATTCAAGAGTAAGAACTTTTGATAAGCAGTTCTGTGAAAATGGCAGTTTAATGCCTGGCAGTTCTCAAAAATGCAGATCAGATGTTGTTACTAGGAAAGGATGAAAGAACTAAACAGGGACCATTATTACTGTGCTGCATAAACCTCTGGTTTAGCCCCATCTTGCACTCTGGGTGCCAAAAAAAAGGCTGGAGAAGTGACTTCAAAAACAAACACAAGGAGTAAGTAATTCCTCATGCCAAGGGCCACAGATCACCCTGCTGACCAACACTGTGGATACAAGAACTTGACATGGGTTCAAGGGAAACTGGAAAAATTTGTGAAATAAAAATCCATCAGATGCAGAAGCTCCACCACTGAAGGCACAAAGCCACAGCCAACTCAAAAAGTCCCTGAGCTAAAGGCAGCTAGAGAAAGAAGTAACAGCATATGTTTACTTTTTCTTCTTTAGATACATGTATACATTACTACATCTGTTCAAGGCTGGTGACAACATGCTGTGCAAACAGACCTTTGATACACTCTAGCATGGCCATTCTTCTATTCTCTGTCATTGTGAATTTAAAATTGATGTAAACAATGCCAACTGCAGTGGCTTGAGATTACCTAGCTGTATTTTTTTACTTTTTGTACACTGGCCTAAAAATTTGTCCATAGTTACTTCTGCATTTCTCTGTGCAAAGTCTTACAGCTCCTTTGGGGTAGCCTTCTGTAACTGACAGGACTTAACTGCCATCTTAAAAAGAATTTGCTGAGTATGCTTCTGCTTTCCCTGACCCTATGACTATACAGTATGTGACCTGATGCAATTGACAACTTCTGTGGAAGGTAAAAAGCCATCCCTATTAAATGAAAACCTCTCTGTCTTGCACTCAACAGAAGTGAAATACTGCATTACCTTGTCCTCTGCATGGCCAAGGCCCATCTGGCAAACCCAGGGCCAGTGCAGCCAGTAGGAGAATTTGGTATTGTGTGTAGCTCTGATGATAATAAGCATAGATCCTGCAAGAAAAGCCAAACTGTCATGGTCACCAGACAAACTGTACATTAAAGACAGGTCTAAAGTTCACTCTAGCTAAGTCTACAAAGCAGACTAGGTTTCAGAAAATTCACCCATCCTCTTACCCTAACAAATGAGAGACGGGCTTAAACTAGACACTCCAAAATATGTCCCAAATACACAAGCTCTTCCTTAACTGAAGCTCACACATGCCACTCTTGCAACTATTATGAGCTGCCCTAATTTCCTCCGTAGCTGGAAGCGTGTAGATTACGTGGCTGTGTGATTTTAAGGTACTATAAGATGGCTGTGTAACTTTACCATGTAAATATTTCTCATGACGGCAGTCCTAGTAGTTCTTCAGTCTCATGCATAGTTACCCTGAAGCACTGAAATCACAAAATACCATCTCTGCCATAATTCAGATTTAATAATGGAACTCATGGTCATCATATTTTGCTGTTTTAACTGTCTTGCTTGCATTACTGTACTTTTAAGATGTCTACTACTACCCCCTCACAACCATCGAAACCAACAAGCCTACAGAAGGCTGACTCCTACAGACAATATCAAGATAATCAAATTTACCAAAAGTAAAATATGATAGAAGGTCATCCTTTTTTAGCCCCAGTTTCTCATTACATTCCTACCAACTCCTCAATTTCTCTTCAACTGTTTTGGAAAGCCACCTTTCTGAGAAGTGCTACAGCTCTCATGAAATGCATAAACTCAAGGAGCCATCACAACTGTTAAGGTTTCTTCTAGGCTTATCTCGAACTATCTTTACTCAAGCAACATTTCCAAGCTTTAGTTTAATGGTGTTCCCTGAGAAAAATCAGGCACAGAAGATTATTCTGACTCCATCATATTCCAGCTTTCATCCTTTCCTTCAATCTCATTCAAAAGACTTGGAACTCACTGGTCACAAGGCATAAAAAATTAAAACTAAATTCTTATAAACTTCATTAGGAGCCAACAGCCACATAAATTCAAATGACAGAATGAGAAACACAGGTGGACAGAGTATCAAGAACAATCAACAACGCACTACGCACTTCTTTTTGCACTGTAACCTGTATAGGACCAGCTTCCTGGTAAGAAAAAAAGAAAAAAAAAAAAGAAAAAAAGAAAAAGAGGGATATTGCTGAGATTTTGCTTCCCACAATAAGCTAAAAATTAATAAAACAGGTGTATGGTTTTGGTTTCTTTTATTATTTTTAATGGTGCAGCCAGTGAATTTAATGGAACATATCCCAGTTTTCTGCGCAAAACAACACATTTAAATGGAGAAGCACCTAATACAAATCATAGTGAAAATTATTTGTGCCTCTTGAATTTCAACTGTATAATTTTAAGGGTTATTACATATGTGTATTAATTAGTAAAACACAACTTTCAAAACTGATGATATCCACTGTTTAGTAAACCTGCATTCCTGGACAAATATCAGAAATACTCTCTCTCATCCCCAGCTCCTCAACATCTTCATCAGCTCTAAAAGCATTTAAAGAGCACAAGACTAATCAGTTTGCTAACCCCCTCTTTAAAAACATGCCCAGAAAACATATTCTATCCAAAGAAAAGATCATACACAACAGGGAAAAAATTATTTCCATATTACCCAGCAACAGGCATCAATTACTTTGCAAAAAAACTACCTCCAGGTGCTAAGAGGTAACTGTAAAATTTCTTGCACAAAGGCTTTAGTACCCTTTTCAACACAATGAGGGACAGCAACTTCAAGCAATTTGACACATTAATAAATTAACTCAGCTGATCGGAAATCTAGAATACTTCCACTTAATTCAAAGGCTCTACAATTATACCACGAGAGAGTCATGAAGCAATTTGGTGTCTTTACATTTTGTGGAAAACCATCTTCCAATGCATAGGTGATGTGAACTGTCCTAACGAGTTAGAGGCACTGTGTTTGAATGTCAGGACTCCATTTAATGTCTACAAATATCAGCTTCCTCCTCTCATTGCTCTGGAGTGCCAGGCAGAAACAGAGCAGTATTCTCCTAGAAACACATGTTTAGGGCATTATCAGATGGGATCAATTCAAAGCTGGAATGTATTCTGTACAAGTTTCAAAACTTTTCCACCTAGTTCCAGGAAATGCCACTGCAGCACTACATTTTAGATTAATTACAATATAGAAGACTAAATTTAGCATTTTGTACCAGAAGAGATTCAAGGTAGTACCATGAATTTCCAAGTTAGTTAGTGACAAGTTAGTTTCCACAGGACTTGCCTGGTAGTTGAACAGCTGAGACAACATGGCATCTGTTCTTCTTGCCACAAGACACTACCAACACAGCAAGTTTGGTCTCAATATAAAGAGGCATGATATACAATAGACAGACCCAAAAAGCAATACAATATTTTTAGATAAAAATTGCCTTTGGAAGAACCCAGTATTCGACCTCTGGAACTACTGGAGATGGGATTCAGCAATGGCAGAAGGCAATGAGATGGGGTCAGATATACATCAGAAAAAAGATACAGAAAGAGGTTCAGAAAGGAAGACAGGGAGACACCTCCCTGCCTTCCAACAAGGCATGTGCTACTAGTGAGCAGCTAAAAGATCACAACACTATTTCCTAGCACTCAGATTCCCTTGGCACCAACTCTCAGCAGTTCTCCTGCTCCTATGTGCTATGGTGAGAAGATACATCATCTCCTGCCCTTCTTTATGTTTTTCTTTGATGCTCTTTAAAAAAGAGCCAAACAGCAATATCAAACAGAACAGACCTTTCAAAAGGTTTAGATAACAGCAGTCTGCTGCTTTTCTATTCTACTCTCAGCAATACGGGTTATGACTCTCCTGACCAAAACCCAGATTACATTTTCCATTATATTTAATCAAGATTTCTCCAGCAATTTGAAAACTACTGCTCTCTTGTAAATTTGAAACAATCCTGGGCTTCTGCCCATGGGAACAGACTTCAGAAAACCTGAAGAAGGAATAAGGCAATGAATGGACAGAAGGCATCAAGCAACACCAGCAAAGAGCAAGGTCAAAAGGAAACACCTACTGCATGTTTCATGAATAACTACATTGTACATCTTACCACAGGATCTTGGGACCAAAACATTCACAGTATGTAAAAAGGTACCCATCATCAAGAGCTATTAAAGCATGAAGATATGCTTTTTGGTTCACAAAACCCCAGAACCACTATTCCTACCAGCCACAAAATAGCAGTCTACAGTTGCCCTGATGACCCCCAGACACCTGTTGTTCACCACTGTTCAACTCTCCACCCCAGGAAATCTCGGGTCTTGACCCATTTGTTCTGAGTATGGTCTACTGGTACAAATCACTGTTTAAAAGAATAGAGCTGTAAGGGCATGCACAAGCAGCTCTCAGGTCTTTCAGTCTTCACTGGCACACTAAGTGTGAGTGCATGTTCTACTGTTCCTGAGAAAAAATACAAACAAGTTGTTGAGCTGCAGTTCCAAAAAAACCCACAATAGACTATGTCCAGCTGCCGCACTCATTAGAAGAAAACAAAGTTCAGTAAAATAACTGTTGATAACAAGAGCACAGACTATATGCGGTCCCATCTTAACACTTACTTTCACAGTAACCCAGTATATTTCAGGAACTCTTACTGAGCTCTTACTGAAAAAAAGTGACAAAACTTATCTAAAAAAGCAAAACCATCAAAACTATCCTCAATGAGTGCTTTAAAGGAGCTGTTGTGCTAGTGCTAATTCTGAGCTTGCAGTTTTCTGTTGTTTACATCCAGCCAGTGGAAATGAGATTTACATCACTAGCTTTTTCCTTTTTCTGCACCAAACAGCTATCAGTTTGTAATGCTTTGCAGTCAAAGCTCAACTGGCCTGGGTTTGAACAGCTGCAGCAAAACATTTGAAAAGTCTCATGAAGATTACAAAATGTCATTCTTCCTAGATTTAAGACTAAAATTAGACAAAAAAGGCAGCAAAGGGTAGATGGAAGCAGTCATTTATTTCATGACAAGGTCAGAGTACTCATTAAGGACAACATTCCCATCTTTTGGAAAATTCTGTCAGCTAGTGTAAAAATAATTAGGGAAAAATCAGGCAAAAAATTAAACGTACATATGTATTTATTTCTCTCCAGGAACTGTCTATTGGTAAAGTTATCTAAAATTAGCAATGAAAAAAACCTGTCAAATATTTGGTACTTTACGTATCATTCCAAACTTCCCTTCTATTTTGCATTATCGTCTTTTTCACAGTGGTTTTGAACACTAAGTAAACAGTACAACAGATTACTTATTAATGTTATTATTATTATTGTTAAATGAAGAGACATTTGTATTGAGAGAACTACCACTTAAGGGTGAAGTGGCTATTATGGAGAAATTCGTAACACAGTCACAGGCAATTACTTTAGAAGTATTTTAAAGTAATTTGGACATCTCCTTTAGACTTTAACATTACAATAGAACATAGCAGGTTACCCAACAAAATTATTACATTCATTAATAGAGCATCTGTATGAATGTTCTATGTTAAGTGTAAGCTGACCTCAAGGAGGTACCTGAAGGGCCTACAGTAAAGCTGGGGAGGGACTTTTTGCAAGGACATGTAGTGATGCAACACGGGGTAATGGATTAAAACTGGAAGAGGAGAGATTGAGGTTAGCTATTGGGAAGGAATTCTTGACTGTGAGGGTGGTGAGACACTGGCACAGGTTGCCAAGGAAGTTGTGGATGCCTCATCTCTAGAAGCGTGCAACGCCAGGTCGGATGGGGCTCTGAGCAAACTGGTCTAATGGAAGGTGTCCCTGCCCATGGCAGGGGATTTGGAACTAGATGATCTTTAAGGTCCTTTCCAACCCAAAACATTCTATGATTCTATGATACAAAGCAGAGAAGAACAAAATACACACCCTGTGTGTTTACCTAGCTTACTATCTAGAAGTAGACCTTGGCGGGCAGCTTTCTTTGCAAATAACTGAAATTAACAAATCAACAGGATAACACTCTTCCAACTATTTCAACTGTTTACATTAAAGTTGGCTGCGGTTTCCACTGTAACTAATAGGAGTAAATAAAAAAAAATAGTATTTAGCTTATGCAGCACTGCAGTAATTACAGAAAGGGCAGGAAAGCCAAAACCTAATGAGCCTGAGATTGTTGACATTTTCGTGCATCTTGGCTCTACAGTCTGGCAAAATAGCTGGCACTCAGACAAGACTGATGCCAGACAGTTAGCAGAGCTTTAAATTTGTTGAAGAAGGTGAAGTGATAATGGCATTTAAAATAGGCCCATGACACACTGAGAAAAACTCAAGTTTTACATTGCCAGTTTTGTAATTCCCAATCTGCCTCAGAAGTTTAGACGCTGTCACAAGAAAAGACAAACCAGAAAAACTCGGTAACCAAAAAAGTCTTGTGGAAAAGCTCAAAATTTCCTGGGGAAAATAAGAACAAGAAAGAAAAAGAAAGCAATTCCAACAATACAGAATCAGTATTTTGATTCTTCCATCCATTTGTATATATGCAGATAACACTCTAGTTAAAGGCATAATGTAAAAACAGCAGTATATTTTTAAAGAGTATATTAAGTTCCTAAATTAATGCTTAAGTTAAATGAGGTCTGTGGATACCATTGGCTGAAGATAATTTTTTGCAACACTACAGAAGTGTTAGCTTTATGTGATAAAGTCCAGTCCAACTATGTTTTATTTACATTGACATGCCATTTGTTTAAAAGATTATTCAGGCATGCCTACATCTGAAAATGCTGCACCAAACTATTTCCAACACAAGAACACAAAATGCTTATAAAAATACTTGAACAGACTCCCTTATTCATTCTGAACCCTTCCTTAATTTATGTCTCTCCATCTCTTAATAGAAGAGATGTAGAATCTGAGCTTTGTGTAGGCAGGATTTTACAAACCGTGCTTATAAAATCTAACCTGTTCCCCCTTCTAAAGGCTTATCCATGAAAAAGAAGAAAAGGTGTGAGTAGTTACTTGACTAGAATTAGAGTCGTCCTATTGACCTGCAACAACATCATGTACTAGGAAGGTCTATCCTAATCTGGCCCAAAATATTTTCATTATCTATTTTCTTGACTAGAACTGAAAATAAAAAGCTGAAAACTATCTTAAAGGATTTACTAGAACAGGACAGAGACCACTAAGCTATAAAAAAGTTCAGAGAAGCAAAAATGGTCATACATAGAAAGTAGCTGCTGTGTGGCTTCCATAGCAGGGGTCACTAAGCTGAAACATGACACAGGCTGCTCTCCCCATGCCACGTGTTCCGTCACCAGGCAGTAGCCAGCTGTTCATCACCACTGTGCCTATGGCTCCCCACTGCTGCACCTGCTCCTCAGCCATTCCAATTTCAGAAAGCTTAAAAATAAAAAATTCCATTCAAAAATTAAATTGTATTTAGTATTGTGGAATGGCATTTTAGCAAGCATTAACACTCGTACGAGCAATCCATAATTTTAGCATTATTTTTGCATCTTCTTAGATTAGCAACAAATAATTATGTAACTCTTAATTGTACATATGCACAATTACTCACAGATTTTATTACATTTTTATACAGATTTGCAAGACAAATCAGTCCAGTGCATTGCTAACATCTGTATCTCCGCACCCAAGAACATACATAACTGATCAATTAGAGAAGCATTAGCATGGCCTGAGGGAAGTTTGCTTCTGCCACCTACTCAGACTGTTTTCAGCAGAACTACAGGGTTCTTCCAAAGCAGTAAGAGCCACCAGACACAGAACTCAGTGCTGATTCTTTGCTGGCACCAAGCTTTCAAACTAATCTAGAAGAAGACAAAAAATATATTACACATGGAACTTGGACTTCTGTACAGTAGATGACCTCTTCTGACCTGCCAGGACCAGCACATAGGATTGTCTCTTTAGCCTCAGGGTCTGGTAGGTGTGCTAGCCTCTGCATGCCTGCCCAAAGAGCCTCCCCACAGAGGACTCAGAAATTGTGGTAACCAGCCCTTCTGGAACAGGCTGCCCACGGAGGTTGTGGGGTCCCTTTCTCTGGAGATATTCAAGACCCACCTGGATGCAGTCCTGAATAATGTGCTCTAGGGGATCCTGCTTTAACAGGGTCAGTCTGGTACTCTGGTGTGAGGGAACAAAGGCCCTTTTGCGCACCATGTGGACTAAAGGGTCATAGTGACTATTGCAGCGAACCAGCAGAAAGGCAGCCTGAGAAGCTGAGGGATTAAGACACTGGCAGCTTGAGCTAGTAACAGTACTTTTCAACTGCATTTAGCTGTTTGTAAATGCGGTCTACATATCTGAAGTTACTTACCTAAAAGCTTCATGCATTGCTGTTTAATTATTCTTGGTTTCTTGATTTTAAAAGGATAACTACAACTTGTCATTAAGGGTAACTTAAGGGTAACCTTGCAAGAATCTCTGCAAGAATATAAACTTCTAACACTAACTTTCCATGTCACAGTTTATAAAGTTTTTCAGTTTTGTTTAAAGCTAGTTTAAGTTACATCCACACCATTCCCTTGCTCCAAAACCAAAAAGTATCAACAAAACAGACTTTTCTATCTTCACATAAGCAATAGTCTTTCAATATTTGACACTGAGGTCTACCTATGCAACCTTACCTTACCTAATACAGTTTTAAAGACAGAGCCTGTTGGCATGTATACTTACTTGCTAATGGCAAAACAAGTCTGAACCCTAGTTTGAAACAAGAAGAGAAAGCTAAGTTAAATTAAAAGCTCAGTTCAAATGAAGTAAGAAAAGAATTCTGCCATTGATTTTTAATGAAAGCAGGCTCAGTGCCCACGTTTCAGAAGTTAGAAGAGCAAAGTTCTTGTACCTCTCAATCCATGCAAACAACGCCACATCTTGCCACTTAGAGCTATGAATTTAACCTTTCTTCCTTTCACACACAAAGAAAAAAAAAGGAAAAAAGCAGTTAAATGAAGGAATTTCTATACTTTATTTCAGTAAAACAGATGTATACAGAATAGAAAGCCCATTCTAATACATATTTACCATTGACATAAAACTAGATGCCTTCTACCAGATAGAACTCTTTCAAGTTTCCTTTTAACTCCCATTAAAAGCAAAATCTACCATTCTCTGCAGTGTATCTTCAACTGAATGTAAGCAAAAAACACAGTTGACAGAATTTCATATGATGAATAACCAATGCTAGGAGAATGGTTAAATGTTAAATACAATCTTCAATTGAAGTATTCTAGTGTACTATTCACTTCTTCTGCCATAGATGGTAGATGAAAAGAGCAGTTTTTACCCATAACTTATCTTTGTAATACCATATGAAAAAAAGTGTGTAAAAGATGTTTTTTTCAGAAGACTTCCAGATACTGCTCAGCTGAAAGACTACTATAAATGCTACACTACACTCTAGCGTCCTTTTTCTGAATAGCAGGCACTTCTGTCGAACAATCACTTTTGATTTTGATCTAGGATCAATCATTGAAAAAGCAGTGAACTGCTCTCCTGATATAATTCTTTGAAATAAAATATTTCAAAATAGCATAATTGTTATTTAGCAATAAACAGTCATTACATTTCCTGAAAACCTGCGATTTTTACTGAACGCATTTATTTAACCAGGCATCAAGTTCACTAAGTTAGTCTAAAGCTTTTTGGGGACACTGTAAGATGTTGCTTTCACGGTACACAACCAATTATATACAAATGCTTTAAAATGCTGAACATAGCAGTCACCACATCAAACCCCAGAACCATACTTATTTGTATCTAGCAACCACTCAAGGTGCTTTGCAGGCAGCATTTCTTAAGAAAAATACCTTACAATAACTGTATTGTGACTAAAAAAGCTAGAAGTCTGTTGCTTAGATGAACCTTTCTTGTGTAACTTAGAAACACTAGTTTGATAACTAATGTATATTTGGCAAGCATGCTCATAGAAGTCTACAAAAACAAGGTTAGACTGCACCCAAGTGCCTCATTAAGAGATTGACAGGAATGAGATGGACCAGAACAGTAAGATTTTGCTCTGAGAAAATTAGCATTGCCTTTTTTGAGAGGCCAATGGTATTAACTCAGGCATACCACCTCAGTACAAAGCTATAAACAAACTCATAAACTAATTCATATTGAAAGGGACCTCCAAAGGTCATCTAGGCCAGCTTCTCACTCAAAGCAGGAATAATTCCAAAGGCCTTGAGCAACCTGATCTGGGCACTTCCAAGGAGGGACTTTCCACAGTCTCACCAGGCAAACAGCTCCAGCACTAAACCACTCTCACAGAGTATTTTGTTTTTTAAGTTGAAACACAGCTACACTCCTGTTGAAAAAGCCAGTAAACACTGGACCTCTTCTGCCACCAGCACACACTACTGGCCCCCTCCTCAGCCTGCTGCCCATCTCAGTGCCCTGGTTCTTTGGTGCTGAGTGATTTCCTCACCAGCCAGTACGCAGGCTTACAATTCTGCCAAGCCTTGTTCAGCCCTGGGCACAGGGCTCTGAATTTGCCGAATCTTGTGACATTCCTAATGACAACAGTTTGTCAACACGCCTCTGAATGGGCAGCTTGATCCACCTGCAGTAAAGCAACTGATCCCTCCACATTGGTGCCATCTGCAAGCTTGCTGCGCCTGCCTTCACCAACCTGGTCACTAGGAACATGTTCACCAGCTTTGCACAGAGAATAAACTCCCATGGAAACCTTTCCTAAGCAGCTATCTCACAGACTTTGAGCTCAACAGTTCACCCAGCTCTTTGTTCATTTTGTAGCCCCATTCTCAGCTTGGCTAACAGCAGATTGTAGAAAATTGTCAAATGCCTCCCTAATATTCTTATCCACCTAGATGAAAGTAACCACCATTTCAAAACCTGCCATCACAGTTAGATACATTAAATCCAGGAACCAGCCTGGCAAAGCAAGTGGGCATACTGTTCTTCCTTTTGCCTCCTACCCCACTTTTTTCTGTGGCACATGACTTCATTAGTCGTCTGATAGTGCTCTTATTACATTTTTCCTGACCCCTCTCCAAAGTGCTACGTAATCTATATTTGCAAAGATTAACAGATTATGAAACCAAAGCAGTGGCTCATAACATACAACAGCTCAAGATATGGCAGTAGTTTTAGAGACTGAAGCTCTGAGATACTTAGGTGTCTAGAGCCTTTTGAAACTACTTGAGTTTAAAACTCATACGCATCTGTCAGTTTCATAAGGCATGAAGGGGCTATACAAATAAGAAAGTTTGTTGCACTTGATGTGCTTTTTTTAAATCTACTTGGCCATGACATACACTAAAAGACACAAAATAAACTTAACACACTGCATTAGCTGTCTGCTTTTATGTACATTAGGGTTTTTTTAAGAATTTAGATGTTTGTGGAGAACTGGACATAGGATTTCAAGAGAAACGGCACATCTGGATTTAACTGATCATCTCTTTGCTGTTTTAATGAAGAAATTTCCTATTAAAGGCTACAATTTACAAGCCCTTCTATTAAAAATAGCAAACCACATTTAAACCCTAATGATTTTATAGGCTCAAAACTCCATTTGACGAAAACTCCAATAAATAGAGAGAAATCATTACGTTTCCAAATCAAATCCTAAACGACATGGAGGAAAAAATTAAAGGGATTATTCCCAAATTGCATAAATGCAATACTGAATTCAGAACTACCAGGAAAAACAAGTTCCATACATTCTAAAACTGAAGTGGACCACTAGTGTTGACCCGTATAAGTAACAAAACTTATGAACCCCCAAATCACCCTTTTTGAGCACTCTTTGTAAAATATTCTCTTGATCTACCATTTTCTACCAGTTCAGATTGCGTTTCAGTGTTAACAAAACTAGCCATGTTTAGTCACTGTCCCCTGGTAACAGCCTAACCTTGACTCCAATTAATATTTTTGGCAGTGGTTTTCTCCAGACTGTTTGGCTTCCTTATCAAGCTCAAACTATAGGTGCTTTACTTATGGTAAGGAGCATTTTCTTTCCACTATCTGATGTGAGCACCAAAATACATAATTTCTTAACACTTTACATTCATTTCAATTTGCTCCAATTATTCTCTCCCTAGTGCACAATTCATCTATTTTCAATTTCATTAAATTGGACTTCTGAAATAAATAGAAATGCTTAAGTGTTAATACTAAATAGATTAATAGGGAAGTATGCCTATTTCATGTCACCATAAGAAAGTGAAAATATTTTATAACAAGCATTGTAAGGCTCTTTAAGAAGATACAGTCAATTCATACAAGAAGTATGCCTTTTAATATGCTCCTTCCAAAACGTAAGGAGCAAGCACACTCAATTTATTTAAAATCTCTAGCCTTCTGTATAACAGTTGATAAACTGCTTAAAAAAGAAACAAAACAAAAAATGTTAAAAAATAAAAACAAAACCCAAACTCAGAAAATTGTATTCATATAGAAACAATTATAATAATATAGAAACAACTAAGAAAAACATACAGAAGGAAATAAAGATCAGCCACAGTAAGTATTTGACTGTTCATTAGGTTAGCAAAATTCTGGTTAACTTTACAGCATAAATCATCTACCATCTACTACTACTGTGGCAGAAGAGCCACAGGATGAGGCCTCTAGGACTCATTTTGTCTGTTTTCTTTATACAGTGCCCAGCAAGACAAAAATTAAGGACATCAAGGACACATTCTCTTTTACATGACTAAGCTGATACAGCTGGCCATTCATAAGAAGATAAACCTGATATTAAACAAAAGCCACATCCTACAGACAGTTTGCTGGTCTTCAATATTGGCATAGATGTTTAATAGCCTTAGGAACTAAAGACAACAATTTTAAAAGACACTCTTAGCAGCAATTATAGGCATGACTAGTGTATCTCAGGAATGGTTTGTAGAAAGATGTAGGAAAAAAAGTAACTGAGGACTATGTCTTTAAAGCCAAAGGAGAGATACACTTCTAGCAACAACAAAGGCAACAACTAGGCTGACACATCCAGGAGTCTGCGACTGCATTATTTGTTCTAAGCAGAAAGCATTACAGACTTTGACAAAAAATATGCCAGCAGAGCTTGTGGAGCAAAAGTATGATGCTGGTAAAACTATAAAAGAGCCAAGAGAAAACTGAATCCAGTACTCAGAAGACAGCATTTGACTTAAAAAATGAGAAAGTGACACACAGGTGCATTGCAAGGGATAAATCTGGATGGGAGATCAGATGATGGAATTAAGTACAGTTTTTAAAAGGAGATGACTCCAACAACCACCTTCCACAACCAAAATGGAAGAAAAAAAAATATATTCATAAATTAAAGCCACAAAAAAAATAGAGGTGGAAGAAGTCAGATAACCCTGAGAATTCATTCTTGGGGAAGTCAGAACAACAGCAGGAAAAAAAAAAGGTAACTGAAGAAGTATCTGAGTGAAGTAAGATGACATCAGTCACAGGGTATTCAGACAAGCTCTACAGTACTTTAACCTCATATACAACTGCGGGATATGTCAGGACTGGCTTTCCTCAAAAGGAAATATTGTTCTGTTTCATAGCACCACATTCCAGGTGAAATTCAACTATGACAACCTCAGATGCAAGCCTCAAAAATTACAAGAAAAATTACAGCATTTGCTGTGCTTAAACCAACTTTCATGTAGGTATATGGATAACAGTCTTCACCTCTCACCTACTTTTGTAACCAACATAGCATGAAAAGTAAAATACTTTTTTTTCTTTTTAGGTTTTTGCTTTGTGTTATGTTTATAAACATCAATAGTAATAAATAAAAATACAAGTATTGTAAAGGAACCACTGGTATTTTTAGTATTCCTTATGATTAAATTGGGAAGGCTTGATCAATGTTGAAACATCTTTTTCTTCTCTTACAAGACACCACCATCCCCAAGGCAAAGTTGTTCTTGGTGTAATTAGAGTAAAGCAGATCAAATGTACTAAAGTTGCTTAATTAACAAGATTATTCTATGCTGCAGCTCTTGCCTGGCTGTGTTCCTTCTAGCCTATAGTTATCCACAAGTGAAAAGGATGTGGCCAGCCTGACATAACCTTCTCCCCCACCCTTTTTTTTTTCTTTTTTAATTGTAATGCCAGCAGATCAGAATGGATGCTAACCAAGTCAGTTGAATACAAAAAAAAGTGGCCTAAAAAGCCCACCACTCATTTATCTGATCATAATTTAATTGGAAATTAATAAATGCCTTTGAAATTTAGCCCAGCAGATAGCAGTAACATTCAAGTACTAGAATTTTTAATTAATCAACAGTTTTGCACCACTCGTTACCGTTAATACAGGCAAAAGAAATAACAGCACGAGAAATTACTCTGGATACAGGAACTGCTAAATGCAGAATAAAACAAAACCTGAAACCGACTGACCAACGTTTATAATTCTAAACAACAGAAGCCATAGAATTTAGTATGTAAACTACAATAATTTAAAGCAACATTAAGAAAATATGTTAAGATTCTAAGGGGTACTGAACTTCAAAAGTAACATTTGGTGATTTTTCCATTTACCTTTGGCTTCTCTTCCTAAATTGTGATACAGACTACATATATCTTTGTTTATCAATTTCAAACATGATATAGCTTCATCTGTAGTTGATAAATTCTACACTTATTTTAATATTAAGTACTATTATTATATTATTTCAAGAGTGTCTCCTAATATTCTTTAAAACTCCTTGAGAATCCTGTACTGAAACTAAATTAAAAATCCAAGTTGTATGTGTCTACAAAAGAAAAAGGTAATCCTTCAATGGTTAGAGACTTTGAATTTGTGTACTCTTGCTTTCCACACACCCAGCTCTATTAACATTTCTTAACTTCTTCCAAAAATCTGACATATTACTGCACAAATATCTCTGCTGCTCCAATGGCAGGAAAATCTACATAAGCACTTCATGGTGAAATAAACCTTCACAGTTTGTAAAATAACTTTTTGCAGTTGCAAAAACAAGCATTTGTTGTTAAATAATTCTGCATTAGGCTGCAAAACCTTTAAGTACTGTTTTCCCCTCAATGCACATGTGCTTAAACATAAAAATTGCAACAGTTTTGTCCTGTGATCTTGCACCTGGATTCTCTGCTGGCCAGTATAATACACTCAAATCCAAGTCTGGGGTCAGGATGGCCGATACCACCTCCTTGCTTAAGAACTAAACTTGCCTTCTAGCTTTCTAAGGGCACTACTTCAGATCTCTCTACGTGAATATACAGATATTCAAGCTGGCTATGAATACATAAATCAAGTATCAAAAAGAATGCAGTCATAGCAACAGAGCTCATGTTTGCTGCACAGTTGACAAACCCCCAAAGCAGGACCAGACACCTGATTTACACCAAGGTCTCTCTTACCTTCTCAGCTGCCTGTACGCCTACCCTTTGGAAACTGAAATACATGTACATCGCTGTCCTCCTTTATTAGCTTATATAAACATTTTAAATTATTTATATAACAATCACTAAATGTCAGGAATAGACACTTACTTTACATTCACAGTAAGGAGATCAGAATTCTTTGCCAATAATTCTAGTCATTTTTTGATAAATACAACTTTTAGTTGACAAGGCCTGTAACTATGTTAGCAGGCTCAACTGTGTTAAAACTAGCTTACAAAACTCTCATCAATTCACCAGTTCAGGGAATTTTATCCCCAGGTTTGGACACTTTGAAAAACTTACGCATGCAATTCTTAGGTCAACATAGGGATATAACAGAATTTTAAGTGCACCATGTTTTTTGAAAAGTAACACATGAAAAAAGTAGCAAAAAATAAAATTTTGTTCCATGGGCCAAAAATTCATTAAGAGATGAATAATGTCTGATTCCTTCAGCTAGACTGCAACACACAAAACGATTTATCCACTTTGCTATTAACAGCAACAGTTGGAAGAAAATTCTTCTAAAAAATATAATTCCTCTCCCCAGGGTTTCCCTGCTAGGCACTCCCCTCTTCCCCAGACTCCAACTGGAGTTGTAGCACTGACAAAGTCCTTCCACACAATTCCAAAGACAGATGCAACTTTTAATTTCTTCAGTGTAACTCCACATATAATCTGTTAGACATAGCTGCAAAATCCTGAATACCACCTACAAAAATATCTTTCTCAGCAAATGCTGATGCTGCGGACACTCTTGAGATACTGTAATGTCCAGCAGAAACCTCACTCAGCAGAACAGCTAATAGGTTTGTTGAGATTAAAGAAGGCTGAGGGGAGACTTCATCGCAGTCTACAACATGTTGCTGACAAATATGTTAAACAGCACCAGTCCAAGTAGCGACCCCTGGGGAACACCACTCACCACACGTCTCCATCTGGACATTGAGCCGTTGATTACCACTCTTTGACTGCAAACATCCAGCCAGTTCCTTATCCAACAAGTAGTCCATCCATCAAATCCATACCATTCCAGTTTCGATACCAAGATGTTGTGCAGGACAGCGTCAAAAGCTTTTTACAGGTCCAGGTAGATCAAAGTCGGTCGCTCTTTCTTCATCCACCAATACCGTGACCTCACTGTAGAAGGCCACCAAATTAGTCAGGCAGGATTTGCCCTTGGGAAAGCCACGCTGGCTGTCACCAATCACCCTTTTGTTTCCACGTGTCTTCTCAGAGCCTTCAGGAGGATCTGCTCCATGATCTTGCTGGGCACAGAGGTGAGAATGACTGGTCTATAGTTCCCCAGGTCTTCCTTTTTTCCCTTCTTGAAAATGGGAGTTATGTTTCCCCTTTTCCAGTCTGTGGGGACTTCTCCAGACTGCCAAGACCTTCCAAATATGGTAGACAGAGGCTTTGCAACTTCATCAGCCAGTTCCTTCAGGAGCCTTGGATGAAACCCTTCAGGTCCCACAGACTTGTGCACCTTCAGGTCCTTCAGATGGTCATGAACTTGCTCTTCTCCTACAGTGGGGAGATCTTCATTTTCACAGTCCGTGCCTTCGACTTCTCTAACTTGGGTGGTGTGACCAGAGCCCTTGCCAGTGAAGACTAAGGCAAAGTAGCCATTGAGTACCTCAGCCTTCTCTATGTCCTGCATGGCAAGGTTTCCAGTTTCCTTCTGAAGCGGGCCCACATTTTCCCTCATCTTCCTCTTATTGCTGACATACCTGTAGAAACTTTTCTTGTTGTTCTCAACATCCCTGGCCAGGTCCAACTCTATCTGTCCTTACCCTTGGTGGAGGTGGACAAGGTCAGGGAGCACTTAAACAAACTGGATGTTCAAGAGTCCACGAGACCTGATGGGTTGCATCCATGCATGCTAAGGGAGCTGGCTGAAGCTATGGCATGGTCAGTTTTTATTATCTCTGGATAATGGGAGAGGTTGCTGAAGACTGAAAGAAATCCATGTGCAAGAAAGGCAAGATCCAGGAAACTATAGGTCAGTCAATGTGATGTTATTCCCTGGGAAGGTAGTGGTGAAAATCCATGAAATTATGGAGTTTGCCATTTTGTGTGGAAGAACTAGTGAAATAAGTAAAATTACAACATTGGACTCCAGGAAAGCAAAGTTTAGACTCTTCAAAGATCTACTCAGTGGAATACCATGGGTCAGAACTCTGGAAGATATGGATGACCATGAGAGCTGGGCAATATTCAAACACTACTTCCTCCAAGGTCAAGACCAGTACATCCCCATGAGGAAAAAATCAAGCAGAGGAGGTAGGAGACCTGCATGGATGAGTAAGGGTCTTCTGGAAAAAATTAAATAGAAAAAGGAAATTTACAGAACGTGGAAAACAGGACTAGTGGAATTTACAGAATGTGGAAAACTAGAACTTGGGAAGAATATAAGAACGTAGTCAGATAATGCAGGGATGCTTTCCCTTGGTAGAGGAGGACCAGGTTAGAGGCCACTTAGCTAGACTAGGCAGCCATAAATCTATGGGCCCTGATAGGATGCATCCATGAGTTCTGAGAGAGCTGGCAGATGTCATTGCTAAGCCACTCTCCATCATCTTTTGAGGCTGTGGAATCCAGAAGAGGTGCCTGAGGACTGGAGGAAGGCCAGTGTCATTCAAGTCTTCAAAAAGGGCAAGAAGGAGGACCCAAGGAACTACAGGTCAGTTAATCTCACCTCTGTCCCCAGGGTAAGGTGTTGGAACAAATCGTTCTGGATGTCATCTCAAAACATGAGAAAGCAAAGTCCCTGGGAGAAGTCAGCATGGATTCATCAAGGGGACATCATGCTTGACCAATCTGATTGCCTTCTGTGACATTGTAACTAGCTGGATAGATGAGGGGAGAGCAGTGGATGTAATCTACCTTGACTTCAGCAAGACTTTTGACACTGTCTCCTGTAACATCCTCATAAGGAAACTCAAGAAGTGTGGGCTTGATGAGTGCACAGTGAGGTGGATGTGCTGGTTTGGTTTGGCGGGTTTTTTGGCAGTGGGGGAAGGGCCCCGGGGGTGGCTCCTGTAAGAAGCTGAGAAAGCTCCCCCTGCTCCAAAACCAGCCGAAGAGCCATTAGAGAGACAACAGATGCACTTCTGCGATTAACGTATCAAAGAACTGATGTAAGACCTGAGCAGAGCAAGCAATTGGAGAAAGAGCTGAGCTGAAGAGGCGGAGCAGTGCCCGTGGTTGGTGAGGAAGGAGAAGAAGGTGCCCAAGCAGAAGTTTCCCTGCAACCTATGGCAAGATGGCAGGCTGTTTCCCTGCATTCATGGAAAAACATGGTGGAACATTCCCTGAAGGCATCAGGACGGGTGAACTTGGATTTGCTGCCAGTGGACTTGGATTATGCAGCTGTGGAAGACCCCTGCAGCAGGAGAGGTGACTGTTCCCAAAGCAGCCCATGCTTCTGTGGGAAGCCCACGCTGGAGCAGCTTGCTTCGTGGGAAGGACTCATGAAGGAGAGGTTCATGGAGGACTCTCTCCCATGGGAGGGACCCCATGGGGAGCAGAGGAGGACTGTAAGGAATCCTTCTTCCTGAGGAGGGAGGAGTGGCAGGAACCCCAGACTGTGAACTGACTCGAAACCCCATCCCCTGTCCCCCTGTGCCACTGGGGGGAAGGAGGTAGAGAAACTGGGAACAAAGTAATTTGGGCCCGGGAAGAAGGGAGGGGTGGAGTAATGTATGTAAGCACTGCTCTTTGTGTTGTCTGTGTCCTGTGTGCATTCGATTAGTGTGAAATTAAATTATTATTGTTCCCCAAGTTGAGTCTGTTTTGCCCGTGACCTTAATCAGTGAGGAACCCTCCCTGCCCTTTGTCTTGACCCATGAGCTTCTAGTTGGCCTTTGTCCTCCCCATCCCAGTGTGTGTGC
Organism: Hemiprocne comata; assembly: GCA_020745705.1. Classification (NCBI taxonomy): domain Eukaryota; kingdom Metazoa; phylum Chordata; class Aves; order Apodiformes; family Apodidae; genus Hemiprocne; species Hemiprocne comata. The sequence continues at coordinate 65,259,729 of CM036616.1, read as the reverse complement.
ATGTGGGAGGGGGGAAGTTGAGTAAGCAGCACCATGGCTGTTTCTTTGTTGTCATGTTAGGCCCAAGCCACGACAGTGGATTGAGAGCTGGCTGTGTGACTGAACTCACAGGATTGTGATCACCTGAGGTTGTGACCTCAGAGAGTCGAGTTGGAGACTTGTAACCAGTGGTGTTCCCCAGGGGTCAATACTCTGTCCAGTCTTGTTCAACATATTCAGAAAATGACCTGGACAAGAGGACAGAGTGTATCCTCAGCAAGGTCACCAATGATCCCAAACAGGGAGGGGTGGCTGACTCTGCAGAGGGTTGTGCTGCCATCCAGTGTGACCTGGACAAGCTGCAAAGCTGGGCAGAGAAGAACCTAATGAAGTTCAACTATGTCCAGTGCTGGGCTCCCAGTTCAAGAGAGACAGGGAACTACTAGAGAGAGTCCAGTGGAGGGCAACAAAGATGATTGGGGATTGGCGCATATCCTTTATGAGGAAAGGCTGAGAGAGCTGGGACTCTTCAGCCTGGAAAAGAGAAGGTTGAGGGGAGACCTTATTAATGCCTGTAAGTACCTAAAGGGTGGGTGCAGGGAGGATGGAGCCAGACTCTTTTCAGTAGTTCCCAGCGACAGGATGAGGGGCAACAGGCACAAGCTTGAACACAGGAAGTTCCGTTCAAATATGAGAAAAAATTTCTTTACTGAAGCAGGCTGACAGCACTGGAACAGGCTGCCTAGGGAGGTTGCAGAGTTACCTTCTCTGGCGATACTTAAGACCCACCTGGATGCAGTGCTGTGCAATGTGCTCTGGGCAATCCTGCTTTAGCAGAAGAGTTGGGCTACATGATCTCTAAAGGCCCCTTCCAGCTGACAATTCTGTGATTCTGTGACTCCCACAAAGGGAAATGCAAAGTCTTGCATATGGGGAAGAATAACCCCTCGCATCAGTACACACTTTGGGAGCAAATGGCTGGAAAACAGCTCTGTAGAAGATCTGACAGACAACAAACTAATTGGGAGACAGGGAAGTGTCCTTGCCTTTACCACTAAGGTGATGAACAGCATCCTGAGTTGCATTAATAACACTGCCTGGAGACCAAGGGAGGTGATCCTTCCTTCTACTGAGCCCTGTTAAGGCTGGAGTGTTGGGTCCAGCTCTGGGATCCCAGTATAAGACAAACAAACTTACTGAAGCACGTCCAGCACACAGCCAAAGGTGACCAAAGGACTGGAGCATTTTTCTTATGAGGAGATCCTGAGAGCTGGGACTTCTCAGCTTGGAAAAGATAAGGCTTCAGGAGGATCTTATCCATGTGTATAAATATGTAATGGGAGGGAATGAAAATGAAGGAGCCAGAACATGAAACTCCAACTGAACATGGGAAAACATTTTTTTTACTCATCAAACACCACAAGAGGTTCCCAGAGTGGTTGTACAGTCTCCATTATTGGAGATACTGGAAACCCAACTGGAAAGGTCCTAGGCAACCTGCTCTAGCTGATCATCCTTGAACAGGGGTCTGGACTAGATGATCTCAAGATGACCAGCCAACCTCACCCATTCTGTGATTCTGAGATGTAATCAACAGTGATGTGACAGAGTGGCACAGTTGAGAACCCTAACCCTGCCAGACTCTGAAAGTGGTCATTGACAATTATATCCTGATAGGAAGCAGGTATTCTTCTTGACATAACAAAAGAGAAAATGTGGAAAAAAATTACTCCAGACTATGAGATGGTAATACTGCTCCTTTTCACCACCATTTGGAGAAAGAGCTACATTACTAGTACCTTGTTATCACTGCTACACCACCACAAATAACAGAGATCCTCATACGCTAGATGATGCTTACTTTCCTTCACAGTAGCACTGTGCAGACATGTACAATACCAAATGATGAGATACAGCAACTCCCTCCTGACATCCTACAAGAGTCTTTCCAGTCACACAGTGAACCCACCTCTCCTGATGAAGGATGATAATTACTGGCACAACCTGGCTTTTAGTTGCTGCCAAATTTAACATGTTTATGAATGGACCCAATTTTTATTTCATCTGCTCAGCCTTTTCCTTGCCGTCTCCTCCTGATGATGCACAAATCTAGCTCCTTCTAAACTCTGCAGAATCACCGTGTTTATCCATGTAATTTTGACATGTAGGTTCTCAGATACACTTGTAAATTGACTTTATGTATTCCACTATACTGAAAATCAGTAAATTCAGCAAAAATACTGCTCTGATTTAGGAGTCTTTAGAAGTGCTAATTATTAATTAGCACTAATTAATTTTTATATGACTTAACAGGATTATAAACAAATATGGGACACTTATGTAAGATTGTATTTTTCCTCAAAAGTCGAAGCAGCACTATGCCACCACACGTCATTATCAATCTATCAACACTATCAAGAGCACTCACACAGTGCCCAGATTAAGTATCTGTAGTATTTTAGATACAGGCAAAGGTAACATTTGTATTAAATGATTAAAGTTATTCCTTCTCGTCTTGTTTTTTCTCCCCTCATGAAATACAAATACCGTATAACAGCATAGATCGTAGGAAAACCTGAGAAAACACCAGTGGTTGTTATTCTAACTTTACAACATAAATTAATCCTGCAAACATACAGGACTGCTTCCAGTGGGATTTGTGGTGACCCACAAGTGACTGAGCAATGCCCATAGACCATAAATAATAATCACAGTTAAAAATCTTAGTTTTTCCTGAAAACATTCCTCAGAATTTCTACTACTGCAATAAATTCCTACACATGCACAATCAAGATCTGTGGTAACATGTAATTGAGCATTTATTGCTTTTGTTTCAGCAAAAGGCTTTTTCCCTAACAGCACACCAAGTATCTAGAAAAGAGTGAAGTCTGACTCCCACAAGAATACAATTACAAAATGCTGTATTGCTCTCAGAGTGTCACACCACAGTATCAAACTGCTGACCTATATGACTTCAGCTGTGGGGCTTACCATTTCGTTTTCCATGCCAACAACAACTTGGAAAATATACTGAGCTTATTCTCCAATTTAAATGTTTGGCTTTAACTTCTGAAAACAAGTTGAATATCTAACTTTAAGAAGTGATCAATTAACCAACAGTGATTCAAAGTTTATCACCACTGACCTTTTGGTTTTGGCAGACAAATAGAATACATATTAAATGGTACCCTTAAGAATAGAACAGTGTGAAGTCAACTGCACATACTTAATTTGCATCAGCTCTTTGCCATCTCAAACACCAACTATGAGTAGGATAATTTTCCACAATCTTTTTTTTTAATAGTACTTACACACAAAAACCTTAAAAATTTAAAAATTCATTACAGTATTTAATTCAAATTCCCCACCATAAGCTATTGCAAATGCTTGCATTTTCTCCAGAACTACCACAGTCAACAGTAAGTCTCAAACACATAATATTTAGAAACACTGTGTTCCTTCAGGACACTTAAGTCATTTGCATTATCCAAAATGAAAACCATCTAGCATACCCTCATGTTTCTGCTTCATATCTTAACTGATTGAGTACTTATCAGAAAGCTGTTAACCACCTGTCTTGCCATATTAAAAAAAAAGCCAAAACTGTAACTCAGTGCCCATGAGCAATCACCACATGATGAAGAGAATGCACTCTTCTGAGCTTCTGTACTGAATTCAGACCATCACCACTGTCAACATTGATTCCAAATACTCTTAAAGCATATTCATCAAGATATTTTACAGCAAAAAGACTACTCTATAGTTTAGGAAATCAAGGGATTCAGTTAAAGATACCTGCCCCCAACCATCACCATCATGACAATGCTCAGGGTAACAATCAAGTTCCATAGTATTCCTTCCTACTATGTATGCACCCTAAGTCACTGATTCATTTACTTTTACTCCAAGTCATCTTGCAGAATGTTATGCTCAATGACAAGCATAACTTAGTTATATTCCTGATTAAGAGGATGGAGAGGATACACTTCACAAGTAGACTGAGAGCACAGTTCTGTCTTACATCATAATCTTCATAAAAACTTCATTAAAAAAAGAATTGCCACTTTCCTTGCTTCTTAAAAAGGAAGCACCTCTGTGTTCTTTTTATTCTACTTGTTTCTCTGCCCCTACATTCCTCATTGTACCCATGTTCTTCACAGCAAATGCAGTTCATTTAAGGCTCTTCAGGAAGCTGATATTCTAATACTAAGTGGTGATGAGAAGCTGAGTAAAAACAATCCATCAGGTCCTACTACAAAATAAAACAGGGAGATGTCTATTCTGGAAATAATTTTTGTAGACGACTCATCTGGGAATCTGTCAAAAATTGAAGGCACTAGAGCAGAGGTTATGAAACACACTGACAAAATAAACACCAATAATCAGCAGCAGCCTACAGGCATTTTACAAGAACTCACAATTAAGAAGCTGAATAAACAATTACAGTGGGTTAAGTCTCATTTAGCAGTTCATTGGCATCTCAGGACTAGAAATCTGCAAAAAATAAAACTGTTACTGTAAGCAGAAACTATAAATAAAAATACAGTTAGTGAACACTTGCAAATATATATGAATTACATGAGAAGAATAGGTATGGATTTTGAAAAAGAAATCCTGCTTTTAAGAACTATTTAAGATCTCTGAAAAAATCAACAGAAATGGAGGTGAGGGCACTGTACTTGCCAAAAATCAACTTGGGCTTCCCAAAAGACTTTTAACAAAGTCTCTTATTAAAAGGTTACTAGGAAACTAAGCAGCCACAGCACGCAGAAAGGCCCTTATTTGAATCATCTGAAACACACTACCCAAGGCATAAATCTCTGTCTTGCTCACACCTTAAATACTATGTGTAAAAAAGGAAGGTAGAAGCCACAATCAAAATAAACAAAAAGGTAATCCATCCCACCCAAGGTCTGGAGGCGTGGAGTGGCTTCTTGCCAGCCAAATGTTGCAGATAGAAGAACTTCACATGGGTTCATGGGAGACTGGAGAAATTCACAGAAGAAAATGTAAAAATCTACAAGGACACATTAAATAAATGCAAAACCACATCTGGCTCAAGAAAGTCTCCTGAGGTAAAACTCCCTGAAGAAAAAGCAAGTAGCAATAGGGAAATATCATGCATCTGCTTGGTTTTCATCTTTGGGCATCAACTATTGCCCATTACTATTATTTTTTTACCATTAACATTTTCAAATGCTATGACATACAGAATACATATTTTTTATTGTTACTTATTTCCAGGAACCTCACCAAAACTAAGCTATTGACTGCACTACACTACTAACATATGGTGAAATTACATGCCTTTTTACTTGCTTTACCCATAGACAGGAACAGATCAATACAGGCACTGGAAATATGTTTCTTCAGCTGCTTTGGACAAACTTTTCAGTTCAGGAACAACTGGCATACTGCAAACTCTCTTCAGTAAAAGCACATATATACACGGATTTATAATCACGTTACAAGGTATTTCTGTAAGATTGAAAGTCATTGGCTGCTTTATAAATATACCTGAGTTCACATGAAGTTATATTAACACCTCCATTCACAGAACCACAGAATCGTCATGGTTGGAAAGGACCTCTGAGATCACCAAGTCCAACACAAAAAAACCCCCACAAAAACTACAACACACACTCCACCAGAAAACACCCACAAAAAAAAAAAACAACACCCCAACCTCAGCCACTGAAGCTCTGAGTGCCACATCTACATGTTTCTTGAACCTCCAAGGATGGTGACTCAACCCCCTCCCTGGGCAGCCTGTTCCAGTGCCTGACCACTCTTTCAGTATAGAAATTCTTCCTAATATCCAATCTAAGCCTCACCTGCCACAAATTTAGGCCATTTCCTCTACTCCTGTTATTTACCTGGGAGAAGAGGCCAACACCCACCTCTCTACAACCTCCTTTCAGGTAGCTGTAGAGGGCAGTGAGCTCTCCCCTCAGCCTCCTCCTCTCCAAACTTAAACATCCTCAGCTCCCTCAGCTGCTCCTCGTATGACTTGTTCTCTAGACCCTTCACCAGCTTCGCAGCTCTTCTCTGGACACGCTCCAGCAACTCATTCCTCAGTGCTTGAATGGATTTCAAAATCAGCTGTGAAGTTGTTATATAACGTTATTGTTTTCTTTTAACAAAGCAGCAGACTGAGCAGCCGTACTGAGGTATCATGAATATACTTCACTGCACGGCACTTAGGGGACACGGTACCCTCCGCCTCCCACCTCACCCACAGACTCCAGGGAGTATCTTCCACCTTGTCCAGGTTTCAGAAGCAGTCTTTGCTTAGAAAGAGGCTTGGGCGCTAACCTAGTACAGCCAAATGTCTACGCCTGATGAGAACCAGAGACTTACTGCAAATACACAAGCAAAACTTTACAGCAGCTCGTCGCCAGCTTCTGTAGGTACCTCCAAGCCCCCCCCCCGCATGCTGCCCACCACCTTCACCGCCCAGCGCTGCCCAAGCGGCTTCCCCGCGCCACCGCAGGGAAGGCGCTTTTCTCAGGTGAAAGGGCCGACGGGTGGCCCGACACTGATCCACCGCCAGCTCCGCTCGATGAGACACGTAGGAACGCTGTCGCACAGACACAGCCTGTCTCACACTGAGACAAGGGCCACTTCGGTTCACCTCAACCTGCCCTGCGTGTGTGAGTGTGAGATGACGGCTTCTCCCCTGCTAAGGAACTCATGCCCCGTCTGGCACGCGTCTCAGTAACAAAGCCACGTTTGCTCCGCGACCTCCACCGCCAGCCGCCCCCGCCCCGCCGCCACCACGACACACCGCCTAGGGACCTCAGCGCAGGCTCCCGAAGACCAGGGCGGGGCGAAGTTCGGCCGGAACCGCCAACACCGTGTTGGCTGCACAGGCATGCCCTGCGCGTCACCTGCAGCGCCCGCACTCCGGCCGCCTCTCGCAGCGCTCCACCGGCAGCTCCCACAGGCCCGCGCAGCCCTCGCCCTCCTCGCCCCGCGCCGGGGCCACGCCGCTACCGGCTTCCTCGCTGGCCCGGTCCATGCCGGCACGGCGGGAGGCGCTGACGGCCGCCAGGAGGCGCCAGCGGCCAGGAAAGGCCGCAGTTCCCGCTCACGTGAGGCGAGCCCGCCCTTTCTCAGGGCTTTGCCCAATCAGGGCGCGGGGAGCTCTTGTGGGTGCTCGTCCAATCAGGGAGCGGGGAGCCCTGGCCGGGGCTTGTCCAATCGGGGCGCGGAGAGCCTTTAACGGGCAGGGGGCGATGTTAGCGCGAGTCGCTGACGCGTCCGGTTCTTAGCTGTCTGGCGTCTACCGCCCCCTCCCCAGGGGCGAGGCGCCCAGTCTGGCTGGGCCTGTGGCTCGGGGACGCGGAAGTGGTGCTGCCGTTACGCGGTAGGGTGTCCGTGCCTGCAGGCGGCGAGACTGGCGCTAATGGCCCGCCTGCCACAGCGGGGGAGCCGGGCCTGGCGCCTCCTGGCAGGCCTCAGCCTTTTCCCGCTGTACCGTTCGGCTCCTTCGGCAGGCGCTGCCTCCTCTCGCGTCTCCTTCGGCGTGAATTGCCGCTTAGCCTGTGCCTCTCGTCCCGTGCGAGCAGTATCGGCGGTGGGGCAGGGGGCCAGCTGTGGGCCTGGTCGGAGCCGGGCCCGGGGCCTCTGCGTGCCGGCTGATCTGCGAGGGTTTGGAGCTGGCGGCCTCCTGCTCAGCTTGCATAGCTGTAGGAAACTCTCTACTGGTGCTAGTGACAGTTATGTTGGAGATGGATACTGTTTAAAAAAAAAATAAAATTAAATAGATATCTGAGCATTTTAAATGATAGTTTATTTGAAGTGCTTAAGAGTAGACGTTTGGGCCTTCCCATATCTATAGGTATCCTTTACATCCTTCCTTGAGTTTACACAAAGCATAAGCTGTGCTAGTAGGAGGGTGGCAAAGTGATAGATAGCTCTGCCTGTCTTTTAACCTCAGTAGTACTTGCTCTCAAGAAATAAACTACACCAGGATTTAGAAGCAAGTTACGCTCTGCTCATTAAATCAGATGTTGTAATAAACAGAATATATGAGTCTGTATTTTATACAGAAATATGAAATTCACTTCCAAGATTGTTGCAACTGTAGAAATCTACTGAAATACAGTAACTAGTGATTGTCCATGCAAGAGATCTTCTTTGCTCCAAAATAAAATGTATTGTGTTTACTTATTTAGAGCAATTTGGTGCAATTAAGTCCTGCTAGAGCTAGATACACGCACAAAAAGAAGCTGATTTTGCTTACAGGTTTTGCATTTTTGTACTGTAGTTTTGTATTTGTGGCTAAAGGTACAAATTAATTTATTTTCTTGTATACCTGCTAGAATGCATTTTACTTGCAGACAAAAACAGATTAACGATTCTGAAGCTGGATGTAGAATTACACATGTAAATGCAAAACAAAAAAAAGAGCTAAGGAAAAAGAAAATACCACAATACAAATTTTAAATGACAAAGTTTTTTATTGCTAGTACTATATGTCACCCAGTGTAGGACAGGGGGCCAGTAGAGGAGGGGAGACTTTCCTGAAAGCCTGGACACAAGATGAGTTGGTATAAACTACAAAGCTTATTTAGGCTGATTATTAGAAGTAACACAGTTGTAGTGGACAGGGGGAATACTGGTGATTTAATCAGGGTCACTTTTGTGCCTCCACCTTACTGAAAAAGAGTCCCCATGTAGTGCTACTGACAGGAAACTGGATGTGCCTTCACAGCTTCCCACAAGAGTCCTCAAAGGGTAAGGTTTTATCTGATTTAGTAAGGATCATCAGCTTCAGTCATAGGCTTTAAATGTTGTAAACGGCTCTGGTCTGGCTACAGAGAAAAAGAAAATTGATCTGCAGATAGATGCCTAAGGTAAATGTAATAACAACATGACATGAGGTAATTTTATTGTCAAGGGAATAGGCATAGGCAAATGTAGCAGGGAATAGCTATAGACTGAATAGAGAGTGATACTGCTTTTCTCTGTGTAGGTGCGTCTGAAGAGCAAAGTGAACAGTATAAACGGAAAGCAAATTTGGCATGAGAGCAGGTTAGCATAAACTGCCCATAACTAAGATGTAGGCTTGAAGATAGAGGGTTCCTCTTACCAGAACACTGCTGTTCTGGACTACCAACAAAAGCAGAAGGGATTAAAAGCCAGCTCAACTGCAGCATTTTTTGGAACAGAGGTAATGTTTGCTATATGCATGTTGTTCGAGAGTTTAACAGAGCATCACCTTCCCTCACTACAGACCAGCAAAATACAAATCTGACACTAAATACTCATTTTAAAAAATTGGAAGCATGATTTCTAGGCCAAAATATCTGAAACAACAGAACAAGTTTAAGAGGAAAAATGTCTGACTATTGAAGGTTGAGGCAAAAAATGGAAGTTTTTATGGCAGGTCTTGATAATCTTCTGAAGACTAATAGGTAGATACATGCGTACCACCTATTTAATGCATAACACCTTGAGTATTTGATGTGCATACTTAAATCAAAATTAATACCTCCACCATCATATTAGAAACCTGAGGAACTCCCAGCATCTCTCTGGACCAGTGTTTGCAACTTGTAAATTTACTGACCTAAGTGATGGCATGACCAGGAGCTTCTTACTTGCATTTAATGTTCTGTGATGTACTGCTCTGTTCCCTTTTTGGGATCATGAATAATCATGTGTTTAGTGACTAGTTGTAGACTCACTGTAGTATGGAAAGTCCATTAAATTTTACAGAAAGTACCATTCCTCCCTCTTTCCTGCATCCTTACATAACTGGTTTTTATTTCAGGGTTAGCCCTTACTAAGTAAGAACAAGTTACATTTCTTGCTGTTACGAGTGGTGTACCCAGACAAGTGTGTCGTCCCATCCCCTGCCCTGAGAAGTTCAAATGTAATGTATCTTTGTTTTAAGAGATGTGAAGAAGCTGTCAGGATGGCAGTTCTCAAAAAAACATATTAAAATGGCAGCTGTAGCTTATCAGCTTTAGCCAATTTAATTCAAAGAGCCATGTTTCTACTCCCTGGTCTGACTCATGGTTTCAAATACCAATGTAAGTAATTTGAAATCCTGCTGCATTTATGATCTTTTTTTTGCAAAAGCTGTAGCCTCATACAGAATGTGCTTTCATGGCAGCTCACAAATGTTGAATCTGGCCCAGTTGTCCACCCCTGTACTTGGTCATACATTCAGGGAATTGATCCAAAAGCCAGCGGTTAGGCTGGATGAACTGCCTGAACAGGCTCACTGGACAGTCACTGGTGTCAGCATAAGCTGCAGGCGGCATAAGTGGAGTCAGAGCTGGGAGCATGGAAGCACTGATGGGCCAAGCTGCTGTCTCAGAGTACCACAAATGAACTTGGGGAACTGACTAGCACTGAGCTCTGTGAACCAAGGGGAAACAAGGTAGGAGACAGATGAGGTGGGAAGATGTTCATACAAAGGCTGCAATGAAAAGGTAGAGCTGATGGTTTTGTTTGTTCTGTATTTCTGCCTCAATTCCTCGCAACAGAAGACAGACATCTTTCTATTTGTACAGAAGAATGGCATTAACAAAACACCTTCTAAGCTGGCATGTGTCAACAGAAGCCTATGTGCACACACAGAAGCCAGTATATTGGATAAGGGGGTTCATGAGCCATGTTGGTAAATACCACGATAGATAGCAATAGAGCTCAAGTTTGGAAGTGTCTGAGCTCAAAACCAGGAAATAGTGGGATCTGGGAAAAAATATGTTTTCTGTTTGATGCAAGCATATGCTGACCTGATTTGCCAGCCTACTTGTTTCCAGAGGCAGGCCTCTTTGAAGCCAAAAAAGAATGGTTTAGTGAGACAAGGTAGTTTGCCAGAATCATATAACTCCAGCCTCCCACCAAGTACTTCATAACTTCCACATGCACAGCGATGCTGTGAGGATCAAAGGCAAAAGTTCTCTGTGACTGTGTTCTGAAGGTGCCACACTATAATCAATTTACAACACAAAAGCTGGGAGTAAAACATCCTATCTTACTCGTTCTCCTAGGCAGCTGCGGATTGCAGATAAGAAAAAAAAACAAAAACATCTGTCCTGGGTTGAGCCAGGATCAAGCTAATTTTCCTTTTACTCTTCTTTTTTTTTCCTTTAGTAAGCTTTCTTTTAACTAGCAGCAAGTGTTCCAGCCAGTGGACTGATAACACTGGAATGTTTATGTTTCTGCTTAGACTCCAAGGTCGCTTCTTAGTTCTGCTGCTACAGAGGCTACTGGGGAAGGGGAGTCATATCTATGACCCCCCTGGAGGAGGCTGGACTAGACAGACAGAGAAATTGACCAAAGGTATTCCATTCCATAGATCTACGTAAGCTCTGAGGAAGGTCGGAGATCACAGAAGACAACTTCCTTCCTGCTTCTTCTTCCCTTCCGTCCATGGCCGGCGTCTGAGGAGGACTCCATCCATCCATCCATCCATCCATCCATCCATCCATCCATCCATCCATCCATCCATCACCGTTGACCCCAGGCTCAGCCCTGACCCTCATAACTCTCCCCACAGCCCTGTCTGCTCTGCTGTTATCTCAGACAGTGGTTTGAGACATTTCGGGACTGCTCACAGCTCAGGAGAGTGCCGGAGACCTGCTGGGAGTGGGGGGAGGCAAGAGGCTTTTTGCACATTCCTGAACATACTTGTATATAATTGTACATATGATTAGAGCTGTCTAATTCAATCCAGCAAAGTCTCTCTCCTAATTCTCTCTCTCCCTCCCTGCCTGGGTGGGAGGGGGAGGGGATCGAGAGCATTGTTTGTCTCTGGTTTATTTTTCGATTCTGAGTCAAACTTTGACAACATCTAAAAAAAAACCCAACAAAACACCCAAAAACCCGTGAAAAGGATTTAGCCATCTAGTACTGAAAAATGGATTGCATGGTAAGAGCAGTGTAACCATAATGTATGGTGCATAATGTGGTCTTCAGTTGAACCTGTGGGCTTCAGACATTACCCATTCTATTTAAAGTATTTGGATTTGTCTGTCATTCATGATAACTCAGTGCTCTGTAAAAACTGACAGCAAGTGGATGTGAAAAACACAGACTTAATTTCAGATATTTTAGTCAATACTGGATGGTTGGAAATGTCCTTTACATAAACTAGAAAAACAGCAGTAGTGACAGAAATGTCCTACTTTGTTGCTTAATCTTCATCTGCATTTTTTTTCCGTTGACTTAAGAACTAAAATTTGTGCAATCATGTCCAAAATGCTTTGCAGCAATGATTCTGCCTTTATTCTGCCTAATGAAAATTCTTCTGCAGAGCTGTTGTTCTTCAGCATCTCTCTTCTACAGTGTTTGCCAAAAGAGATATACTTTCTATAAAATTGTTTCTCGGAATCACACAATAATCATGTTCATCCATTAAAACTTTTTTTTCTCCACAGCCTTGAGATACCCTGTAAGGAAGAGCTGTTAAGATATATTTCTGTGTGAGGAAATAGCTCAAAATAACTACCATCCCAACTGTCTCCTACTAACTACTGTATCTACACTTCTATTTTTGGTTATAGCTACATGAATGAGTTACCATGAAATAATAAGGGTGTGACTTTGCAAGGTAATTAGTACACCACAAAACTGCCAGTGTGCATGTTTTCACATGCTGTTAATACCAGGAAGTGTCCTTCCCCTTTCTCCCTTTCACTTAGGGATAATTACCTGCCATTTTGAATAAGTAATAGCATGGAACCATATTTTGTTACTCAGTCTGACAACACTGAAACATTTTTGGGAATACTGGATTGGAACTGATTTCAGCTAAGTTATATAAAGGTACCTTCATTATAGTATTTTTCTTCCAAGAAGATGGAAAATATGGGGGCAGAACAAATATTGATACAGACTGCAGCTTTGTTTTTGAAGTTTAATTCGGGTTAGGCTAAGTGGCTTAGATAGTTTAGTTCCACTTTGAAGAGAGAATTCCTTAGGTGGCTGAAGACTGGATTGTGACTACATACTTCTGCAGGCATCATTCATCACTTGTAAATACATCTTACCTAACACAGGTATACTAGCAGGGCACAAAGCCTCTGGTGTAGATACAATACGGCAGCAGGTATTACTGAGAGGCAGCTTTTAAGCATTTTGGTTGCATTTGTTACTACAAGATGTTACTGATTAGACAGAAAGATTGTTGTTCCAAATGAATTTAATAAATACTGCAGTGCTTGCAAGACTGTTTGCAGTCTACCTGTGCTTGGAGTTCAGCATTCTGTATGTGGTGGGCAGATGCCAGTGGTGCTGCTGGCATCTGCGCCTGATAAGGTAGTCCCTTTTAATGGTGGATTAGTGGTCCCTTCTCCTAGCAGGAGCTGTCAACATGTGCATATTGAGTTCTGTGATCAGCCCAAGTGTACTCTGTTCCAGCCATAGAACTTTCCACTTTGCCCTTAATCTGTATGGCTAGATTTTTCAATTATCCAGGCAGCCCCCTTAAGAGGATATCCATCCTGTCTGGATTTACTCTTACCATTAAGGGACTGTCCTGGTGTGGTACCAGAACATGGTTATGGATCATTTAGATCACACTCGCCTTGTGTATATTTTCCATAATTTTAGAAACATCCCCTCTTAGAATGTGAGGTTCCCCTCATGAAATAGGGTCAATGAGGCCCACACTGAATGCTGCTTGTTGCGTCAGGGTCCAGGGGTTTGGTGGGGTTGCCAGTGGTAAGCAGTGCTCCTGGCCTCCAATACCCTGATGCTTCGGTTTCGGTTACTTGGATGCCATCACCTCCAGAGGCAGATATTCTGATTACATATTCAGTGTCTGTCTCCGAAGGGAGTTTGCTGTAGCGTTTCCTTAATTGCACCAATTCCAGTGGGAAGTACGGTGTCTATAGACTACCTGCCTCTGCCCTCTGTCCCGGTCAAATGTGTAATCTGCACAGACCACAAGACAAAAGGGTTTATGCTGAACCTGTCTTCCTTCCTCATCCTCAAAACTGTCTGGACTTGTGAGGCAGGAAGAGGAGTTCTTCTCCACAATCATAGAGAGTCTACATAATTTATTTGCCAGTTTATCAAATTTTTTTCGTGCCAGAGGTAATGAAAGTTTTTACTAAGTTTGCCAATTTAGGCAGATCCTCCTTCAAGGTCTGCACATCGCTCTCCAGCTTGTTATTTGCCGAAGCAGACAGGCGTGGCTGTATGGGAGCTGACAGCTTGGGCATTTATTACTGTACAGCTCTTACTGGAGATTTTTATTTCAAAATGGAGGGGCTGTGTCTGCCCTTAGGCTGGAAATGCACTTTCTTTTTAATAAGAGGTTTGTGGGGGGAGCTGGTTCAGTACGCTCCTCCTCCTCAGTGGTATACTCAGAGCTGGAGGATTTGCACCTACTCCAAGGCACACAGTCCTCTCCCCTTTGGGGAAATAAATTAGAGTCCTGACTATCAGTACTTGAGGACTCCTGACTTTTAGCGGCTTCCCCAAAACTTTGATATTTAATAAAATCTCCAAACTCCTCCTCCATCACAGAAGGAAGGGTATTGCCTGTTTCTTTTTCAGCAAGTAGCCGCCACAGCTGTTTGTCCTCCCTCCACGCTACTGTGGTGAGAATAAAGAAGGTGCGGGCATTGCAAAAATCCAGACAAAATTTTTTTATCTCTTTCTTTATACTTTTAAGCACACAAGGTCCTGCTGGTTCTCCGGAAAAGAAGATCGTTGCCAGATGATGGAGAATGCAGATCACTGCTGCCCACCAGGTTCCTGCCACTCTGGACAGGTGTGGAGGGAAATCCTACTATCCACTCTGCCATTGTTTTTTTTCTGCCACTCTTCTTTTGTGAGTTGCCACTTTTCCTTTCCTGTTGCTCTTCTTCTGCTGCAACGTTCATCTTTTCCATACCCTGTTCTGTTGTGAAGTCACATGCCAGCCTGCTGCTTTGGCTGTACTCCCTACCAGCTTGCCACATCACATGGTGTTGTTTCCATGATTTGGCAAATCTCTGTGTACTCAATTCTTCCTTTTCATGTTTGTGCCTAGTTGCAAAAGTTGTGGAAGACTTCATAATCTGGAAGAAAACATTGAAGTTCTAATTCAGTTGCCAAAGTTGGCTCACGAGACTGGTTGTTTTTATGTTTGTAAAAGTTAACTGCCATCTCAGTTGCTTTTGGTTTTATCTATTGCAAGTAGATCTCACATTTTGCATAAGAAACCCACATGGAATTTTATAAATAAATTTTATAAAGGTAATTTTATAAATTTTATAAAGGTATTTTATGAGGTCACATGTAAGTGTCATCTCCCTTTTTGAAACAGCTTACACTGAACATCTGAGGTAAATGGAATAGAATGTGTGATAGATCATTCACTTTGATTCACTTCTCTATAAAATAAAAAAGTGAACATTTGTAAAATGTAAACACATCTCAGTCTTTTCATCACTGATCTGTAAGTTTGGTAACAAGCCTTCTGATTGTTTCATGGCCTCACTCATGATACTGGACTAATAACAGAGGCAATTCTAATCACTAAGCCTGTAATTGCAGCCTGTGATTGCAACCCTGATGACCTGGAGCACCACAAAGTAGTAGGAAATTGAAAACTTCATGCTAATTTGAAAATTCTTTTTAGATGCAAAAATCAGAATCTGTGGACTGTATTGATAAAAGTATAGTTGGTCATGTAATCTTAATACGCTGTGTATGTTATTTGGTATCTGTAAAATGCAGTTGAAAATAAGAAGAGCAGGTACAAAACCAAAGAAGTGAAAGTCACTGATTGAGAGAATAAAATAAGCAGAGACATACAGCCTTTGAAGTGGTATCTGCTAAAATACTATAGGTAAGAGCCAATATGTCCTCCACAACTATTTAGCTATGCTAAACAGTTGACATTCCTGTACATTGCATGTCTCTGGAAAGCTGACAAGCATGTGCAGAGAATTTACTTATATGAGCTAATGCTGCTGATACAGAGGTTGCACATCATGGGGAGAGAATAGATTGTGCATGCCCTGGTTGAGGAATACTGACTGAAATCTCCCACTGTGAGCTTTTATTAAAGGCCTCAGGGAATCAATTTTCCATTCAGCTTTTTGACTTTTACAGGGTGCTCTGAGATGTCAGAAACCCGTTTTCTGCTCCCTTTAGAAGCTTTGCATTCAGCAAGTAATTTCAAAATCATAACAAAAATATCACCTGAGTATGTTTCACAAACCTGTGTTGGCAATCTGGTCAAATAATTAAAAATCATCATAATTACAGTACTTCTTTAGTCTTTCCTGCTCTAGGGTCAGTGGTGTTGTGCCCTACCATAGGTGGTCAAAGGAGCAGGCTCCACACATATGGGAACTGCTCCCTCTTCTTTAACTCACCTCCTACAATAAGTGTAGCTGCATTATTTTTGGTATTGACAAACAAACAAGCAAAAAGCTTTAAGGATGTAAGAAGCCCAGACTGTACCTGTTCCTCTATGTAACATTTGGCTTATTCAGTGTTCCTTCTATTTGAATGGTATATGCAACCAAAAGAGATGACCCGCATGATTTATTCTTGGCTAGAATAATGCACCTCCAAAAAGGAGAAGTATTTCTCTCTTTAAACCCAAAGTTTTGGTAATATGGAAAACATGACAATGCAGAGGGGAAATGTCAGGGTAACTTTACTCACACCCACATGCTTAGCAACATCTTGCCATTGCTTATTTTGGGCAGTTCCACAGAACACAGGCACAATGCATTATTTAGGATCTATTTTTCTGGTTCTATATACACAGTCTCCTAGACAAGTCTACATCAAATTGAGTAAAAGTCTCAAGTTACAGAACTAGCACAGAAGATTCAGCTGAAATTTCCTGTGAAGAATAAGAAAATAACACTATTGGTCAGTAAAATGTGAGCATCTCTCAGTTTCATCCCTACACTGCTTAGGAAGATTATTGACAGATGTGAAAGTGTACAGTAAGTCAGAAAAGCTCTCTTGTTCCAAAGTAGTATTCATGCAGAATGATTGCCCTGGATGTATAGACCAAACCCTAAACTAGTATTCAACGGTATATCTGACTATATGCGACTTTACTGTAGGACTAGACTGTAGGTTGAAGACAGACCACAATAAATCATGAGAGAGGCAAATATGGAACCAGACTTCATCCTGTGTAGAAAGAAAGGAGACAATAGTATGTGGCATGTAAATAAAGGTGTATTAATGAGACACACATTTTCAGCAGAAGAAACTTTGAAAAAACGATGTCTTAGACAGCAAAGCATACAGCACAGAACATAATTTTCTCATCTGTGCTAGCAAGCCATGGCAAATGCATTAAGAGGAATAATTTAGGGTGCCACTTCATCCTGGACAGGACCTTTCTTGGATGCTTCCTGCTCACTATCCCAGGACAAATCAGTCCTCCCTGTATCTAACAGTGTAGATGTCTCAAATCTGCTACTATTAGGAACTGTTTCTTGTTTCTGACTTCCATGTTGTGATACACCACATCTATCACAGCCATATTTTTAGTTTATTGTTATTCTTATGGTTAAGCCTGAATTGTTACATGGATGCATATTAACAACTAAGATAATTTTTAGACAAAATGTTAGCAGTGATACATAATCTAATGATGTCCCCCTTAGTTACCTCTGCTGAAACATCTTGGATTTTTTAATTCTGTTTTTGTTTTGCTTCTGATCATTTTGCTTAGTCTCGCAATATACTTCCTAATCCTTCATCATCCCAACAATATCATTAATTTTATCAGGCATTTAAGGAAGTTAAGATGAAGTTCATGGATTTGATTCCACTGCAAAGAGTTGTATACATAATAAAAAGTACTGTCAGGTAAGACATGCTTCTTCTTCCAGTAGATATCAAATCAGAGGGTGTAAAAATAAACTGCCTTATTTATGTTAGAAATCTTCCTGTTTTGTTTAGCAGTCCATTTCCTTTTTAATAGCCTAATTTGAATGCTTTGCCAGACACCAACCAAATTATTTTCCTTAGGCTGGACCATATCTCTTCTTCCAAGAAATTTTAACTTCTAGGGAAGACTGTGAACAAGACTAAATGACCTAAATACATAGTTCCCTGGAGTGCCCTTGCACAGTAAATAGTTGTGGTAGTGCAGATAATTTTGTGCTACTGCAGCTCTGCCATCTGCTTGAAAGTTAATGTAGTAGGCAAGATCATGGCCTAAAACAATTGTATCAGTAGGAACCTGATGTCATGTAGACATAATGGCCCTGCAATATACTTCTTAGGGCAGTCCCCAGACACGGACATGGCATCTGTATTATCTTTCACCTGCAACTTCAACCTGACTTCTGGCAGTCTACAAAACCCTCTGGCCTTGCAACAAGTCACAACAGGGATTTTCTTAAAAGGATGCTGGAGCTATTTCTCCCTGACATTGTCTCTGCAAGGACAGCAAGGAGTGAGGAGGTTACATTGAGTTGTGTGCTTAGACACCTAAATGAGGCTTTCCCTGTGGGGGCACCAAACGTGTTTTTTCAGGCATGATTTTAGTTGAGAGGCTGCATAGGAGGGATGGGGAAGACAGAGAAGGAGGGAAAGGCAGTTTTATATAGCACTGTTGATGCCAGGCCAGCAAAATAATTTTTAAAAGCATGACATAGGAGGCAGGAGATATGTAGATATTATAAGGTAGCTCCCTGCTTAAGGAACAACCTGACTGTGAATTTAAGGTTTGTATTTGCATTTTATAGCGTCGTCTGGTAAGAGGAAGAGTGGTCACTCATGGTGTTGGGCAGACACTCCAGTGGTGAGCGTGTTCTCAGAAGAATCAGAACCAGCTCTGAAATCAGTGGGAGCAGTGAATCCCAATGAGCCTACCTGTATAATTTTCTTTTCAAGACCTGTCCTGAACTAGTCATTTGACATAGTTTGAAAAGACGCTATCTCAAATTAGCTTAAAACCACTTTAAGAAGTGTGTGTGTAAAGAATAGCTGTTGCAGAGCTGCCATAGGCTCTGTCACCTGTGTAGATTTTGGGAAGGCTGGGAGTGGCCCACATGCAGCACCCTCCTATTTGAATATAACACAATTAAGCCTTTCCTACTTTATGTCCTGATTCAGCCTTTCGCCTCTGAGGAATTCCAACCACTGTTCACCATCAGGAGTGGGATCCTCTAAAAGGACTTGTGGGATTAAAAAAAAACCACAACCAAACAAAGCAAAACAAAGACTTGAAACTTATTCACGATGTTGTGAAATACTTGGGAAAAGGGAACAAGTCTATTAACAAGCTGGATACAAGGAGAAAGGAGAATCATAGAAAATACTGATTTTCTTGAATATTTCTGGAGTTTTTAACAAATCAGGATGAGAAGGCAAGCAGTGAGATTTTATAGACAGTAAGCTGTAGGATAACTGCATTCCTAGGAAAAACTACTTTTGAAAAAAAAGCAGATTTCACACCAGACTGCAGAAGTTAGGAGAATCACAGAATCAGAGCTGGGAGGGACCTTTAGAGATTACGTAGTCCAACTCCCCTGCTAAAGCAGGATCCCCTAGAGCACATCACTCAAGACTGCATCCAGGCAGGTCTTGAATATCTCCAGAGAAGGGGACTCCACAACCTCCCTGGGCAGCCTGTCCCAGTGCTCTGTCACCCTCACCATAAAGAACTTTCTCCTCATATTTGAATGGAACTTCCTATGTTCCAGCTTGTGCCCGTTGCCCCTCATCCTGTCACTGGGCACTACTGAAAAGAGTCTGGCTCATCCTCCCTGCACCCACCCTTTAGATACTTATAGGCATTAATAAGGTCTCTCCTCAGCCTTCTCCTCCCCAGGCTAAAGCATCTCAGCTCTCTCAGCCTTTTCTCATAGGAGAGATGCTCCAATCCCCCAATCATCTTTTTTGCCCTCTACTGGACTCACTCTAGTAGTTCTCTAACTCTCTAAAGAATTCTCTAAAGAATTGTTTCACAGAACTTTAAATAATGATTCAGACACACTACATCATATTCCTCATATTTATGTTAATTATACTTACTTGACATCATACAGGAATTCAAATCAAAAATACAAAGTGTGAAAAAGACTGGTAGATGATAGAGACTAACCTTTATCAAGCTTTCTAGGTGTGTTAGGTGAAATAAAGAAACTGGCTAGAAACAAAATGTTTGTAAAGAAAAGGCACAACTGAAGTAAGTAGACTGGCTTCCAAAAGAGGTGCTTGGAATGCCCAGCACCTGAAAAATCCTGCAACAGCTGCAGAATGATGTAAACATTTTGCAAGAATTTGTTATTAAGAAAAAAATAAAAGGAAAATAAATAGTATATCTTTGTCAGTATATATTTAGTAGCAGAGTAAGCCTGGCTGTGGATCCTGTAGAATACCAAGTAATTATGCAGGGATTCGCATCCCAGAAGCATTTCTCTAGTCATGAGAAAGACACTCACAGCACAGTGTAAACACGCTTTTACACTTGAAGTAATTACTAAGAACAGAAGATCCTATTAGTTATGTAAGAAAAGAGGATGACAGATTCTGACTGTAGTGCTTCGTGGTAATCAAATATATAACATTTAAGATACTCTTTGTGATAGAAGCAAATTACAAACTCACAATATGCATAGAGAAGGAGAAATAAAGGGTCATGCCTCCCAAAATCCAATGACTTGGGATTTCACAACCAAATATTACTCTGTGATTCAATAATAGAGTGTAAACAGCAAAATAAGATTAATGAAGCATCTGATAAGATAAACGTTTTCAAAAGTATTTTACAATCGTCTCTGAAAGTGATAAGCTTTTATAACCAAATTAATTTTCTTAGACTATTCCATTTCAGAAATAACGAGGAATAAATTCACAGCAATCAGAGTAAAAGATGAAACTCTGCAGAACCTCATTAAGTTTATCCCAGTTAGACAGCCAGGGAACTACACAGTGAGTCCTTAATTACCAGCACAATTTAGTGATAAACATATAATTGACTACTTACAACTTAAGGTCATAAAATTATGTCAGTGCAATTATTACAAAAAGTTTCAGAAAAATATGTGGTGGTCATATGGTATAACAAAGTGTAAAATACAAGTCTGTAGAAAGAGAAAAAAAATGTAAGAAGTACAAAACCTGTAAAAAATAATAAAGTGGACAAATGCAGTTCTGGACATGCAGAAGCCAGACTCTTAAGGAAATACATTCTGGCAAAGATGATGTTACAGTGTTGCATCATTAACCTGAAATGACATTACCAGAGACTCTAATACAAATCACATCACACCACACCATAAATCTGTATCTATAAAATATAAAATATTAAAATTGATGTGTCTACTAATAGCTCATTGTAAGTGGTCAGGATTTTAAAAAAATAGTGGAGAATTAAAGTGTTAAGTGAGAAACATACATTGACAGATATTATCCTCTGAACTGTTTACTGGATAGTGTGATAAAAAAGCAGATTTTCCAAAGTTTAGCCTTTGACAAAAGATCCAAACTTGGCTCTGCTGAACTTCAGAATAGTGCCTTAAAATACAGACAATCCCCAGGACAGCTGTTAATTAACATGAAACAGTAGCCAGAAATCTTTCATTAACCAAGACAGTAAAAAGCATAATTGACCCAAATTAATTAAAAACATAATAAAAATGCAAAGATAAGCAAAATTGCGTGAGTTCTAGTGTAGTAAGGCCTCGAGATGATACATACATGCACAGCAGTATGCGGTGAGCTCAAAGGGCTATCATTACTGTGGAAACTGCTCATACCCCTGTGAAACTCAGGAAAAAGCTTCCATTTCCCCTTTTCTTTATCTTTAGTGGGAGACACAAAGGAAGAATATGTAGCAGCAAAGTAAACATGAAGTGGAACACATGTAGAAATATGTTTCTACCTGCTCTCTCATGGAAAAAAGGATCCTGTCAGCAGCTGCAGCAAGGAGGAGGGAGAAAGAATGCCTCTTAGAGGTCTGCTTCATCAAACACACCCCTGAAAGAGTTTAAGCATTTTCAAGATTGTTAACATTGAAAGTGCTTGCAATGTAAAAGGTTGTACTATAAAATTGCAAAGTTAAATATTTTTATGTTAATGTCAAGGACAGGTTCACTATCAGTAAGAATAAGCAGGAACTAAGTTAAAAGGACCAGTGTCACAGGATGATCCAGGTGAAGAGGGAGCTCAGGAGGTGCCTGATGCAAGGTGCTGCTCACAGCAGGATCAGCCATAAGGTCAGACGAGGCTGCTCAAGGAGGGAGGGAGCTTGCACAGCCCCCAAGCAGCCCATGCCACTGCTCGCCTCTCCTCCTGGGGAAAGGTTTCCTTACAGCTGTTCCCAGCCCCTCCTGTCCCCTGCCTTCCTGCCATTCTCTGCTGAGAAGAGCCAAGCTCCCTGGCAGCCCCTTGTAGGTGCTGTGGCTGCTGTTAGATGCCCCCAAGAATCCCTTTTCCAGGCTGAACCAGCCCTGGTGTCCCAGTTTCCCTGCAACCTATGGCGAGATGGCAGGCTGTCGCCCTGCATTCATGGAGAAATGTGGTGGAACATCCTCTGAAGGCATCAGGAGGGGCGAATTTGGATTTTGCTGCCAGTGGAATTGGATTTACTGCCAGTGGACTTGGATTATGCAGCTGTGGAAGACCCCCGCAGCAGGAGAGGTGACTGTTCCCAAAGCAGCCCATGCTTCTGTGGGAAGCCCACGCTGGAGCAGCTTGCTCCTGACCTCGTGGGAAGGACTCATGAAGGAGAGGTTCATGGAGGACTCTCTCCCATGGGAGGGATCCCATGGGGAAACAGGGGAGGACTGTAAGGAATCCTTCTTCCTGAGGAGGGAGGAGCGGCAAGAATCACCAGACTGTGAACTGACTCGAAACCCCATCCCCTGTCCCCCTGTGCTGCTGAGGGGAAGGAAGTAAAAAAATCAGGAGCAAAGTAATTGGGCCTGGGAATAAGGGAGGGGTGGGGGTAACGTAGGTAAGCCCTGCTCTTTGTGTTGTCTGTGTCCTGTGTGCACTGGATTAGTGTGAAATTAAATTATTATTTTTCCCCAAGTTGAGTCTGTTTTGCCCATGACCTTAATTGGTGAAGAACCCTCCTTGTCCTTTGTCTTGACCCATGAGCTTCCTGTTGGCCTTTGTCCTCCCCATCCCACAGTGTGTGTGTTGTGTGTGTGGGGCAGGGAGGGAGAAAGTTAAGTGAGTGGCCACCTGGCTGTTTCTTTATTGTTGTGTTAGGCCTAAACCATGACACTGTTTATCTAGCAAAAACATCCATTTTGTATTAGACAGCACTTCTTCTGTACTATGAAAACTGTGTGAATTCTGAGAATGGTAAAAAACTTGTAAACCAAAGCATGATTTATGAGTTTCTGGTGGAATCATGTAGCAATGAAATATTCACATCTCCTCATATTTCAAGTAATCATTGCTGGTTTCTGTGCATTCTGAAAACATGCCAAGTAGCACACACTAGTGATGATTCATAGTCTCATTCTTTCTTGCACAAAGAAATACACACATGTGGACACACACATATGCACACAGATACTCTCCAAAAGGTAAGCAGGGATTTTTAATGCTTACATGGAATAATCACAAACAGGGCAAGATAGAAGACAAGATGTTTATGCACAAAACAAAATTTTTTTCAAACAGTACCAGGATCTTAATGATTGAACTAAAAAGGGTGCAAGCAGAACTGGATGGTATGGGAGTTTAGAGTGCTAGAAGAGAATGTTAAAGCAATAATGCAAAAAGTTATCTTAACAGTAAAATGTGCAACTAATTGTCAGTTGACAAAGGTTAGCCATTTAAATGCTAGCAACTTACTTATTAATAGGTCTTATAGTAGATCTAGAACAATTATTAAAATAATACCTGCCCAAGTGATAATACAATACTTATCTAAAAGGATCCTAAGGTCTTAAAATTTTAAAACTTAACAATGAAAGATTTCTTATTATTAAAACTAACTAATAAAGACATATAGGGAGCTGATATTTCTCAGCCTCCTGCAGCCACAGCTGCGTGTCTCTTGTCTGTTTCCTCAACTTCAGAGAAGTAATCCCTCAAGCAGCCATCCCCACTGGAGAGAAGTTCCAGCACACCTTGTATGGTAGTCTCTCTGATCAAGAGACCAGGCTTTTCTAGAATAAAGTGGATTGGTTGCTGTCATTAACTATTTAGCCATACCTCCAAAATCTCTCATTGGACAGTAAAAGCAAAACAGTGGAAAAACCCAGGAAGGCCCTCTTCTCACCAAGACAACTATTTTGTTTATCTGTTCATTCTTGTTTTGTCTCCACTTTGAGCCTAGTTGTGGATAGGCTGGGCTCCACATTCTTCAACATTGGAGAGCAGCTGGTGCTATGAGCATCAACTTGTCCCTCTGTTTGTACCTTTCAAGGTTGTAACCAGTTCAGAGCTTGCTAGGTCCTTTCCTTTCCCATGGGAATCTTTCCACTCCAGGCATGGGCCTGTAAAACTGAGACAGAAAGCAACTGAATCATAAAGGAAAACTGAGGCAGGGACACTGAGAGATGGAGCATCCTGCTGCAGGAAATCAAGATCAGGAAACAATTTCCTAGACTGAACTTCCAGTTTTAGGCTGTTCAGTGATCTATTTATTTATTTATTTATTTATGTTATTTTGCTCTCTAGACTGGTATATTTAAACAAAGAACATAATAATGTATCTGATTACTATCAGTCTTTTTCCTCTCTCCTACTGAGGCAGGGCTGGGTCTTTTTATTTAAAAAGACAGAGTAAGCAGTAAAAGAAAATACAATGTATGTCAGGTTTCTCTTTTGCCTTGTGACTGTATTTGCTACCTGTTTCTTTGCAAAGCCCCCCAGAGATACAGACGTAATATACTTGATGTAAATTTCAAACAAGAATTCCTTATAGACTTTGGTATTGAAGCAGCACTACACTTCATATATCAATGCCACTGAATCACACTGACCTTTGCAATGGAAGTTCAGCAGTTAAGATATATATTAAGACACTGGAACTGCAGAAGAGAAATTTAATCCTCATTCTCAAAAGTGTGTTTAAGGGCATCATCTCTACAATACAGCTGCCTATCCAAACTAGTTATGTTTTTTACCTGTTTGCTAACTGTTTTTATTAAATAAAGCTTTGCACATATTTTTTTTATTTATTATTATTATTATTTGCCCTGTTGGCATTTTAGTATCTGTGTAGTTCAAGCTGATTCAGTGTTTTTAAATAGTTGCCTGAAAACCTGGCAGAGTAAACTGCTTACAGAAAAATACACTTATGTGGAAAAAAAAAAAAAGACTGCCCTTTCTCTCACGTTTGGTTCCTTCTCAGATGTGTGCTTCTGGTACTCAGATCCCTTCTGTTAATACATGGATGGAAAATATCATTACTTGCTCTGTAGGGGTAGGAAAACACTGTGGGAAATGCACATTCCAGTTTTTTTACATGCCCTGCCTTTCACAGTATTTCTCCATTGTCCAGTCAAATCCTACAGGCCTACTGCAATACAAGCAATAAAGAGTTAATAGTCAAGGCATAGCCAAATAAAATATAACCAGCTTCCTTCTCATTCACCATATATACCAGGAAAACTTTGCCTGCTGTTATTCCCACATAAACTGCCACACAGACAGCTGCAGTTGCCTCTGGCACCTGTGACAGGGTATTTTCCCCCATTTGGTAATGGTGCTGCCTGCTCCACCAAACAGCTATTGGTGTGTGATTATCAGGAACATCAAATAGCCCTTTATCTTATCAAAATACCTGAGATAATCCTCTGCCACAGTGCTTTTGCACGGTCCCTTTTATTTCACCACACATTACATTTAATTGCCTTCTGCAGTTCCACCTGCTAATGGGAGCTAGGACAGAAGAGAGAAGAATCTTGACATTGCCTGAGACAAGTCTCACCTGTGAAATCAAGTCTTTTATAGAGAAGAAATATTTCCTAATGAGTCTATCCAATAAAATTTTAAAATTCATGTACAGACAATGTTTTTCTACAAGAAGAATCAAACTTTAAATAGAAAAATACATGGTATTTGTTAGAGCTGCTCTGTGACACATTGTTTCTGCAATCAGACTTTCAATTATAGTACTTTGGGGTGTTGAGCACCCTTGACTTTCACTAGAAACTCATTGAATATGACAGGCTTAAGGTCTAAATGCTTTAGAAAGCTCCTGCTACCATTCAGTTGCTCAGACAGGGATTAAAAATACTGCAGGCAGTAACAAAGTGGAAATATTGACTCAGCAGTAAAAAAAATCAGTCCATTGAGGTGGAGTGTACAATATGTGGTGGTGGAGGAAGGGTCACGAGAAAGCATTATCGCTCTTGGGCAGATTTAACAGTTTATATCACAAAACCACATACTCTTTCAGGGAAGTCACAGTCTTCACAAAAGACAGTGGCACTTTACACTCAGAGCAAAACTTAAACAAGGAAACTGGGGGTTTTGTTCTGTTTTGTTTTTTAATCTAGTAAAAAAGTATAACAGAGGCACCCACATATAGGGGTTTACTAGGAATGAATATTTATTCCAATAAACACTATTTAGCACTCTGATACATCAAGTATCACAGATTCAGATGTCAGTCAGGAATACTAATACACTACAGCACAACTACTTAAGAATTCCTAAGGTTTTTTGACTAGTCTTAACATGAAGAATAATAGTAATCCTGTAGCTGCACATTCACTCAAAGGGAAAGCCTCCCCCTCAGGTACCTGGAATCATTTGTCCAATAGTGGCACGGCTCACTCAAAGATGTATCTAAAAGTGTTATCACTCACCAAAGATGAGGTTGCTCAATCTCAAGAAGTCTTCTTAGGTCTTAGGTGACATCCTGACCTAAGGGGCAGGCTTCTTCACAGACCTGCTGCTCCAAGGGAAAACCTAATCCAAGGGCTTCCCGGCGGGAACTCTGTTTTTATAGACTAAGTCAGATCTGACCTGGGGTCATTCATTTGTTCATTGACCTGCACCAAGACACCCCATTGGCAGGGGATGTTAGGCTGCAGCAAGGAGGACATGGTTGAATTCAGGATCCATAGGGCAGCGAGGAAGGTATGAAGCAAGCTCACTATCCTCAATTTCAAAAGAGCAGACTTTGGCCTTTTCAAGGATCTGCTTGGTAGGGTTCTGTGGGACAAAGCCGTGGGGGAGATGGAAGCACAGGAAACCTGTTCCATATTCAAGGATCACCCCCTCCATGCCCAGGAGCTGTGTGTCCCAATGAAGAGGAAGGCAGGCAGCCTGTGTGGATGAGCGAAGTGCTCCTGGATGCAGTTAAATGTAAAAACAAGGTTTACAGAGATCGGAAGCAGGGCCAAGTATCCTGGGGAGAGTACAGACAAGCCGTCAGAAAAGCAAGGGATCAGGTAAGAAAGGTCAAAGCACAGTTAGAGTTGGACCTGGCCAGGGATGTTAAGAACAACAGGAAAAGTTTCTACAGGTATGTCAGCAATAGGAGGAAGATGAGGGAAAATGTGGGCCCGCTTCAGAAGGAAACTGGAAACCTGGCCATGCAGGATGTAGAGAAGGCTGAGGTACTCAATGGCTACTTTGCCTTAGTCTTCACTGGCAAGGGCTCTGGTCACACCACCCAAGTTAGAGAAGGCGAAGACATGAGTTGTGAAAAGGAAGATCTCCCCACTGTAGGAGAAGAGCAAGTTCATGACCATCTGAAGGACCTGAAGGTGCACAAGTCTGTGGGACCTGAAGGGTTTCATCCAAGGCTCCTGAAGGAACTGGCTGATGAAGTTGCAAAGCCTCTGTCTACCATATTTGGAAGGTCTTGGCAGTCTGGAGAAGTCCCCACAGACTGGAAAAGGGGAAACATAACTCCCATTTTCAAGAAGGGAAAAAAGGAAGACCTGGGGAACTATAGACCAGTCATTCTCACCTCTGTGCCCAGCAAGATCATGGAGCAGATCCTCCTGAAGGCTCTGAGAAGACACGTGGAAACAAAAGGGTGATTGGTGACAGCCAGCGTGGCTTTCCCAAGGGCAAATCCTGCCTGACTAATTTGGTGGCCAGATGAAGACGTGTGGTGAGTGGTGTTCCCCAAGGGTCAGTACTTGGACTGGTGCTGTTTAACATATTTTTCAGTGACATGCACAGTGGCACTGAGTGCAGCCTCAGCAAGTTTGCTGACAACACCAAAGTGTGTGGTGAGGTTGACACGCTGGAGGAAAGGGATGCCATCTGGAACAACCTTAGCAGGCTTGAGAAGTAGGCTTGTGCAAACTGTATGAAGTTCAACAAGGCCAAATGCAAGGTTCTGCACCTGGGTTGGGGCAATCCCAAGCACAAATACAGGCTGGGCAGAAAATGGATGAATAACAGCCCTGAGGAGAAGGACATGGGGATGATGGTGGACAAGAAGCTCAACATGAGCCAGCAATGTGCGCTTCCAGCCCAGAAAGCCAACTGTGTCCTGGGCTGCATCAAAAGAAACATGGCCAGCAGGTCAAGGGAGCTGATTCTCCCCCTTCCCTCAGCTCTCGTGAGACCCCACCTGGAGTACTGTGTCCAGGAGCTTCCAACATTGGAAGGACATGGAGCTCATGGACAAAGTACAGAGGAGGACCACAAAGGAAATCAGAGGGCAGAAGCACCTCTCCTATGAAGACAGGTTGGGGTTGTTCAGCCTGGAGAAGAGAAGGCTCCTATGGAGACCTTTTAGTGGCCTTCCAGTATTTGAGCGGGCCTACCAAAAGTTGGGGAGGGACTTTTTACAAGGGCTTGTAGTGAAAGGACAGGGGGTAATGGATTAAAACTAGAAGAGGGGAGATTTAGGTTAGATATTAGGAGGAAATTCTTTAGTGTGAGGGTGGCGAGATGCTGCAACAGGTTGCCCAGATAGGTTGTGGACACCCCTTCCTGGAACTGTTCAAGGGCAGGTTGGATGGGGCTCTGAGCAAGCTGACCTAGTGGGAGGTGTCCCTGCCCATGCAGGGGGGTTGGAACTAGATGATCTTTCAGGTTGCTTCCAACCCAAACCATTCTATGATTCCATTACCCTCTAAGTTGACATAGGGTCCCACCCTTGCAACCCCCAAATTACCTCCGAAAAGTAGGTTCCACTCTGCTGGCAGTTCTGCAGCCCAGCAAGGGGTAAGACCACATTTTGGTCATAGTGCCACCCGCTCTAACCCAACAAAGGTGTGTCCATCAGGGATTCTTCTGCCAGCTCCAGAGGGCTTAACATATAACAATCCCCAGCACCAGCAGGAGGTGGAGGGCAGGGCACGAGGGCTCTGCCACAAAAAGTTACATTCTTCAGTTGCAAAAAAAATGAAGTCTGGTACTTATGGAAAGCCTACCACCCTTTAGTATTTCAAATGTGCATGTGTATATTTTAGATCCTGTCAACAACTACATTATAAAATCTTCCAATTTGTTATTTATAATATGGAGGATATTTCAATACAATTCTCTCCTATACAAACACAAACACTGATTACCAGTTGAAGAAAAACAGGTGACACACAGCCCATCCAATGATGAGAAAGATGGCAAATTAGTAACTCCTTCACGCCTCATTAAGTGCAGTTAGCTTCATTCAAAACCAGTGACTTCAATGCCATTTTCTACCCAGCATATAGTAGTGAACTGTGAATCTAGCACCAGGCTGAAATGTTAGTGTTTTATTAGTATGAGCTACTTTGGTTTTTATGTTTCTATGGAGCTATGAATATGCCATCAAATGGTGAAAGTAATTTGCAGTAATACAAAGACAAGCTCTCCTTTATTTGGTTGCTCTTGCTTTCTCTTCTCTACTTTGGGGAATTAAAGAAATATAAATAAAATAATATTAATATTTAAAAAGCAAGTGTGCCTAACCGGTCAGACACCACGTGTATGTGTACGTGAATGCCTGAGTATATGAACATGGCTCTATTTCTGAAACGTAGCAAGCAGAAAAAGAAACAACTCGTGAGCTTTCACTGTGTGCCACTAAAACTACTGGCAAAAGAACAAAAAGTGAGACTATCTCACAAAGTGGCTGTGAGATACAAGGGGCTGAATTTCATGTGAATTTCAAGTAGCAGACTATATACATGAGTTGCCTTATTAGAGTTCAGCACCAGCAGGTGAGCTATTAGAGGAAATTCTCCAAGGCCAGATGGGGATTCCCAGGTCTACACAAAGAACCGACCAACTAAAAGGGCAACCTTGTATGGGTGGAAAAACACCTGGCTCAGTCATTGCCAGGAGACTGACTATTGCACTGTGACACAGAAAGTACCTTGTGCACAAGACTGATGACATTTTGAAATTGACTGATGAATCTGGAGATTGCCACTGTTTAGCATTTGGAGTAAGACATCCTACATGCCATGCAAGATTGCTCTCAACCACCTGCTGCAGAGTCCACCAGGTGGGGTGCCAAAGCAGCCCACCTGGGTGTCACAGTTCTGCTGCTGTGCAGCCGCATGGCCTGGCACAGCCCCTGGACCTGGCACAGCCTGCTGGAGAAATGATGGAGGGATCCATAAGAAACCCCCCTCGGGCCACCCTGCCAGCCTCACTCAAGAGATGAAGTCTAGCTCAGCATCCTCAGCTGTCCTCACACTGCTGCCCTTTGCCTGGCCCTGATCCTGATGGTCCCTGGTGGGAAGGAGTGAAACACACACACCATCTCCACAGACAGAAGCCAAGACTCAAGCTTTCCAAATCACAATTTAAAACATCACTGTCTGGAGCTCGGCGATAAAGAAACAGTGAACACGTAGAAGCAAATGTCCTGGCCCAGTCTTCCCACCAAGTTCATTTGGTCTAATTGAAATGGTAACCACAAGCTGAGCTTATTGATACAGGGATCAGTAAAAAAAAAATTCCTGGTTTCTGTTTTCTAAATTATTAGTGATAATAGAATACTTTAAATACACAGAGAAAGAGTGGACAGTTAATGTATTATCCAGCAGCCCTTTCACGATTTTCTTCCAAAGTAGCTTTAATCTTAGCCTGTGAAATGAATGTAAATTTTAGAATATTAATGGAAATTTTCAAAGTTGTTAATTGTTAACTGTTAATTTGCAAGCCTGAAGGATCTAATCATGGTTGGCTTTTGCCTTCGAAAGAACTACTGAAGATACTCTGAGCACATAAAATGTAAGTATCACGAAAAACCAAATAAATCAAAACACCTTCATTAATCTCTTGTAAGAAAGGATACCATTCAGAATGTATCTTCTTCACCAAGTAAAAGGTTATATCAGATCACTGAAGTGAAAGAGAATGTACTGCACATATCAAGAGATGTGACAGCAATGTGAACCGTTACAAAATGGCTTTCACCAAATGAAAACAGAACAAAAGAAAAAGAAGGAAATATCACTCTAACCTGCAGGCTAAAGATACAAAACACGGGGTACTGGAGGCATGAACAAAGCAAGCTTTTTGCAGAGAAAGGTTTAACAAAGTAATCAGGCTATTTAGGTCTGTACTAAGTGTCAGTGCTTATGTATTTATGCATTTCATGTTTTCGCAAGATGCCACACTGTGTTTTGACTATTTCTACACTGCTAAAAGTCATAAAACTTCAAGAAGATAATCAAGCACTTCTTCAAGTGATTCCCAATGTGAGCACAGAGGGAGAACTCCAGATCTTGGGGAGATCAGTGAGGATTATTTTCTCTTGACCTTACTAAGGTCAGACTTTTGCCTCAGGTATTCACAAACCAAAGAAACTCTGCAGAAAGATCAAGGGCAACGAAGACAAAGTTGAAGAGTGTATGAGGTGGAACAGTTGTTTGTGCCTGCAATGCATTGTTTTTGTAAGAAGAAAGTTAAAATACAGTTAATTCCATAAGCTAATTTGTTTCAGATGAAAAAAACCAATAAATGCTACCTGTCTCTAGCTTATTATTAAGAAATCAGGGAAGAAAACAGCATTTTCTAGTACTGTAAACAGACTCTAAACAAGCTACTTAAAATGCCAGTTTCTTTCAAAGCTGCCTGTATATCATTGACATAAGTGAGTTCTTTGCTGTTAATGAGTGACTCATGGGTGTTTCTTGCACACAAAGAACACTAAGTATGTCATTGTACTTGTGCAAGTGAAATAATTTACAAATACCCATCAATTTTCTACTGCACTACACTGGAAAATATTCTTAATATGGATTTACTCTGCAGAGGTGCAACTTTTTTAATTTAGAAGAGGCTTGTGGGAATGTGATTTTAAATTCTCATTTGGACTTTTCCTCAGACATTACTAGGGAGATGCAAGCAGGATTTACTGATGAAAAATGTGTATGTATATACTCGGTATGACTTTTTGGAGCATTCAAAGGCCTTGGTGTTATTGAAAAAGTAATGTTTTGGTCAATAACCCAAAACCAGTAAATCATTCACTTCCAAGACCTTATATACATGCAAAAATGCTGAAATTCTGGCAGACTTTCAGAACAACCACAGCCACTACATATTAAAGTATTGGGAAATTATAGTCTTTCTTATCTTCTGCTATTCTGGTATTGAGAATATTTTGTATAGTGCCCCTTTCAAAAGCAAAAGGCAAGGACAGAGTATGCATGTTCAGCAGCAGTTGTGAATGACAAGACTCAGCAGCTTGTGAGAAGAATTACAGCTCATGAAAGACTCAAAGAAGGTTATATTGGTATAATATCCTATGATATTAGGAGGCAAAACAACAGAAAGGAGCTTGTGATGGTATATTGTAATCCTCTAGGCCAAACTCATGCCTTTTCTGTTTTTTAGATTCTTCTGAGTGAAATGCAAAAGTATACAAAATGAAGAAAATGCACAAACAACAATTTTGTGGTGGTTATTAGCTTTCTGATATTTTTTTTTAATCTTCCAATAACTGTCAAGTTTTGAAACTATAAGCGAAACCAACCTCCATTGTGTTTTTTTTCTGTATAAATATATTTTTTATTGTATTGAATAATTTTAAGCTTTTTTTAAAATTCCTGCAGTATGAAATTACACAGGCCAGTGCTGCAAACTTTGTCAGTGTCCAACAGGGCATTCATTTTGATATTATAATAAAATATAAGTACACAATCTGTCTGTAGATGAATTCACAGAGAATGCAAGAGAACAGAGAGCAGGCACCAAACTGAAGAATGTGTGCCCAAGAAACACTTCTGGTGGCTGCCGTTGCCTCCCCCCAGACTGAGAAGTGGAAAAGGCACAGAGGCAGTTTCAGAACTCAGTAGCAAGAAGTGAGAGCTCCTGTGCTGCACCTCACTGTTGACAGCAAACATGGGAGGAGGAAGGCAGTGCCCCATACCTGTGGGGTCGGGAGTCAGGTTATGGGTGCATGTGCCTGACGTGTCAGAGGAGAGGACAGAAGGTAATGTCCTCTCTGCTGTGAAGTAAACCAAACAAATCAATCTGAGTAGGCACAAAGAACAAATGTAGTTAGTAAGGAAATAAGAAGTTCCGTATGTTCGTACCATATCAGCATGTTAGGGTGTGTCAGGTGTAAATGTATCACATTGTGTTGTAATTAGATATAGATTAAAAACTAGTTATCAGTAGAACTCTCCCTTTTGTTCTTTTACTTGATGTCCTGAGTTTCCTTTTCTTCCTCAGACTGGGGTCTGTGTCAGTGGCCTGCTGTTACCATGTTAGCTCATCCTACAGCAAATCCGAGGTGCTTTATACCTGTGTAGTGAAAAGGCTTGAAGAATCAATATGGTTCTGCAGGACCTCTGTCTTTTTCTGTCCAGCATACACCAGAGCAGTCCTTGTGGGAAGAAGTATCAGCTGGATAAAACCAAAGGTGGAGCAGTTCACACGCTGAGCCCAGAAGCAGATGGCCATGCTGAAAATCACAAATAAGGGTGTCTTACTGTTTCCAGTTATAATTAGTTTTCTTACTTAGAACCCAATGAAAATAATATTTGTTAATTAAAAAAACAACTAAGGAAGCTTGCTTTATTGGATTCTGCAGCTGACAGAAAGATAAGATCACTTATCAATGATCATAGAATCATAGAATCACAGAATGGTTAAGGTTGGATGGGACCTTAAAGTCAGGTTCCAACCTCCCTGCTTTGAGCAGGGACACCTCCCAAATAGACCAGGCTGCACAAAGCCTCATTCAACCTGGCCTTGAACACCTCCAGGGAGGAGGCTTCCACAACCTCCCATGGCAAGCTATTCCAGCACCTTACTACCCTTATGGTGAAGAATTTTTTCCTGATGTCTAACCTAAACCTCCCCTCTTTCAGTTTAAAACCATTACCCCTTGTGCTATCACTGCCAGCAAGGGTAAGATCACTATTCATTGATAGGATAATTTGATAAGCTTTTAGATCCTTTGCAAAACAAAAGTGATCAGGGTAATAGCAGATTATAAACATGAGAAACCGTGCCAAATCCGATGGATTTTTCTCACATCAGAAGGTTTTAAAAAATAGGAGAAATCTGTATTTCATTTGCATGAGTTATTGCAGCAACCAGTGTTCTGGTGAGATGCTTTTTGATCTGCTTTTAAAAGGGTGCAAAGCTTGTATTTACTAAAATAATGTGTGAGACACCATTACTGAAAGGGTATGAGGTTTTTTCTTTGTTTATACAAGGACTGGAAAAGTACCCAAGAAGAAAAGACATTACCATGTACAGATACATAGTATCATCTCATAAATACTGTGGGATGTGATACACAAAGTTACGACTATACATCATGAAATTATTTTGATTTTGCTTTATTTCTTGGAACAGCTGGTGGGCAGAAAAAGTTTCTAATATTTGATATTGGAATAATGTAAATATAAGAATGAAAATCGATGTGGGAGCTGTAATTTAAAAGGGAAAACACAAGTCTCTATGAGTAATTGATAGACTACTGAAAATTAGTTGCAGTGGGAAGAAATATTCGTAACAAGTGCTTTCATTGTAGCAATGTCCATGCTTCCTCACAATTGGGAGACAGATCTTTCAGTCCATTCAGAGATGATGAGCAACTTAAATGGTGAGGTGCCCTCGTAGGACAGATTTGAAGACCCTCTTGTCATTTGGATATGCAGGTTACACTTCCTGTCACACTTGGGCCAGACTTGAACCTATCTCATTTGTTGGACCAATTCGGTCCCCATTAATCCTGCTTTTAAACTACATGTAGAACAATATCCATCCTAGATAGCTCCCATTTTCTTTTTTCTCATGTTATGAGCAAGTTGAAAAACCTAGTTGCCTGCAGCTAATCTAGATGTCTCAGGAAAACGTCTTCTTCATCTCTATTGTCTTAGGAAACTGCGTTTCCCATAGCCAGAGGGTTCCTCTTGCAATGGCCTATGAAACGGCTGCGGCTGAGTCCCCCTCCTTGTGAAATTATGCCCACTAGAAGTGGATACGTTTAGGGCTATCGACTGTTGTGGGGTTACCGAGTCCTGTGATCTCTCTGGAGAGGAGGGAGGGAGAGTGGCAGGAATTACAAGTTTCGAGTCCCCCTCCTTCAGCCCATCCCCTGGGCAAGCCACATCGAACCCCTTGCCACCAGGTCAAGGCAGCATTTTCCAAGGCTGCCTTTTAATAAGAAAGTTACGTTAGTCATCAGACTATACGATCACCCACAGCCCGCCCTAGTCACCGACCGCCGTCCCTGAAAAGACCGCCGGCCCAAAGCCCCCCCTGCCGACCGTGAGGGGCGGCCCCACTCCCCCCGCCCCGCCCTCGCGGCATGTGACGGATGCACATGCGCAGACGGGACAGCCCCGCGTCCCTGCTGTCGCCTCTGGAGGCTTATGCGCATGCGCAGAAGCCGGGCTGGGCGGGGCCAGGCCTAGATGAGTGACGTCATGCCCTGAGGGTGACGCCGCCGGGACGGGGTCTCGCGAGAGCTGGTGCGGCAGTGGGGAGCGGGCAGGCCGCCAGGTCGGGGGAAGGGGCGCAAGGCCTCCGCGCCCCGCCCGCTCGGCGAGGCTCCGCCCCGCGGTATGTGCCGCCGCCTCCTCCTCCGCCGCCCGCGGGACAAGGGGTGGCCGAGCGGCAGGGGCCGACGGGCCGGCGGCTGCCTCTCGTAATGAACTTGCACCAGGTGCTGACGGGGGCCGTGAACCCCGGAGACAACTGCTTCTCCGTGGGGAGCCTGCACGACCAGCCCTTCACGGTGAGTCCTCCACCGGGGCCTGGGCGCCTCCGCCGGGGCCGCGTCGCTGCGCCCCGCTCGCTTCGCCTGAGCCGGTGTCGAAGGCGGAAGCATCAGGGGCGCCGCCGGCAGCCGGCCCTTCGAACGGGGCGGTCGACCCCTGTAAGGTCGTCGGCTGGCGGCGGCACTGTTCGCCGCCGGGGGAGGGCTTCCGCGAAGGCCCTGCGGCACACCTGCTCGGGACCGGGGGAGGTGTAAAAAAACTTTACCGGAGCAGCGGCTGTTGCCGAGCCCGGAGGTTCGGACAGCGTCGGGGGTGGGCGGGGCGGCCGGCCTGTCCAGCCGGGGAAGACTGTACAGGGTGCGGGGCGAGCGCGGTACCCGGCAGCTGCCGCACGCACATGCTGCCCTTCGTGTGGGTTTACTAACGCAGGAACATGGTGGCTTTGATAAAATATTACATAAACGTCAGCCGGTACGTGCGACTTTCTGGGGAAGGGAATGTCAGCACTCGCTTTCAGACAGATAAGTAATTGATATCCTTACTGGTCATGGTTGAAGAAGATCTTGAAATACCGTGTCTTAGTGTTAAGATTTTAAAAGCATATTTTAACTCCCTGTCGATGTTTATACTTAGAGTGGAGAAATAAAAATACCTGCAGTATTTAGTAAAAGTTAAAGCCTTTTATTAGTGTTTGTTTTCCTCCCTTTCGTTTTTGTTTTATAAACAGTCTTATGTTTTTTTATTTCCACCCTTCCTCCGAAATATGCCCTTCCCGCCTTCCCTTTTGGGCTGTAGAGGAATGAAATAAGACACAGCAAAGTTTCTCAGTGCACCGCATTTGGGTATTTTTAACCTTACCTCTTCTGGCTGCCCCTCATTACGGCATAGTGTGGTTGTATGGTTTTGAGTTTGATAGGGGAAAAATAGCTAGAAATACAAGAATTAAAAAACTTACTTTTTTCTGTCCCGACTCATGTACACAATTAAATTCAGGTGGCTACTTTTAGCTTCCCTCTGTGGCAGTAGTGCAGTGCCAGTGCTGGAAAGGTGGGGTTCAGAGTGAAGCACCTCAGAGCTTCTTCCCCAGTGTTAGGCTGGCTTTGCAGAGTTTGTTTGTCTACAGCCTTGTCGGGTGAGTGATACGCTTGCTTCCAAGAAAATGAATCCTATAAATAAGTGCATGTTCCAACACTTCTGAAACAGAAGCAGTTGAGACTTGAAATTCCAACTGTGCCAGACTTTCTGATTTTATGTATCCAGAAATGTTAAAGACCCACCAGTGGTGGGAAACCATTTGGTAAGAGACAAGGAGACTTGCTTTACAGGGAAATGGTAGTAAGCTTTCAAAGTACCTTCTAAGTTTCCCATTTTTATGCCTTTTTTTCTGTGAGGAAAATGGTTTGAGTTACCGGTGTCACTGAAGCACTCTTTGCTGTTAAGGCTTAACTTGTCAAAAGTGTTAGAACTTCCCAATGGATGAGTAAGAATCTCTCTTTAGGGAGAAAGGAATGATTGGGAAGTGCAATTTCAGTAACTGTTTTATGGCCTCTTTTTCACAAGAGCTATTTTTATATAAACATAGTAACAGTGTTTCCTATAGACGCATTAATCTTGCTTTGTTTTGTCCTTTTCCCCAGAAGATTACTAATGGATTTCTTTTCCTCAGATTTAAAATGTGGATAATTTTGGTTGGTTGTTTTTTCATTTTGGTTTGTTTTTTTTGTGTTTAATTCTGTTATAGTTGCTGTTACTCATTTTATAGTATTATGTTAAGTTCATAAGGTTGCTCAGAAGCCCTAAGAAGTGAAATGTGCTGAGGTTAATTTCTGTTTTTTTGTAAAGAAATAGAGGATTTAACCTCTAGAAAATCCAACAATAAAAACAACTGTTTTCCCATATCTAAAGTAATGATCTAAGTATTAGTAAGCATTTATAATTAGTAAGTGTTTATAAGCGTAAGTACTGTTGAATGAAGACTGAGAAATGGAAAAAAAAAGTCTCAGCAAACTTCTATGCTTCCAGTTTTCATGGCTGAGAACTCCTTAAGAGTTGATATTTAAGGGTTATGTACTGTACAGGTGGAGTAGGTTACCTTTGTCTAACAAGAGAACTTGGTCTGTAATACCTTGGACTCTTTTTTCCTGGATACACTATGGCCCAGAATATTGTCTGATATGCTGTACTAAGTATTTAAGGTGAAAAGTTGTAAAATACAGTTTTAAGCTGAAAGTAAGAGATTATTCTCTTAAATTCCAAAAAAATTAGAAGTGAAACTTGTAAAAAGTGCCTGTCCCCACAGAACTGTATGCATCTTTTTGACTATGTGCAGTTGTGTTTTAAGATGATATTTAAGATACTTTTCCTAATGGTGTAGGTCTGGCCTTCTTTTTTTAGGATGTGAAGTGTCAATTGGAGCGTGAGCTTCCTTGGAGAGAACACTGATAAAGAGTTTTTGGCATGTCTTTTATTTATATATAGAAAAAGGCTCATAAGCATCAAGGTATCACAAGAAACATGCTTGTTATCTGCTGGGAGCCGGTGGTAATAACATGGTATGCTAAATGAATGAGGATTCAGCCTTCATTAGTCAAAATTTAACTGTTTACTCTCTGAGTGTTTCCCTGAAATCAATTTGTTCTATTTTCCATGTATGTGTCCACATTCGAATATGTCCTTTGCTTTCTTTTGTGATTTTCAAATCTTAAATATTTGAGTAAATAAATCACTTGCATGGTGTATTAGTTATTACTGAAGTTGTATCTAAGTTACGTTGGTACCACTTTTGTGATTGGTTGGCTTTGAGCATTTTAATTCAGTTCTGCTGCTGTCATTTTTTTTCCTGTTTTTTTTTTTTAAGTATCAGAAGAGGGAAAAAAAAATCACGTTGCAAGCACAGTCTTAAGACTGGTAAGGGCAGTCACAAAACAGTGATTGTTTGAATGTGTAAAAATTTGGTAAAGAAAGAGAAATTGCATGGTTTATTTCAAAGCAAGCAGAATGTTTTCTGAACAGGTTTCTTCTCTATGTGTGATTTAACTCATCCTGGACTTGAGACTGGCTTTGTGTGATTGATAGAACTGTGAACTTCAAATGTTACGTTGAAAAGCACTTGGAAAATGTGGGTTTTGTATAGTTTGGTGAAGACCACACTGAATTTTCCAAAGAAACTGGGTTGTTAATGTAAGGATTTCCAGCTTTGTAAACATTTTTGATAAATAAAAGTAGATTCTGTGGCTCAAGAAAATTGTTACTAATCTGTCTAGAAAATACTTAATGTTTTCTTTGTATTTAGAACTCTATACCTGCCTACAGTCAAGAAAATTGACTGGTCATAAGAGTCACTCAAGAAGTTACACTGTTTACACCTGCTTCTTGGTTGTGATTTAGAAAAGAGGAGAAGAACTCTTGGATATTTTTTCCCCATGTTCATTTAACCTATGCAAAACATAATAAATTAACTGTTTTTTAACTGAATTAATGTAAAAAATAATGAAAATGGGATAAAACTTCTTTACACTTCAATGAAAAGTGCAATTTCAGTGAGACGTGGTTTTAAGTGCATGGCCAATCAGTTTGTCACTTAAAGATGTGTATTAATTCAAGTACTTTTTATAGATTAGAAAGTTATGTTTTTTTTCCAAGCATGATGAAAGCGTATTTTTTCAATTAATCTTCTTAATGAAATTAGTATCTTTAAAAAAAAAGATATTTAAATGTAATACTTAGACTAGTGTAAGTTTTGGTAGAGTAATGGGGGTGGGGAGAGACCATGCT
Organism: Hemiprocne comata; assembly: GCA_020745705.1. NCBI lineage: Eukaryota > Metazoa > Chordata > Aves > Apodiformes > Apodidae > Hemiprocne > Hemiprocne comata. Next base: position 65,219,968 of record CM036616.1, on the reverse strand, counting down.
AATAAGACTAGTGCAAATTTATAGCTTCATGTGTGTGTTCTTTTTTTTAAGGGAGTAATTTAGCAAGGTACATGGTGACTGTGCTTTTTGATTTTGAACATTATATGCAAAGGAGAAGAATACAGACGTTATTGCAATATCACCCACTTGATAGATTTGTTTGCCTTTAATTTTTAGCTTTACTTTTCCTGAGAATAACTTCTGTTGTAAGTTTTCCTTTATTCTTAGGGGAATAAAAAGTGAGAGACAAGGAAATTCATCTGTGTTTATTTGTGTTGCATTCAAACAATATTTAGCCCTTGCAGGCTAAGAATGTAGTATGGGCTTGAGCCAGCAGAAGAGACAGGTATCTGATGTAATTAATAAAGATGAGATTTTCTGGGTTTTTTGGTAGTAAGTTTTTGTTCCTAGTCTGTAGCACTTTTTCTTAGAATAGCTGTTTTTAAAAACTGAGACATAATCTTCCGTAACGTGTAACTATTGTAAAGTCTGTAAAAATGCCTGTTGTAAACTACTTTCAAACACATGCCAGAAATATCAAAATTCTATAATAGCTGAATAATAAAATCTTTTTAATTGTTCAGTTTGATTCAACCCTGGCATCATGACCTTTGGGACTTGCTTAGTTTCATTTGCAAGGGACATAAGAACCCTTGAGACACATCAGTGATAAAATGGCCTTGTGGCTTGAGAATAACCTCCAATACAGCAACAGAATCAGTTGCAGAACAAAAGAAGCAAAAGATAATGGGAGTTGTACTGGTAAGCTTCCAGTATAGCTGTAAGCAGAGAGAGAACATTTCCAAGTTACTGTGAACTAGTAAATGCAGTGCCCTGGTCTGCTTTGGCTGGGTGGTTCTGTATGACCTTGGGCACAGCAAAGGATTCTGCATTACTGTTGTAGTCTGTTCATCCCGTATGTATTTACATGTGTTTATATATATGTTACTTTATAAATGTGTATGTGCACACACACTCTACTGCTTTCATCTGTGGATAACAGCTGGTAGTTACAGTAAGCGTACTTATGCCCTTCATTTAAGAGATGTAGGTTAAATAAACAGCCCAAGTTGTGCAAGATAATGTGTCATTCCTTATGTAGGTGTAGCAAAAGCTTTGTATGTCCGTACATAAAAGAAATATGTAAGGAGTGTGGAGTACAAGGACAATAATTGCTTTAGAGGTGCTGTGCTATGTAAGAGGTCAAGATTCCTGATAATTTCCTTTTTCTCTGTTGAGAGTAGAGTCTGATTTGCCAGTATCATTCTCCATTTTTGAGAGTTGTGTATATCAGGCTTTCACTTTAGGAAGAAATTAGAGTAGTTCATGTAAGGGTCTATATTGTTTTCTGTTAAAACTAACATGCATTTAAAGCACTGTTGTTGTCAAAACATCTTTTAATCTTTAAATATGATTTTAGAAGTAAGAGCTGACACTTGATTAAAAGAACAGGTAGAAACTGTGTGAAAACCCAGTATTGCATGCAAAACCAGTTATTTTCATAGGCCTGAAAGGTCTTTCACTTACTAATTTCAAGCTTGTTTTGCTGTGTCAACAGCTGGTGGAATCCATGCTCATGTAGCTTAAACTAGTTTTATCGTGTTTATTTGTGTAACAGAAGAACAAAGCGTTGTTTAATAAACATTCCAAGAACATAATAATGTCAACATTATTTGCTTGTCCCCTTGTGCAAAGACAACTTTCTTGTAAATATTCTAGGACATTCTTAAGGTAAAAGTCTTTTATGGCTTGCCAAAACTAGACTTAGGGGCCTTGCTTGCTTTAAAAAGGTATATTGAGGTTTTATTATTATTGTTTTAAAAAAAATCTATTTAGGAATAATTTTCTGGTTGAACTGTATGGCAGCATTTTGTGCCCCCACACCTTCCTCTTCTCAAGGGCCTGGTTGTGCAGACAAGAGTATATATGTGACAAGTGCTTATACTCTGAAATTGCTTTTTGCCCTCCATGTAATAGAACACTTGAATTACCTTTTTTCTTAGTTTCCATAGCTTATAGAAATGCAGCCTCAGTAGGTTCTGTCAAAATCAAAATGAATGACATGCTAACTCTTGTGGACAAGTCTTGCAGTAAAAAGTAGATAAAGTTGACTGATCGGTAGAATTCATTTTTATTTTATGTGAGAGACTTAGAGTTTAGAAAGTATCCTTATTCCTGAAGTATTCCTTATTGACTTCCTACCTCACAGTTTTCTGAGGTGAAAAAAATTTAAGTACAAACTAAATCCAGTAGTTAGTTTTGTGTTCTTGTTTTAGAGAAATGTCTTTATAGGATACAGCTGCTTAGAAACCTCATTCAAAACTGGCGTCCGGGTTCTAGAGAGTGTGTATGAGGATGTGACTTCCCTGCAGAGACAAAGGAAGGACACCTTATGAGGAGGGGAACAGTCAAGCTTCCTTCCCAAAATGTTTGTAATAGTCAACAGTAGAGAAGGGAGCCTGTTGCAGTTCCATCTGCCAGACAGCTTAGTTACCTTCTATTCAGACACTTTTCTTTGAAATACAAAATATATAATATCCTTACCCTCTGCATCCCTTGCCATTTGTCTTTGAAATTGTGGTTCTCCTGCAGGCAAATAACGACTAAGCATCAAAAATATCCTCCAAGTCATAATCCTTCTACTTGGCTGTAGTTATATTTGGTATTTCTTTGAAAATGTTGTGTGGTTTTTTTTTTCTTTCTGCCTTTTTTCAGGACAGGTCAGCTCTACAGGCTAAAGAGCTAGTCAGTACTGCAGCTTATTGGAAATTGAGAAGTCAATGTGACTAAGTGTGATCTAATCTATATGAATAGGCTGATGTCAGAAGTTATTTTTCCCAAATGTCAATTTGTTTCAGGTAATGTGGAGAATTACCAGATTGTAAGGATGGAATGACCATATTTTTCTTCCATGAAGATGATTTTAAAAGGGATTCTTATGAGTGCACTTATAATTAGTTGTTAAAACTTAGAACCACTAGGATGATAAGATGCTCCTGGTGTTTTCTTCAGAAAGTTCATCCCCAATTTGACAGACTTTTTTTAAACACACAACATAAGAAATTGGGCAAGAAATTAGTATTAAACATAAAATAATAGCCATGTGTAAACATAGCAAAAGGGAGGAGCTATAGCTCTTGGACAAGAGTTAATATTAATCACAGAATCACCAAGGCTGGAAAAGACCTTTAAGATCAAGTCCAGCCTATGACCTAACACCACCACATCAGCTAGACCATGACACTAAGTGCCACATCCAGCCTGTTCTTGAGCACACCCAGGGATGATGCCTCCACCACTTCCCTGGGAAGTCCATTCCAATGTCTAATCACCCTCTCTGTGAGGAGATATTTTCAGGAGAAGGCATGTGTAGACTCTTTGCATACCTCTTTGAGCTACTGCTGCAGAGGACAGCCCAGGTTAGCAGGATGCCTGAGTTCTGATACTATTTTAAGTCCTTGTTCCTAATACATTATTGAAAAGACTCCAGTGTGTAGTGCTTGATATGTATTTTAGAGTTCATCCAATGCAAAATGCCAAGGGTACTCAGGACTTTTTTAATGTTAAAACTGATAAAGTTCTCAATTTCTTTAAAATGGTTAGTTTATGAACTTCAGGATCACTGTTAATGGTACGTGCTACAATGTATGATACTTTTTCTCTCCATGATGGAAGTATTGCAATGTTGTGATGCCACATGATCTCAGGCTTGCCTGTGAAGCTAGAAATGGAGAGCAACAAGTGAGAAAAATCTAGTCTATAAAAGCTGCTGAGGCCTAGAAAGGCGTACAGAACAGGTGGGCTTCATACAGTCTTTGGCACTTGAGCCCTTTAAAGATACTTTTAATAAAGTCCTATCATCTCCTTAAAGCGAAGGACACTTGGGATCTTTTGTTTTCTTAAAATTGCCTCTATATTCAAGAAAATGGCGTGGGGGAAAACTGCTTGTGTGATACTTCTGAACAGCATTTGCCTGGTGGGCTACAGACATAGTCAATCAGTGAGTCACTAGGTGAGATGGTTTTTAACTAAGGAAAAAAAAATCAGTGAGGAACAGGTCCAAAGTTCCTGTCATTGCAATATCAAAATAATCACTTTAACATTTGAAGAAAAAATAATACTCACTCGCCTCTTTTGGAATGAGTTTTAATTTAGACTGGTTTGGATCCTGTGATTGAATATCTCAATTTGTAATAAATGCTGCTCTTTTGACAGGAGGAATTACACTGCTTGAACCTCTTCCTGAAGCTGAAGAGGGGATTGGACAGGAAGCGGCTCCAATATATGACCAATAATAAATGAGCATAAATATATGATTATGTTTAGTCTACAGAAGCATTATAAACACCATTTTCAATTATCAAGTTATTTTAAGGGTGACTGGTGGTCTGCTGATTAAAAAGTAATAACTGAATATCAGCTGAGGATGGTGATAAGTCTTCTGGGTAAGATTGTTTTGGGAAATAGCAGGGAATCCTTTATGGGGAAGATTGTCTTTGGACCAAAATACCAATTATCATTATTTTCAAAATTTTATTTATTTTAATTGATATACTGGTTTGATAGTCTAGGCCAGGCTTGGTAAAGGTACTCTTTAACATGAAACACCTGAAAACATTATAATCGAAGTTCAAATTTGTAAATTTAACATTCATTTTTTTTGCTTTTTTTCAAGTCAAAAGTGTTGTTAGTTAATACACTAGAAATTAGTAGGGTAATTTAAGGCAGTCATTTATGTCAGTATATGGAAATCTTCCGTCTGCAGTTTTTGTGAGACTGTTCTGCTCATGAATATTTTGGCCCACTAAAATGGCATTTTTGGCCTTTTTATCACTTTCTTGCTCTCTAATAGAATGCTGTTGTTTGTGCTTTTCATTTTGCTGCTGGCTTCCTGGCTCTAACTTTTTAATGGATGTGCATTTCTTTTTCTGGGTTTTTCATCCTTGAATGCTATATTCTTATGCGATTCTGTTAGCTGTTGTTTCCACAAATTTCTCCAGTGTTTAATCTGCATTTCAATCTATGCTCAATTGCTAACAAAAATTTCATAAAGATAGGAAGAAATTTTGATTCAGACATTGCAGTGCTCAATCAGCTTGCTCCATGAATGTGTTAGATATCTCACTTAGTGACAATAGTGACCAGAAAATTAAATTAATTCATTAAATGCAAGTAACAAGAGACTCAGCAAGTCTGAAAGCACAGTTTTGCTTTTCTATAACTAAGCTTCGTTCTGTTACCCTTTTGAATTTTTCCTTTATTTAGTTCCTTAAATTATTTGTGCCATTTTATCAGTTCTGTTGCCTCTTCTCAAAAATTTATTTTTAAACGCCTGTCTCCCATCTAGGAAATACGTAACTAGTAATTTGCTGCTTCTGTTGCCTGATTTAATTTGTAGACATCTGTTTGATCTCTGCAGATACCTCTTTACTTCTGTCTATAGTGTTGTATATGGATAGGATGCGTGGAGTATACTGTTTCATATTTCATGGCTATACTGTAAGTAGCTAAAGCTTTACTACTTGTTTCTTTTCTCTTTTTTAGGCATATGCATCAGGATGTGATATCGTGGTATTGGGGACTGACTTTGAAAGATTACAGATAATCCCTGGGGCAAAACATGGGAACATTCAAGTGGGATGTGTGGACTGTTCAATGCAACAGGGGAAGGTACGTAGAGCAGTGTTTCTAATAATGTTCTAGCAGTATGTTAAGTGCCTTCTGAAGAGTGTGGATACTTGGAAGTTAAGGCAAATAAGAAGAGTGAGTAATAAAATGGCTGATTGCTTTGTCTTTATTTGTTGTAAGTGGCACAGGGAGTGTGAAATAGTAACCATAGACAGGAGATGGTAGAAGATATAAACACACACAGGGCTGCACAGAGGAGATGGCAAGAATTTGACTATAAGATTAGTAAGGTGGAAGCAGAGGTAATTTATTCACTATGGCCTCACATTACTGGGCATGTCATCAACACGCTTTGACATGTAAGTGGCTGGCAGCAGATGAGTGCTTCCAAAAAATCACCTTCAGATAATCCAGAAAAGCTGTATCCCTTTGAGGCAATTCTTAAAGGTTTAAAATTGCGCTTAGACAGGGTTTTGCTTTCTTGAATTTTCAGCTTTTCTTTTTCTTATGTGGGTCAACTGAATCAGAAATGTTGTATTTTAGACAGTGTTAGGTTTCAAGTCCTTTTTACAGAAGTCTTTCTTAATTTTCCTATCATAGTAAAAAAGAGATAACTAGGTAACTCTAGCCATTGGTATGTCACAGTGTGATTAAGCTATTCAGCAAGTCAGTAGGAATTGGCTTCATGTTGGCTTATGTAAGAGGGGTTTTTTACTTTGTTGCTTTCTTTAACCCTCTCCTTGTAAGGAGGTAACTGGAGCCTTCTGCATGTCACTTCAAGCCTCCTAAGTTGATGAGAACTTTGGTTAGGCACTGGTGTCCATCTTGAGACAAGACCTCTGCATGGCATCCAGTTCATGTTGACATGTGAAGTCTATGATGATGATCCCCAGCCACTCTCAGTTCCTGCTTTTTAATGTTTGAGTCATGAACTCTTGTAGTAGTAGTGAAGGAACATAAATGAGGAAATGTTCTCCTTTGTGTCTCTGGTACCTTACAGCCATAAAGACTGCTTGTGTTTCTCTGTTGACTATTAACTAGAGAGTGTTTTTGAGTTCACTGGCCATATATTAACAGATGATGAACTACACATGCAGATCCCATACCACAGCTAATTGTAAAATTTTTCTTCAAATTTGCAAGGTCATCTTCACTACATGATAGCCATTCTGTATGCATTTAAATGACAAACTGACCTTGAATTGTAAATTAACACGTGAATATATCAAAATATCAAGCTTAATAAGCTTTAGATTTTTTTTGTTTCTTAAGTAGGTCTATGTGGTCATTTTGATTCTGCAAGTTGATATTGTTTGCTGTTAGCAATTTGACTACATGTATTTGCAGAGTACCAAAATACTAAGCAGTGAATGGCTAGAAATCTGCTTATTGACTGGACTCATCAATACATTTCCAGTTCACTGTTGCAAGAATTATATTTCTTCTTACAGCTTTTTCATCACTATTTACGCACAGATTTCTCTTCAGTTTAGCTCCAGAGTAGTATTTTTTGTATAAAAATCCATAGAAAGAAGCAGAATGCAAATAATGCAGCTTATATAAGTTGCAATTTTGGACCATTGTGTAAAGCATTCAGTTATAATCTGTCCACTAGCTGGAGCACTTGCTGCTAGTTAAAAGAAAGCTTACTGAAGGGAAAAAAAAAATCAGTAAAAGGAAAATTAGCTTCATCCTGGCTCAAACCAGGACAGTTTTACAAATTATGCACCCTTCTATTTTTTTACTTTACAGAGGGCTGTTATCAAGCATTTTCTCCATAATAGCTAGCCCTTATTCTCTTTGAAGGCCCTACATCATTATCCCTTTGGATGACAGAATTGGTTTTTAAGATAATTTATTTTCTATTTATGAAAGCAATGAGTTGAATTTTTTTTCCATTCCTGTCTTTTAAATCTATTTCTAGTTTATTGGGAAACTAGTGCCATGTGAAACTACTTTGAACTAGCAACAGCTTAGAAGTTCACACATGACCCACCTCTCCCTGCGCTTTGAAGTGTGGTGAAAACATGCTGCCATGTTTTCTCTTCCTACTCTAGTTTTGGAGATAAACTTGACTCTGTCTCCCAGAATGAGATAAGGGGGAAAAATGGATGAGAATTTTTAATAATCCCAAAAAAGCATGTATGTATGTGTTTATCTTTACATGTGTCTGTATGTTTATGTATATTTTACGAAGTTTCCCATAGATTGGCAAGGACTAATTTCACAAACAGGGCAATTTATTCTTAGGCCACTGAATCCAGTCTCTTGCTGCTGGTTATAGGCAACTTGGTAACCCACAATTTGTTTGTAAGTACAGTACTTGATTGTCTCCCACACAGTGTAAGCTACAGGACTCTTTCCACTTCCTCTAGTGAACATGAGTAACTTAACCGAGGGTGCATGTGCTACCATTTCTAACATTATGAATGACTGTAATGTCTCTTATGACTCAGTACAGCTTCTCTGCACGCTTATTTCTAATAACAGGACTTGTGACAACAGTAGAGGTTTGTTTCATGGCTAGGTGGTTATTGTGGTAGTTTGGGAAATTCTTGAACACAAATTTTCATTGTTTTTGGAGACATGCTGCTCAGTGAGGACTAGTCTGAGTAGCTGTATCATTGTGGAAGCCTGTGGAAACTTTGAGGGGGTAGCAGTTGCTCGAGATAATATCTTTTTAGCATTTTGGCATGCTAATATTAGCTTGTCTTAAAAACTCACTAAACAATGAAAAAGTGGAAGAACTGTCCACACTTGGAAGAAAAGGAAAATTTTAATATGAGTTTGTATAAACTTGCTGTTGGGAGTGCAGAGTAGAATTTTGAGAGTAAAAGAGTAAGTGAGGTAAAGAGAATTAGAGAGGGCAAATATTAATCTGAGATGTAAGGAAAAAGTTTCTTCAGGCATTTTGCAACTGTGACAAAATTATTCTTGGCGTTTTGGGGTCAGTCTGATGTTTAGGTTGTTAATGTGATAGTAACTTATTTAACTGTAATTTTTTTATGGAGAGTGTTTCTCTTGAAGCTATGGATATATAGAGTTTAGGATCTCTGTTCATCTGTACATTTGTAGTTAATGGATCATGTACAAGTGTAGTCAATGGATCTGTGCATAATAACAACTTAGATATGACAGTTCAATGTGTTTTCTTTTTCTTAAAGCTGTTGAGACCAATATTGAAATAAAAATGTATTTCATAAAGTAACTCTAACTTTCTTTAATGTTATGAATGTTTTCTGAGCCGGAATTTCACAGCATTAGGAAATTGACTGTTGCTGCATATTACAGCTGTAGATGTGCTGCTTTTAATGGCAAACTTTACTTCAGAATGCAGGATGTGAGCTTCAGGTTTATCTACAAGGAGGTTTAAAAGTAGAATCAACAATTTGCGTTTTACTCTTGTGTGTTCTATAGCTTGTTTCTTTGTGTGTTTATGTACATATAAATTGCTTTAGATTGCAGCTTCGTATGGGAAGGTGATTTGTATCTTTGAGCCCGTTAGCATCTTGAAGCAGAACAGCAGCTGTCATGATGTAAGTAATTCATCACTCCTTAATTCATTTACTCACTTATAAAGCCTGACTAATTTTTCTGGTTTGCTTTAAAGTTGAATATTTCTTGGATATCTTCTTTTAATGATAGAATAAAATTGAGGCATAAGATGGTTCTTGGGAAGTGAAAGAAAATGGTGGGAGGAGAATAGAGACATGTTATTTGAAATAGTTTTTTAAAAAACTTCATTTTACTATAATGCTTCATATTACTGATTTATCTGACCCCACAATTCATAACTGAAATATTCTACAACTCCAGAAGATGTTAATAGCCTTGTTCTTCAAAGATTATAGCCATTACAGTAGAAATTCATTTTTGAACTACCCGATGTGTTTTACAGTTCTTACTTTAATTTTGATGTATGGAACTGTGTGTGCTTGGTCAAATCTGTAACAGTTTCAAAAAGCCTGAGGCTTTTTTAGAATATCTGATTGCATGCTTATACTTCAGTGTTATAATAGTGAATAAGAACAGTATTTATTCTTTTGATAGGATGGCTTCTTTTTGGTGACAGTGGTCTAGTGAATTAGCAGCCAGAATCTTTTGTTTCTGGATAATAATAAGATTTAGTGCTAGTTATTTAGCCATCCTTCTTACATGGAGAGGATTGCTCTTATAATTAGAAGCATTAGTGTCTAATTAAAGACGGCTTGATGAGAGCTTTGACAGCAGTTGCTCAAAGAGCTTCTGTCTTTCTCTTCAGGGGTTTGGTCGTTTGTATTAATGAATTGTTTACATGGCTGTGTAGTAGATTCATTTCTTTAACAAGTTCAGTCATATGATTCCTAGTACACCTGTAAACCAGTGGCATTTTTTATATTAACTAGATGGTATTGAATATATATATATGAAATTAGACCACTGAAAGCAGTGGAATAAAATAACTGTAGAATGTGACTTCCTATGCTTATATGAACTTCTTAGAAGTACTGCTCTCTTTTTTTGGTTATTGGAGCTGTGGAATCCATCCTGAATATTTTTCTATACTGGTAAACAGCATAGTTACCTTGAAACTCCAAAGTTAGCATAGTCACTGTAAGCATCAGAGTAAGCAGTGTCCACCCATGATTTGCTTTCAAATATTTATAATCACAAAATATTTTGTTATTTTATCCTTGCGGTTAACCTCTATGCAATTATTTCCAGCATATTTAGGGTGTTGTAAGATTGTATCTGTCTTTCATTTACTAGAATGTTCAGGATCTAAAAAAAAAAACAACGAACCAACAAAGAAATGTTTTATTTAGATCCTTATAAGCAGATAGTTCTTACTGTTTTCTACCAAACTTCTGAAAGATTTGGTCATTATATTTCAACATTCAGATTGATTTGTTTGATATTTTTGGAGTGAGAGACAATTTGAAAGTCTATCTTTATGAATTAAGAAAAAACCTGTTGGGTCTTAATATTAATTCCAGTAATTCAGTTTCTTTTATAATTCAGTGCTTGAAAACTTAGCAACCTGTTATGAAAACAGCCTAGATAAATATTTTGTGAGTTTAATCCTCAACTTGTTCCAGGGAAAGAAGTAGTGATGCAAAATCTGAAGATAGCTGACTGTTCTATTTTACATATTAAAAAAGAGAGGCGATAGTAGAATATAAGTTATGTTGACTGTATTGAAATACTTTAATTCAACAGTACTCCTGATATCAAACACCAAGTGCATTTAGTGTATTTAGTTTTTCTTTTTTCCAAAAATAAAATCAGACTTCTCTTTAAAAATAAACAACTCATTCTGATTATGATTTTTATATACTTAATTTTTTCAAGATATTTTTTTAAAATAAGAAATTAGAAACTTCTAATTGTATGATCAAATTAATGGAGAGCTATTTTGAATAAAAATCAGAACGAAACAATTTTTATTACCTAAGCAGTAATTTATTTTAAACACATCCTTTGTAGAAGTTGGAGAGTGCAGTGAAGTTGTGCTATTTCTAATATAAAAGGGGGAGGGAGGGGAAGGAAGTGTTTTCATGCTAATATTTGTGAATACTTAAAATTTCAGGTGTTACATTATCAGTGGCAGAAGAATGCTCAAATCTTACTGGAAACCATAGCACATAATCTAACGTGGGATCCCACAGGTACATCTAAAATAAAATAAGGACCTACCTATTTGATACTATGACTGATTTATTATTTAAATGTCACCATTTGAGGACAAGGAAGAGATGTTAATTTTGTCCCAAAGTAATAGAGAACGTCAAAGTGGAGTGAAATCTACCTTTTGTCACTAGTCATAGGAGAACCAAAATATTAGGTGCAACTGTATGGTCTTAATCAATTACCCTTATCTTAGCAGTATCTAACATTTAAAAGCATGGTTTAAATGCTAGGTATTTGTTGTGGAAGAAGGACATCCACAGTAGCTCTAGGTTTTTCTTTTAGAGAGTATTTACTTTGGAAATTTGGTTAATTTTCACAATTTGAAAATGTCTTATATATGAGAGTCCCTTCTTGCAAGACTGAGTCAATTTGTATCTATGTAGGTAAATATATAAAAGGCACACTGCTATTATAGTAAATTTGGTATAGAAAAGGTGTTAAGATTATGTCTGGCATATTTTCACCTGCAGTTTCAAATTTCTAAAACTTTATTTTTCTCTGTTTATAGAAGTCTGTATTTTGCCAATTGTTTTGCAGTTACATTGTTATAAATATTGGTTGTAGGCACTCGCCTTTTGACTGGTTCCAGTTGTCTTCAGCTTTGGTCTAATGTTCCTTTGGAAAACCTTTCTGACAATGACAATACTGAAAGAACAGGACTTGGACTTGGGGAATGGAGGTGTATCTGGCAATGCAAGTAAGAAACTTGTTTAAAGACAATTCCTTTTTCTTTGCTGATTTGTACCATTCAAACAAAATGCTCTTTGTAGTTCAGTGAAATCCTGTCGTATACAGATATTTGATAAATATTATGATATGTCATAAACTTGAACCATATACTCTTTGAATATGTGACATTTCTTTCTTTGCACAAGATCAGTTGTAATTGGTTTTGACATACTTTATTCTTTGGCTGTTCTTCAGTTATATTGAACACTAGTAAAATACTGAGGGAAGGCTGCTGTTGAGACTGTTGCAGTAGACTCAGTTCCTTGTACAAGAAGTAAGATGAAAGCTGCTCATTTGAAAATTATTTCCTTGCAGGACTGCTTAAAATACGCTTCCTTCTTTGTCACATGTACTGCACATTTTTTTCCTTCTCACACATCTCCCCACTTTAACACCTTTTACTTTTTCTGTGTTTGTTTTGGATGTCTGGAACAGTCATGCAAAGATGAATTAATTCTGTTTTACTGCATCTCTGGATGCTCTTCTTGTATTCATGTTGATTATTGTCTTTGCGTCTGAGTATTGGTACATTGAGATGAGTTTTAGTTTAGTAATTCAGTTTATAAGACAATTTATTTCAGGCTCCTTCCTGCTATAGGAAGACTTTTCTAATACATTAGGTACGCTGCTCACTTGGGACCAGTGTACTATATATAGAGCAGCCTCCTTAAAGAAGTCTGCCAAAGTGGCTGGCTGGAGAGGCCCACCTGAAATTATTCTTTATGAAGTACATAGCATTGGTTGGGTAGTTCCCTGAAAAAACCCTTTTCGTAATCCTTCCATTGATCCTTTTCTGTGTACTCTCTAATTATTAGCAAGGATGTGTTTAAAATCCTAAGATCATCCAAATGATAACTGAAATATTTTCCTTTGAATACAATAAATTTTCTAAATAAAAGAAGTTGAAGACTTACTCTGTTTTGAAACGCCTCTGGACCCTGATCTCTGTGAGGGAGGAGTCAATGGCATGACTATGGCTTTAGCATCTGGGGTTGTGGTAACAGTACTCAAGATGATACAGACACTGCTTTTTCTTTGACCCTTCAACGATATGTTTTCCATTTGTATCATGAACCTTACAGAAGTTTGCATAGCTTTCCACCTGTTTCCCTCTTACAAACTCTTTTGTGGAGGAGAGAGAGCCGAGTGTTTTGTACTTGGAACTAGTAGTTCCTGGAAGAGGTCAACAGAACTTTCTGGAATAATTTTTAAAATAAGGAAAAGTTTCCAAATGTCTTTTTATTGGCCCTGCTAGGAGAATGTTGCTTAAACCTAGGTGGAAATTGACTTTCTTTGGTGCACACATTCTATAATCGGCTTGCTGTGGTTACTGCACACACTAAATGCATCGTGCTTTTGTTTACCTGATGGCTATCTTAATCCTTCCTGAAAGTCGGGTCTTACAGTTTGTTATACAAGTCTAATAAATTCAAGATGAAAATGTACACTGTATTTGTGCTGCACAATTAAGTTCTTGTATGTTCTTGTTGCCATAAGCAACAATAAGCCTGTCACTTTAGGTAATAGGTTGGTTCTTCAAAACCTGTTAAAGAAGCTCATTTATTAGTATTTCCAATGAAAGTGAAACACAGTAAAAATGAACCACATATTTAGGTTTAGATTATTTTGGTGTGCCATTTTTTACCAGTGAGACCATACTTCTTATCTACAATGTTCTTTTATGCCATTTTGTTTTCCTGAGTTACAACGATTGGAAGTATGAGAAATGGAGGTGTCTTTCACATAAATTGGAACATAGGATGTAACAGCAGAATTACATTTGAGATCCGAATCATTGTGAAGTGGAAGTGGAGCATATCTGTGGACAGTTTAATCTGTTAGGAGCTGTTTTTCTCTTACAATATTTTGGATTATTGGACGTTGCAGCACCCTCAAGTACGGCTTTTTGGTTTTCTGATTTTTGTGTGTGATCACAAGCATGTGTTACACACAGGTTTACCTCCTAGTCCTTGTAGACTTTGTTAAAGCTTAAGTTGTTTCACACAATACAATGGACACTTGCATGTAATAATTAAATCATTTTCATGAGCTCAAGAGGCAAAAACTTTTGAGTTTTAAGAAAGTTCTTAACTTTGTATTTATTTCATAGAACTGCTTCTCAAGTTTGTTTAATGAAATTCTCACCAGATGGGGAGTTCTTTGCTACTGCTGGAAAGGTAAGTATGTTTTTCTGATTGTTTTGTACTAATTCAGATAAGCTATTAAAGCAAGCAAGCAAAACAAAAGCACATTTTAAAAAAAAAGCATTATTCAATGAAAATTTTTATTTTTTTACATAGTATTTCCAGTAATCTTTATGCATCTTTACGTTTTGGTATATAAGAATTTGGGAGAAACATAGTTGGGGGGAGAAGAAATATTTTAAAATACCCATTGCTATTTTAAAATACCCTTTTTTTAATCAGTAGCAAATGACAAGATGTCAGAAAGAGAAGAGTTTTGGGGATGGAGGAAGATCTGTGTATGAGCTCATTGCTGGATAGCCTTTCAGTGAGGAAATCTATTCAGAGTTTCACTATTATCATGACACCGTTAGTCAAAAATAGCTCTTTAATATTTTTTTGTGTAAATGTGTCTAGATGTGTCTACATGCCCGTTTGTTTACATAGAATAGAATTCACATTCCCCTCCACAGGTATATTTGCACAGTTAATGTCAGTGTTTGTGTTTGGTCTTAGAGATTAGCTGGTGTGCTCAGCATTGAGTGGTTTATCAGCAAAAGCAACAAAATCGCTTGGCAAAATAAACAAAAAAATTAAAGCAAAATGTCACATCTTTTCACTTCCTGCAACACTAGCAAACTGATCTTTTATTTAGACTACAAAACTTGTTGATCAGGTTTTGTAAGAGAACGTAAGTCAAAACAGAAAAAAACAAGATAATCTAGAGGATCCAGTGAAAAACTGTGACAATTCCATATGAGAATATATATTACTTGTTAAAGGATGTGAAATAAATAGTTGTTTTCTACAAATAATACTGTTGGCTTTATTTGAGGGGAGAGTGACACTGACATTGATCAAAAAGATTGGGTGAGAAAATCCAGACCCATTTTGTGGGAATTTATGAAATTATCAAAGGAGGTTGTGGGAAAAAAAATGTTTTCAGATTACTGTTTTTAAAAAAGAAGTGGAAAACTTAGCGGTCTAGCAGTTTTAACAATAATTAACAGATGCAGGTAGCCATCAAGTTTGTGCTACCAACTAAGGAACCCAGCAGAGACTGCAGAATCACTAAAAAGGAAACAAAATACTAGTATGTAAGGTTAATTGGGAAAATGTGACTGCTGAGACAAATGAAAACCTTGATTAAGTGTCACAGAATCCAGAGCAGAACCTGAGAGAACAAGTTTCAGACTTAAGAATGAAAAGCAGTTGTGCAGTTTGGTCTGTTGTGTCTCGGAAGCATGAATATAAATTAGTAGGTATGCACAAAGATTGGTTAGAACAGTGTTTGATTTAGTAGAACTATGTGGGACTCCACTGTTGCTGTCTGGATCATAATGTCCCTTAATACATGCTTGAAGCACAAAGATTCAGGGATGGTTTAGTCTGCAAGTCAGTTCAGCTTTAAAAATGTAGTTGTCACGCATATTTTCGTTATTCAGTTGTATGCATCAAGAACAGATGAGTAACACATTTTTCTTAGTTGTAGGTGTGTTTTTTTCCCTCTGAAGCATAATGATCTGAAATGTCAAACTTGTTTAGAAGACTAGCTTTTCAGGCATTTGCTATCTTTAAGGAAGAGCCAAAGATACAACAAATGTGTAAAATTATCTAGATTTCTTTTTCTAGGTAAACCATATTCTAATTAACTAGTTTTCAACATGTGAAATGAAATGCTAGACTTTCTTGATGATTAACTGTATGCCATGTAATAAAAATGCAATAAGTTCTCCATTCCTGTTTTGCTTTTTTTGGTTGTCATATTGCTTGCTATATGTTCTGAGATGTCTTTAGCCATTTACTGTCTGAAAGGAGAGTAATTCCAGTCATGTTTAAGATAATTGTTAGTTATAAAACTGTTTGAGTACAGATTTTATTAAAAAAAACACATTTTGCCATTGTTGGTGATATATACTGTATGTATTTCACTTTTTTTAATGAACAGAGTTCACATTTATTTAAAAGTCAAGTTTTAATAAATTCTAATGTTAGAATTGAATTGAATTGCAGAAAAACTAATTAATCTGCAAATAGCTTCTAGTGGGACAACTTCCTTGCTGGTTTTCACTGGAATGTCTTGGGTTGTATTCTGTAATTTTTTGGTATAAGCTCATGCAAAGCACAATTACTAAATTAGTAAGTAGGAAAAATTGCTAAAGAAGTAGGAAAAAATAAAAATTATCATAAATTGCTAAATAACCTGCCTGCGGAATCTTTAAGACATCTTTGCTTCTGTGTCATCGTTGTTTAATTATTTATGAGAGGAGAGGCTGGTCAGTGAAACAGCCACCACCTCCTCCCTCCCTCCCTCCCCCATGTCATGTTAAGCATACCCAGGTTAATACATTATTTCTTTACCATTCATATTTAATAGCTGGTCAACAACTTGCAAATCTCAGAATCATGGAATCGTTCTGGTTGGAAAAGACCTTTAAGATCATCAAGTCCCACCTTTAACCTGACTCTACCAACCATTAACCTAACTCTGCTGAGTCCAGTACTAAACTGTATTCCTAAGCACTGCATCTACACTTTTTTCAACACCTCCAGGGATGGTGATTCAACTACTGTTATGCAAGGGCAACTGGGAAGCTATGGTAGTTGCTGGAGAGACATACCTGCAGCACCTGCTGTGCGATGCAGGAGCTTGCTACCGTTGACCCCTATCCTCTAAGTTACCACATTCATTCAGGCAAAGGGAGGGTAGGGACTTCTCCGTGTCATGAGCCCTGTCAGCCTGTTGGATTTGTTTCAGGGCGGGTAGATGGTGGCTCTAACAGTCTTATCTCTTTCTTGCGTTCCCTGATGGTTCAACTGCTTGAAAGAGTCCAGCGCAGAGCCACAAAGATGATGAAGGGAGTGGAACATCTCCCTTATGAGGAAAGGCTGAGGGAGCTGGGTCTCTTTAGCTTGGAAAAAAGGAGGCTGAGGGGTGACCTCATCAATGTTTACAAATATGTAAGGGGTGAGTGTCAGGGAGATGGAGTTAGGCTCTTCTCAGTGATGACCAGTGATAGGACAAGGGGTAATGGGTGCAAATTGGAGCATAGGAGGTTCAAGGTGAATATCAGAAAAAACTTCTTTACTGTGAGAGTGACAGAGCACTGGAACAGGCTGCCCAGGGAGGTTGTGGAGTCTCCTTCACTGGAGACATTCAAAACCCGCCTGGATGTGTTCCTATGTGATGTACTCTAGGTGACCCTGCTCTGGCAGGGGGGTTGGACTAGATGATCTTTGAGGTCCCTTCCAACCCCTATGATTCTATGATTCTATGATAACCTACTTAGCCCCTCCTAGAGCTCCATCACAAGGTGGAGGAGTTCCTCCATCTGTGCACACATCCCATAGGTGTGCTCACTGCTACCATCCAGTAATGGTGTGTGAGTAGGGTGCACACACACCTGGGTGGTGGTGTTTTCCCAGGAGAGCTCAGTCTGGGAAGCTGCATGAGCCCTAGAGTGTGCAGAGCTGAGGGATGCCATGACTTTGTGCCAGCTGGATAGCATAATTCAGTGCCCTTCCTGCATGCCCTTCCACCCAAACTGCCGTGCCATGCTCTGGCTGGGGCACCACGGTCTGTTTGCCCACTCTGTTGGCAGTGTTCCTGGTCACTAGTGCTCCCTAGGCTGCTTTTTATAGGCAGGGTGTTGTCCATTGTTCTGTGCTAGTTTATCTGGTCCTTAAAGGCATAAGGACAAGGAAACTGGGAACATGATTTTTTCAATTTATGTATGTGCAGGCTGAGCAGTACTGAGCGTGATTTTTGAGATGTCATCTTTTACTTTTGTTTGTATTCCTAATGCTGAAATTTGTGTCTGTAGGTTTTGGGGGCTTTCTATCAAAGTACAGGTAGGTATATGAACATTTGAATACCAGTTCAAGCCAGTACAACTTGTATTTTTGTGTTTAAAAACTTGCAGCTAATAAGGAGGTGCAAAATTAAATAGAAGTTTTTAATGGCAAGACAGTTTAAAAGGAAGCTCTGCTACTGTGTTTTCTTTAAGATCAGGTTTTGAAGTTCTGTTTACTGAACTGGCTTTCTGTCATCTGAAA